>OX387354.1:655833-1311666 GCA_947563465.1 Archips xylosteana
ATGGCCAGAGTTGCCAGATCCTTGGGGAGTGTAGGGGAGCATTAAGAAAACATTTCCCGAAATTCTTACGGGAACGGGAAAAAACGGGATTTTGCGTTTTACTGGTTGTAAAAAGCTAAAATTTCAAAATGCATAAGTTTATACTGTAAATAGGCCGCAAAGGGCTTTTTAACCGACTTCTAAAAAAGGAGGAGGTTATGCATTCCACCTTATGTATTTTTTTATGTAGGTATGTTCACCGATTTCTTGGTAAATTGTGGACCTGCTTGCTTGCATGCCTGTATGCTTGCTTGCTTGATATCTTAGTTCTTTAGAATACTCATGGTACACGCGAGCGAAGCCGCGGGCAAAAGCTAGTCTTAGTATAAAATTACTTACGAATGCCCGTGCCACGCTGATTGCATCCTTACGCTGTAATGGGTACGCCTCAATATATTTCGTTAGTTCACATTGTAGTGTGAGAACGTACTTATTACCTTCTACGTCGGTGTCTAACGGTCCAACTATGTCAAGATATATTTTTTCAAAGGCTGATGATGCTGTGGTCATAATTTCCATCGGTTGTTTTATGTTTTTCGAGTATTTCGTTAATTGACACTTACTACATTTTTGAACAAAGTTTCTAACATCATATTCTAAACCTGGCCAATAATATTTGGATTTAATGTTACTTATCATTCTACGTACACCCGCATGCCCGCTGGTTGGTAATAGATGGAAATCATTCATTATTACAAGTTTTTCATCTTGATTAGTCACTCTCCTTATTTTTCCTAGAA
Organism: Archips xylosteana; assembly: GCA_947563465.1. Lineage (NCBI taxonomy): Eukaryota > Metazoa > Arthropoda > Insecta > Lepidoptera > Tortricidae > Archips > Archips xylosteana. The sequence continues at coordinate 656,613 of OX387354.1, forward strand.
TATGTATGCGCGGTCCGGACCACGATTTATTTAATTTTATTTCTTCTGTTAATGACTTTATAAATAACGCGTTTTTTTCTGTTTTCATAATGCATATTTCTTCTATATTTATATCTTTACAAAATTTACTTAACATACTCGCAAATACGGCTCGCGTGAAGTGCGACATATATTTAAGGTTAATGTAAAGTATTAATTTGCTTTCTACGTATGCAAAACATTCTTTTTCCATTGTTATTAAATTATTTTTTCTTAAACTCTTTAATTTTTTTTCCTCGCTAAACAACATTTCTATGGAATTACAAGGTTTCCGCAATATCTCCGCAACTTTCGGCTGATCAGACCTACAGTTCTCGGGTATATTAAGGTCTTTGGTAATTCCTGAACCATTTAAATTTGAACTTTCCCCTTGTTGTGCCTTTCTACTCTGTGCCCTTGTCATTACTAAAACTTGTTCGTTCATATTCTTCAGCTCATCTGATGTTATGATAATTCTACTTAAGGCGTCCGCTACTACGTTGGTTTTACCTTTAATATATATAACTTTGTAGTCATATTCTTCTAGTTGCAATCTAAATTTTATTAGTCTACTTGACGGATCTTTCATACTGAATAAATATAAGAGAGGTTTGTGGTCTGTAAAGATTGTAAATCGTTTTCCAAACAAATAAGGTCTAAAGTACTTCACACTCCATACAACGGCTAAAAGCTCTTTTTGGATGGTTGGGTAATTTAATTCGGCTTTGTTAAGTGGTCTGCTTGCATATGCTATAGGCCTCTTATCTTTGTTACACAATACTGAACCAATCGATTTTGATGAAGCATCCGTTTGTAAAATAAATTCGTTATCTGTCGAAAAATCTGGGTACTGTAAAATGGGTGGGGAAATGAGTTTTTCTTTTAAGGTAATAAATGCTTGTCTACATTCTTCTGTCCATTCAAATGTTACATTTTTCCTGCAAAGTTTATTTAATGGTAAAGATATTTGGATCATTTGGATGGGATGAATTTTCTGTAATAGTTGCAAAATGCAACGAAACGTCGTGCTTCGTCAGCATTTGTGGGTTCTGGATATTCTTGTAATACTTTGGTTTTTTCGGGGTCAGGTAAAACACCTTCTGCTGAAACTACGTGCCCAAGATATAAGGGTTGTTTCTTTAAGAAATCACATTTCTGAGGATTCACTTTTAAATTTACCTTTCGTAACCTTTCTAATACGTCTGTTAAGTTTTTATTGTGAGTATCTATGTTTCGCCCGAATACCACTAAATCATCCATGTAAACAAAACATTTTTCAAATGCTAAACCCGACATAGCTATTGACATAACGCGAGAAAATGCTCCCGGGCTAATTTTTAAGCCCATGGGTAACCGGGTCATCTGGTACTGTCCCGTCGCTGTCGTAAATGCAGTTATTTTTCTACTTTCTTCTTCTAAATTTATTTGATAGTAAGATTGCTGTAAATCCAAATGACTAAAATATATCGCGCCTGACAGTGAGTCCAAAATCTCTACGATGTTTGGCAGTGGAAATTTATCGTCCTGAATTACACTATTAACTTTCCTATAATCTATTACTAGTCTCCATTTTTTTGATTTACAGTCTGATTTTTTCGGCACTAATAGTACTGGGCTATTCCAATCACTATTAGTTTTTTCTATAATTTTTTCATTTAACATTTTTGTAACTTGTTTATTAACTTCTGCCTTCATAGCTTCAGGTAGCCTATACGGTTTCGAATAAACAGGTTTCGTGTTCGTTTAAACGCTGATGCTTTGTTTCATGGTATCTGTTGTGCCTAACCTATCGCCGTCCAAGTAAAAAACGTCCGCGTATTTCGCGCAAATAGATTCTATGAGTTTATTTAAATGGTTTAATTTTAATGATGAAAATAATTTCTTTACTCTATCTGACTTTTCAAAATTACAAATTCTATAATCATTTAGATTTTCCAGCTGTGGTTCAAATAAGGGTAATTTAATATCGCGATCGCTTGTATTTAATATCCGCACCGGTATCCGACCTTGTTTGACTTTAACTATACTTCCTGCTAAAAATACATGTTCAGTTAATTTATTCGAATCTAAAACATAATCATTTTCTAAACTATACGGTGATTTTAACTTTATTAAATGTAATGATTCGCTTCTCGCTGGTAGCGATAAATGAGTTTCATTATCGCTCCTCCTATGAATTTGTACCACACATGCTTCACTCTCGTGATGCAAAATAAGCTGATTCGACTCTAAGTTTATGATTGCATTGTAAGTTCTTAAGAAGTCAAGCCCGATAATGCCATCTGCATGACATGGCATGTCATGAAGTACATGAAACTTATGCATAAATGATATCGTGTTACCGTCTTCTAATAATACATGTGCAATGTTGTTACTACTTATCTTGCCTCCTACGCCTCGGATTAATGTTTCGTTCTCGTATAACTTTGTTTCTGTGGGAATCTTATTAATATGTATAATAGATAATGTCGCTCCTGTATCTAATAAGAAAGTTAGCGTTTGATTTCCTACAGTAAAGATAACGTAATCTAAACCATCACAAGTTAATATTTTATGGACGAAAAAATTGTACCTCATCGTTTTGTTCCTCTTTTAGGTCTTGTGTGGCTGTAAAAATTTTCCCTCGGCGCCCACGGCTGTTCCGTGCGCCTCGATGTCCTCTGAAATTTGTACGTGGTCCGCGTCCTCTATAAAAGTTATAATTTTGTGCATTACCTCGTACCCTGTTGTAGTCGTAGTTTGGTGTCCAATACGTACCAAAACTCGTGCCAGGGGGTCTGGTCGCGTAGCGGCCGTTTGATGCGCGCCAGTTCCAACGTGGTGTTCTCTGGTAGCCTCGTCTATAGAACTCGCTCCTCATATTCATGACTGTTGGATCACGCTGCGGCTGCGCCAGCTCCTCGTCCTGGGCTGCTCTAATGGCTTCTTTTAAATCTGTATAATGTCGTGCAGCTAAAATTGTATTTAAACGACGGTTCTGTCGCGAAATAGATATTTGTTGATATGATTATGGGAAGCTGGTTTTGGGGATGTAATTCTTGTGTCTATTTCGCGGTGTAATAATGTAATAATCATACCTGGATTCATCTTCTTGTAGGTTGCTAGCTTTCACTGATCTGCTTCGCTTTTGTTAGTAGTGTATGTGTCCTAACAGGAAATCTCCTTCCTCCTCCTGTATAAAGTATGGCCAAATGAGTAACCCTGATCACTCATCCGGTCACGGAGAGTCACGGTAAGCCCGTGGCGCTCCTCGTTGTATTTCTTCATAGTAAAACTGTAAATATACATAGCTTGTATCAGAACATCAACGGCAAGACTCATTCATCGTGTCACATTGTTACGACACCCAAACAAGACCTACAGGCTCACTCTCAAGGTGCGAGGAGTTACTAGACGTCTCTAGTAACCAGCTAAACCGAACGTCTCCGGTAACCCACTCGCTGACGAAAACGTACTTGGACAAATGCGCATGCCAAGATTCTCAACACCCCAGATCCCGTCCTCCCGCATTGGAGAACGAGACATGTTGCCTGGGAAGACGATGGAGCTGTAGGTAAAGTACATAATGAAGACCAGTTAGAATGCATCCCACACGGGTGTGTGTAGGCAAACATGCAAACTGGCCCCCCAAAGATGAATGGTAAAAACAAGAGTGTGCAAACAAATATCGATACAGCGAGGAGCACGAACGATGGTATCGTGTAAAAATCCTTGAGATACTCAGTGATACTCAGCTTTCCTCTCAGGAGATCCTGTAGTTACAGCTTGAATATTTTCAGGAACAAACTTTAAAACTAGTCTTACTTTGACGCCATTTTTGCCTCCAATGCAAAACCATAGATTCAGAGATATAACTTTTATGTTTAGTGTTGCCATCTATACTATAAAGCAAGCCACTCACCTAAAGATTCGCGCTTGCGCGACACTCCCCAGCGGCAAGATTGTGGAGTCCACTCTTCAATTCTTTCGGTGGCTTTAAAGGCTGTAGCTCGTCTAGACTTCTGGTTTACATCATCATAGTTTACTTCGATTGTATTAGGAGGCAGCGGTTCTATATCTGTTTCTATTGGTGCATTCTTTTTATTTTCAGTATCAGTATCATTATCATCTTCAAGCATCAATGGTGCCGGAGTAAAGACTTGAGGTAGTGGTATGTCATCAGTTATTGTGTCAGGTGACTGAGAATGAATAATCTCTAAATTTTCTGCATGGACTGTTGCATGACGATCAGCTGCTCTGCATAGACTGTTGGCATTCAGGATCAGTTCTGTAATCTTCCCTATCATACAATCGTTTCTATTTTTGGAGTCGCCCTTGATCTGGACCATTTGGTTAGGAACGGTGTTAGCTTCGAAGTTACTCGGGGTTCTCGCGGCAGTTGACTGTATCTCTCACGAAGGCTTGATGAGCGCTCGTTTCTAGCCTTTTATTAATTCTGTCTTTGACGTTAATATACTTCGTACTTCGGATCCATTTTGAGTGTCTTCTAATGTAATCAAAACATGGTCTAATTCGGAATCCACGCTAGTGAGAGGTCGTGAATTAATTAGTCTTAATTTCTATGACTGAAATTTCGTCTGAAAAGTACTCTTTTTGCAATCTTATCTTTGGATGTAGATTCTTCTGTGACAGTATTCGTAGTAGGTGAATCAATCTCATCTCTTTCCATGTGCGTTTTAAGTGTATATTTCTGCCAAGTTTACATCCGAAGGACCCTGACCCGACAACGGTTCAATAAGTAGTACAGAGTATTAAAGTGTTGTATTGCTGCTTCTGTAGAATTCGCTTCGATAACGGAATTTTCAACATTGTATTTGACCCACAATCTTGGAAAATAGTCCTGGTGCGTTCTGTGAGACTAGATATTGTAGCGTGGCTATTAGTATAAAAGGACTTATAATGGTTCCAAATCGCAGTCTACAGAAGCGCAAAAATGCATAATATTAGTAATTTAGTTTAGTTGCTATTGTTATTAATCTAGTTATTCGCTGAAGTTAGCGTGTTTTCTTTCTTTGGCATAAATTTCTCAGGACATAAAGCTCGATGATGTCTTCCCAACATGTGGCAATAGAAGCATTCTCTTCTAATTTTGCAAACACGAATCAAATGTTTATCCGATAGACAATTGAAGCAGCGTCTACCCAATTTAGCTTTTCTCTCTTCAACCGTCTTATATTCTTGACATCGATCTGGGTAGTGATCATTTTTACAGAATACACACGATAGTTTCCTTATTTTGTAAATGACATATTCTTCTATTCTTTCTCTTTGTTCGCTGTCTCTGTCTCTCATTGATTCATACTTTCGTTTCCTTGTCGTATCACATCTGTTTCTAGAACAACTCGGTTCTATTCTTTGTAAATGTAAATGCTCGCTTTTGTCTTTTTCGTTTTTGTCTTCTCTTTTTACAACATTATTGTTGCTGTAATTCCTCTTCTTGAAATTATGATATTTACTTATAGGTTTTTCTCTGTCCTTGTGCATTATATGTAGTGTCTCCACGGTATAGTTTTCCTTTTCGGCGGGAACGTCCAGTCGTATTTTGTTGGCTTCTTCTCTTGCAGTTATTATCACCTCCAGGTGTTTTCTCATTTCTCCAACTGTGTCATCTTTCATCTTCATTTTCATTTCATAGATAAGATCTCCCGGGAATTTCTCCGTTATAAGATACCTCAAATGATTATGATCAGTATTTTCTCCAAGTGACTGTAGGACTCGGAGATGACGTTCTAATTCATTTAAGGTGGTACGACAATCACTAATTGATGTATCTGCAGCTTTAACTTTGCTGAGGGCGCTGTAATGCGCATCTATAATTTGTGATTGCTTACCGTATCTGTCTTTTAATATTTGAATGGCTACTGCATAGTTCTTATTGGTGGCTTCTAAACCGTCTATAATTCTGCGAGGTTCTTCCTTTAATGTCGACTTCAGGTAAAGTAGCTTGTCCACGTCGGGTATATTTCTATCGTGAATATTGGATTTGTATATATCCCAAAATTCACACCAAGTTAACACATCTCCTCGAAATTCTGGTAATGTAAGGGTTGGTAATTTAGCTGAAAAAGCATGGCTTTGTTCCTTTTCACTTCGGATCTCACTTTTCTTCTCATCCACTAGGATTGACAGTCTACATTTTAGTTCAGCTAAAACCTCTTCGCCATCAAGTTGAGCGGTACTCATATCTGCTATCTCATCAGGTGACAGATTGTTTGAAGTCCTAAAATATTCATTCAGTTCTGATGTGAAACGTTTGATCATGTTTTCTAACTTAGATGCACATATTTGTGCTTTTTGCACCTCTGCTTTGTCATTGCTACCTTCTTTAAAGATTTCCGCTTCCTTCCTTTGGTTTTTAATTTTCTCGATTATTAGATGTAGTCTCGATTTAATTATATTGTCTAATGAGGTCTCTTCATTCTCCTCCTCATCTGCCATCTTGCTTGGTTGTTATCTGGAATAATTTTAATATTTTCTTTTTACTCATAGAATACCCATATACATAAACATCAACCAATGAAGCCAAATATAGCACAAATTGGTGTAAAAGTGAGTTTAGAAACATATTATAATCATTAGCCTTTTGAGAATTTTAAAATTTCTGAAAAAATATTTTATTACACTATTGTTGCCGACTGTACTCCGCTTAGCCTTCTAGTGCTCATCAAAACAAAACAAACAAGTCCAAACACGACTATGTTACCACTTATAGTTGAAGAGTTCTCATCGGTACCTTTCAGTTCCATTATCAGATCAGGTCTGCAGTGCCATATAAGGTATGTATGTGTAATACTCTTTATTGTACATAAAAACATGAAAATCAACAGTCAACAAGAGAAACAGATGTATAAAGGCGAACTTATCCCTCTTCCAGTTAACCTTTGTTATTGTTTTGTTTTTTTTTTTTAATTATATATATATGCATATTAAATTTTAAAACAATCAGAAGATAGTAAGTGCTTGGTAAGGAAAAAGTAAATTTAAACCAGATAGATGAACAGACAAATACTCAAAAGTTTATAATAATTTAAATTAGTCTTTATATTCCAAATCTAGAATTCAAAGTAGTTCAGAAATTTTAATCATAATTTTATCTCCATAAATTATAACTTGACCATTTTGCACTACCGTGCACCAAGATTTGTAACTTCAAGTAAAATTTATATATTTAACTGAATATAAGTATTTATTCTATTTTAAATTAGTTTTATGTAATAGTTCTATTAAATTTATGCTTAGTAAAGCCGTTCAAACTTATCTATCTGAGTATACCTTTGGTAATAAGTGATTTGGCAATCATGAAATCAAAACTTTTTCTATTATTAGGCCTATTAAATTTTAATTTCATTTTAATATCATCATTGTTTCAGTACTATATAGCAGAATAATTAAATTGTATGAGCATTGTTTTAGAACATTATTTAATTTATCAGAGTAACCGTTTAATGTCCGGAGCTAAGTTAAGTTCTCCGTACCTATGTAGTAGTTTTTCCCACAAATTGTTGTTTAATTTTGTTTAATAACATGATTGGTATGTACTTTTGGTGGCCAACAGGCAAGTGGGTAAACTGATGGTGTGTAAGTACCACCACTCTTGAACATCCATAACACCAAATGATTGCAGAAGCATTGCCAGCCGAGCTTCATGAGTAATAGTATACTTAGTACAAATCAATTGTAAGAATAACTGCCAAATGTGCCATGTGAGGTACATGCCGTTCAATGAATAAAGAACTTTATATACGCTTAAATAAGTTCTAAATTACAAACACTATGAGACTATGACTCTCATGTAGGTCTTAAGCACTGCACCAGTGCCACCAGTTAACAAAGTCAGGACTCGGAAGGCTAGAGAACTGAAACTAGAGTAACTCATTTACTAGTAAATAAATAGGCAAAACGTTGCCATTAATTCCAAGTATAACACACATTACTAAGTGGCAGTGAACATACTAACTGTGAGCCTCTTTATTTATATCTGACAGTAAGTACTGTATATAAATAATTATTAGTATTTACTTACATGACTTTCTCCAGAACAGTCAGTGGGTTATTTTCTTAAACGGTATGTCCGTATGATTTTTCTAAACCGTGTACCTAATGGTGTAAAAGAAAAAACAATTGAATTTTTCACATAAAACAAAAGAAAGTGCTATTATGTTTACATTTGCTACGTATACACAAAAAATAATACATAGGCACAAAATGACGCTGCGCTTGCCAATAATGAGTTTCTATTTAGATACTAGTACTAGTTTTAAAATACGATATTTAACCCAAAAACACTGAAGGAATTTTCCTATAAGATTCTTAGATGCCTCGTGCTTAGATTATTTATGGCCGCGTGCTAATAAATCTTTTACACTGTTACAATATCAATACAAACGGATTCAGTGCCGTTGTCGTAAATTACTGCTTATTTCTTTCGTTCGAAATAAGGTTGAAGCTAATTTCGACTGGTAGAAAAAGTTTTTTATACGATCTTAAACTTTAGGTACGACGCGATTGGTATTTATGCGACAGAAAGTAAAACGAACCTCAAAATATAAGACTACAACACTCACCTGAAAGTAACACAACACTCAAAGTTTTTAATCACTTTACACTTGTCACGATCGCTTACTTTCAATATTATTTTGTAAAATAAATACGCTACGCCGGCCGGTAAAGTTAACAGCAAAGCAATGGCGGCACGGCGAACGAGAAAATGTAAGTAGGTAGGTACCTATTTATCGTCGACTACGATTCAATTTTAATTTTAGTATTTTACTACGTCTTAAAAATTTGTTTTTAAAATTAGGTATTTTTTATACTTAATAACTGGAAGTAATTCTTATTCTATTCGTCAACTTATCTAATACGAAACATTAATTTCGTTTCCTCGAGCGACTAGACGCCATGTTGGTAAATGGTTTCACTTCCGGTCATAACTATTCTTGTAAATTTACGAACTTGATTCGTACAAGATATCTCTAGAAAAAAATCTTAATTAATTACTGAAAAACATTTACACATTTATTTCTTAAACTATCCGAAGCCTTTTGATACGTTTTCATTTTGTACGATCACAAATTCAGCGGTCTCCATTTTGAAGCTTGCTGCCAATAGCTAGAAAACGATGGTTAACTCCACAATCGAACACTAGATGTCGCTATGAGTCACAACTTGCATATCTTTCTAGTCTTTATTGAAGGTTATAATTATAATTTTCATTTTCAATTCACTGTTCCTCAATTATATTCATCCTCTGATGACAACCACCACCTTTAGGATTCTCCTGGCAGGACCTCCGGCGCGCCAAAAAAATCGCTAGCACTTTTCTCATCGCAATATTCAATGCGGGAACTGATCATATGTTCAGATTTTACCAGCAATCTCCACCATGTCGCGAAATAGATAATGTTGTGAATATGGGAAGATGGTTTTGGGGATGTAATTCTTGTGTCTATTTTGCGGTGTAATAATGTAATAATCATACCTGGATTCATCTTCTTGTAGGTTGCTAGCTTTCACTGATCTGCTTCGCTTTTGTTAGTAGTGTATGTGTCCTAACAGGAAATCTCCTTCCTCCTCCTGTATAAAGTATGGCCAAATGAGTAACCCTGATCACTCATCCGGTCACGGAGAGTCACGGTAAGCCCGTGGCGCTCCTCGTTGTATTTCTTCATAGTAAAACTGTAAATATACATAGCTTGTATCAGAACATCAACGGCAAGACTCATTCATCGTGTCACATTGTTACGACACCCAAACAAGACCTACAGGCTCACTCTCAAGGTGCGAGCAGTTACTAGACGTCTCTAGTAACCAGCTAAACCGAACGTCTCCGGTAACCCACTCGCTGACGAAAACGTACTTGGACAAATGCGCATGCCAAGATTCTCAACATCCCAGATCCCGTCCTCCCGCATTGGAGAACGAGACATGTTGCCTGGGAAGACGATGGAGCTGTAGGTAAAGTACATAATGAAGACCAGTTAGAATGCATCCCACACGGGTGTGTGTAGGCAAACATGCAAACTGGCCCCCCAAAGATGAATGGTAAAAACAAGAGTGTGCAAACAAATATCGATACAGCGAGGAGCACGAACGATGGTATCGTGTACAAATCATTGAGATACTCAGTGATACTCAGCTTTCCTCTCAGGAGATCCTGTAGTTACAGCTTGAAGATTTTCAGGAACAAACTTTAAAACTAGTCTTACTTTGACGCCATTTTTGCCTCCAATGCAAAACCATAGATTCAGAGATATAACTTTTATGTTTAGTGTTGCCATCTATACTACAATGCAAGCCACTCACCTAAAGATTCGCGCTTGCGCGACAGGTTCCTTAAGCCATCTGCGAATTTTTTTATAGCCAATAACTCGTTTATTGGTCGCAGGACTTCGCATGTCTCTGGTTTACCATCGGCTTGTGCGATCGTGAGACCAATAAACAGTTCCTCAATTGTTTTCCCGTACTTATCTATGGACATATCTTTTTGCGTAATACTGTTTAATTGAATTAATAAAGAATTTGCAGATTTCTTAGGTAGCAAATATTTAGTGATGTCAGTAATCAATTCTTTCACAGTGTCATATTTTGATTTTAGTTTAAGCTTTGTTGTGTTATTAAGCCGTGTCTTTAAGACGAAAGAAATCACCAATTTCTTATTATTTGCCTCATTTAAAATACTATCCATCATTTCGATGCCTGCTATTGCTTTTTGAATAGTGTCCTCTTGGTCATCCATTACAGGAATTAAGCTTCCCGCTTCTCTCAAATCAAATTTTTCCGCCATTTGAACTAGTTTTCTTCTTACCTGTAGTTTTGAATATTCTAAAATTTTATTATATACCTCCTCTATCTTATCACATAACAATTCATGCATATACTGTGAATATTCTTCTGTTATTTTTGAGAAATCAACCGAGCATATTATTTGTTTATATATTTGATATAATTCGTTAGCGCTGTCTATTTTAGATTTTCCTATGCTCTGTTGTCTTCTCTTAGGACCTAGTTTTCTCAAATCTATTCGCAGTAAATCTAACTTATTATATATGTGTCTTAACTCTACTTCCATACCATTTCACTTCACATTTCACGATTTCCACTTTCCGATAACCGCACTAAACTTCCTCTTCTTGTTCTGCTGCTGCTGCTGCTGGTTTGCGAAACGACATTCTAGCCTGCAGTCGACTCCACATTTCCTTCCTAATTTCCATTTTGATCCATTTTTCCTGCTTTTTCTTGATTATTTTGTACAGTGCTCCGATGATAACGAGTGCGATCACTGCCAAAAATGTACTCATTAATATGTTGTTGACGTACGTATGTTCAGTAACTCCTTTCGCATCATTGTTTCCTGCGGCGTTCTGTGTTATCAGTACTTCTTTTTCCTCTTGTTTACTGTATGTAGTTCCCATATTAAATTTTCTTCCGAACGATGCACATTAAAATTAAAATTATCATGCCGATCCCCATGTAGGTAGCAACCGGAATCCACGACACTAAAATGTTCTCCAACTCCACTAATTTCACTGAGTCTGTTTGTGCCATACGATTAGTTTTTGATAGTTCAAGGTAAAAAGTCCACCGAAAAATTAATTTAGAACAGTTAGAAAACCGCACTCCGCGTCTGACTCGCTATCCACTCTTATCTCGCCAAGGCAAGGTCGCCATGTGGGATGATGTGGAGCGGAATTAAAGACGAGTTCACTGATCAGCGTTTGTATTATAACTGAATGCCTTAAAGCTAGTTAGCGACACATGCAATGTGATAAATATACGAAGGTGGAACGTAATCAAACTCGGAAGCTGGTAACTGACTGGTTTATTGATCTACCCACAATATGGACAACATGTAATCTTAGTAGCTACCCTACACTTTCCCCTGCTAATCAGAGTTACAGTCTTTCTTACTTATCTCTACGCTGAGCCCGTGAATGTGCACGCAATGCACGGGCTGACGCGTCCGGCATCGGGGGGAGCGGGGAAGCCGGGGAGCCCAGGCCGGGCTGCGGCCCCGCTGTCGCGCTCGGTGAACCCGATCGCTTTGTCTCTTCCCCGCCCGGCACCCAGTCGCCCGACGCGTCTTCAAATGACTCTTCGACATCCATTTCGACCGTACCCGTATCCTTATCTGGATCCACCCCGCTGGTTCGCGTCAAAGTATAGCGAGGCTTTTGGTTTACTGGGATAATTTGATCTTGGAGCCTCCGCCATTCCTTGCCGTTCCCCATCACAACCTTATACGAGACTGGACCCGTTCTACTAACAACCTGCCCTTCCGCCCACGTAGGGGCCTTCCCCGTATAATCCCGGGCGAGCAGCACGCGTCGAGGCGCCCGCGTAATCGGTGCCCCACCAGGGCCACTGCAGGAGACACGCCTGTGGAGGCATGTTCACAGTTCCGATATTGGAACAAAAATTTATTTAAGGCATCGGATACTTTCTCGCCCTCTAGCCCTGCCCTCTTAATAACTTTCTTTACCGTTTTTACGGCATTTTCGGCAGCCCCGTTGCCCTGCGGTCTATATGGAGCCGAAGTGACATGTCTTATGTTATTATTATTACAATATTTTTTAAAGTCAACCGAAAGAAATGGTGGCCCGTTGTCGGTGACGAGCTGCGAGGGCAATCCGAATCTCGCGAATATCGCGCGGAATGCGGTTATAGTTGCATCGGCATCCGTGTGATTCATCATCATGACCTCGATCCATTTGGAGTGTGCATCTAACAGGATTAAATATTTTTGACCCGCCCATTCGGCGAAATCAGCGTGGAGTCGATGCCACGGGGTTAGCGGAAATTCCCATGGGTGCAAAGCCGCGTTTGGCGGCGCGTCTCGCACGGCGCGACAGGCCTCACACTCCTTACACACTTTTTCGATATCATTATCTAAATTAGGCCAATACACATAACTACGAGAAACATTTTTCATTTTATTGATTCCTAAATGGCCTTCATGAATTTCTTTTAAAACCAACGAACGTAGGCTCGTCGGAATCACTATTCTGTACCGATACACGAGACATCCTAAATCCACAATTAAGTCGTCCTTTCTGGCAAAATAAGGCTTTTCGTCCTCGCAACTCGGTCCCGACGGCCAACCGAACATAACATAGCCAACAATTTTACACAGTACTCGGTCCTTTTTAGTCTCTTTGCTAATATCCGTAAAATGGACCGGCATCGAGTCTTCTACCAAATTTACGTAGCTCACTGCGGCATTTGAGAGCGGGCGACGCTCGCGTGGCAGCGGCAAGCGCGACAAAGCATCCGCGGGACCGTTGTCCTTGGACCTGACAAACTCAACCGTAAACTCATACGCTGCTAACCGCGCAGCCCAGCGCTGCAAGCGGCTCGCCGCTGTCTGCGGGATGCCTCCCCTGGCGCCAAAGATATAACTCAACGGTTGATGATCAGTGCGAAGCACGAACTTTCTCCCATAGAGGTACTGGTGATGGCGAGTAACCCCGAAAAATATTGCCAGTGCCTCTTTATCCAGCTGACTATAATTTTTCTCAGCAGAGTTTAAAGTTCGTGATACGCAGCTGACCGGCCGCTCGGCGCCGCCCGGGTACCGGTGCGCCAGCACCGCGCCGAGCCCGTAGGCGCTGCTGTCTACGGCCAGCACAAGCGGTCGCCCCTCCTCATAGTGCGCGAGCACTCGTTCGCTCAACAGGGCCTGTTTGGCTTTCTCAAAAGCCTTTTCACACACAGGATCCCAATCCCACCGCGTCTCTTTCTTTAATAAAGCATGCAACGGATGCAACAGAATACTTAAATTGGGAATAAACTTACCGTAGTAGTTAATCATGCCTAAAAAACTTTTCAATTGAGTTACATCTGTCATATTATAACATGTGGGTAGGCGAGACAAAGACGGGTAGACTAAAATGAGATAATAAAGATCAGTCGATTGCTTGAACCTGTGTTTGTTTTAACGTGTCCCAAATATCATGACATGGCGCAGCCGGTAATTTAATTTAAAAGTAAAAATAATAGTGATCCGAATAAAAAATAAAAATAAGACAATAAATAGTGTAACATATAAAGTGTAAAAATGGAAACGGTTCTAGCTCCACCGTCACCATTTAACTTTGACGAAAATATGTTGAACATGGCGTCCGGTAATTTGTGCCAAAACTGGGAAAAGTGGAAGAATGGTTTTCAAATATATTCTAAGGCCTGCGAATTAAATAAAAAGACACCAGAGATTCAATTGAATATATTATTACATGTGATCGGTGAACAGTGTCGAGAAATTTTGGACCAGTTAAGTGAGAAAAAATGTACAACGGCGGGTGACGTACTCACGGCACTAGATGCTCACTTCAAAATAAAGAAAAATGTAACGGTCGAACGTCATCGATTTTTCACACGCGATCAAGAAGATTACGAATCCATTGATCAATATGTATTTGTTTTGAGAAAATTATCGCAATCTTGTGACTTTGGAGATTTAAACGACGGGTTAATTAAAGACAGACTTGTGTGTGGAGTTACAAGTGCGGCGATTAGAGAAAGGCTACTACGAGAAGACGACTTAACTTTGAGCAAGGCGTTAGAAATATGCAGGGCCGCCATTGTCTCTCGGATGTACTCTGACAAAATAAAACAAAGGAATGTAGATGAAATAAACATGGACATAGACACGAAGAATGAAGTAGATACTATACGGCGAAAAGGTGGGCATTCAGAAATGATATCTCGTGAGCGGAGCAGCGATCAGCGCAGCGGCGGCCCCGGACTCGCTTGGCGCGGACGCGGTCGCGGGATGGCGCGTGGCGGCAGTGCGAGCGGCGCGAGGGGCGCGGCGCGCGGCCGCTCGGTGTCGGCGCACCGCGGGCGTCAGGGCGCGCGGGCGCCGGTTGGCGGGTGCGGCCGGTGCGGCGGCCTGCATCGGGGGTACGACTGTCCGGCCTACGGGAAGAGGTGTACGAGGTGCTCGCGAATGAATCACTTTGCCCGAGTTTGTGGTGTGTACATGGTCGAGGAATCAGAAGAACAGGTAATTCATTCTATTAATAATTACAGTGATGAGTGGAATGTAGAATTAAAAATAAACGATGCATCTATACGCTTTAAGTTAGATACGGGAGCAGATGTAAATGTGTTACCGAAGAGTCATTTAAGTAAAATTGGACTTTCGATTAAAGATTTGCTTAAAACTAATACGAAGTTAACAGGATACTCGGGTGTTAGTATAGATGTTATTGGAAAAATATTTTTAAGAATCTACCATAAAAATACAATGTATGTATTAGAATTTAAAATTGCAGATGTAAAATCATCACCCATTCTGGGTCGTAATGCTTGTTCAGAATTAAACTTAGTTAGGCGAGTCATGTCTCTGCAAAAATCTATGAATGATGGAGTTCCGGATTTCATTCAAGAATATTCAGATGTGTTTACCGGGATAGGATGTCTACCAGGAAAATATAGCATTAAATTGAAACCAGATTCAATTCCTATGATACACGCGCCGCGAAAATTGCCTTTTGCCATTAAAGATGCAGTTAAAAACAAATTATCAGAAATGGAGTCACAAAACATTATAGCTAAGGTCGAGGGACCTTCCGATTGGGTGAGCAGTATAACCGTCGTTAAGAAATCAAACGGTGACTTACGAATATGTTTAGATCCTAAAGAACTTAACGTCGCCATTAAAAGGGAGCATTTTCGGTTGCCGACATTAGACGAGATCGTATCGAACCTCTCGGGAGCGCGGTATTTTAGTACTCTAGATGCAAGTTCGGGATTTTGGCAGGTCAGTCTTGACGAAAGTAGCAAGTATTGTACTTTTAATACGCCTTTTGGCCGATATAAGTTCTTACGTATGCCATATGGAATATGTTCGGCTTCTGAAGTCTTTCATAAGAAAATTTATGAAAACTTTGACGACATAGAAGGCGTATGTATGTATATCGATGATTTGTTAGTATATGGACGCACGAGGGAAGAACATGATGAGAGATTGAAAAAAGTATTAGAAAGATGCAAAAAAGTCAATTTAAAACTAAATCCAAACAAATGTCGATTTGGATTAGAGGAAATCAAATATCTAGGTCATCGCATAACGAAAAATGGTTTAAGCCCTGATGATTCACATATTACTGCGATAAAAAACATGCCCACTCCAGCAAATAGGAAGGATGTTGAGAGATTTTTGGGACTAGTCACCTACGTCGGTAACTTTATTCCAAACCTATCAGAAAAAACACAGCCGATTCGAGAGCTATTAAAAAAGGAAACAGAATGGCATTGGAACGAGGGGCAAGAAAAATGTTTTAATGAGCTCAAAGATGCCTTAACTAAACGTCCAGTTCTTCAATATTATAGCATGAAAGATCCGATTGTTATTTCAGTCGACGCAAGTAAATCCGGTCTGGGATGTTGCTTAATGCAAAACAATTTACCCGTATGTTACGCGTCTAAGTCCCTAACCAAGACGGAGCAAAGATACGCACAAATTGAAAAGGAACTATATGCGTGCGTCTTCGCTTGCGAAAGGTTTTATCCTTACATTTATGGTCGATCGGATATTACAATTGAGACCGACCACAAACCATTAATAAGTATCATCAAGAAACCTATCGTAGATTCCCCTTCCCGCTTGCAGAGAATGTTGCTGAGATTACAGCGCTACACATTTCAATTAGTGTACAAGCCAGGCAAATACTTGTACGTAGCGGACGCGCTGTCCCGTGCGTACGAACCGGGAGCCGGCGCCGGCGCGCGCGCCGAGCACACCGCCCGCGACACTCTGCATGACGAGGTGTGCGCCGTGCAGCGCGCACTACACGCCGCCGCGCAGTCGCACCTCAGCGACACACAATATGTCGTATTACAAAAACAATCAGAGAACGATGTTGAATTTAAACAATTAAATAAATATATTTTGAGGGGATGGCCGATGAATAAAAGAGACGTAGCGGACATAGTTAAGCCCTACTGGTCTTATAGGAGCGAGCTCACTACAGCGCAGGGTTTAATATGGAAGGGAGACAAAATCATAGTTCCCAAGACATTAAGAAAAGAAATATTAAATAAAATACATATAGGGCACATGGGCATGGAAAAGTGCAAGTTGCGGGCCAGAGAAATTGTATTTTGGCCAGGTATAAACAATGATATAGACAATGTAGTAGGTAATTGTAATGTGTGTTTATCCCATAGGAATAATAACCAGAAAGAACAGTTGATACCTCATGAAGTCCCAGATAGACCGTGGCAAAAAGTTGGTATGGACTTGTTTCAACTCAAGGGGCTCGATTACTTGTTGTTGGTAGACTATTTTAGTAAATTTATTGAAATTGTACGTTTATCAACAACAACCTCGGAACATGTTATATCGTGCTTGAAAGACATCTTTAGTCGACAAGGAATACCGTGCACAGTTATGTCGGACGGCGGTCCACAGTTCGCGTCGAATGTTTTTAAGCGATTTGCCAACGAGTGGAGTTTTACTCACACACAATCTTCTCCGCGATATCCAAAGTCTAACGGGCAGATAGAAAGGACAGTGCAAATTGTAAAAAATATTATGCTAAAAACCACTGAATCAAAAATTGATTATAGGTTAGGGCTCCTGGAGTACTTAAACACCCCGCTGTCCAACAATTTAGCATCCCCGGCCGAGTTATTACAGAGCAGAAAAATGAGAAGTATTGTCCCGACTCCATGTAAATTATTAAAACCGAAAGCACAAACAAAAGTAAGAAACGCATTAATTAAAAAACAAAATACCTATACGAAATATTACAATAGAAGTTCCAAAAATTTACCGATCTTATTTACAGGTGATAAAGTTAAAATACTATTAGACACAAATAAAAGAATTTGGTCATCTGGGACTATATCACAAGTGTTAGGTGCGCGTCGATATGAAATTAAAATGCTCAACGGCAACAAAATAATTAGGAATCGTAAACACATAAGAAACGACTCGCCGCAGAGACATGACGCGCCTGACGACTTGTTCTTTGACTTTGATGATGTAATGCCTAACGCCGAGGTATCGACCTCGCGCAATGTAAACAATAATATGCCCCCAAATAATAACATAAAATGTACTCGTTCCGGCAGGATAGTGAGACCTCCGGATAGGTGGGGCGACTGGGTCTGAACACCGGCTCCCACCACCACAATCACCACACACCACTGTCAATAAAATTTACAATTTCAGCAAATTTTATGTAATCAATCTTAATCAAATATTAATAAATAAAATAAAATTTACAATATTTAATTAATCTTAACGAATTTTAATGAATCTTATGAATTAATGTATTTTGAATTTGAATCAGTAAACTATAATTACAATGAATTGATAATTATACTGCAATAATCAAATCCGTGAATGTATTATCTATTTTTAAAAAGAGGCTTATACCGAATTGTAAACAACCAATGAACTAAAATTGTTATTATATCAAAAGTGAACAAATAAAATGTATATTTTCCATGTAATAGGTTAAAACTTACCACTAGTTTAACATTGCATGATTATCACTAATTAGTTTACAATATAATAAATAATGTAATGAACGAGTAAAATATAATAATAATAATGCATGTAATATTTTGCCAATGTTAACATAATGCCATGCTAAACATAAGTTTGCTTTTGTAAAGAAAAGTGCTTGTTATGTTTAATTTAAGTTATGTACTTTTGTTTTTGAGAAGGGTGATATGCTATTTTTTTTTTAATGTGTAGGCAATGTTAGTACAGAAGTTTGCTTTGTAATGAAAAGTGATTGTCTTGTCTCATTTAAATTATTTTTGTTTTTAAGAAGGGAGATGTCATATTATAACATGTGGGTAGGCGAGACAAAGACGGGTAGACTAAAATGAGATAATAAAGATCAGTCGATTGCTTGAACCTGTGTTTGTTTTAACGTGTCCCAAATATCATGACAACATCGGTGGGAGTGGGTGCGTCTGCTATAGCACTTATTTTTATCTGGTCCGGATGCAATCCTACCTTATCGATAATAAAACCTAGGTATTTCACACTTTGTTGTAAAAAACTACATTTACTTATCTTAACCGTGAATCCCATGTCTCGTAACCGTCCAAGTACAGCGTTCAGATTCCCTAAATGTTCTTGACGCGTTTTTCCCGTCACACATACGTCATCCAAAAATACTACCGTGCCCGGCACGCCCCGAAGCGTCTCTTCCATCAACTTCTGGAATTTTTCCGGTATACATGACAGACCGAAAGGCGTGCGGCGATACACGAACGTCCCTATGTGCGTAGTGATCGCGGTATAAGGTTGAGAATCTTCCGTTAATAGCACTTGTTGGTATGAGTGTTTTAAGTCAATTTTTGAAAATTCTTCACCCCCGCTAAGGGTCGCAAACAACTCTTCTATTCGTGGCAATGGATAGAAATCGCGTTTTAGTTTCGGATTCACTGTGATTTTGTAATCGCCGCAAATCCGTATATCGCCGCACTCCTTAATTACTGGAACAATCGGCGTTCCGTACTGCGAGTGGTCAACGCGGTAAATAGTGCCCTCCTGCTCGAGCCGCCGCAGCTCATTCTCGACTCGCGCGCGCAGGGCGATAGGCACCGGTCGCGCCCGCACATAAACTGGTTCATCATCTGATAGCTGTAATTGGATGGTTTTTTTACAAGTTCCCAACTTATCTGTAAATACCTCAGGGAATTCGGCCGCTAGCCGACTGACGAAACAGTCGTCGATAATTTCATTGAAATTTATTTGTTTTATATTGAGAGCTCGTATCCACTCTCTGCCCAACAGTGGGCGTCCCCCATTCTTAATGATGTGCAAATGTAATCCCTTAGCGGTGTGTGAACCCAGACTAACATCGACCGTTATTGCACCGAGTGACTCGATTCGTGAGCCGGCGTAGCAGCGTAAAGTTAAATGATCAGGAGTAATAAGTTTGTGTGTAAACATACGATGGTAAAAGTTCTCACTAATTGCTGAAATACGGCTACCGGTGTCGACTTCACATTCAATCGGATTTCCGTCAATCTCTACGTTAATAAAATAAGGTTTGGTACCTTTGTTCGCCAAATCAATGTTAAAAAAATCGTCGTCCTCGGGATCCACTTCACTCACAAAATGTTGACGGCCCATTGCACGTCCTGGATTACGCACTTCCTTACACATCACCCGCAAATGGCCTCGTTGGTTGCACTCATCACAATTGAACTGAGCGAAACGGCATCGATCCGGCCGATGTGCCCTGCCGCACCGCCAGCACTGTTCCCCCGTCACGCTGCTGCCGGCGCCGCCGCCGCCGCCGCCGAAACCGCCACGGCCGCCGCCGAAACCGCCACGGCCGCCGCCGAAACCGCCACGGCCGCCGCCGAAACCGCCACGGCCGCCGCCGCCGCCGCCGCGGCGCGGCGCGCCGCCCGCGCTGCTTCTCGGTACCGCGCCTCTCGCGCTCGTTCGGTGCAGGCTATCACCCGCCTCGCCGCCGCCGCCTGAGGTCGTGGCTGCCACCGTTGTGGCGCCGCTCACCTCCGCATGTTTTTCTGCGGCCTCCAGCGACAGAGCCAGTTCCACAGCTTGCCTGTATTGAATATTTCTCTCCGCAAAAATGCGTGACCGCATCCCTTCGTTTGCGAGACCGGACACGAACTGGTCCCGTAAATTCTCTTCTAACCCCGAACCGAAATTACACGTTGTAGCTAGATGTTTAAGTTCTTGTAAATAAGTCGTGAGCGATTCACCCGCTAATTGCCGACGTAGTCGAAAAATGTGTCGTTCTGCGATCTCTGAGCGCTGTGGCTCCAAATGATCTGACACTAGTTTGACCAACTCGTCAAACGTCTTGTCTTCGGGGTGCGCCGGTGAACACAAATCACACATCAGTGCATAGGTCGGCTCCCCGACCACGGTGATTAGCATCGGAACGTGCAAGTCATCTTTGACTTCGTTTAGCAGTATATATTGTTTCACTCGCCGTATATACGCCGGCCACTGCTTAGAACTTAGGTTAAACGGTTCTAATTTACCGATCGGCATTGTTTATAACACTTAACACGCGTGATTTTTAATATTTAGAGTATAAAATCCCGACTCGTCGCCAGTGGAACGTAATCAAACTCGGAAGCTGGTAACTGACTGGTTTATTGATCTACCCACAATATGGACAACATGTAATCTTAGTAGCTACCCTACAGAAGGGAGCGAGTGAAACCACGGCTTACTATTAGCGCACTGACGTATATTCATGAATCTTAAAGTGGTGGGCGCAGCCACACACACATATGTAACATCTCTTCCCTCTTAATTACAACCCTCTTATAATGAGGTTAGATAGGTACTTAATTAAATTAACAACTTAAAAATATTGCTTAAAATTAAGATTGGTACGCTTCCGCAACAATATTTTAGGTCGCGTTTGGGGATCGCTAGCATCATCATCATCCTGCAATCTTTGCGTAGGTTGGGTATCTACGGCCTCGTGGAATTTGTCGCTGACATTTGAAGTAGGTGTACACGGTGTCGAGACTCCTCGAGCTGCCGGAGCCACGTTTGCGTGGTCCGAGGGTGCTTCATCTTCTCCCCTTCCCTCAATAATAACCGGAGCGGACGTGGTTGGCGGCGATGGAGGCAGCGGCGCGGGCGGGGGCGCTGGCTGGCGCGGCGGCGGCACAGGGGATGACGGTGCTACTTGTACGCACGTGCTTCTATTAGTATCCAATAAATGGTCCCAACCCCTTGAGTTGCTAGCGATACCTTTATATTTAATCAAATGGTCCTTATGTTTTTTTACTAATAACAAAGTACATGAATTTTTTACTAAATATAACACTTCACCAATTCTCTTTTCAATTGTTCCTTTACACCAAATGAACTTGTTGTTATTACAAAACTTTTTATACAGTACACATTCACCCGGTGTGAATGTTCCTTTGTTTCGTCTATTCAGTTTAATATTCTGCGAATACTGTTTATTTTTGACAATATTAGATAAGGCGAGTGCCGATTCCGAGGGCGGAGACGCGACAGGGTGAAGTAAGTCTAAACGAGACCTCAACTTTCGGCCGTATACGAGTTCTGCCGGTGATGTACCTGTGGCATAATGGATGGAATTTCGGTAGTTAAACAAGTACTGTAATAGATTATTGTTACTTTCACGTGCATTGCGGCCCGTCATCATGCTAGATCTTATTCCTTTCTTAATGACTTTCACAAAAGCCTCGGCCTGCCCGTTACTGGCTGCATGGTAAGACGGCGAAGTGACATGTTTGATACCATTTAGTTCACAAAACCTATTATATTCCTGCGAACAAAAAGCTGTGCCGTTATCGCTAACAACCGTGTGTGGCAAGCCAAAACGTGATATAAAGTTACACATTTTATCTATAACAGCTGAAGAAGTAACCGAACTACCCATATCGTAAACCTCAACCCACTTGGTGTACGCATCGACAACGACCAAATACGTGCGACTATTTATCGGGCCGAGGAAGTCGATGTGGACCCGATGGAACGGTCGCGGCGGGAAGGGCCAGTGGGCCACGGGCGCGCGGGCCGGCGACGGCCGCAGCTGAATGCATACCTCACACGCTCCTATCATCTCCTCAATACACTCGTCTATGCCCGGGAACCAAAACCTTGAACGCGCTTCTGCCTTGGTTTTTACGATACCTAAATGTGAAGCGTGTAAATCTAATAACACTCTTTTATGTAAGGTTTTGGGAATATAGACTTTCTGAAGTCATATTATCTATGTTCTTATATATTTGTTCGCGACCATGTAAAAAACAGATAAAAGTACAGGAGTAGGAAAATAAAATAACGGGACTAGATAAAAGAGTCTACCCTCTTTTATTTTACTTAATGTTCTGTTTCTTGGTTCCAAAAAGTAATGTAAGTAAAGATACAGGTTATAGCCATTACACAGTTTTGGGTAATAAAAAGAACATGGTCACGCTTAACTAACATATATGCAGATACGCAACTTTGCGTTACAGAATTTTGTATAAAAAGTAAGGCCGTGTAAACTTTAAAAACAGTTTTTTTTTTCAAATTGATTCGTAGCACACAATGTTAAAATTAAAAATACATAGTCACAATAATATATCTAACCTACTGTGTAAATTTCAAATTTTAATCTTCATTGATAAACAAGCAATGAGATGTGGATAAACAAAAACTTTGATCGCGTTTTTCTCTAATCGTCGTTTTTGGAGATACGTTACTTAGGCCTGACACGGCAGAGCTGCGACGACCTTCGTATTATTCGTGAAGCAACACACGCTCAGGGATTACCAGGCGTCGCCTGGACATCTCTCGTCATGCTTCATTACCTGGAACTCGAAACAATAACGGCTATGTATTTGTTCTTCACTTATCGGGTAGTTCCTATTTTTTATTTTTTACTTTATTAGTTCTGTAGTAGGTAATACTTGAACCGGACAACTTTATTTTTTTAGTGTAGGGTTGGTAATAATAGTAGGTTTTTAGTACAACGGAATGCAATAATTGAGTAATACTTTATCGTATAACATCTAAATACGTTAATTTTAGACAAAATTTGATTTATTGGTTGCTTTGTGTGTGATTTTACTTACAGGTGCATGTGAATACAATGCGTATGTAATGAACCTATACTTAAATTATGGTATTGCTTCTTTTTAACTATTCTTTTTTTTTATTTCATTCTGGATTTTTACCACAGAATAGAAGTGACTGGCACTTAAGATACAGGTTTTGCCTAGTTTAAATGCTAGTACCCATTTTTTTATTTTTATTTACACTTATTAATTCATACGCCAATGTCTATTGCAAAAAATGTTCATTGTTTTAGTGGTCATACACAGTCTAGCAACTTATATTGTCGTGTAGTATTAGACTTAGGTATATAGCTATAGCATTAAGCATATATAATCTCTCTCTAATGTATTTCGAACCAGTAATAAATCACTTATCTAACAGCACACAGTGTTTTGACTTAAGCTCCTAGTCCTCACCCTACATGGCGACCCTGCCATATAGGTCGGCGCGAGGCTAGCTGAGTATCGGTTTATCGGTAAAATAAAATTAGTGACTAAAATTAAAAATGCAGTAGTGAAATGGCTCAAACGGACAATAGCAAAGTTTTGCAGCAATTTGAAGAACGCGCTTTAATGGCAATTACTATCCTCATCATTGCCACCTGCGGTATCATAATGGTGCTCTTGTGCAAATGTATCCGTCACTGTCGCAATTAAAAACGGCAATAAGTCCAACGTCCTACAGCATGGGATCATCGAAGTCCAAAGAAGAGGTCATCATAGCCCAAACAGCAGCCGGAGGCGAGAACAAGGCTAACGCGGCGAGCGACCTAATGTTCCACGCTAGTACGACCAATGTTTTGCTTGGGGTTATGTTAATAATCCTAACTATTGGCGCTGCATATTACATCTATCGAAAATGCAAGAAGACCCATAAGAAATGGATGCGGCAAGAAATTGCAATGAATGACTTGCAAAAATCCGCGCGCGCACGTCAAACCTTTTAAACTTTATTATAATCGTTTCGATTTTAAACCGGTGAAGTGGAAAAGTGCGGTCAGTGAGTATATGTGAAATGGTGAACTTACGTTTTACATGAACATTAGAAGATGAAATATAGAGGACATTAAGTATGCGTATCGTCTCTCCGTAGGTATGTACTCGTAGGTTAAAAATATGTAATCCTAGTAAAATATTTTAGATTAATTATATTGCAATTTAATGGCAAGCGAATTAAATCAGTACTATGACGAGTTGTTACGGATAAGAAAATACTTAATTAAAAAGGGAAAGTCAAGATACAAGGGTAATACTATAAAAAATAATTTAGAAAAAGCGAAAGCAATTTTTGATACATGTAACTCTATAATTCAAGAATGTAGTATAAGAACAGATATATCATCCAAAGAATTATTAACCATAAATGAAACTTTTAGTAGCATTAAAAGTTTATATTCAGAAATTTTAACATTGTGTACTAAGCCTGAGAAAGAAGATACCGATAGTGACTATAGTGACGCGTCAGAAATAGAGGCTATAAAAATGGATTTCGATCTTAAGACAGCATGCGGATTAATTCCATTGTTAGATGGTAGTGAGGACACCACTAAGAGATTGATCGACACAGTGGACATGTACTCGAATATGCTCAACGAAGAAGGGAAAAAAATGCTAATAAATTTCGTTTTAAAAGGTCGGCTATCGGAAAATGCAAAGTTGCGCATGTCGACTACATATCCCACTGTGAACTATCTCATAAAAGATTTAAAAAATACGCTCCTCCCCAAAAAGTCTTTTACAGCGATTCAATCGCAACTCCAAACCACAACACAAGGTTGGCGGTCTATAGACCAATTTGGGGCGGAAATTGAAAAGCTATTTTCAGAACTAACAATAGCTCAAGCGGATGGCAACGTGGATAACTATGGCGTCTTAAAGCCTCTCAATGAAAAAGTATCCATTAAAAGGTTTTCAGATGGACTTAAGGACCAGCGGCTGGGAACAATTATAGCAGCACGCAACTACACCAGCTTAAAAGACGCAGTGCAAGCGGCCAAGGACGAGGAGGTGTCGAGATCGTCCACATCTACAGCAGAAGTCATGGGTATGTACCACTCGCAAAGGCCCTTTAACAGGTACCACAGGGGACGCAGTTACGCTTCGCGAGGCCACAGGCCGAACTATTTTGCTAGAGGGCAACAGCAATATTCTTATCGCCGCGATATTCCATCACAGCATAGCACGCGAGGCAATAATCGCAGTCGTGGAAGTAGGCCTAGAGGAAATTTTAATGCATTTCGTGGTAGATATAATGTATATCGCAGCCGTAGTCATCACGCGCATCGCAACGTGAACGTGATGGCGCCAGAAAGTTCCGCGCAAACATCACCCAATACGGAATCGCTTAATCATTTTTTTCGTGACTGATTCCATATATGCCTTAAGCAATCTAAATCATGTCACTCTAAACATCGGCAACAACAAATATAGATGGCTAATTGACACCGGCGCATCGATATCGGTACTTAAGTATGAGCGCGCCCCAAGTCTCGGAATTCCATACCATAAAAAGCGGCTGAGTGTAAAAGGTATTGGCGGAGACGTTTATTCAGATGGCTTTGTTTACTTAACGTTAAAATATGAGGGTTATGAGTTTAAGCATATATTTTATATTTTTAAAAAACTACCATGCAAAACAGACGGTATTTTAGGACAAGATTTCCTGCAGAAATTTGGTGCAGTATTAAACTTTGAGAATAACTCCGTAAAGTTAAATACAAAACTTGGACTATCAGTAAAAATTAACTTCTCGTGTCCATCAAGCGATAATTCTTATTTGACAGTTCCTGCTCGTAGCGAATATGTGCACTATATAAACACAAATATTTCGGAAGACTGTGTAGTCAATAATCAACAATTATGCGAAGGGGTATTCATCGCGAATATGATAGTTAAACCAGAAAAAGGGAAAATACCTATAAAAATACTGAACACCCGTGATTGCGATGTAACTTTGAGTCAGTTTACAGTCAATAAATCAAAATTAAATGAATTTTATATCTGTCAGTTTAATAAGCCCGTAATGAATGCAGAGCGTGTAAAATCCTTACTTTCAGTACTAGATTTGAAAAATTTAAATACAGAGGAACAAATATCCATCGAAAATATTTGTGCGAAATATCCTGACATTTTCTATTTACCAGGGGATAAGTTGTCAACAACTTCGTTATATAAACAAACAATTGAATTAAAACCAGATAGCTCACCTATGTACACAAAACCATACAGGCTACCTCATGCTCATAAACAAGAAATTAACAAACAAATACAAAGTATGCTAGATGATGGTATAATAGAAGAGGCACGAAGTGCGTGGTCTAGTCCGTTATTACTAGTACCCAAAAAATCAGACTCTTCTAGTCAGAAAAAGTGGCGCATAGTTATAGATTATAGAAAATTAAATAACCAAATTAAAGACGACAAATTCCCGCTCCCCAATATTACCGAAGTCCTTGACTCTTTATCCGGTTCAGTTTACTTCTCTCACTTAGATTTATTTCAAGGATTCTATCAAATTGAACTAGACGAATCCAGCAGACCATATACAGCTTTTACAACAACAAAGAATCAGTATCAGATGACACGATTACCGATGGGGTTAAAGACAAGTCCCAGCGCTTTTTCGAGAATGATGACAATAGCAATGTCCGGTTTAAATTACGAAAAATGTTTAGTGTACCAAGATGACCTTGTTGTATTCGGAAGAAATTTGGCAGCTCATAATCAAAATTTACTTGATATATTTGGTAGATTACGAAAAATTAATTTAAAACTTAATACAGTAAATTTTTGTCGCAGCAGTGAGAAAGTGTTATATAAAATAAAGTAAAAACATTGACGAATGCAGTTGACAATACAAACGAGTCAAGTAAACAAAGAACGACTGATCATAGAAAACTCGTAACTTAAAAACAATTTAATTCTGCATTCAATTACTACAATTATATCTGAGACAAAATAAAAATGTCACAAAAACCATGTCTGAAAATTACTAACAAAACTAATAAGATAGCGTCAACAATAACGTGCTACAAATGTAAAAAATTCAGTGAGCTTAAAAAGACAATGTTATGCTCTGTGTGCAATAATAGATTCCATTTCGATTGTATTGGCTTTCCGGAAAAATTGTATCATCTAAAAAGTCACGAGTCTAAGAAAAAGATGAAGTGTAGATTTTGCATTGAAGTAGAACATAATCGGACACAATCTGAATCTTCTAATGTCGCTCAGAGGTCTCTGTCTACGAATAAACTAGTACAACATGTCGAATCCGCTCAGAACGATAAAGACTCTTCTACAAAGGAAGCAACAACTCAGCCATCACCTGAATTACGCCTAGACGTCGATGTCCAATATTCCTCAGAGTTGTCTACACTACTTTCACCGAATCAGACTAAAGATTCGCACGTACTTTCTGAGTTTGAATATTCAAGTTCAGAGGAGTCCGTGTCCTCACCTAAGAAACTATCAAAAAGTTCGGACGGTCTGGATAATTTGTCGAATTGTACAGCTAACTACAAAGAAATGAAGGACACGATAACTCTTATTACATCACAACTGAAGAGCACTGAAGGTGAACTAGAGAGTTATATACTAGAGAACAACGAACTGAATCGGCTAAATAACAAACTACAGAATGAAATTAAAGTCTTGAAATCCTTATGCTGTTCCTCAAATGTCGGAAAGAAAACAAAGGTGACCCCAGGAAAAAAAAGACATTCCCTGATCCTTCCCGATGTATCACCGCCCACAAACACACCGTCTATGATCATGTCAAACCAGAATTGCGATCTAAAAATAAAAATGCAACACCTAAAGCAAGAGATTGAAGATCTAGAGCAACAATTAGACGAGGCACAAAAAAAGAATATTGATTTGACGAACCACATGGAATATATAATGCAGCAATTACAAGTCTCTGTGAGCAAATCCACGGTAATGCCGCTGGAAGGCAACAATACTGCTTCAATTGTGAATAAGACCATGACAAAGACTGCAGGGAAGCTTTGTGTAATCAGTAGCAACACCGAAAAGCATATACGAAGACTCATTTAAGATGACTTGGTCTCTGACCAAAAATGCCATTATGTCCTAAATGGTGCGCCGGTCAAAGAAATAATCAAAAACATTGATAATAAACTGGTAGATTTCACTCTTGAGGATTTTTGTGTGATTTTTGTGGGTGATTCTGACTTTCAGTCAACACGAAACTACCCAGACATTATTGACTCTTTGAAAAAACAACTACAAACTGTTCAGCACACTAATATTATTATATGTCTTCCCGTATTCAAAGTAAGCAGATCGGCAAATTTGTTTAATAAACGAGTAGAGGCCTTTAATAATCTACTGTATCTCGACAATCTTGTACACCAATACGCATATATATTGGATAGTAATCGAAATTTAGATTATTCACATCATATGTTTTCTAGGCTATCAGGAAAAATAAATCAAAGTGGATTTAGGGGAGTTATCGCAGATCTAAATGCCCTCATGTTAGAAGTTAACACTTTGCTGCCCAATCAGCAAGAGTCTTTTAAATATGTTGAAGAGCAAGAGAAACCCACTTATTACGATAACCAACAATGTAGTACAGTAGATAACGATAGTTCTAAGGAAGACATTCCTAAAAATACTTTTTTTCGCTCCTAAACTTAAATCATTATTAAGTTTCACAATTCTACACCAAAATATCGCTAGTGTATTACAGAAACGTGAAATATTAGAGATTGCTTTGCTTGATCTACAAGATGAGGAAATAAATCCTGATGTTATTTGTTTGTCGGAGACTTTTGTCAAGAGGGGTTGTGAATCCAATGTGCAAATAAAAGGCTATAAACTCGCTTCGTACTATTCACGGGATAAAAACAGAGGAGGCGTATGTATTCTTGTAAAGCTAGGCCTTCCTTACAAGGAATTAACAAATATTAAGAACTTTGCTCGCGAGAATGTCTTTGAATGTTGTGCAATAGAAATACCGCATAATCAACTCACAATAGTTACTTTGTATCGCACGCCTAATTCGGACGTAAATGTATTTTTAAGGGAACTTGACGCAGTCTTATCCCTTTTGACTAAGAAAAAGAATAATAAAAATATTGTTTTAACGGGAGATTTTAATATAAATACTCTATTAAAAAATAAAATAACGTCTTATTTTAATGATTTGGTTCAATGTTACAATCTCAAACTTCATATTACTAAGCCTACGCGTCTTAATTCTTGTATAGACCACATTCTCAGCAACATAGAGGGAGCGAAAGGTGAACTTTTGCCTTTAGGTCTGTCTGATCATGAAACGGCTCAACTACTGAGAGTTCCTGTTAAGAACAAGTTTACAAGGCCAACCATATCAAGCATGACTAGACGAGATTATAGCTTGACTAACATTCGCAAGTTTCAAGATTGTTTGAAAAGCTTGAGTTTTTCAGAATCATTCGAGGCTTCAGACATAAATGAAGCCTTCAATAAGTTTCATGATCTCTTCTGTCTGTTCTACGGTCTTTGTTTTCCGTTTATAAGATGTAAGGTGTCGGCTGATTGTAGAGCACCAAAATGGATAACAAAGGGTCTTAGATTAAGTTGTAAAAGTAAACGAACCCTAAGATTCAAATATTATACTCATAAAACGTTACAACATAGAAGTCAATACAAGACTTACTCTAAAGTTCTTCAGCAATGCATAAGTAGGGCTCAAAGATTATACCACCGGAAAGTTATACAAAATTCTACAAGTAAAAGCAAGGCGTGTTGGAGTATTATTAAAGACGTACCAGATACCTGCACACCTGAAAATAAGTTTATAAATCAAATAAATAAAGATGGTTTTATTATAGAAAATCCTGACAACATAGCAAATGAATTTAATAAGTATCTGATAGAGCTCACAAAAATTGATATAAAAACAACCCTTAGAAACACAAATACCAAATCTATAAACCCAAGCATATTCCTTACTCCTGTGAGCTGCAATGAAGTGCGTAATATAATAAGGTCACTGAAGAACACGAATTCTACAGGGTATGATGGGATTACAACTCGGATTTTGAAATTATGCATTGAGGAATTGGTTCCTATTTTGACACACTTAGTGAATCTGTCTTTTGAGTTGGGAAATTTTCCTGACGCTCTCAAAGTTTCCGTAGTGATACCATTATTGTATACCCGCATCGCGGCGGTTACGAACGGACGTGTCAAAATGGCCTCAACAGTAATAAAATGTAAATCGTGTAACATAGTTATCTGCGAAGTGTTAGCATTTATCCAAAACAAACAAAATGTGATGGACGCAGACAGTATTGTAAAAGTGTGTTTGTCGGCTTTTTCACCGACCGAAATTGAAACTGCCAAGAGTTTACTATTTGATTCGCTCACGTCTAAACAGAGAATGATAATGAGAAGAAACGACGGGAAAACGCTGCGCGACCTGAATGATGTTATTTCAATATTTAGAAAGACTGAACCTGAAGAACTGCCGACGTTTGTTGCTAAAGACTTGCACCGGTTGCCACCACTCACTTTTGATCACATCGACTGTACTAGGTTGTTAAAAGACATTTTAATACTTAAAAATGAGCTTGCCACCATAAAAGATACCTACGTGACAGAACAGCAGTTAAATGATGTCAAAAACGAAGTCTTAAACTTAAAACAAGCATCAATCGTTAACAACTTTGATTTAAACGTCAACCGTAAACGAGGTGGTGGTGGTATTAAGGATAGTTTTTATTTGGACAGTGGCCCGATTGGTCTATCTCCGTTTGTAGAAAAAAATACGGAGGGTAGGATTAGCTCACTGAGCAGCGTAAATAAAACAGCGGACATATTCGAGCCTGATGTGGTTTTAAACAAAGGCACGCTAGCTCTGTCACCACCACAAAAGTCGCATGTATCTGAGCGGGAAAGCGGCTCCGTCAAGACAAAAGAGACAGCAATATCTGTTAACGCATTAGAAGCGCAACCGCATACTGAGCTCGATATTGACGTGTGGACTAAGTCACAGGCGGCAGCGAGTGATGCGAGTTCTGATAGCGGAAAGATAAACTTAATTCATAAAAAGAAAATCGATTATGACTGGGAACTTGTACAAAAGAAAAAGCGAAAAAGTCGTCTGGTTGGAACCGAAGGAAAAGCCGAGATAAGATCGGATGGCAAATTCAAAGCTGCGGAAATTACAACTCCGTTATTTGTAAACTGGGTTGACAAACAGACCAGTGGTGATGATATTGTTGAGTACATTAGGGAACATACCGGCATGGTGGTTAATTTGAAAAAAATAAACATGCAGAAAGAAAAAAGCTACGATGCTTATAAAATCTTTGTACCACACACCAAGTTGTCTTTGTTCTTGGATGATGGTTTATGGCCTAAAGGAATTCGATTCCGGCGTTTTATTTATTTCAATCGTAATGCTTATTTCAAAAATAATAGCGAAGACAAGACTTTTGACAGGAACAAAGCGTATCATAATGGACAGAAGAGATAGCACAAGAAATGAGAATATAAAATTAATTAGTTTTAATTGTAGGTCAGTCACACGTTCCGTAGATTGCGTCAGAGACCTGTGTAGATCCGCTGATCTTGTGGCTCTTCAGGAGACCTGGTTACTTCCGGGGGATATTCCCTTCCTAGGTACCATTGATGATAACTTCGAGTTTACTGGAAAATCTGCAGTTGATACAGGAGCGGGTATTTTACGCGGGAGACCGTACGGAGGTGTTGCCCTGCTGTGGAGAAAATGTTTATTTACGTCAGTGTCGGTCGTGCAGTGTGCAAGTGCACGGCTCGTTGGTTTAAAAATAATGCTATCGGACCAGTCGTTGTTAGTTTTCTCCGTGTATATGCCTACTGATTCAGCTGATACTCTTATCGAGTTCACAGAATGCCTAGGTGAAATAGCGGCCATAGTGGAGGAGTCCAAAATAGACTCAGTGTTTATATTAGGTGATTTCAATGCTCACCCGGACAGGCGGTTCGGTAAAGAGTTATTTAATTTCTGTGCGGAATATCAGTGGCAGTGCGCAGACATAGACATGTTAGGGGTGTCATCGGGCTCATACACGTATGTTAGTGACATTAATGGTTCTAAAAGCTGGCTAGATCATTGTGTAGTATCGCTAGCGGCTCAGAAAACTATACGTAAAGTAAACATATGTTATGGTATCTATTGGTCTGATCATCACCCACTAGAAATAAGTTGTAATTTAAGTATGATTAGAAATAAAAATGTAATTATTAATAAGGAATGTAATAAGATTATTTGGGGGGAAAGAAATCCACATCAGTTGACATTGTATGAAGATTATTGTAATGAGAAATTGAAAAATATTGATTTCCCGATTGAATTTAGCGAATGTAGTGATAGACATTGTAATATTATTGAACATAAATTAATTATTGACAAGTTTTACGGTATTATTATTCAGACTCTTAAAGGTGGAGCTAGTTATAGTTATGGTGACAAATTGTTGAATAGAAAAAAGCATGTGATAGGGTGGAATAAGCACGTACGCCAGGCTCACTGTGAGGCTCGATGTGATTTTCAGAACTGGGTTTTGTGCGGTAGACCAAGTATTGGTCACGCATATAATATTATGGTTGCAAGCAAAAAAATTTTCAAACAAAAGTTGAAATGGTGTCAGGACAATGCTGAACAAATAAAAATGGACATCTTAGCATCACATCATTCCAATAAAGACTTCAAAAATTTTTGGAAACAGACCAATAAACTGAACCCCAGGACTGGCCTACCAGTGAGTGTGGAAGGTCTGAGCGAGCCTGAGCAGATAGCCAACTTATTTAAAAGCCAATTTAGGATTGAGTCTCCTCTGGGCACTTTTGGGGAAGAACCTCATATGAGGTGTACACCTACGGGACCTTTGGTGAGATTCTCGTGCGAGGAGTTGGCATCAGTCGTGAAGGGCATGACCAGAGGGAAGTCGCCGGGGCACGACTCCCTTAGTATCGAACACCTGCAGTATGCTGGAGCACACTTGCCTCGAGTACTTGCGATGCTCTTCTCTTTCTGTATTAGTCATACATATTTGCCCGAGCAGATGATGAAAACTGTGGTGGTGCCGGTAATAAAGAACCGTACAGGAGACTCCTCTAATATCAATAACTATAGGCCCATTTCGTTGGCTACCATTATAGCGAAGGTGTTGGACAGTGTGCTTGACAAACAGCTAGAGAAACACATCACACTTAATGATGCACAGTTTGGGTTTCGACCTGGCCTGTCCACTGAAACCGCTGTTCTTTGTCTTAAGCACACAGTCCAATACTACACGGATAGGAAAACACCAGTCTTTGCGTGTTTTCTTGATTTGTCGAAGGCCTTCGATTTGGTGTCCTATAGCAAACTATGGGAAAAACTCAGAGAAGACACGTCACTGCCTAGTGAGTTGGTGGAACTGTTCAGGTTCTGGTATGGGCACCAAACTAATGTCGTAAGATGGGCAAACACATTATCCGACTCATATGGCCTGAGGTGCGGGGTGAGGCAGGGGGGGATCACGTCTCCTAGGCTCTTCAGCCTATATGTCAATCGGTTGATTGAGGAGCTCAGTAGCACTATGGTCGGATGCTCGATAGATGGTACATTTGTTAACAACATTAGTTATGCAGATGATATGGTGCTGCTGAGCCCGTCGATTGCCGCACTCAGAACTCTAGTCGGTGTATGTGAGCGCTATGCGGAGTCCCACGGCCTTAGGTACAATGTCGCTAAGAGTGAGTTGCTGGTTTTTAAGGGGAAAGGTATTAATATGGACTATGGAATACCGCCGGTCAAACTTAACGGCACTCCTCTCAACTTGGTAACTAAGTTCAAGTACCTGGGGCATTGGGTCACCGCGACGCTGACTGATAACGTAGACTTGGAGAGAGAACGTAGGGCGCTGGCAGTAAGAAGTAATATGTTGATTCGTAGGTTTGCTAGGTGTACTAAGGAAGTAAAAGTAACACTTTTCAAGGCTTACTGTCAGTCCTTTTACACTTGCAGCCTATGGATCAACTATACTCAAAAAACTTTCGGTGCCCTACGAGTACAGTATAATAATGCATTTAGGATGTTCTTAGGGTTGCCACGCCATTGCAGCGCCTCAGGAATGTTCGCGGAGGCGCGAACAGATGATTTTCACGCCATTATGCGTAAACGCGTAGCATCTCTGTTGCAGCGAGTGCGTGGCAGCGCTAATACCATCCTGGCAACTGTCGCCAACAGAGTAGATGGCCCATTCCAGCAGGGGTGGAGTGCTAGGCATCTGCCTTCTAGTTTAAGTTAGTCTGTAGGTATATTGTTGCTAATTTAGTCAATAAGGGTCTTCTTAATTTATTGTTAATTTATTTTGATTTAATTTAATTTCATTTAATTTATTTGATTGATATGATTTATTTTGTTTGATTTGATTATAATTAATTTATTTACTAACATAGTTTCTTAAGTAATACCTGTAACTAACAAAATAATATGGACTTTGTCTGAAATAAATTAAATTAAATTATTATTATTATTAAAAAAGGAGACAAAACTCTCATGAGTAACTATAGACCTATAACTCTAATACCGATTATGTCAAAGATATTTGAAAAGGCAATTCACAAGAGAATTATGTCTTTCTTAGAAAGGTATAAAATATTAAAAACTGAACAGAATGGTTTCCAAAAAAACAAATGCACTACGCTAGCCGCATTCAATTTAATTAATAATGTAACTAAAAGTTAAAATAAAAAAAAACCCACTGCTGTAATACTTTTTGACATGACTAAAGCCTTCGACTTCGTGTCACATAAACTTTTAATTACAAAGCTTCACAATTATGGTATAAGGGGTCCAGCATTAGGTTGGATTACATCCTACTTAACGAACAGACGGCAGTGTGTTGAAATCAAGGGCTCCAATTCGTCAAAGTTAACTTATTACAGGTCCTCATATCTTGAAAACACCGTAGGAGTGCCGCAAGGCAGTGTGCTTGGGCCACTGCTTTTCTTATTATATATAAATGATTTACCTGACATAATGATTCATCAATGTACGCTTTTTGCGGATGACTTATCGATAGTAGTGACATGTAATAGTATTAAAGATTATAATGATGATATAAATAATACAATAAAGTTAGTGGTGGAATGGCTGACTTTAAATAATTTGTCATTTAATATTGAAAAAACTCAAATTGTACAATTTTGCAATGTAAAAAGTAATACCATGACATTAGATGTACAATATAATAACACACGAATCAAAGAAGTTGACGTTATAAAATTTTTGGGACTAACGCTAGATAAAAATTGCAATTGGAAAAATCATGTAGATGTAGTGTGTGGTAAAATTATGAACTTTGTATATGTGTTGAGGCGACTTCGGAAGGTTTCCGATTTAGACACAATGCTAATGGCTTATCACGGATATGTTGCGTCAACATTAAGATATGGTCTACTTCTTTGGGGCAATTCTACTGACATTAATAGGGCATTTATAGCCCAAAAGAAATGTTTAAGGGCAATGTGTGGCATCCCTTCACGAGAGTCATGTAAACCTTTATTCAAGAAATATGCGATTTTAACATTACCGAGTCTATATATTTTTGAAGCAGCTGTGTTCGTAAAAAGACATCCAGAACTATTTAAGAAAGCTTCAGAAATATTTCCAAGATGTACGAGAAATAAGGACAGACTTGTGTTAGACATAGTTCCTAATAGTGCTCTTTTTAAGAAAAATAGTTACTACATGTGCATCAAAATTTTTAATGCAATCCCGGCTAACTTCAAAGTTCTCCCCTTAAATTTATTTAAAAGTAATCTTCACCGATGGCTCAAAGAAAAAATATTTTATTCAACAAATGCCCTTTTTAACATGAACACATTATAACTTAGTACCTGGGCGACCGAGCTCTGCTCGGGCAGAAACTCGGTACCAAGCGTTTTCCCAGAGATAAGACCAAGCTAGATCAATTTTTCATCCCCGAAAACCCCCAAATACCAAATTTCATCGAAATCGTTGGAGCCGTTTCCGAGATCAAAACACCGGAGGGGTGGGGGGGTGGTGTGAGAGGGGGGAGGGGATGCGGGGGAGGGAGCGCGGGGGTATTAAAGGGGGGATGAAAATTTCATTGATTTTGCCGTAGGATGCACCGTTTTCAAGATATTTGACAAAAACACCGGAGGGGGTGGGGGGGGGGGGGGGGGTGAGTCGCGTTAAACTATTGTCCATAAACCGACTTTACAGACAACCGGCTTTTCCTGTTCTGTGCTCCCAATAGGGAACGTACACAT
Organism: Archips xylosteana; assembly: GCA_947563465.1. NCBI lineage: Eukaryota > Metazoa > Arthropoda > Insecta > Lepidoptera > Tortricidae > Archips > Archips xylosteana. The sequence continues at coordinate 693,450 of OX387354.1, forward strand.
AGACGGTGCTGCCAACTGGTGCCATAAGGGTGCCATCAATTTGAATGTTTTACCTTGATAAGTTTGTTTTACTGTCCGCATAGTGTCTCTTCTGTCGCATTAGTGCTGCCGCCTATAGTTACTGCACGTTCCCTATAATACTTTTTCTAACAAAAAAGTAACTTTTTTTCACAAAAAGTAACTTTTTCTCACAAAAGAAGAAACTTGACGTTTTATCATGAAAAATAAACTTAAAAAAAAAAACAAAAAATCTTGATAAAAACGTGGAATCGAACCGAGGTCGGCTGGATCCGCGACCACCCGATTTCTAATGTGCCATTATGATCTGCTCGAAGTCGGCGAAATTTAGCTTTATATTCTAATGCAAACAAAAATAGCCGGAAAACACGAGTAAAAGCGATTTTCTGAAAATGAAACATAGCTAGATCAGTTTTTCATCCCCGAAAACCCCCACATACCAAATTTCATCGAAATCGTTGGAGCCGTTTCCGAGATCCTGATTATATATATATATATATATATATATATATATATATATACATATATACAAGAATTGCTCGTTTAAAGGTATTAGATTATATATATTGTAATTCTGTAAAATGATATGATGAGTCTTCGTTACCTACTCAAATTGAAATTATAAAATTATTGTTATTATTATAATGAGCTACTAATTATAAGCTATTAATTATAAGTCTAGTTTTAAGGTTACTTTGCATGCTATTATGTAGCAAAATATGTTTCTGCACTGGAATTGTTAATTTATCACCTATTGTACCATATTTTATGTGAATAAAGAATTTTGAATTTTGAATTTGAATTTGAATCCAGCGAAGTGTCAATTTTTGCAAAAACAAATTCTGTACCTAGGGCACATCGTTTCAGAAAATGGCATACTACCCGACCCCGAAAAAACCAAAGTACTTCAGAATTATCCCCGACCACAAAACGCGGACGAGGTCAAGCGATTCGTCGCGTTCGCAAGTTACTATCGTAAATTTATAACTAATTTCGCAGGCATAGCATACCCGTAAATAAATTAAGTTGCAAAAATGTCCCATTCATATGGACTGATTCTTGTAAGCATGCTTTCCAAACATTAAAAAAGGCACTAATGAAACCACCAGTTCTACAGTATCCCGAATTTTCAAAAGAAAGCCAGTTCTTATTACAGACGGACGCGTCTGGGATAGCAATTGCCTCGGTATTATGTAATAAAGACGGTCGGCCTGTAGCTTATGCTAGTCGAAGTTTAAATAAGGCAGAAATGAACTATCCTACTATTGAAAAGGAACTCTTGGCAATAGTATGGAGTGTTAAGTATTTCCGACCATATTTATACGGCAGACAGTTTAAGATACAGACCGATCACCGACCATTTGTGTATTTGTTTAGTATGAAAGATCCGACAAGTAGGTTATTAAAGTTTAGGTTACAGTTAGAGGAATACAATTTCACCGTAGAATATTTGAAAGGATGCAATAATTCAGCTGCGGACGCATTGTCGCGCATTAGTATCACATCGGAAGATTTAAAAAGCATGAGTGAGAAAGTAATAAATGTCATGACGCGAGCTCAGAAAAGAAAGCAAGATTGTTTAGACAGAAGCAATAAGATAAGTTCTTCAGCTATTAATAATCCCACAAATTCGAGGCCTGATCACCCGAGAATAGTGGAAATTATTAAAAAGCCACAAGACTTTACAGAATTATGTATTAAAACGCAAAAAGAATATAATAAAATAATAAAGGAAAATATAGTAACACACGCGTCTAAATATTTTAAATATGTGCCCAGCAAATCAATCGTCTATTTAAATCCAACATCCTTATCATTAATAACGCGAGACGGATTAGTGAAGGACTTGGATAAAATATGTAAGAAAATAAATATAAACGAAATATGCATAATAAGTAACGACATTACTAAAGAATTTATAGCTGGGATAATAAATGAAATAAATAATTATAAAAAATGGACGGGCCCAAAAATATGTATACTAAATAATGTCCAAAAAATTTACAATTTAGACGATAGACGCGTAATATTAAATGACTTTCACCTACTACCCACTAGCGGCCACGCGGGAATAAGAAGAATGCTAAATAATATAAAGAAATTTTATTTTTGGCCTAGCATGGAAAAAGATGTCCAAGAATTCGTCACAAAATGCACGCAATGTCAAAAACAAAAATATCACGTTAATACAAAACACCCCATGCAAATAACCAGTACATCAAACTATGCTTTCGAAAAAATATATCTAGATATAGTTGGTCCCTTACCGAAAGACGAGTATGGATATTGCTACGCGCTCACGTTGCAATGCGAGTTGACAAAATTCATCGAAACCTATCCACTAAAGTCAAAAGACGCAGTGAGCGTAGCTCGATCATTTGTCGAAAATTTCATTTTGCGATTTGGAATTCCCAAAGAAATAGCTACCGACCGAGGGACAGAGTTCATCTCAAGCACAATGAAACAGGTTTGTAATTTACTTTTCCTACTCCTGTACTTTTATCTGTTTTTTACATGGTCGCGAACAAATATATAAGAACTAAGATAATATGACTTCAGAAAGTCTATACTTAATCTATTCGCCATAACAGCACTCGTGTCGTAATGTCGTTATTATGATACACCTAGCTGCCACATAATATTAAATGTAGGGTACACTCAACACTAAAGCCCAGTTTAGACCTGCTGAGTTGAGTAGAGTAGGGTACAGTCGGGTACAGTAGGGTAAAATAGAGTACAGTAGAGTACAGTCGGGTACAGTAGGGTAAAATAGAGTACAGTAGAGTACAGTCGGGTACAGTTGGGTAAAATAGAGTACAGTAGAGTACAGTCGGGTACAGTAGGGTAAAATAGAGTACAGTAGAGTACAGTCGGGTACAGTAGGGTAAAATAGAGTACAGTAGAGTACAGTCGGGTACAGTAGGGTAAAATAGAGTACATTAGGGTACAGTCGGGTACAGTAGGGTAAAATAGGATACAGTAGGGTACAGTCGGGTACAGTAGGGTAAAATAGGGTACAGTTGGGTACAGTAGGGTAAAATAGGGTACAGTAGGGTACAGTCGGGTACAGAAGGGTAAAATAGGGTAAAGTAGGGTACAGTCGGGTACAGTAGGGTTACAGTCGGTTACAGTCGGGTACAGTAGGGTAAAATAGGGTACAGTAGGGTACAGTCGGGTACAGTAGGGTAAAATAGGGTAGGTACAGTAGAGTACATTCGGGTACAGTAGGGTAACATAGGGTACATTAGGGTACAGTCGGGTACAGTAGGGTACAGTCAGGTACAGTAGGGTAAAATAGGGTACAGTCGGGTACAGTAGGGTAAAATAGGGTACCCTAATGTAGTATCCGACTGTACCGTAAACTGGGGTTACTTTGAAATGCGGGGCTACTTTAGAAACAGTTTTTTTACGCCGTGTCCTTATTTTTTTAGACCATCTGTGGCAGTCGGGCACAGTAGGGTTACTGTACCTGACTTACCCTATTTTACCCTACTGTACCCGACTATACCCTACTGTACCCTATTTTACCCTACTGTGCCCGACTGTACTCTACTGTACCCTATTTTACCCTACTGTACCCGATTGTACCCTACTGTACCCTATTTCACCCGACTGTACCCTACTGTACCCCATTTTACCATACTGTACCCGACTGTACCCTACTGTACCCTACTGTACCCTATTTTACCCTACTGTGCCCGACTGTACTCTACTGTACCCTATTTTACCCTACTGTACCCGACTGTACCCTACTGTACCCTATTTCACCCGACTGTACCCTACTGTACCCCATTTTACCATACTGTACCCGACTGTACCCTACTGTACCCTACTGTACCCTATTTCACCCAACTGTACCCTACTTTACCCAACTGTACCCCATTTTACCCTACTGTACCCGACTGTACCCTACAGTAGGGTACAGTCCAGTACAGTAGAGTCGAGTCGTAGAAAAAATATTGTATGCAACGGTGTATAATTTGGTCTTAACGGCTCGTGCCGTTTTCCGTTGCGATACTCGCATTCGCTCGTATCGCAACTCACGTCACTCGCCTTTTAAGACCTCACTTATACAACCGTTGCATAAAATACTATAAAATAAATCAATTGTTTTCCACAGCGTACCACCATGAGTCAATCGGTGCTTTAGAGAATTCACACAAAAGTATGGGAGCTTATTTGAGAATAAATTGCGAAAATAAAATGAATTCTTGGAGCACCTGGTTGCCTTTTTGGAGCTTTGCCTATAACAACGCAGTACACACAGAGACAAGGTATACACCTCATGAACTCGTGTTTGGTAAAGTATGCATGATTCCATCTAATTTTAAAGATAATGTGATACATCCCTTATACAACCACGGCAGTTATCCGCTCGAGTTAAAATATAGATTAGAAGTAGCCCAAGCAGACGCTAAAAATAACTTGATGTTAAGTAAGCAAAAAAGAAAACAGAAATATGACACTAATGCAAAGCCAGTATATTATAATAAGAATAGCTATTTACTGTTACGGAATCCGTCATTAGATAAAACGCAATCCATTTATTTAGGACCCTATTTAGTGTTACAAGACTTAGGATGTAATGTAAAAATAATTAAGAATGGTAAAGAAGATGTTGTGCACAAAAACCGCACAAAACCTTTTATAGCCTAAAAAAAAAAATTTAAGGTTTTACTAAGTGTATAATAAAATATATACATGTACCTAGTTATTAAGTTTTATAGTTATATGAATATGCTTATCATATATTGTTTGTGTAACAATACAATTGATTGTTGTACGAATAAGATTACTCTGGTACCATAGTGATCATAATAAACATTTGCATTAAATAATACTATGTTGTATATCCTACATTTCCTATGAGCGCTCAAGTGTAGTAACATTAGATATGTAAGAAAAAAAAACTTCCCTTATGTTTGTTTTTTTTTTAATTCATGATGAATGATGTCGTGTAGTATTAGACTTAGGTATATAGCTATAGCATTAAGCATATAAAATCTCTCTCTAATGTATTTCGAACCAGTAATAAATCACTTATCTAACAGCACACAGTGTTTTGACTTAAGCTCCTAGTCCTCACCCTACAATATTTTATTATTATTATTACCCTCATTATTCGCAATTTAAAATACTTCAAAATAAAACATGTAGCTCATGAGTGATTCGTTCGCTTCTAATAATAAAAGAAATCATTTGTTTTTTTTTGTCAGTTCGGGTTGCGTTTTAAATTTAATAAACGCTTTTTTTTCCCAAATTTATAAGTTATCATGGACCGCTTGGCTTAATAATTGTTTCAGTCTTGGGACGCATGTTAATACTATATTAGATTATTAGAACCTAAGTGCTGAAATTGCTATTTAATTAATTAATAATATGCTAAATCAGGTAAAATAATACACAATAAAATTTCTTTAGTATCTGTTTTTCGAGTCGAGGGTAGGAGCATAAAGAGTTTGCATCAAGATTGCTAGTTTTTTAAAGTCAAATTATTTTTGTAAAGTATGAGATACTGTTTAAAACCAATAAATTATTTTTATTATTATTATATTATTAGGGATGATCAAAATAAACGAAAAATTACAACTACTAATTTTATTTAATCACAATAGGTAAAGTTACAAATAATTGCAAAACGAACGAAAATATGGAGAAAACACTTTCTAATCTTAAAATTAGGCGCGAAAGGATAAGCTCAGAGCAATACGACCGTCCTATGCCAAGTGCCCGGTAAGAATGGCTCATGAGACTGAGCTCCGGCGCTCACCACTGACATAACGGCAACGGAAGTCAATTGACGATCTCTAAAATCAACGAAGTGGTGTTGCAAGTCTTATTTATTCCTAATACGGCCAATCCTGATATCCTGCAGTCCTCGGCAGGTACCTTCCTTAGTCGCGGCTAGCCTTCGTGTCGTCAGCTGGTTCAGTCGACGTAGCATCGTGACCAGGTCCAGCTGATGCTTCAGTGGTTGCAGACTCTTGTACTAGGCGCGTCACATTCATCAATGCTTAAACATACGAACAAAGTGTTAATTAACATGCAAACATACCTAAGTAACATAATAACGTATCGGAGATGTAGGCAGAAAATAAAGGTTTCACTATAAAGGTCACCAATATTAAAAAAATTCAATAGCAAAATTAAAGCGGATACTGCTAATGAGCTATCGACAGATAAGCAGATTGTTAAACAATTAAGTCACCACATTACTGTAATGGAGCATAAGTATTACTTTAATTTCGAAATTTTTATCGGGAATGAAAAATAAGTGGTAACATGTATTTAAAGAAAAGTTAAAAAATAAATGTCAGAAGTTTTAGTCCCTATTAACAAGCTGGCATAGGCACCTTGTTATCTTACCACGCTCGTAACAGGTATGTAAAAATTATAACTGAACTTTTGACATAGGCACAATGTTACCATATCACACAGTCGACAAAAGATGTCATTACTCGTACTGCTGGCATAGGCACAAAGTTAGCATACCACGCAGAAAAACAAATTTTCATCAAAATAATTCTGTTGGCATAGGCACACAGTTAGCATACCACACAGAAGAACAACATCACACTGCTGGCATAGGCACAAAGTTAGCATACCACACAATGGCCAACACTGTAGGCATAGGCACAAAGTTCGCATACCTCCCAGTGGCCAACAATGTAGGCATAGGCACAAAGTTCGCATACCTCCCAGTGGCCAACACTGTAGGCATAGGCACAAAGTTCGCATACCTCCCAGTGGCTGCCGACATAGGCTCCAAGTTAGCATACCGCTCAGACTTCAACACTGTAGGCATAGGCACAAAGTTCGCATACCTCCCAGTGGCTGCCGGCATAGGCTCCAAGTTGCATACCGCTCAGACTTCAACATATACCCTCAAAGAAGGCAACGCAGGACTCGGGCGTCCACTTTCCACTCCAGGGTACCATAAATTGAGCTGCAGCACAAGTGGTCTTACCACAAGACCCAGCCAGTAGCTTCAGCTCGCAACGGTCATTCTTCAACACCCCGTCGACACGACACGGCCCGCGCATGCGTGGATCTGGTTGCCTAGAGACTGCAAATATCCTACTACAAAAACAAAGTCATTCACTTCAAATACCCTAGGCGGCCGCCCGTCTCCATTGACGCATTCGTCTTGCGCTTCCCGGCTCCAATCACAACCGCTCAGCCGTCCTGTCTTGTCACAGTCCCAAATAAAAGATTCCAGACCTCCACGCGGCACCTCTACGACAATATCACGCATAAGAAGAGCACGAACGATGGAGCCGCGACTCAAATAGTCAGCATGTGACAGCAGCACACCTTTGCGACATTCGATCTCGAAACACTGGAAATAGATCCACCATCGTGCAACTCTCGGTAAAAGATCCTTTTTAAACTGCGTAGCCTTTAACGCGTTACAATCAGTGACTATTTTAAACTTTAGTCCTAAAACGTAATGTCTACAATGCTGTTTATCTTTAAACACAGCACAGCTAATGTTTCAGGCTCATATGAATGGTAAGTAAACTTACTAAAATATGCGACTACCCGTTTTTCACATCTTTGTGAACTTACAAAAGCGGCGCCCCGTAACCAGCGCTACTGGCATCTGTATGTACCTCAGTTGGTAATTCGGGATCAAAAATGGCTAGGATAGGCTCATTAGTAAGACATTTAATAATTTCAGTACTAGCAGACTCTTGCCCAGGACCCCAAATAAACTCAGTCTTTTCGTGTTAAGCGAGCTATATATGCGGTTTCCCTAGCAAAATTAGGGATGTACCGCCTAAAATATCCCGCTAGATCAAGAAACTGTCATAACGACATTTTATAAGGGCGATAACAAACTGGCGAGTCACTATTGACTTTTATGCATACTGCCTGTGGTAATAGTTGACGTGGCAGTACCAGCTATCATGGACGCAGAGAAACCAAAGAAGTTTTTACAGGCAAAGGTAGCTTTTCTAACCTAACTGTTGCCACATTGAAAACCGATTTATCACGTGTAGGTATTTACTGATTTTTCGTTCGAACAAATGTAACGCCATCACGGTTCAAAACGTCAGTTCAAATAATAATTTGAGCGATCATATTTTCGCTAGGAACTATGAGCAAATCTAACTCTTAATGTGATTTCGCTAAACTCACATATGACGAAACCTTCGTTATTGACGTACTTAACCCCTTTTACTCACAAAATATGGGTTTTCTAGCACACGAAAGTAGTATCAATTAAAACGTCTGTAGGTATACCTTGAATGACCGCAGTTATCATATCGCTGTTTTGGCGCAGAACTGGCTGGTCGTTTAAGGTTACCTCTAGGTTAGAATGTCGGTGGCTATTATTCGTAAGAGAAATTGATCGTGAACTACGAACTGGCTTAACAAACGTCGATAAAAAAGAGATAAGTTCGTTAGAAGACAAATTAGCATTCGCCGCGCACGCCTTCACGTGAGGGTTTTTTTATTCCCCTGACCACAATTGCCGATATTAAATCATCGCTCAGAACTTTCACGACTTTAAAACACAACAATGAACTCTTAGCGTAATCCGCATAAGTCGTGTATTCGTCAGAATCAGTGGACATAACATCATAAGGAATACCCGCAATATCAATTTTCTTAACGCATAAAAATTTAAAATCGCGTTAAAATTGGACCACGTCCGGTCGGTTGTGACCCAATCGCTTAAAGAGGTGCTCGCATCACCTTTAAGAAAAGTCCCAACACGTGACAAACACTCGCTATCGTCCCATTTATTGCACGCTTGAGCTATGTCTACCTCTTGAAACCACGCGTCAACGTCATGGACATTTGGATCGAAATTAGACACATAATACCGCTGCGTATGCACTGATTTTAAAGAAAACTGACTACTGAGCCGACTGATTTATGGCCTCGACTATTAAATTTTCTCCGTAGAATTTTCAACCGTAGAAACCTGAGGGGCAGGTACGGGTGGAGTTTCAGAACGCACCGCAGATGATTCTCGGTTTTCTAACGCATTCAAACGCGACACTATTATTTGTAAGGACTCGCGGACACTATTTGATTTCAACGAACCGCTACGACGATAAGTGTTCTCCATATTTTATTACGTTAAAGCACTTCAAACTAAATAACACCGGATGGAAAAGCAAAGCACGTAGTTTGATCCCACTAAGCACGTAGTTTGATCCCACTTCTGATATTAGGGATGATCAAAATAAACGAAAAATTACAACTACTAATTTTATTTAATCACAATAGGTAAAGTTACAAATAATTGCAAAACGAACGAAAATATGGAGAAAACACTTTCTAATCTTAAAATTAGGCGCGAAAGGATAAGCTCAGAGCAATACGACCGTCCTATGCCAAGTGCCCGGTAAGAATGGCTCATGAGACTGAGCTCCGGCGCTCACCACTGACATAACGGCAACGGAAGTCAATTGACGATCTCTAAAATCAACGCAGTGGTGTTGCAAGTCTTATTTATTCCTAATAATATTATTAAATGGGTGGTAGTTGTTAAAACATATTTCCTAATTATACACCACGTAACCATAATATACACCATTTCTACTTATTAATTCTTATTGTTATTGCTATCAAATATAAAACCCAATATAGGTAGCTACTATATGTACTATGTGTTGAGAGGGTAGTTCGACGCGTTGAAGAATAAACACTGTATTTTGGTTCGCTATTAAAAATAATTTAAATCAGTGCAAAAAAAATAGCTTAAGTGATAATATAAAACAGCATTTTACAAAACTAAGTTTCACCATATCAAGTGAAAGGATCGGTGTCTTCCGAAGTTGTCCCGGTGTAAAGTTGTGAACAAAATTATTTGATTGCTGAGCGAGTTTCACTTTGTTGAGTACATATTAATTCTACCCGCGCGCGAATTTGCTGCTGTGAAGTGAGTCACCGCTCAGCGCCGCAAGTTCTCGTTCGGCGCCCCCGTACCAATTGCTGGCGATACTTGAGCGACACCGTCCGTCATTTATCGCCGCTTGCAGTATTTCTTGGTGCGGAGGATTTGCAAATAATGGATAGTTATCAGAGAGTGGTGGCGGGGACGTGCTCGGGATGTCATGTTGCGATCACAGATAATTTATATATTGGTTGCAAGTCTACAGGATGCAAAAAACTGTTTCATAACGAATGCATCAATCTCACCCAAGTCACCCCGGAGATAAGGGACACCTGGAATTGCCCTGATTGTCGTAGTGCCACTAAAAAGGGTGGGGATAACTCATCTACCCCCGTACGCGGAGAAATTAAGGACGTCGTCTATGTAAGGAAACAGCAACCTAAAAATAAAAATTCTAAAGAGTTATCTGAAAGTGACTCCCTGTCTCAGCTTACCGCCGAAATTCGACTGTTGAGAGAAGATGTATCTTCTATGAAATCTAGATTTGACAAACTTGAAATCGCAATAACATCAATCGAACACTGTGAAGAACGAATTGATGTATTTGAATCTAAACTTGTAGACTACAAGACTCGTGTAGAGGCGGCCGAAGAGAAAGCGGCAGAGGTAGTCATACTGGAAAAAAAGGTGATTGATCTACAGTCCCAGCTCAACTTTCAAGCTCAACATTCTTTGATTAACGAAATAGAGATTGTTGGAATTCCAGAATACCGCAACGAGAACCCGCTGCACATTCTAATGATCACCGCCGCAAAGGCTGGAGGCCGACATCAAGCACGTATATCGCGCGGGGCCGCGCCGTCGAGAGGAAGACAAGACCGAACTTCCGGGAGGCTTCAGATCCAGGCCACTAGTTGTGCGCTTTATGAGAAGAAGAGCTCGCGACAACTTTTACAAAGCAGCAAGATCAAAGCGTCTAAACACTAAGGACATCGAATTTGCTGGGCCTGAACAGAAGATCTATTTTAATGAGCGCCTCACTCGTGCAAACCGAATTTTATTTCGTGACTGTAGAGCCCGTGCATCAGAAGCTGGCTATAAACACTGCTGGACAAGTGAAGGCACTATTTACGTCCGTAAACGAGAAGGCAGAGGGCAGGGGACTGAAGCGGTACCCATTAAAACTTTCGAAGACCTTGCCCATATTCAGAACCTGGGACTCCGAGACGCCGTGGACTCGATGCACCCTGCACCCTGAGTTTTTTCTAATTTGTAATCAATTCATCACCCTATTGTTTTTAAGTGGTTTTTATACTAGTTTTATTTTCATCATAGTCTTGAAATGGAAAGATATGCACACTACACACACTCATTTCTACACTAACACTTACACTCTTACTCTTCTACAAGTAATTTTATATTTTATGTGGCTGGACTTTAGAAATAACCTTCCTAGTATATTTTTGCCTCATTGTTACTTATTCCTTGATGGACCCAAGAATTTTACAGGAAATTGACATGACTGAAATTCCATGCCACATAATAAGTAAACCTGAACTCTGTTCAGATTTTATCGAAAATTCTAAATTTAAAGTGCTAACACTCAACATAAGAAGTATACAAAAAAACTTTAATGTATTTCTTGTTCTCCTCGCTCGACTAAATTTGACATTGGATATGATAGTTTTGACGGAGTGCTGGATCAGAGAAGATTCCATTGTTCCCCAAATTAAAGGTTTTACTGTTCATAAAACTACGAAGGTTATTAATCAATCAGGAGGCGTGGTTATTTATGTAAGTGACATGTGGGATTCACAGGTAGACGAACCGGATTTCAATGAAGCTAATTGCCTATCTGTCACATTGAGCAATCATTTTACTCTCCTGGCAATATATCGATCACCATCCTTTATTGACATTGAACCATTCATGGACTCACTTGAATATAATATCTGTAATATTAAAAAGGGCTGCAGTCAATCATGTATTATAGTTGCGGGTGACATAAATATTAATACCTGCCCTTCTAGTAAACAAAATAATACAATGCGATATCTTTGTCTACTTGCTGAGCTTGGGCTATCACCCGTAGTAAACAAACCAACTAGAGGTGACGCCTGTTTGGACCATATAAATATTTCATCGCAATTTTATTCGGAATCAGTGATATGTAAAGCGGATGTGACAGATCATGACGTCGTTTTAGCTGGAGTTAACACAAATAAAATAAAGCGGGCCAACAAGAGTAGGAGCATCAAAAAGTTTAATTACCAGGCTATTGAAGCCGATTTGCAAAAGCTTGATTGGTCAACAGTGACATCAAAGACATCTGTTAATGACGCTGTGGCAGAATTTACTTCATGCCTCACGAAGGTGATTGATGACAATACTCACGTTGTGGCCGTGAATAGATCTAAATTTACCATTCAGCCATGGATGACCCCGGGCCTGATTAGGTGCTCCAAACAAAGAGACATTCTTCATGCTAAATCGCGTAAAAATCCAGAAGATAGCACAGCTAAACTTATATACTCCCGATATCGTAATTTTTATAGAAATCTCCTGCGTAAATTGAAGTATCAATATGAATCAAATATAATTGAACTAAACAGAAAAGATCCTAAAAAGTTGTGGAATACTATTAGAAATGTTACGTATAGCAATAAACCAAAAATAAAATCAACAGCTTTGTTGCAATCAAGGGACACAATCATGGATTCTTTGGACCATTGTAACGAGTATTTTACAAAGGTTGGTCAAAATCTTGCTGATCACATTCTTTCCCGATTAAATGAGAGTCAAGAGTCACTAACTAAACAAACAACATTAAAAAATTCGTCAAACTCCTCATTTTTCATACAGCCAACGGATGAATTGGAAGTTGAGGGGTTGATCATGGATCTGAAGACCGACAGTGCTCCGGGACTTGATGGGTTTACGAATAAACTAGTCAAATATATTAAAAATTACATTCTAGTACCCCTCACTTTCATATGTAATCTAAGTCTCTCAGAAGGTGTATTTCTTGAGGCATGGAAAACGGCGTTAGTTATACCGATTTACAAGGGTGGTGATAAAAGTGACTGTGGTAGCTATAGACCGATCTCGCTTCTGGGCTCATTCTCAAAAGTATTGGAGAGGATCTTCAACAAGCGTCTTCAACAAGCGTCGTCAACCAGTTTGGCTTTATACGCGGTAAATCTACTGAAGATGCAGTGAACCTTCTGGTCAATGCTGTTTCTGGCCATCTAGATAATAATAAGGCGTGTGTCGGAGCCTTCCTGGACCTCGCAAAAGCCTTCGACACGGTTTCCTTACCAGTACTTCTGAGAAAGCTGGAGCTGTCCGGTGTACGGGGAACACCATTGGCATGGATACAGAGTTATCTATCACACAGGTCACAGTGTGTTCAAGTGGATGGTTATAAAAGCAGTATTAGAGGCATCACCTTTGGCATTCCTCAAGGCAGTATATTAGGCCCTACGCTGTTTCTGATGTACATAAATGACCTAGCCTCCTTAGAACTAACAAATGCAACCATCCTGTGCTACGCTGATGATACTGCGGTCATATTCCATGACACGTCTTGGGATGCGGTATTTACAACCGCAAGCATCGGAATGTCGCGAATAGCAAGATGGCTGCAGATCAATCTGTTGACTCTAAATGCGGAAAAAACAAAATTACTATGTTTCCATAAAACCGCTGCTTCCGCGCCAAATTCGTTGGTGGAGGTTAATGTGCACAACTGCCCGGAAATTCTCGAAGATCGTCCCTCATGCAGTTGCAAAACAATTAAAAGAGCTTCGGCTGTCAGGTACCTGGGAGTCGTTTTGGATGAGAGGCTCACGTTTGTCGATCACATTGCACAGACGGCCAATCGTGTTAGGAAGCTAATTTATGTATTCAAAAATCTGCGCAATGTGATGGATAAACATCTTCTTAAGACTATATATATTGCCCTCGCACAATCTATCGTTACCTATTAAATCTCGGTTTGGGGTGGAGCTGCTAGCTCACATCTTATACTCCTGGAGAGAGCTCAGCGCTCGCTACTAAAAGTTATGATATCCAAGCCTCGTAGATTCCCGACTGTCGCACTATATAAGGACTGTGAGGTCCTCAGTGTTCGACAGTTGTTTGTATTCCGTTGTGTCGTCATCGCCCACAGGATTGTAAAATTAGTACCGGAATACCAGGATCTGCTTTAAAAACGTACGTTTAGGGTTCCCTTGCCAAAGGTTAAGACAAAATTTGCAAAAAGACGAGGGCCTTATATACGTCTCTTGTTATATGGTAGGATAAATAAGATTTGTAACCTGCAATCATGTTCCCTAAATGAGGTAAAAATAAAAACTCAAAGATGGCTGAGCACGTTAAACTACACAAAAACAGAGAAATTATTCTTAACACATTAACATACATACAAATACACACATTAACACGCTTGCACCCATTCCTACTCTCTTTCCATCTCTATTTCAGTATTTATATTTATTTCAATTCAAATTTGTAATTAGCTATAAGTAGATTCTTTCTTAACGCTCAAACATTTTTATTAGGCAAACAAATTAAGGTGTCATTCTACGGGACAGGCTTATGCCTAGTGTAGGTGATTCGGATAATTTTAAGTTGCATGTAATCATGTACAGTGAAATTGTGAGTGCAAACTTAATCATATGTACCTAGTACGGAACTCATGTATTTTTACTGTTTCAATAAATTTATTATTTATTATTATTTATTTTACTATTAGCCAATCATTAATACTTATTCTGTTACGAAACTTTTCGCATCATTATAAGTAAGTATAGTAAAAATTACATACTTAATAAATACTTAAATTTTAATGGGAATGTAAGACAATACAATTAAAAAAAAATGCGACGGTACTAACCACTTCTGATATATAGTAAAACTCACGTGATCACTTTAAACATATTTATATATTTTCCAATAATATATGTCAAAGAGAATACGTCTTGACACTCGAAACATATAATATATTTCTCCAACAATACAGCTAAAAAAGAACACGTCTTATTCCTTCGACTCCTGCATATTGAATGCCCCAATCATCATCCCCGCTTGCCTTTTATTCGTTTTGGGCTCCCGTTAATACTTAACCACTAATTTAACATTTTAATCAAACAACTGACTAGTAGAATACAATTTAAAATAAGGATACCTTACAGATCATAGTCCAGGAACCGAATCCACATAGGCCGGAGTCCAGGCATTAGTGTTAGACGTTGATAAAGTTCAACACGCATGCTTAGCCTTTAGGATCACTTACTTGATAAGTTTGATTTTCTACTCCCTAATCCTAATAATATTAAGTCGCATGCATACCTAAATAACGAGATAGGATTCTTTTTTTTTTCCCGGCTATACCGGTTGTTGCGGTTAAGCTCGGCTTAACCTCTTTTCCTAACAAGGGGGGTATTGCAGTACGAAGTTACTACAAGCTAACCCCAAACACAATACCGATTTTGACATGTCAATATTTACATGAATAACATGTTTTGGAATGTAAAATATGTACTCACGTGTAGTTAAACTCTTGATCTAACGAGTAATAGGCATATTCCAGGCCTTCTGTAGCTATAGGAGCTGAATTCACAACAGAAACTCCATGTGTTATCGCAAACTTTCACAACCATATTCCCACTAAACTATCTTACTCCCAATCACATGCGGTACACCAGTTTGATCAAAGAAACCTGGGCTTTGCACTTATTATCACTGTTTTGCACATCGAAGCGTATTTCAGCAAATTTCAGACGCGGAACTGTCATAAATTTATTCTTTAAACCGGACGGTAATCTTACCATACAAAACTTAGACAGCTGTCAAAACGCGTTCCATTTAGCGAAATATGCGTTCTCTAACGGCGCACATTAACAGCGGTGAGTCATACAAACTTAGGACTGCTTTTTGTCGCGCACCGTGATTAGGAACTTGCGCAGGAGTTTTCCAATCTGTAATTAGTGAAAGGTCAGTGTTGGCACGGCCCTCCCCGCGGACTCACGTAATGCATTTTTATCGAGCGTGTTTGATATTTCGAACTCACATGTAAACAATCGGACAAAACATCACGTCCCGCGTATATCGCGTTGGTCCGGACATCTTGGCAGGCCGTTGCGATCGCTTTGTAATGCGCCGTGGAGTGTAGTATCGCCATAAATACAGTGTTAAACGCGAGTTGTGCCGCGTAGTGATGTTCGCGGTGTGAGAGCGTCGTCGCACTCGTTCCTCGTAGGCCCCGACTGAAAGGGCGGCCGGGTGTATCCGTACGACGCCAAGAGGATATCAATGCCTTTCATCACCCCAGCTACGCGCAGAGTCTGGATGCCGCGCTTTGCTTGCAACGCGTGCCGTGCGTAACCGCGCTAGTTACGGGACCCAACCCTCCTCTTACATACGACTTCCAAACAGCTAACACGTAAGGAACCTGTTTCTGTTTTCATTAATAATGTTGAGCAATGTAAAAGGATGAAGTATGAACGAAATCCGTTTAAATTTCCCATCCAACTAAAACAAAGACATTTTGCACCAGTCCATTATCAACTCCACAGAGTTATATGACATATTAAAAATAGTCGAAAGTCATGCTAGGATGACTTTTCCTGTTAGTTTAAACAATCTAGTTAAGATAGAAAATAATATAATCTTAAAATCTTTTATAAATAGCAATACTTTTTGTATTGTATTGTATACTTTAATATTCATATTAGAAATACCTCTTGTCGAAAAGGACACATATATTTATTATAAAATCCTCCCCATTCCCATTTTTAAACAAAACGAGCAGACGACATGTGTCGTCATACCCCAACATCCCTACCTATTAGCGAACAAGTTAAGGTTCAGATCAATAGTCCAGCCATGCGAGCAGATCGAAGAACAAAGTCCAGCCAAGACGGAGGATCCAAAAGTCTCCAAACTGTACGATCAGTCGGTGCTAGTATACACTACCGAAGACATCATAGTCACAGAAACCTGCAACGAGGAGGTGAGGAAGCAAGCTCTGCACGGGACACTCATCATCTCACCCAGCATTAATTGCACAATGGCCCTGGGAAACATCACCGTAGGCGCGTCAACAAGCGCAGCACCAATGAATGTTCCAGTCCTACCAGCACTGACTCCTGAGCTAAGAGTAACTAGTAACGACAACACGCCGCTAGAACTCCGGGGCGTCGACTTCAGCGACGTAAAAGAAATATTAAAACGTGCCAAATACTGGGACTATAGTGAAAAAAAAAAAAAATTTAACCTTTGGTAACCTGTATAGGAATAAATATATGGGCACTAGTATTATATATAGGCATAATCATTATAGTTACATCACTTGTTATTTATAAGTTTTCCAAAATAAAATAATTTTCTAGAGGAATTCTCTGAAGCATTCCATAACAAATTCAGAAAATTCCTCACTAGGGGAGGGAGGAGTTACGGGACCCAACCCTCCTCTTACATACGACTTCCAAACAGCTAACACGTAAGGAACCTTAACCCACACGTAGTTACGTGACTGTTAAACTGCTGATGCTACCAACCAATAAGATTAGATATGTTTATGTAAATCGTAGCATCAGCATACTTCACAAGCGACGTCACGTAATAACGTGACTTACGTGTAAGCCATAGTTAGTAATTTATGATTATAAATATACTCGTTAAGTTAAAGTTAGTTAATATCGTCTTAAGCTAGAACTAAGTAGTAGTGCTGTATTTTATACTTAATTAAACAGTTAAAAGTATCTTCCCGGCCTAATTATTTATCTGGCGCAGCAGGTAGTGGGTTCCGTAGGTTTTCCAGTAATACGAATCCATTTGTACTTTTGGAGCCGTGTTGTGTGGGAAATCGTGTGTGTTAACACTTTGGCGGAACCCGACGAACAAACAAATTTGATAAGAAAATTAGTACCGGGGAGAAGCAGCTACTGCAGCCGTTGGAGCCTGAGGTTCAGAGTTCCAGATAGCGGAGTTCAGAGGTTGAGACATATTCAATTGCAAGGAGCATGGGAGTCACTACGGATCTGTGAGTTAAACTTTTCGCTATCCTTTACAGTGTTCCTATATGTGTATTCCTTGTGATAAATATATGTGTTATTAGAGGATTAACATCGCCTTAGTAGCATTTTATTAGTGTAGGAAATTGCGAATTTTACGTAGAGTGTATTTTGTGTATTTAAATATGGAGGGTATTAAACAAATATCTGGGGAGACCGCGGCTATTATACCTTTATTTAGCGGGGTAGTGGAGCAATTGCAAACTTTTATAAATAGATGTGAGTATGTCATAAAACTTTATGGTAGTAATGAGGCGGTGCAAAGTGAATATTTGTTCCATGTAATATCGAGTCGTTTAACTGGGGAAGCTGCTGTCGTAGTAGCGCATGATCAGCAGTTAAGGACTTGGGGGCAGCTTAAGGCTTTGCTAAAGCAGCATTTTAGCGATCCTCGTACTGAGGAATGTTTATTAATGGAGTTGGAAGCATTGAGAAAGAATAGAAATGAAAGTTATGAGGGATTTTATCATAGACTGAAACAGTTAAGAGGTGTTCTATTTTCTAAAGTTAATGATAATAATGACGATGCTGACACGCGTTTGTTTAAGCAGAGGATGTATACGAAGACGTGTTTGGAGGTTTTCCTGTTTAATCTTCCTATTCACTTGGTTAGGTTAGTACGTTTCAGGGATGTTAAAACCCTGGAAGAGGCTTTGAAGGTGGTGTTGGAGGAAGAAAATTTCGAGGCTAGATATAACGCAAAGAATAGTTCACAGGACGTAAGAGCACATGGCTCGAATGAAATTAGTAGATTCCAGGGGAATATTTCTCACGGGTTATCTAGCACAGTTGTGTCAAATACATTTGCTCCTAAGAGGGGATTTCCAGATAATTCGGCACAAGTTGGGTACAATAATTATCATAACAATTCTAATCAGACTCGTAATTTTAATATGCAACCTTTTAACTCAGGTAATTTACGTAATCAAGGTCAATGGCAGCAGGCCACTGGGTCAGGTGCAAGGCAGCGTCAGCATAGTGCGGACAATGCCTCTTATATGACGCGGAACGCGGCGTATGGGGCCGGCTCGGGGTTTAATAAGCATAACTCAATTAGGCTTAATTATACTAATAGTGATAGGCAGGACGATTGGAATGAGGCAAATACATACATACATTGTTCATATCCTGATGATGATGTTTTCTATACATCTCAGCAGGGGTCAAACAATGTACAGGCGGGAAATTTTTTCATGATAGCCTCACGGGAGGAGAATACATAAGGTTAAATTGCAATAAAAATTTGACGTTGCCTCACATATGGGTGCCGGGTCACGGGTTGTTTATGATAGACACTGGGAGTTCAAGGTCGTTTGTTAGTCCGCGTATAGCTAATCGTTATTACAAGCACTGTAAGCGGTATGAACCGTTCACAGTCGTCAGTACTCACGCGGCGAGTAAACATAATGAGGTCGTGGACATACGGTTACCGAGTATTTTTCGGAGCCCTGAATGTCACAAATTCTATGTTTACGAGGTAGATAGTAGGTATGATGGATTGCTGGGTAGTGATTTGTTAAAACAGATACATGCAAATATAGACATGAAGTCTCAGACCTTGTTTACTGAAAATACTCAAATTCCAATTAGATATACGCAACCTATGAAGGAAGTTTTATACCTTGGACACACGATAACAAGTGACGGTCTGAAGCCGAATACCGATAAAATAGATGCCGTGTTGAATTATCCTATTCCAAGGACCGTGACTCAGATTAAGAGTTTTCTGGGGTTAGTGGGCTACTATCGTAAGTTTATAAGAGATTTTGCAAAAATTACGGCGCCAATGACGCGGTGTTTGAAAAAGGGGCGTAAAATAATAATAGATGAGGAGTACACGGTATGTTTTGAAACTTGTAAAAAGCTCCTTACGAATGCACCTTTATTACAGTTTCCTGACTTTAGTAAACAGTTTGTGATGACAACGGATGCGAGTAATAACGCCATCGGGGCAGTGTTGAGCCAGGGACCAATTGGGTCCGACAGGCCAATTGCATACGCGAGCCGCGCATTAACCGATGCTGAAAGTCGATACAGCACTATCGAAAAGGAGCTGTTGGCTATAGTATGGGCGTCAAAGCATTTTCGTCCTTACTTATATGGCAACAAGTTCATAATTTATACCGACCACCGGCCGTTAGCTTGGTTGTATTCCTTAAAGGAACCCAACAGCAAGCTTATGCGATGGCGGTTGCGGTTGGAAGAATACGACTACGAGGTGCGTTACAAAAAGGGTTCTCAAAATACAAATGCGGATGCCCTCTCGAGAATTAATATTAACGCTATGGATAACGATACTGGCTCAATGATAGTAAACATGGATGATGACAATGAAACCATCCAGGGGGTCGTCAATAGGTCGAATGGAAATTTGAACGAGGAGACGGACATTGAGATAGTTGAGGTATCGAATTCGAGGTCGGGAGCCACAGCCCATTCAGTTTCTAATAGGGAACACGAGGGTATACCCATTCTTAAAGAGGCAATTGACACTAAAGCGAAACAAATTTTAGTTTATAAATGGCTGAAGGACTCTGTCGCGGTTAAGGATATATCTAAGAATAAGCAGCAGATTTTAGAAGTGCACATGCCAGTAGCTAAAGAGGAATTAGTAAAGGACTTTTTAAAGGAATACATCAACATCGGGTATAAGTATTTTATTTATTTTGAGGATCCTTCGTTTCGCAAGATATTTTCTAAAGTTGTAGTAAAATTGTATAAAAAAGGCACACTAAAGTTAACACAATGCACTGAGCGGGTTGTAAATTTGTCAGGGTCTGAGGAGGACCAGAAGGAAATTATAAATAAGTACCACGAGGGTAAAACTTGTTACAGGGGCATTAACGAAACCTTATCAAAGATAAAAAGGCATTATTGGTGGCCAAACGCGAAGGAAACTGTTTCTGTTTTCATTAATAATGTTGAGCAATGTAAAAGGATGAAGTATGAACGAAATCCGTTTAAATTTCCCATCCAACTAAAACAAAGACATTTTGCACCAGTCCATTATCAACTCCACAGAGTTATATGACATATTAAAAATAGTCGAAAGTCATGCTAGGATGACTTTTCCTGTTAGTTTAAACAATCTAGTTAAGATAGAAAATAATATAATCTTAAAATCTTTTATAAATAGCAATACTTTTTGTATTGTATTGTATACTTTAATATTCATATTAGAAATACCTCTTGTCGAAAAGGACACATATATTTATTATAAAATCCTCCCCATTCCCATTTTTAAACAAAACGAGCAGACGACATGTGTCGTCATACCCCAACATCCCTACCTATTAGCGAACAAGTTAAGGTTCAGATCAATAGTCCAGCCATGCGAGCAGATCGAAGAACAAAGTCCAGCCAAGACGGAGGATCCAAAAGTCTCCAAACTGTACGATCAGTCGGTGCTAGTATACACTACCGAAGACATCATAGTCACAGAAACCTGCAACGAGGAGGTGAGGAAGCAAGCTCTGCACGGGACACTCATCATCTCACCCAGCATTAATTGCACAATGGCCCTGGGAAACATCACCGTAGGCGCGTCAACAAGCGCAGCACCAATGAATGTTCCAGTCCTACCAGCACTGACTCCTGAGCTAAGAGTAACTAGTAACGACAACACGCCGCTAGAACTCCGGGGCGTCGACTTCAGCGACGTAAAAGAAATATTAAAACGTGCCAAATACTGGGACTATAGTGAAAAAAAAAAAAAATTTAACCTTTGGTAACCTGTATAGGAATAAATATATGGGCACTAGTATTATATATAGGCATAATCATTATAGTTACATCACTTGTTATTTATAAGTTTTCCAAAATAAAATAATTTTCTAGAGGAATTCTCTGAAGCATTCCATAACAAATTCAGAAAATTCCTCACTAGGGGAGGGAGGAGTTACGGGACCCAACCCTCCTCTTACATACGACTTCCAAACAGCTAACACGTAAGGAACCTTAACCCACACGTAGTTACGTGACTGTTAAACTGCTGATGCTACCAACCAATAAGATTAGATATGTTTATGTAAATCGTAGCATCAGCATACTTCACAAGCGACGTCACGTAATAACGTGACTTACGTGTAAGCCATAGTTAGTAATTTATGATTATAAATATACTCGTTAAGTTAAAGTTAGTTAATATCGTCTTAAGCTAGAACTAAGTAGTAGTGCTGTATTTTATACTTAATTAAACAGTTAAAAGTATCTTCCCGGCCTAATTATTTATCTCGCTCGCTTCTTATTGCCCGGAGGCTCAGGCTTGGAGGCGGCCTGATGCGCTCGCGCGAAGCCAAGGGTGCGTCAACGCCTTATTTCACCCCAGTCGCGTGCTGCGGCTGACCGCGCGCGCCTCGGTTCCCGTAGGCTCAGGTTTCCGGTGGGCAGATCCTGCAGCACATAGTGTGATGCCAAGGGCTTCATGCCTGCCCGCGCACCGCACCCCGCGCTAACTGTCACCGTGGTCATCGGGCGCAGCCTCTAATTTTCCCCCAGGCCTCACCTAGCTACTGGCTAGTTGGGTTCGATGGCCTGATGGTCCCCGAACATCCTCCGCAGGCTACAACATTCGTAGCCTAGCGTGATTTACCCGTCATCGTCGAGGTAGTCCCGAAGATTCCATAAGTATACTAACTTTTATTTATCCACTGGCCAGTGCGAGCGTGAAATTGCCCAAGCTTTAAAATCAGTGCGCGTTATCAATCGTATTTTAATAAGAGGTCATACCTAACTCGAACATACCGTTCTTCGTCACACGGTTTATATTATCAAATTGTTGCAATTGGTGGAATTGTTTTTATCGTTGCATGTTGGTAAAACAATATACTGTTAATTTAAATTGGCCTTTGTATCATTTCGCTGTCTGCCCTAATCACCGCAACATAAGTATAACCGGCTACGGCCCTTGAAGCAAAGGTCTTTTAGGAAGCCGCTGGATCTATCTGAGCAACTTCTAGTTTGTAACCAAAATAAATGTAACCATCTGTTCGTGAAGTGAGGAGTGGGTAAGTACCTAATCCAATTATACCACCCCGCTTCACGACAAGTCCTTAACCGTTAGGAGTTGAGGATATTTTTTCAAATATTATAGGTACGTATAGACCGATAGTTGTATTCTTTCTGGTTATTCAGATGAGCTGATGTTGGAAGGTATAACTCCTTAACGCTTAGGTCACACAACACCTTAAAAAGATACTATAATATGTATAATATCAATGCTAAGTAGGTACACAGCGCTTCCAGTTACTCAAGTTTCTGTAGAAGGTAAGAAAACATTGAATTATACCTAATATTATTAACAAGCCTGGTTATTTTATAGGTTTAGAACTTTATTTCTTATTAAGAATTATAAACAAATTCACTTACATGAGAACATAAAATATAGAAAAATTATAAGAAACGAGCGCACAGTAACAGATTGACTTATTTAAATAAAAGTGGGTACATTCAACTTAAGCTAGGTAGGCACAAGTTGACATCATCGATGCGTAAACAAATCTTCGTTGATGCTGTAATTCGGAATACAAAGCTAGTTAGTTTATAGTTCAAGTACCTGGGCGACCGAGCTCTGCTCGGGCAGAAACTCGGTACCAAGCGTTTTCCCAGAGATAAGACCAAGCTAGATCAATTTTTCATCCCCGAAAACCCCCAAATACCAAATTTCATCGAAATCGTTGGAACCGTTTCCGAGATCCTGATTATGTACACCGGAGGGGTGGGGGGGGGGGGGGTTTGAGAGGGGGGGAGGGGATGCGGGGGAGGGAGCGCGGGGGTATTAAAGGGGGGATGAAAATTTCATTGATTTTGCCGTAGGATACACCGTTTTCAAGATATTTGGCAAAAACACCGGAGGGGTGGAGGGGTGAGTCACGTTAAACTATCGTCCGTAAACCGACTTTACAGACAACCGGCTTTTCCTGTTCTGTGCTCCCAATAGGGAACGTGCACATAGACGGTGCTGCCAACTGGTGCCATAAGGGTGCCATCAATTTGAATGTTTTACCTTGATAAATTTGTTTTACTGTCCGCATAGTGTCTCTTCTGTCGCATTAGTGCTGCCGCCTATAGTTACTGCACGTACACACTGCACGTTCTAACAAAAAAGTAACTTTTTCTCGCAAAAAAATAACTTTTTCTCACAAAAAAGTAACTTTTTCTCACAAAAGAAGAAACTTGACGTTTTCTCATAAAAAAAAACTTAAAAAAAAAAAACTAAAAATCTTGAAAAAAAACGTGGTATCGAACCGAGGTCGGCTGGATCCGCGACCACCCGATTTCTAATGTGCCATTATGATCTGCTCGAAGTCGGCGAAATTTAGCTTTATATTCTAATGCAAACAAAAATAGCCGGAAAACACGAGTAAAAGCGATTTTCTGAAAATGAAACATAGCTAGATCAGTTTTTCATCCCCGAAAACCCCCACATACCAAATTTCATCGAAATCGTTGGAGCCGTTTCCGAGATCCTGATTATATATATATATATATATATATATATATATACATATATACAAGAATTGCTCGTTTAAAGGTATTAGATATTTCATCATTTTCATCATTTCAGCCGAAAGACGTCCTCTGCTGAACATAGGCCTCTCCCAAGGCTCGCCAAACAGATCGGCCCTGCGCCATCCGCATCCAATGCGTTCCCGCTACATTAACCAGGTCGTCGCTCCATCTTGTTGGAGGCCTACCTACACTGCGTCTTCCGGTCCGCGGACGCCACTCGAGAACCTTTCGGCCCCATCGGCCGTCAGTTCTACGGGCGATGTGCCCTGCCCACTGCCACTTAAGTCTAGCGATTCTTCGAGCTATATCCGTGACTTTAGTTCTTGCGCGGATTTCATCATTTCTAATGCAATCCCGCAGAGAAACTCCAAGCATAGCCCTCTCCATCGCCCTCTGAGTGACCTTGAGCTTCCTTATAAGACCCATCGTTAGTGGCCACGTCTCAGTGCCATAAGTCATCACTGGCAACACACACTGGTCAAAGACTTTTGACTTGAGGCACTGCGGTATATCGGATGAGAAGATATTGCGGAGCTTCCCGAACGCTGCCCAGCCGAGTCTAATTCGTCGATTGACCTCTTTCTCGAAGTTACACCTACCCAATTGGATTGTATGTCCCAGATAGATATAGTCGTCAACAACTTCGAGCAAAGTATCTCCGATTACGACGGGAGTTGTTACAACATGGGCGTTCGACATGACCTTCGTCTTGTCCATGTTCAATTTAAGACCAACTCTCTCGAAGACCCTTCCGAGGTCAGCAAGCATCGCACTGAGGTCCTCCAAGGACTCAGCCATAAGCACCACGTCGTCGGCAAAACGAAGGTGAGTGAAGTATTCGCCATTTACATTGATGCCACGCCCTTACCAGTTCAGAGTCTTGAACGCATCCTCTAGTGCAGCGGTGAACAGTTTCGGAGAGATAACATCTCCTTGTCTGACTCCCCGCTGCAACAGAATGGGCTTCGACATCTGATCCAGAAGTTGGACGGGCATTGTGGCGTTATTATACAGACACTTCAACACTTCGATGTACCGATAGTCTACTTGGCACCGTTGGAGAGACTGCAGTACAGCCCAAGTCTCGATGGAATCGAAGGTCTTCTCGTAGTCCACAAATGCCAGGCAAAGGGGGCGGTTATACTCCTCGGTTTTCTGTATAACCTGCCGCAACTCATGTATGTGATCCACGGTGCTAAAGCCTTTTGGAAATCCGGCTAATCCGGAGCGCAACAGAGGCTCTAAAATTTTTGCCAAGAATCTGTCTGTTGGGCAAAGCCAATTGGCAAAGTTAAAGACCGATGAAGGTAGGATCGTGACCTCTAAACCGGAGCTATTGTTAGAAGTTGAGAAGTTCTATGGACAGCTGTACACATCAACGAAGAAACCCGTCATGGATCTAGCTGAAGACCCGAGAGGTAGATTAACCCGGCACTATACCGAAGACATCCCGGACGTCAGCCTGTACGAGATTAGTACGGCTCTCAAACAACTAAAGAATGGCAAGGCCCCTGGTGATGACGGAATAACAGCCGAACTTCTGAAGACTGGTGGAAAAATGATCCGCAAAGCCCTTCAGAAACTATTCGATACCGCCATCCGTGAAGGGAAAACACCAAAAGCATGTGTTAGATATACTAAGTAGTAGAAACTGTTATAATATTATTAGATACTAGCTTTTGCCCGCGGCTTCGCTCGCGTGTACCATGAGTATTCCAAAGAACCAAGATATCAATAAGCAAGCATACAGGCAAGCAAGCAAGCATGCATGCACGGAAGCAAGCAAGCGTGCAAGAAAGCGTGCAAGTAAGCGTGCAAGCAAGCGTGCAAGCAAGCCCGACTAAACTTTCTTTATATACAATAATATAAAACCTATTATTACTTTCCCCTGTCCTGCATTAGGTATAATTCAATGTTTTTTTACCTTCTACGGAAACTTGAGTAACTGGAAGCGCTGTGTACCTACTTAGCATTGATATTATACATATTATAGTATCTTGTTAAGGTGTTGTGTGACCTAACCGTTAAGGAGTTATACCTTCCATCATCAGCTCATCCGAATAACCAGAAAGAATACAACTAAAGGTCTATACGTGCATATGATATTTAAAGAAACTTCCTGTAACTCCTAACCGTTAAGGAGTTTAACCTTCCATCATCAGCTCACCTGGATAACCTGAAAGAATACAACTATCGGTATATACTTACCTATAATATTTAAAAAAAATATCCTCAACTCCTAACCGTTAAGGAGTTTTACCTTCCATCATCAGCTCATCAACATAAGATGATGTCTACCAGACGCAAACACTTAAATAGCTTGAGAAAATATATGAAAAACGTAATGCGTGCCTACAAAATTTGAGGGTTGCCCTCGATTTCCCTGAGATCCCGTCATCAGATCCTGATTTTGTGACAATGGGACCATCTCAGGAGTATATTGTATTCTTTCGAATAAAAAAATATTTTTTAATCGGTCCACAATTGATCGAGAAATCAGTGAACATACACCTACATAAAAAAATACATAAAGTGGAATGCATAACCTCCTCCTTTTTTTGAAGTCGGTTAAGGAGCCCTTTGCGGCCTACTTACAGTATAAACTTATGAATTTTGAAATTTTAGCTTTGTACAACCAGTAAAACGCAAAATCCCGTTTTTTCCCGTTCCCGTAAGAATTTCGGGAAATGCTTTCTTAATGCTCCCCTACATTCCCCAAGGAACCCAATTGCCAAATTTCAGCTTTCTATGACCAGTAAAACGAAAAATCCCGTTTTTCCCGTTCCCGTGGGAATTTTGGAAAGTTCTCTTTCAATGCTTCCTTACACTCCCCAAGCAACCTACATGCCGAATTTTAGCTTTCTACGACCAGTAAAACGAAAAATCCCGTTTTTTCCCGTTCCCGTGGGAATTTTGGAAAGTTCTCTCTCAATGCTCCTCTACCCTCTCCAAATAACCTACATGCTGAATTTCAGCTTTCTACGACCAGTAAAACGAAACATCCCCTTTTTTCCGTTCCCGTGGGAATTTTGGAAAGCCCTCTCTCAATCTTTCTCTACTCTACACTCCCCAAGCAACCTACATGCCGAATTTCAGTCTTCTACGACCAGTAAAACGAAAAATCTCGTTTTTTCCTTATCCCGTGGGAATTTCCGAAAATCCTTAAAAATATTATTATTAGGATCCCGTTGAACTGAATATATAAATCCCGTTTTCTCCTTATCCCGTGGGAATGTTGAGTAATCCTGAAATTAATGTTTAAACTAATGTAATACCTACTTGTGTATCAAATTTGAAGACTCTAGTTATTTTAAACATGAAACTACCGTGAGACTCACTCATAGTGAAAATAAACGGATCACTCACTCACTCTAGTTATTATAGTTACTGAGATAGGGTCACTCGGAATCTATATATATAAAATTCTAAACTGACTGACTGACTGACTGACTGACTGACTGACTGACTGTTGATATATCAACGCACAGCCCAAACCACTGGACCTAGAGACTTGAAATTTTGCAAATAGATTCCTTATACAATGTAGGCATCCACTAAGGAAGGATTTTTGGGAATTCCCACGGGAACGGGAAAAAACGGGATTTATAGATTCGATTCCGAGTGACCGTATCTCAGTAACTATAATAACTAGACTCTTCAAATTTGATACACAAGTAGGTATTACAAAAATGAAAACATCGATTTCAGGATTTTTCAAAATTCTCACGGGATAAGGAATAAACGGGATTTATATATTCAGTTCAACGGAATCCTATGAACTATAATTACTAGACTCTTCAAATTTGGCATAGAAGTAGGTAATTGTAATAGTAAAAAACAATTTTAAGGATTTTTGGAAATTCCCACGGGATAAAGAAAAAACGGGATTTATCGTTTTACTGGTCGTAGAAAGCTGAAATTCGGCATGTAGGTTGCTTGGGGAGTGTAGAGGAGCATTGAGAGAGGAATTTTCAAAATTCTCACGGGAACGGGAAAAAACGGGATTTATATATTCGATTCCGAGTGACCGTATCTCTGTAACTATAATAACTAGACTCTGCAAATTTGATACACAAGTAGGTATTATATTATTTAAAACATTAATTTCAGGATTTTTAAAATTCCCACGGGATAAGGAAAAAAACGGGATTTATATATTCAGTTCAACGGAATCATATGAACTGTAATTATTAAGACTCTTCAAATTTGGCATAGAAGTAGGTAATTATAATAGTAAAAAACTGTTTCAAGGATTTTCGGAAATTTCCACGGGATAAGGAAAAAACGAGATTTTTCATTTTCTGTTCGTAGAAAGCTGAAATTCGGCATGTAGGTTGCTTGGGAAGTGTAGAGGAGCCTTGAGAGAAGACTTTCCAAAATTCCCACGGGAACGGGAAAAAACGGAATTTTTCGTTTTGGTGATCGTAGAATGCTGAAATTCGGCATGTAGGTTGCTTGGAGAGTGTAGCGGAGCATTGAGAGAGGACTTTCCAAAATTCTTACAGGAACGGGAAAAAACGGGATTTTTCGTTTTACTGGTCGTAGAAAGCTGAAATTTGGCATGTAGGTTGTTTGGGGAGTGTAGAGGAGCATTGAGAGAGGACTTTTCAAAATTCCCACGGGAACGGGAAAACCAGAATTTTTCGTTTTACTGGTCATAGACAGCTGAAATTCGGCATGTAGGTTGGTTAGGGAGTGTAGAGGAGCATTGAGAGAGGAATTTCCAAAATTCTCACGGGAACGGGAAAAAACGGGATTTTTCGTTTTACTGGTTGTAGAAAGCTGAATTCGGCATGTAGGTTGCTTGGGGAGTGTAGAGGAGCATTGTGAGAGGACTTTCCAAAATTCCCACAGGAACGGGAAAAAACGGGACTTTTCGTTTTACTGGTCGTAGAAAGACAAAATTTGGCAAGTGGGTTCCT
This sequence comes from Archips xylosteana, assembly GCA_947563465.1. Lineage (NCBI taxonomy): Eukaryota > Metazoa > Arthropoda > Insecta > Lepidoptera > Tortricidae > Archips > Archips xylosteana. Next base: position 722,831 of record OX387354.1, read on the forward strand.
TGGGGAGTTTAGGGGAGTTTTAAGAAAGCATTTCCCGAAATTCTTACGGGAACGGGAAAAAACTGGATTTTGCGTTTTACTGGTTGTAGAAAGCTAAAATCTCAAAATTCATAAGTTCACACTGTAAATAGGCCGCAAAGGGCTTTTTAACCGAGTTCAAAAAAGGAGATTATGCATTTCACTTTATGTATTTTTTTATGTAGGCATGTTCGCCAATTTCTTGGTCAATTGTGGACCGATTATAAAAACTATTGTTTTATTCGAAAGAATACAATATACTCCTAAGATGGTTCCATTGTCACCAAATCAGGATCTGATGACGGGATCTTAGGGAAATCGAGGGCAACCCTCAAATTTTGTAGGAACGCATTACGTTTTTCATATATTTTCTCAAGCTATTTAAGTGTTTGCGTCTGGTTGACATCATCTCATGTAGATGAGCTGATGATGGAAGGTAAAACTTCTTAACGGTTAGAAGTTGAGGATATTTTTTCAAATATTATAGGTACGTATAGACCGATAGTTGTATTCTTTCAGGTTATCCGGGTGAGCTGATGATGGAAGGTCAAACTCCTTAACGGTTAGGAGTTATAGGAAGTTTCTTTAAATATCATATGCACGTATAGACCTTTAGTTGTATTCATTCTGGTTATTCAGAAGAGCTGATGATGGAAGGTATAACTCCTTAACGGTTAGGTCACACAACACCTTAACATAATACTATAATATGTATAATATCAATGCTAAGTAGGTACACAGCGCTTCCAGTTACTCAAGTTTCCGTAGAAGGTAAGAAAACATTGAATTATACCTAATGCAGGACAGGGGAAATTAATAATAGGTTTTAAATTATTAACAAACCTGGTTATTTTAGTGCCCGCTTTCGAATAGTGAAAAACATTGTATATAAAGAACTTGCACGCTTTCTTGCTTGCTTGATATGTTTCTTGGTTGTTTGGAATACTCATAGTACACGCGAGCGAAGCCGCGGGCAAAAGCTAGTATTGATATATGTCGAGTATCTTATGTGTTGTTGTTATTTGTTATCTTTAAAAGCTATTATTTCCTTGGATGATAAGATTTGTTTCAATATAAACATTTTCTTGAAACATGATTAGACATGTTTGTTTTACTTACCAAATATATATATCTTAACCCATCATAAACTTATTATTTCATACTCCGTTAACTCTTGGCCCCGCTAAATAAGAGAATATAGTTAATATCTTATTATGTGAATTTGACCTTCCTAACATCAGAAGTGGGATAGAACTTAGTTATTTATTAGTGTCTAATATTTATTTTTATTTTTCATGGACACAACACTCACGAAATTTGTGATCAACGGCAGCTCACTGGTGTGGCGTAAAACTCAACATCCTGTTGACATCGCCATCGCGCTGACCCGCTACCAACAATGGCAGCATCGGGATGTGGTGTTCCAGTATTGAAAAGCTTCCATAAGGAAGGATGAAGAGCAGCTACCATAAAGGAGTAGCTACCTACTTAACAAAGGCCAGTACGATTTAAGCTACCTAGTGTAGTTTGTTTTGCGATATCCTTATTTTCTACAAACTTATTGTTTCGATTGCAAAAGTCTGAAAGTCAAATTAAGGTAAACAAAAAAAAAAAAAAAAAAATTTACTAAGGCGAAATTAAAATTTAGACACTTACAAGTCGATCCTATGGTTTTGTCTAGGGGTTATGGTTTGGTTTTATCCTATGGTTGTTCAAACAACAATTATGGTCTACGAAAATCGTATTTTCCAATTGATGTCATATAATATTATGACTTTAACTAGCTTTTGCCCGCGGCTTCGCTCGCGTGTTCCATGAGTATTCCAAAGAACTAAGATATCAAGCAAGCAAGCATGCACGCAAGCAAGCAAGCGTGCAAGAAAGCGTGCAAGTAAGCGTGCAAGCAACCGTGCAAGCAAGCTCGACTAAACTTCAGGTAGATACGGTCCTTTACAGTATTTCTTTATATACAATGTTTTTCACTTATTCGGAAGCGGGCACTAAAATAACCAGGCTTGTTAATAATATAAAACCTATTATTACTTTCCCCTGTCCTGCATTGGTTATAATTCAATGTTTTCTTACCTTCTACGGAAACTTGAGTAACTGGAAGCGCTGTGTACCTACTTAGCATTGATATTATACATATTATAGTATTTTGTAAAGGTGTTGTGTGACCTAACCGCTAAGGAGTTATACCTTCCATCATCAGCTCATCTGAATAACCAGAAAGAATACAACTAAAGATCTATACGTGCATATGATATTTAAAGAAACTTCCTATAACTCCTAACCGTTAAGGAGATTTACCTTCCAATTTCAGCTCATCAACATGAGATGATGTCTACCAGACGCAAACACTTAAATAGCTTGAGAAAATATATGAAAAACGTAATGCGTTCCTACAAAATTTGAGGGTTACCCTCGATTTCCTTGAGATCCCGTCATCAGAGTCCGTATTGTATAACGCTTCTGACGCTTGCCTTCGCTTTCACCGTCTCTTTCTGTCATCCTTTTATACCGTTTGACAGAAAGAAATAGTGATTGCGAAGGCAAGCGTCAGAAGCGTTAGACAATAAGCCTACTGATCCTGATTTGGTGACAATGGGATCAGAAGTACATTGTATTCTTTCGAATAAAAAAATAATTTTTATAATCGGTCCACAATTGACCGAAAAATCGGAGAACATACCTACATAAAAAAAACATTAAGTGGAATGCATAACCTTCTTTTTTTAAGTCGGTTAAAGAGCCCTTTGCGGCCTACTTACAGTATAAACTTATGAATTTTGAAATTTTAGCTTTCTACAACCAGTAAAACGCAAAATCCCGTTTTTTCCCGTTCCCGTAAGAATTTCGGAAAATACTTTCTTAATACGGGGAAAGTTCTCTCTCAATGCTCCTCTACACTCCCCAAGCAACTCATGCCGAATTTCAGCTTTCTACGACCAGTAAAACGAAAAATCCCAATTTTTCCCGTTCCCGTGGGAATTTCAGAAAGTCCTCTCTCAATGCTCCTCTACACTCCCCAAGCAACCTAATGCCGAATTTCAGCTTTCTACGACCAGTAAAACGAAAAATCCCGTTTTTCCCGTTCCCGTGGGAATTTTGGATAGTCCTATCTTAATGCTCTTCTACACTCCCCAAGGAACCTACCTACTTGCCAAATTTCAGCTTTCTACGACCAGTAAAACGAAAAATCCCGTTTTTTCCCGTTCCCGTGGGAAATTTGGAAAGTCCTCTTTCAATGCTCCTCTACACTCCCCAAGCAACCTCATGCCGAATTTCAGCTTTCTACGACCAGAAAAACGAAAAATCCCGTTTTTCCCGTTCCAGTGGGAATTTTGGATAGTTCTTTCTTAATGCTCTTCTTCACTCCCCAAGGAACTCACTTGCCAAATTTCAGCTTTCTACGACCAGTAAAACGAAAAATCCCGTTTTTTCCCGTTCCCGTGGGAATTTTGGAAAGTCCTCTCTCAATGCTCCTCTACACTCCCCAAGCAACCTCATGCCGAATTTCAGCTTTCTCCGACCAGTAAAACGAAAAATCCCGTTTTTTCCCGTTCCCGTGGGAATTTTGGATAGTCCTCTCTTAATGCTCTTCTACACTTCCTAAGCAACCTACATGCCGAATTTCAGCTTTCTACGACCAGTAAAACGAAAAATCCCGTTTTTCACGTTCCCGTGGGAATTTTGAAAAGTCCTCTCTTAATGCTCCTCTGCACTCCCCAAGCAACCTATATGCCAAATTTCAGCTTTCTACGACCAGTAAAAAGATAAATCCCGTTTTTTCTTTATCCCGTGGGAATTTCTGAAAATCCTTAAAACTGTTTTTCACTATTATGATTACCTACTTTTATGCCAAATCTGAAGAGTCTAGTAAATATAGTTCATAGGATTCCGTTGAACTGAATATATAAATCCCGTTTTTTTCTTATCTCGTGGGAATTTTGAAAAATCCTGAAATTAATATTTTAACTAATGTAATAACTATTTGTGTATCAAATTTGTAGAGTCTAGTTATTATAGTTACTGAGATAGGGTCACTCGGAATTGAATATATAAATCCCGTTTCATCCCGTTCCCGTGGGAATTTTGGAAATTCCTCTCACAATGCTCCTCTACACTCCCCAAGCAACCTTCATGCCGAATTTCAGCTTTCTACGACCAGTAAAACGAAAAATCCCGTTTTTTCCTGATCCCGTGGGAATTTCCGAAAATCCTTTAAACTGTTTTTTATTATTATAATTACCTACTTCTATGCCAAATTTGAAGAGTCTAGTAATTATAGTTCATAGGATTCCGTTGAACTGAATATATAAATCCCGTTTATTCCTTATTTCGTGAGAATTTTGAAAAATCCTGAAATTGATGTTTTCATTATCGTAATACCTACTTGTGTATCAAATTTGAAGAGTCTAGTTATTATAGTTACTGAGATACGGTCACTCGGAATCGAATCTATAAATCCCGTTTTTTCCCGTTCCCGTGGGAATTCCCAAAAATCCTTCCTTAGTGGATGCCTACATTGTTTAAGGTATCTATGTGCAAAATTTCAAGTCTCTAGGTCCAGTGGCTTGGGCTGTGCGTTGATATATCAACAGTCAGTCAGTCACTCAGTCAGTCAGTCAGTCAGTTTAGAATTTTATATATATAGATAAGTAACAAATAAAACTTACTCTGGGAAGCTTTTGGTTTAAGTGATCGAAACATCTGTACTGTGCTGATAAATTATATTTTTAGAATTATAGGATCGGTCTTGTATAAATGTTCAAAACTATATGGCATCCTTTAACAGTATTTTAAAGACTCACCAAATTTATTTTCTTCGTTGCAAATATTACAGCGCTAAAGTTGAAATTATTTTAAAAAAAAATTGAAGTAGTTAACCAAGAAATTATGATCTTTAACTTTAATCTACCCTTGATTCTAATTTTTTTTTTTTTTATCGTCAGCAAATTTAGGGTATTTGGAAATGTGAGTGAAGTTAGCACCGCCATTTTGGAAATTCAAAAAAAAAAAGGTTGTGCTAGGTTGTGCTAGGGTTGTGCTAGCTTGTGCTGCAATCCATTTTTGGAAATTCCTATTAACAGAGCGAATATTTAAAAAAAACTTTTTTTACGGCTAGCACCGCCATTTTGTCCAAATTAAAAAAAAAAACTTGTGCTAGGTTGTGCTATACTTGTGCTAGCATGTGCCGCTAATAGTTTTCCGATATCACTAATAGTGGCTCAAAAAATCGCAAAAGAAAAAAACGTCTCAGCACCGCCATTTTGGAAAATCGAAAAAAAAAATATTGTACTAGTTTGTGCTAAGCGTGTGCTCACTTGTGCCGAAAACCGTTTTTCGATACTAATAATAGCCACAGAGAAGATCGCAAATAAAAAAAAAAAATCAGCACCGCCATTTTGATAAATCATTTTTTTTAATGTTGTTCTAGTTTGCGCTAAGTCAGTGCTAGCTTGTGCTGAAGTCGATTTTTTTATATCTCTTTTAGATGATCAGAAAATCACAAATCAAAAAAAGTACTAAGTGACATTTTTTTGAGATTTTTGAAAAAATGAATATAGCGGTAGAATGTGCTAAGCTTGTGCTCACAAATGCTGTAAATTGTAACCTGATATGACAGTTAGATTTTTAAACACAAAACATAGTGTAAGAGGAAATATCTGTCATGAAATACACTTAGCATCAAAAAACTATAAAAAATATATATGTTATAGTTTGTGCTAGACTTTTGCTCACTTGTGCCGAAAACCGTTTTTCGATAACAATAATAGCCCGCGGAGAAAATCAAAAATAAAAAAATCGGTACACCCATTTCTGAAAATTTAAAAACAAATCAATTTGCTAGTTTGTGCTAGGCTTGTACTCAATTGTGCCGAAAACAATTTTTCAATAACAATATTGGCCTTGGAAAAAAATCGAAAATAAAAAAAATTCGGCACACATTTAAATGTGAATCTAAAAACAAATTATTGCGCTAGTTTGTGCTAGGCTTGTGCTCACTTGTACTGAAAACCGTTTTTCGATACCAATAATAGCCTCGGAGAAAATCGAAAATTAAAACAATTCGGTACCGCCATTTTGTAAAATCTTTTTATTTTAAATTGTTCTAGTTTGTGCTAAGCCAGCGCTAGCTTGTGCTGAAGTTTATTTTTTTATATCTCTTTTAGATGATCAGAAAATCACAAATCAAAAAGTACTAAGTGACATTTTTTTGAGATCTTTGAAAAAAAATAATAAAGTGGTAGAATGTGCTAAAGTGGAGCTCGCAAATGCTGCAAACCGTTTTTCGATAGCTATAAAAGCCTCGGAGAAAATAGAAAATTCAAAAATTCGGTACCCCCGTTTTTGAAAATCGAAAAACATAATGGTTGTGCTAGTTTGTGCTAGTCTCGTCCTCACTTGTGCCGAAAACTTTTTTTCGATACCAATAATAGCCTCGGAGAAAATCGAGAATTAAAAAATTCGTTACCCCCATTTTTGATAATCGAAAATCAAATGGTTGTGCTAGTTGACTTTGTGCTAGGGTTGTGCTCACTTGTGCCAAAAACCGTTTATTGATAGCAATGATAGCCCCCCGGAGAAAATCAAAAATTAAAATTTCGGTACCACCATTTTTGAATATCAAAAATGGAATGATTGTGCTAGTTTATGCTAGGCTTGAGCTCAGTTGTGCCGAGAACCTTTTTCGATAGCAACGATAGCCACGGAGAAAATCGAAAATTATAATTTTGGTACCTTCATATTAGAAAATCTAAAATAAAATAATTTTGCTAGTTTGTGCTAGAGTTGTGCTCACTTGTGCCGAAAACCGTTTTTCGATAGCAATGATAGCCATGGAGAAAATCGAAAATTTAAATTTCAGTACCTTCATTTTTGAAAATCGAAAATTGAATGGTTGTGCTAGTTCGTGCTAGGCTTGTGCTCATTTGTGCCGAGAACCGTTTTTTGATAGCAATGATACCCACGGAGAAAATCGAAAAATTAAAATTTCGGTACCTTCATTTTTGAAAATCAAAAATTAAATGGTTGTGCTAGTTTGTGCTACGGTTGTGCTCACTTGTGCCGAAAACCGTTTTTCGATAGCAATGATAGCCATGGAGAAAATCGAAAATTATAATTTTGGTACCTTCATTTTAGAAAATCGAAAATATAATGGTTGTGCTAGCTTGTGCTAGGGTTGTGCTCACTTGTGCCGAAAACCGTTTTTCGATAGCAATGATACCCACGGAGAAAATCGAAAATTTAAATTTCGGTACCTTCATTTTTGAAAATCAAAAATATAATGGTTGTGCTAGCTTGTGCTAGGGTTGTGCTCACTTGTGCCAAAAACCGTTTTTTGATAGCAATGATAGCCATGGAGAAAATCGAAAATTAAAATTTCGGTACCTCCATTTATGAAAATCGAAAATTGAATGGTTGTGCTAGTTTGTGCTAGGCTTGTGCTCAGTTGTGCCGAGAACCGTTTTTTGATAAAAATAATAGCCTTGGATAAAATGGAAAATTAAAAAATTCGATACCCCCATTTTTAAAAATCGATAATCAAACGAATTTGCTAGTTTGTGCTAGGGTTGTGCTCACTTTTGCCGAAAACCGTTTTTCGATAGCAATGATACCCAAGGAGAAAATCGAAAATTAAAATTTCGGTACCGTCATTTTTGAAAATCAAAAATATAATGTTTGTGCTAGCTTGTGCTAGGGTTGTGCTCACTTGTGCCGAAAACCGTTTTTCGATAGCAATGATAGCCATGGAGAAAATCGAAAATTAAAATTTCGGTACCTCCATTTATGAAAATCGAAAATTGAATGGTTGTGCTAGTTTGTGCTAGGCTTGTGCTCAGTTGTGCCGAGAACCGTTTTTTGATTTATTTATTTATTTATCAAACAAACAATTACATAGCTTTACAGTTAAAAACTAAAACACTATGAATTACAACAACAACACAAACAACAAATGTAAATTTTAACAGTAAAAACAGAAAAGATATAAACCTAGTACACTACAGACGAAGCCCGGATATCCATCCTCTCGCAAAACATCATGCATTCCAGGCACACAATTACCCAACTACTTGCAAATACATCCCAGTCAGATGCAGACACGAGAAGCACATTTAGACAGTGCAAAGCTCGTACCAGAGGGGAATTTCTATGTGAAACTGTACGCGCCTCGAGCTCGGCCAGTATGCCCCAGTTACGAGGACGCAATTCAAATTTAGATCGCATGGGCACTTGCAGGCGCACCACTCTGTTAACCAATTCAGGACAGTCCAAGGTACCCCGCAAGCCACCACAGACCACTGTAAGTAGCACATAATTACGTCTTACTTCGAGCGAATTGAAGCCCAATACACCAAGCAGGAACTTGGTAGGATATAAGAAAGGGTAATATCCATATATTTTTTTATATAAAAAACGAAGAAATGCTTTTTGAATTTTCTCAAGAAGTAAGACGTAAGTAGACTCATAAGGGTTCCAGACCACCGAGGCTGCCTCAAGTTTACTCCTAACTAACGCGGTGTAAATGAGCCTGATGGCTCTAGGGCAATCAAAATCACGCGCATTCCGAATAACGAACCCCAATCTTTTAAAGCAGCTTGCCGCTAAAGCTTTCATGTGATCGTGAAAGTTGAGGTTCGGATCAAAAATGACGCCCAAGTCCTTGACAGTATAGACTCGGGTTATGAGGTCCGTTCCAAGCAGATAGTTAGTATGCAAAGGACTACGGGAACGACTAAAAGACATGACGGAACATTTATCTGTATTAAAAAGGAGCCCATTATCAATACTCCACCGATAAAGTCGGTCGATATCTTGTTGAAGCGAATCGCAGTCCGTAAGCTGTTCGACACCATACATCAATTTCAAGTCATCAGCGTAGAGCAAGCATTTCGCATACTTCGGGACCGAAGCCAAGTCGTTGATCATAATGCCGAACAGCAGCGGACCCAAAATTGAGCCCTGGCTGACTCCAGAGCGGGTGTGGTAAGGCTCTGAAACAAAGCATCCATGTTGCACGAATTGCTGTCTGTCACGTAGATAACTGGCAAATAATTTCAGAAGTTTGGGCGAAAAACCAATTCGACTTAATTTTCTCAATAGCACATCATTATCCACGCGATCGAACGCTTTTTTAAAGTCAAGGTACAACACATCAACTTGAATTCCCTTATCAAGATGTTCAGAAATTAAGTCAACCAGAGTCAAAAGATTAGTCTCAACAGAACGTTTAGGCCTGAAACCATGCTGCGAATCGCATAGTTATGGCTTTTTTGATAAAAATAATAGCCTTGGATAAAATGGAAAATTAAAAAATTCGATACCCCCATTTTTAAAAATCGAAAATCAAACGAATGTGCTAGTTTGTGCTAGGGTTGTGCTCACTTGTGCCGAAAACCGTTTTTCGATAGCAATGATAGCCACGGAGAAAATCGAAAATTAATATTTCGGTACCTCTATTTTTGAAAATCGAAAATCAAATGGTTGCGCTAGTTTGTGCTAGGGTTGTGCACACTTGTGCCGAAAACCGTTTTTCGATAGCAATGATAGCCACGGAGAAAATCGAAAATTAAAATTTCGGTACCTTCATTTTTGAAAATCAAAAATATAATGGTTGTGCTAGCTTGTGCTAGAGTTGTGCTCACTTTTGTCGAAAACCGTTTTTCGATAGCAATGATAGCCATGGAGAAAATCGAAAATTAAAATTTTGGTACCTTTATTTTAGAAAATCATAAATAAAATAATTTTGCTAGTTTGTGCTAGAGTTGTGCTCACTTGTGCCGAAAACCGTTTTTCGATAGCAATGATAGCCTTGGATAAAATGGAAAATTAAAAAATTCGATACCCCCATTTTTAAAAATCGAAAATCAAACGGTTGTGCTAGTTTGTGCTAGGGTTGTGCTCACTTGTGCCGAAAACCGTTTTTCGATATCAATGATAGCCACGGAGAAAATCGAAAATTATAATTTTGGTACCTTTATTTTAGAAAATCAAAACTAAAATAATTTTGCTAGTTTGTGCTAGAGTTGTGCTCACTTGTGCCGAAAACCGTTTTTCGATAGCAATGATAGCCATGGAGAAAATCGAAAATTAAAATTTCGGTACCTTCATTTTTGAAAATCAAAAATATAATGTTTGTGCTAGCTTGTTCTTGGGTTGTGCTCACTTGTGCCGAAAACCGTTTTTCGATAGCAATGATAGCCATGGAGAAAATCGAAAATTAAAATTTCGTTACCTTCATTTTTGAAAATCAAAAATATAATGTTTGTGCTAGCTTGTTCTTGGGTTGTGCTCACTTGTGCCGAAAACCGTTTTTCGATAGCAATGATAGCCATGGAGAAAATCGAAAATTAAAATTTCGGTACCTTCATTCTTGAAAATCAAAAATAAAATAATTTTTCTAGCTTGTGCTAGGGTTGTGCTCACTTGTGCCGAAAACCGTTTTTCGATACCAATGATAGCAACGGAGAAAATCGAAAATTAATGTTTCGGTACCTCTATTATTGAAAATCGAAAATCAAATGGTTGTGCTAGTTTGTGCTAGGGTTGTGCTCACTTGTGCTGAAAACCGTTTTTCGATACCAATAAAAGCCTCGGAGAAAATCGAGAATTAAAATTTCGGTACCTCCATTTATGAAAATCGAAAATTGAATGATTGTGCTAGTTCGTGCTAGGCTTGTGCTCAGTTGTGCCGGGAACCATTTTTTGATAAAAATAATAGCCTTGGATAAAATAGAGAATTAAAAAATTCGATACCCCCATTTTTAAAAATCGAAAATCAAACGATTATGCTAGTTTGTGCTAGGGTTGTGCTCACTTGTGCCGAAAACCGTTTTTCGATAGCAATGATAGCCACGGAGAAAATCGAAAATTATAATTTTGGTACCTTCATTTTAGAAAATCGAAAATTGAATGGTTGTGCTAGTTCGTGCTAGGCTTGTGCTCAGTTGTGCCGAGAACTGTTTTTTGATAGCAATGATACCCACGGAGAAAATCGAAAATTAAAATTTCGGTACCTTCATTTTTGAAAATCAAAAATTAAATGGTTGTGCTAGTTTGTGCTAGGGTTGTGCTCACTTGTGCCGAAAACCGTTTATTGATAGCAATGATAGCCCCGGAGAAAATCGAAAATTAAAATTTCGGTACCTCCATTTTTGAAAATCGAAAATGGAATGATTGTGCTAGTTTATGCTAGGCTTGAGCTCGGTTGTGCCGAGAACCGTTTTTTAATACCAATAATAGCCTCGGAGAAAATCGAGAATTAAAAAATTCGATACCCCCATTTATGAAAATTGGAAAATTGAATTGCTAGGGTTGTGCTCACTTGTGCCGAAAACCAATATTCGATAGCAATAATAGCTTCGGAGAACATCGAAAATTAAAAAAATCGGTACCCCCATTACATTCGAAATTTACCATGAGCTTCGTGGCGAAGAAAAACATCGTCGAGAAACCTGCACAGACCTGAGAAGAAATTCAACAGTGTGTATGTGCAGTTCCCAATCTGCACTGGGTCTGCATGGTCCGCTAAACTCCTTTAATTCTGAGAGGAGGCCCGTGCCCTGCAGTGGGCGTAAGCTGGCTGAGATGATGACAATAAAAAAAGAAAAAAAAAATCTTTAAGAAATTCTTTAAAAGATTGTCACTGACCACATCTGTATTATCGTGGGCCTCGTCTATGTTGGTGCCGGCCATAACCAATTTTAATTTTCCTGGCAGCAAGAGTACACGGGTTGTCACAAATTTGTCAACACGCATCGTTGAAGCGACATTTTTTAACGTACGTACGTATCCAGCTCGCCATGCCCCCAATATTTGCGGTAGCAGCTAGTTTCACAATGGAGTTTCGTCTGATCTCAGTTCGGAGTTTCAGCGTGTTCATTAAAATCTCTGCTCTCGTTTAAGTAAATGTTTTTGGAAAGCCCTGGCCCTGGCAGCTCGAAGGCGCAAGCGAAGATTGGAAATGTAGAGCTGATTGTATTGTTTTTGACTTATAAACGTCATATTGACTTGTTGCAAACGCCACAATATGACATATACTGTCTTTTTTATTGCGCCAGTTATGCTTAAGTGCATCAGCCAATAAGACCGCCCTATATGACATCCACTTGTCAAAATTTACTGACATTAAAATGTTTTTTTTTTGTGTGCTTTCCACCTCGTAAATTGGGCAGTACTTATTTTTTTTCTTACGCAGCTAGGGTCGTTTTTTAACATCTAGTTCGCTAAGTCCCAAATATTTGCGGTAGCACCTAGCTTCACAATGGCGTTTCGTCTGATCTCAGTTTGGAGTTTCAGAGCGTTCATTAAAATCTCTGCTCTCGTTAAGTATTTTTTTTTGGAAAGCCCTGGCCCGAGCAGCTCCAAGGCACAAGCGAAGATTGGAAATGTAGAGCTGATTGTTTTTGACTTATAAACGTCATAATGACTCGTTGCAAGCGCCACGATCTGGCATAGACTGTCTTTTTTTTTGCGCCAGTTATGCTCGGCTTGCATCTTGTCTGTATGGATAATATATTGTTATGGCCCTCAGTTTTATCTGCGTTTTTAGCGGTGGTGATTAACGGAGGCGTAATTTTTATGGAAAACTTGTCATTTTAGGTTTTGTTTATTTCGTTTTTGACCTTCAATTCAAGATTGTCACTGACCAAATTTGTATTATCGTGGGCCTCGTCTAAGTTGGTGCTGGCCATAACCAATTTTAATTTTCCTGGCAGCAAGAGTACACGGGTTATCACAAATTTGTCAACACGCATCGTTGACGCGACATTTTTAAACGTACGTACGTATCCAGCTCGTCATGTCCGCAATATTTGCGGTAGCAGCTAGTTTCACAATGGAGTTTCGTCTGATCTCAGTTAGGAGTTTCAGCGTGTTCATTAAAATCTCTGCTCTCGTTAAGTAAATGTTTTTGGAAAGCCCTGGCCCTGGCAGCTCCAAGGCACAAGCGAAGATTGGAAATGTAGAGCTGATTGTTTTTGACTTATAAACGTCATAATGACTCGTTGCAAGCGCCACGATCTGGCATAGACTGTCTTTTTTATTGCGCCAGTTATGCTTGGCTTGCATCTTGTCTGTCGTGTCTGCCAGGGCAGCTCGAAGGCGCAATTGAAGATTTGAAGATTGTAAATAATGAAATATTCTTTTATTTCAATATAAGAATCTAAGCAATCACTGAAAACCGCATCAAAAATTGGACTAGTAGTTTTGGAGAAAAAATACACAGGGCTCTATCTCTGGACACAGCTAGACACTTGACGACGACTTAGCCTTTAATAACAGTTGGTTGGCTGGGAGCTTGGCGACACTTCGCTAATAAACTAAATAAACTAATAACATGAAATAGGTATTATTATTATCACGCAGGACAGATTAAACTTAAGTAAACACACACACACACACATACATCAAGTTTGATGCAATTATTTGAAGGGTTTGACTAAAAATCAGCGCTGTAGCAGGCACCAATTGCAGCTTAATGCCGAGTCAAATTCCTTTTCGACATCATTATATTAGTTTCAATCATTTATTTTCTCGATGGCAGATCTAGTTTGATAGTTATAGTGTTGTGGACAGGATTACCGGGCAATGGAGCAAGATAATAGTAGTAGTTTGTTCAACATGGGAATAAAACAAGCCGCAATGACACACGATATTTAGCCACCCGAACAGAGCCAGGGTGGCTGTTAGTTCGCGTGTCATTATGGTGGTTTCGTCTCGCGTTAAACAATCTACTTTTCACTTTGAATGCGAGGAAAAAAAAACCGGCCAAGAGCGTGTCGGACACGCCCAAGGTAGGGTTCCTTAGCCATTACGAAAAAATCAAGTAATATTTTTCTAAGGATTTCGTATGTGTACGGAATCATCCAAGTTTAGGTATGTTTTATACCTTAGGCTACTATTTACTCTTAAACTACAAATAATTTCAAAGCAATCTTAGCCGCTATAATTTTCCTAGTAAATTTGATATTTACTACCATTCTGAATTTTTTAAAATTTTTCCGCCCAACAGTTTAGATTTTAGAGGGGGGGACGGGACGGTCGATTTTAATGAAAATTTTTACTTTAAAGTTGAATATTTCGCAAACAGATCACTAAATAGAAAAATCATGTTAGCAACCCCGCAATGGTTTTAAAAGACCTATCCAACGATACCCCACACTATAGGGTTAGTCGAGAAAGAAATCACCCCCCCTTTAGGTCTATGGGAGGTACCCTAAAAGAGTATATTTTTTATTTTACCACTTTGTTGGCGTGACTAATATGTATGTTCATGCCAAATTACAGCTTTCTAGCAATAACGATCTCTGAGCTTAGCCGCGGACGGACAGACAGACAGACAGACAGACATGGCGAAACTACAAGGGTTCCTAGTTGACTACGGATTCCCAAAAACGACGAACGCTCAATACGAATAATGGACAACATACGAAATTACAACGAACGCTCAATACGAATAATGAACAACAACAAACTTGAAAACTATTTTAAAACTAATTGGACTATGTTTGAAACATGAAACTACCGTGAGACTCACTCATAATGAAAATAAACGGATCACTCACGTCTTAAAACGAGTTAAACTCAGTGCCAATGAGATTTTATGATATAAACATGGACCTATTATTTTTATTTGTTATGTTTTTCCTAGGAATATCATAATATATTAGTATGTTTTTATAGAAACTAGTTTTATTCACAAGACATTAATAGTAGATTGTTCAACAAGGGACTAAAACAAGCCATAATGACACGAGATATTTAGCCACCCGAGCGATAGCGAGGGAGGCTATAATTCGAGTTGTCCTTATGGTAGTTTAGTCCCGCTTTAAACACTCTACTTTTCACTTTGAATGCGAGGAAAAAAACGACGTACAAAATTACTTTTTTACGACGTATGCTCAATACGAGCAATGGACATCTGTTCAAAATTCAAATAGCAAAAAAAATACCGCTGTCTTTTCTTTTATATTTTTTTGTAAAGTGACGCTTTAAATGCTTGCATAATTAGCCAACAGATTCTAACATAAAGACTATGTTAAAACTAATTGGACTATGCATGTAAAATGATAATTGTTCATTCATTAGAATCGGCAAATAAATTAACCTAATTGATCTAAGTTCACACACAAAATATATTGTTAACTGAAACACTTACCCGTGAATAAAGAAACGACTTTTTAAGTTTATTTTCTATATGCCAATTCTTTGTTAAATTATATCTAATTATACTTTCTATTTACTATTAAATGCAACTGACATCGCATTATTTTGAAGTCACGCCATATTAACATTCAAACGTAACTGCTCTATCTACCGTACACTACAGCACTGCTTTGCCGACAGTGCGGATTGCTATTTTATCGACAAAGCAGGGAACTGCTTTGCCGACAGCGTTTTTAAAAAAAAAAAACAAATTATAAACACCTAAGCTAAAGGAAATCTTTCTATACGTGCAAAATAAAATCAATTCATCTTTAATATTTTATAATTAAATAGATTAATATTCGTAATTATTCAATGTGTTTCACGAAATTATTATTTTTTAAATATTTTTTATACAGTTGTCATTTTGAGGTTATTTCCACGCCCTAAAGGCTTCCACAGACCGAAGCGCAGGGCGCTACAGTGCGTCCGCAGCGCGCTTCGGTCTGTGGAAAGCTTTAAAATTGTCTATACCCAGTTACTGAAAATGGCGATAATCCTTCATTCACAAACACCGTGATTGGCAGTTTATGGGTTTCCATAGTCAATTAAAAAAATTTTACTTTAATCCCTTGAGATCAAAAAAGAGCTTTAGTCCCGATATGCAGAGACTAAAGTAACATTTTAAGAGCATGAGAAGTGAAAATAATATAACTTCGTCAATCATTTACGTAGTTAATAAACAATGATATTGATTGGAACGATTTAAATGATAAGAATGATAGACAGTTTAACTAGTTTTCTTTTCTTCTTTAACTGTAAACTATTTATTGGGCAGTGTTTTTTAATCAACGAAAAAAAAATTTTTTGTATTTATTAATTTATTATGACTTTTGATGCTTGATTGTCATGATCGTGTTTATTAGATAATCGTTCTCTCACACAAATGCACTAATGAGCTGACACTTTGAATTTGTCACCTACATTATTAGGGCCTTGCTTAAGGCTTGGTGTCGTCGCACAACAACCAAGTAAGAGCCAGTTTTGACGTATGCTACATAATGCCCTATGGATGATTTTGCTGTAGAACCCTTTGTAGGCTACAATGCCAGCCAACTAAAAGGCCTCACCACCCTCGGGCATTAAGTCGATATGTTATGTTTTGTAGCGCAAGCAAGAGTGCTTGTCTCCAAAAATGTCGGTTTCTATACTTAATTGTGGACCGTATTGTACTGTACAAACCGGAGGTTGTCAGCAACATAGCCGGGGTTAGTCAACTCGATTAAGTGCATCAGCTAATCCAACCGCCACTTGTCAAAATTTACCGACATCAAAATGTTTTTTTTTGTGTGTGTTTTTCACCTCGCATATTGGGCAGTATTTTTTGTTTCTTACGCAGCTAGGATCATCTTTTAGCATCTATTTCGCCATGTTCTCAATATTTGCGGTAGCAGCTAGCTTCACAATGGCGTTTCGTCTGATCTCAGTTTGGAGTTTAAAGAACGTTCATTAAAATCTCTGCTCTCGTTAAGTAAAATTTTTTGGAAAGCCCTGGCTCGAGCAGCTCGAAGATACAAGCGAAGATTGAAGATGTAGAGCTAATTATTTTTGACTTCTAAACGTTATGATAGCTCGTTGCAAACGCCACGATCTGGCATAGACTGTCAAATAAACAAGTGTTGATGACGCTTATGGAGCATTCTTTCTTCTTCACCACTGGACAGTTATTTCCGTTTGGGATGGTTGGTGAGTAGTTCGGTAGGAAAATTTTCCGTCCTGTTAAACATTGGATACGGATCGGCGTATTGGAATGGGTAAGAGCGACTGTCATTTTTATTGCGCCAGTTATGGTCGACGCGCATATCGTTCTATTTCGACAATATTGTTATCGCCCTCAGTTTTATCTGCATTTTCAGCGGTGTTGGTTAACGGAGGCGTAGTTTTTATGAAAAGCGTGTAATTTTCGATTTATTTCGGTTTTGACCTTCAATTCAAGATTGTCATTGACCACATCTGTACCGCCGTGAGCCTCGTCAATGTTGGTGGCGGCCATAACCAATTTTAATTTTCCTGGCAGCGATAGTACCTATATGGATTGCCACAAATTTGTCAACACGCATCAACGACGCGACGACATTTTTTAACGTGCGGTTTTTTTTTAACATCCAGCTCGCCATGTTCCCAATATTTGCGGTAGCAGCAAGCTTCACAATGGCATTTCGTCTGATCTCAGTTTTGAGTTTAAGCGTGTTCATTAAAATCTCTGCTCTCGTTAAGTAAATGTTTTTGGAAAGCCCTGGCCCTGGCAGCTCGAAGGCGCAAGCGAAGATTGGAAATGTAGAGCTGATTGTTTTTGACTTATAAACGTCATAATGACTCGTTGCAAGCGCCACGATCTGGCATAGACTGTCTTTTTTATTGCGCCAGTTATGCTCGGCTCGCATCTTGTCTGTATGGATAATATATTGTTATCGCCCTCAGTTTTATCTGCGTTTTTAGCGGTGGCGATTAACGGAGGAGTAATTTTTATGGAAAACTTGTCATTTTAGAATTTGTTTATTTCGTTTTTGACCTTCAATTCAAGATTGTCACTGACCACATTTGTATTATCGTGGGCCTCGTCTATGTTGGTGCTGGCCATAACCAATTTTAATTTTCCTGGCAGCAAGAGTACACGGGTTATCACAAATTTGTAAACACGCATCGTTGACGCGACATTTTTAAACGTGCGTACGTATCCGGCTCGTCATGTCCGCAATATTTGCGGTAGCAGCTAGTTTCACAATGGAGTTTCGTCTGATCTCAGTTCGGAGTTTCAGCGTGTTCATTAAAATCTCTGCTCTCGTTTAAGTAAATGTTTTTGGAAAGCCCTGGCCCTGGCAGCTCCAAGGCACAAGCGAAGATTGGAAATGTAGAGCTGATTGTTTTTGACTTATAAACGTCATAATGACTCGTTGCAAGCGCCACGATCTGGCATAGACTGTCTTTTTTATTGCGCCAGTTATGCTTGGCTTGCATCTTGTCTGTATGGATAATATATTGTTATGGCCCTCAGTTTTATCTGCGTTTTTAGCGGTGGTGATTAACGGAGGCGTAATTTTTATGAAAAACTTGTCATTTTAGGTTTTGTTTATTTCGTTTTTGACCTTCAATTCAAGATTGTCACTGACCACATCTGTATTATCGTGGGCCTCGTCTATGTTGGTGCTGGCCATAACCAATTTTAATTTTCCTGGCAGCAAGAGTACACGGGTTATCACAAATTTGTCAACACGCATTGTTGACGCGACATTTTTTAACGTACGTACGTATCCACCTCGTCATGTCCGCAATATTTGCGGTAGCAGCTAGTTTCACAATGGAGTTTCGTCTGATCTCAGTTTGGAGTTTCAGAGCGTTCATTAAAATCTCTGCTCTCGTTAAGTAATTTTTTTTGGAAAGCCCTGGCCCGGGCAGCTCAAAGGCGCAAGCGAAGATTGGAAATGTAGAGCTGATTGTATTGTTTTTGACTTATAAACGTCATGTTGACTTGTTGCATACGCCACGATCTGACTTATACTATCTTTTTTATTGTGCCAGTTATGCTTAAGTGCATCAGCCAATAAGACCGCCCTATATGACATCCACTTGTCAAAATTTACTGACATTAAAATTTTTTTTTTTTTGTGTGTTTTCCATCTCGCAAATTGGGCAGTACTTATTTTTTTCTTACGCAGCTAGGGTCGTTTTTTAACATCTAGTTCGCCATGTCCCAAATATTTGCGGTAGCAGCTAGCTTCACAATGGCGTTTCGTCTGATCTCAGTTTGGAGTTTCAGAGCGTTCATTAAAATTTCTGCTCTCGTTAAGTATTTTTTTTTTGGAAAGCCCTGGCCCGGGCAACTCAAAGACACAAGCGAAGATTGGAGATGTAGAGCTGAGTATTTTTGACTTATAAACGTCATTATCACATCAGAATAATATCATCCGTGCTATGTGCAGTTATATTGTCTTTATTTATTTATTTAATAAATAAAAGTAACGCCTGATTCAATAAATTAATAAAATTAGAATTATAGACTTACAGTTAGTCTACTAGTGAGACCATTTGATAGATGTGTACGCGCGGGCAAAGCTCTCCGTTCGACAACTTAATTTTTTTCACTTACGATCCCGCACCATCGATGCAGCATACAAAGTCATGATAATGATGGTACCTACACCATTTGCTGATCTTAGATCCAGTGCCAAATTAGTGGATCGTCAGGACTTTAATTTAAAAAATAATTTATTTTCCTAATTTTATTCAAACTAGCAGAGTGACAATCCAGTCTTACATTTAAGAGTATTCTAACTTAAGATTAATTGATTACTACTATTTATACTAATATTATGCATTTCAGCATTGACGTATTGTTCTCAATTCGGCTGTGCTGAAGATGCGTTAGTTTTTGCTGACAAAGGAGATGTTTAAAAAAATCTGAACCAGGGAGGTGTGCCACGTGCTACAAATTTAAGAAGCCGCATAATCACAAAACAGGTGACCCTGAGTGCCCCGCCAAAAAAATCGCCGAGAAAAGATACATCAATACAATTGATTATGAAGGCGTCTAAGAGCGCTGCGCACCTTTTATTTTTTTCGGCTCTTTATTACAGTTTTATAAGTTTAATTACTTAACAATGACAGATAGTTTAATTTCTGATTTAGATGATTTTACTGTATCGGATTCAGCGACATGTGAAGTTGAAGAGTGCAAACAATTTCTATCTTCTTTCAATGATCCTCTTACAATAATCACACAAAACATACGAAGTGTATATAAAAATTTTGACAATTTTACAATTTTTCAACAAAGGTTAAATTTCAACTGTGACATTATTGTTTTAACAGAGTGCTGGTTAGGTAAACATAGTCACATACCGCAGTCACCCGGCTATAGTGTATACAGCACTACAGTAAATTACAACCAAAATGACGGAGTAGTTATTTATGCTAGGAATAATCTAAATATTACCGTAGAGGAACCTATTATTTTGGATTGTAATCGGCTCTTAATTAAAATTGGAGCTGATTTTGCAATATTAGCATTGTATCGACCGCCATCTTTTAGGGATAGTAGCAGTTTTATTGAGTCTCTTAATACAACATTACAAGATATGTCTAAAATTAGGAATGTAATAGCAATAGGCGACATAAACCTTAATATTATTCAAGACAACTGTGACTCCGCTGTCCAAAGTTACCTAAACGTTTGCTACTTTCATGGCTTACTCCCTGCGCACACGCTTCCCACACATCAAAGCGGCTCCTGCCTAGATCATATCATGCTTAAAACCGATTTCCCATCAATAACATTATTTACTAACTCGACGATAACCGATCACAGTGCTGCCCTACTAACCTTAAATTGCAAATTACCTAACACAACTTGCACAAAATTAGTGACTAAGATAAATTTTGATAACCTTGAAGACGATTTATGTAGACTTCACTTTGACCCAGTTTATCATTCTGATGACGCGGATGCCTGTATGTCGAACCTAATACAGTATATTCAGCAATCAATTACAAAAAACACCAAATATGTGCGATTGACCAATAAAACATACAATATTAAGCCCTGGATAACCCCGGGGCTTATTCGATGTATGAGGCATAGAGATAAACTACATAAAAAGGCAAAATCGAATCCTAGTAATATGGCTTTACAGTTATCATACAAAAGATACAGGAACTTTTGTAACAATCTTTTAAAGAAAATTAAAAGTATTTACGACCAAAACCAATTAGAAAAGGCTGGAAAAAACCACAAAAAGGTCTGGCAGATTTTAAAAAATGTCACACATATAAAAAAACAGCAGGAATCATCTTCAAGGTTATTACAACTGCATTCATCACAGTAACATCTGTAAATAGAGTAAATGAATATTTTGTTAACGTAGGAATAAATCTAGCTCAAAAATTTCAAAATAATCAATCAACTACAGGCTATACGAATCCGCTAAATTCATATGTGTTGTTAGATACGGACGAAGCTGAGGTCCAAAGATTAATTAGGAACCTAAAACTGAGGGCCATAACAATATATTATCCATACAGACAAGATGCAAGCCGAGCATAACTGGCGCAATAAAAAAGACAGTCTATGCCAGATCGTGGCGCTTGCAACGAGTCATTATGATTTATTGAATCAGGCGTTACTTTGCGGAGGTCCATATTAATGAACTAAAACAATTACTTTGCTCACCCGCGACCTTACAATAGTTACGTTTATGCAAGAAATGTGTGTTCATGCAGTTCCTCCACCTCCACACTGTACGAACACACACAAATCACATAAACCCAACCATCACCACCACCAAGCTACACTGACGCGTTTCGAACTCAACCAGAGCTCATCCTCGGAGTTACCACAACCGTATGCTATGCTACCAAATGTTAAACTAACAAACCAAAACAAATGTTTTAACTTGTCACTGTAACTTCACAAGTACCCACTTTATTTTTCTTATTCTCAAACTACCCCACAAAAATTAACTTTTATTGACATATTATAAAACTACCTTGAATTTTTGTTTATTTATTTTTAAGGCATATTTTATTAATACTAACTGTTCAAATTAGACCCAAGCCGCAGTAAAGGAGAAGATACTAAATTTACCTGTTCATTAATAATAGACCCCATAGTGTTGTACCTAATTATTTCCATGCATTCCAGAGCATCCAGACGCAACCCCTTGCCGCAATAATGTAACACTTCATAAGAATCTGAATCTAACAATGAATGATTTGATTCCAACAAATGTTTTGCAAAATTCGATTTATCTGGATGCTCATTCCTATATGCCGAAACATGCTCTAAATCTAGTATTAAAACTTCGGCCTGTCTGTCCTACGTATATCCCATTGCAGTCATTACAAGTAAGCTTGTATACCCCCGATCTAGTTCCCTTATCTACCTGTTCTTTGTGGTTACATAGCCTAGAGTACAAAGAGTTGTTAGTCTTAAAGGCAACATTAATATTGTTTGATTTTAAAATGCCATAAATCTTATCAGACAAACCCCCAACGTAAGAGATGCTAGATCTATATTTGTTAGTAGACTGAGAAGGTAACGCAGCGTAAAGCATGCTATTTACTAACCGTGCCTGCTTCTTTTGAACTAAACTATCTACCATTGATTTTGTATAACCATTTGAGATCGCTATCTGATAAATAGTACTCAACTCTAAATCAAAATGTTCCTTAGAAAGAGGCACAGTCAGCAATCTATTAACATAACAATGGAAAGCAGCCAGTTTATGCTGCCACGGATGATTAGAAGATGCTGGTATAACAGCATCTGTGTACGTGGGCTTACGGTATATTTTAAATTGATGTTTACCATTTAATTTTGAAATCGTTAAATCCAAAAAGTTCAACGAACAATTTTCCTCCAATTCTTTTTTGAACTTTATCTTTACGTGCTTGTTATTTAAACCATTAATAAACACGTCAAGCTGTCTCATACTCCCCCTCCAGCATAGGATCAAATCATCAACATACCTAAAATAGTACACAATATTACTATTACCCACAATATACTGACTCTCAAAATGATCCATAAATATATCTGCCATTAAAGGACTCAGAGGTGAACCCATAGCTAAACCATCACTCTGTAAGTAATAAAGTCCATTGAACCGGAAATAATTTTGTTTCATGCATAAAGTTACCAAATCTATTAATTCACAAACATCACCCGGATGCAACCGCTTCCTTTCTAAGTGGTTTTTTAGAATTTCTAGTGTCTCACTATATGGTACGTTAATAAATAAACTGTCTACATCCAAAGAAAGCAACGTTGCATTCGGCGGTATGCTGATGTCCTTAATTTTACTAACCAAATCTAAACCATTTTTTAAACTATAAGAAGGTTTAAAGGAAGCCTTCCCACGAATAATACTATTTAATTTCTTCGCCAATTTATATGCTGGAGCACTCACGTATGAGACAACTGGACGAACAGGCACATCATCTTTATGAATTTTAGGTAATCCATATAGAATCGGCGCCTGCGGATTCATGGGAATTACAAAATTCTTTTGTTGTTCGGTTTTAAAGGCAAACAAAGAACCCTTTATTAGTCTCTTTAAATCTTTGTGAAATGTAATTGTAGGGTCCTTTCGTAAAACTGTAAAACCGTCCCCTTGAACGATATCTAAAACTTTCCGGTTATATTGATACCTATCCATTAAAACAATACAATTTCCTTTGTCTGCCTTTGTCACCACTAAATCATTATCATACACTTTCTCCTGAATAGATCTCAAAGAATTTAATTCGTTTATATTGACAATACACTCTGTGGAATTGGTATTTTTAAGTGTATTTGCCACTAACACTTTTGTTTCAAAATCACCACAGTTACGGGTGAGCAAAGTAATTGTTTTAGTTCATTTGAGTCATTATGACGTTTATAAGTCAAAAACAATCAGCTCTACATTTCCAATCTTCGCTTGTGCCTTGGAGCTGCTCGGGCCAGGGCTTTCCAAAAAAAAATTACTTAACGAGAGCAGAGATTTTAATGAACGCTCTGAAACTCCAAACTGAGATCAGACGAAACGCCAATGTGAAGCTAGCTGCTACCGCAAATATTTGGGACATGGCGAACTAGATGTTAAAAAACGACCCTAGCTGCGTAAGAAAAAAAATAAGTACTGCCCAATTTGCGAGATGGAAAACACACAAAAAAAAAAAACATTTTAATGTCAGTAAATTTTGACAAGTGGATGTCATATAGGGCGGTCTTATTGGCTGATGCACTTAAGCATAACTGGCGCAATAAAAAAGATAGTATATGTCAGATCGTGGCGTTTGCAACAAGTCAACATGACGTTTTTAAGTCAAAAACAATACAATAAGCTCTACATCTCCAATCTTCGCTTGTGCCTTTGAGCTGCTCGGGCCAGGGCTTTCCAAAAAAAATTACTTAACGAGAGCAGAGATTTTAATGAACGCTCTGAAACTCCAAACTGAGATCAGACGAAACCCCACGATAATACAGATGTGGTCAGTGACAATCTTGAATTGAAGGTCAAAAACGAAATGAACAAAACCTAAAATGACAAGTTTTTCATAAAAATTACGCCTCCGTTAATCACCACCGCTAAAAACTCAGATAAAACTGAGGGCGATAACAATATTATTAGGAATAAATAAGACTTGCAACACCATTGCGTTGATTTTAGAGATCGTCAATTGACTTCCGTCGCCGTTATGTCAGTGGTGAGCGCCGGAGCTCAGTCTCTTGAGCCATTCTTACCGAGCACTTGGCATAGGACGGTCGTATTGCTCTGAGCTTATCCTTTCGCGCCTAATTTTAAGATTAGAAAGTGTTTTCTCCATATTTTCGTTCGTTTTGCAATTATTTGTAACTTTACCTATTGTGATTAAATAAAATAGTATAGTTGTAATTTTTCGTTTATTTTGATCATCCCTAATAATATATTATCCATACAGGCAAGATGCGAGCCGAGCATAACTGGCGCAATAAAAAAGACAGTCTATGCCAGATCGTGGCGCTTGCAACGAGTCATTATGACGTTTATAAGTCAAAAACAATCAGCTCTACATTTCCAATCTTCGCTTGTGCCTTGGAGCTGCTCGGGCCAGGGCTTTCCAAAAAAAAATACTTAACGAGAGCAGAGATTTTAATGAACGCTCTGAAACTCCAAACTGAGATCAGACGAAACGCCATTGTGAAGCTAGGTGCTACCGCAAATATTTGGGACTTAGCGAACTAGATGTTAAAAAACGACCCTAGCTGCGTAAGAAAAAAAATAAGTACTGCCCAATTTACGAGGTGGAAAGCACACAAAGAAAAAACATTTTAATGTCAGTAAATTTTGACAAGTGGATGTCATATAGGGCGGTCTTATTGGCTGATGCACTTAAGCATAACTGGCGCAATAAAAAAGACAGTATATGTCATATTGTGGCGTTTGCAACAAGTCAATATGACGTTTATAAGTCAAAAACAATACAATAAGCTCTACATTTCCAATCTTCGCTTGCGCCTTCGAGCTGCCAGGGCCAGGGCTTTCCAAAAACATTTACTTAAACGAGAGCACAGCTTTTAATGAACACGCTGAAACTCCGAACTGAGATCAGATGAAACTCCATTGTGAAACTAGCTGCTACCGCAAATATTGGGGGCATGGCGAGCTGGATACGTACGTACGTTAAAAAATGTCGCCTCAACGATGCGTGTTGACAAATTTGTGACAACCCGTGTACTCTTGCTGCCAGGAAAATTAAAATTGATTATAGCCGGCACCAACATAGACGAGGCCCACGATAGTACAGATGTGGTCAGTGACAATCTTGAATTGAACGTCAAAAACGAAACAAACAAACTCTAAAATGACACTTTTTCATAAAAACTACGCCTCTGTTAATCACCACCGTTAAAAACGCAGATAAAACTGAGGGCGATAACAATTATGTCGATATAGACAAGATGGGAGCCAAGCATAACTGGCGCAATAAAAAAGACAGTATACGTCAGATCGTGGCGCTTGCAAAACGAGTCATTATGACGTTTATAAGTCTAAAACAATCAGCTCTACATTTCCAATCTTCGCTTGCGCCTTCGAGCTGCCAGGGCCAGGGCTTTCCAAAAACATTTACTTAACGAGAGCAGAGATTTTAATGAACACGCTTAAACTCAAAACTGAGATCAGACGAAATGCCATTGTGAAGCTTGCTGCTACCGCAAATATTGGGAACATGGCGAGCTGGATGTTAAAAAAAAACCGCACGTTAAAAAATGTCGTCGCGTCGTTGATGCGTGTTGACAAATTTGTGGCAATCCATATAGGTACTATCGCTGCCAGGAAAATTAAAATTGGTTATGGCCGCCACCAACATTGACGAGGCTCACGGCGGTACAGATGTGGTCAATGACAATCTTGAATTGAAGGTCAAAACCGAAATAAATCGAAAATTACACGCTTTTCATAAAAACTACGCCTCCGTTAACCAACACCGCTGAAAATGCAGATAAAACCGAGGGCGATAACAATATTGTCGAAATAGAACGATATGCGCGTCGACCATAACTGGCGCAATAAAAATGACAGTCGCTCTAACCCATTCCAATACGCCGATCCGTATCCAATGTTTAACAGGACGGAAAATTTTCCTACCGAACTACTCACCAACCATCCCAAACGGAAATAACTGTCCAGTGGTGAAGAAGAAAGAATGCTCCATAAGCGTCATCAACACTTGTTTATTTGACAGTCTATGCCAGATCGTGGCGTTTGCAACGAGCTATCATAACGTTTAGAAGTCAAAAATAATTAGCTCTACATCTTCAATCTTCGCTTGTATCTTCGAGCTGCTCGAGCCAGGGCTTTCCAAAAAATTTTACTTAACGAGAGCAGAGATTTTAATGAACGTTCTTTAAACTCCAAACTGAGATCAGACGAAACGCCATTGTGAAGCTAGCTGCTACCGCAAATATTGAGAACATGGCGAAATAGATGCTAAAAGATGATCCTAGCTGCGTAAGAAACAAAAAATACTGCCCAATATGCGAGATGAAAAACACACACAAAAAAAAAAAAACATTTTGATGTCGGTAAATTTTGACAAGTGGCGGTTGGATTGGCTGATGCACTTAATCGAGTTGACTAACCCCGGCTATGTTGCTGACAACCTCCGGTTTGTACAGTACAATACGGTCCACAATTAAGTATAGAAACCGACATTTTTGGAGACAAGCACTCTTGCTTGCGCTACAAAACATAACATATCGACTTAATGCCCGAGGGTGGTGAGGCCTTTCAGTTGGCTGGCATTGTAGCCTACAAAGGGTTCTACAGCAAAATCATCCATAGGGCATTATGTAGCATACGTCAAAACTGGCTCTTACTTGGTTGTTGTGCGACGACACCAAGCCTTAAGCAAGGCCCTAATAATGTAGGTGACAAATTCAAAGTGTCAGCTCATTAGTGCATTTGTGTGAGAGAACGATTATCTAATAAACACGATCATAACAATCAAGCATCAAAAGTCATAATAAATTAATAAATACAAAAAATTTTTTTTTCGTTGATTAAAAAACACTGCCCAATAAATAGTTTACAGTTAAAGAAGAAAAGAAAACTAGTTAAACTGTCCATCATTCTTATCATTTAAATCGTTCCAATCAATATCATTGTTTATTAACTACGTAAATGATTGACGAAGTTATATTATTTAATGTTTTGTGAATAAAACTAGTTTCTATAAAAATATACTAATATATTATGATATTCCTAGGAAAAACATAACAAATAAAAATAACAGATCCATGTTTATATCATAAAATCTCATTGGCACTGAGTTTAACTCGTTTTAAGACGTGAGTGATCCGTTTATTTTCATTATGAGTGAGTCTCACGGTAGTTTCATGTTTCAAACATAGTCCAATTAGTTTTAAAATAGTTTTCAAGTTTGTTGTTGTTCATTATTCGTATTGAGCGTTCGTTGTAATTTCGTATGTTGTCCATTATTCGTATTGAGCGTTCGTCGTTTTTGGGAATCCGTAGTCAACTAGGAACCCTTATAGTTTCGCCATGTCTGTCTGTCTGTCTGTCTGTCCGTCCGCGGCTAAGCTCAGAGATCGTTATTGCTAGAAAGCTGTAATTTGGCATGAACATACATATTAGTCACGCCAACAAAGTGGTAAAATAAAAAATATATTCTTTTAGGGTACCTCCCATAGACCTAAAGGGGGGGTGATTTTTTTTCTCGACTAACCCTATAGTGTGGGGTATCGTTGTATAGGTCTTTTAAAACCATTGCGGGGTTGCTAACATGATTTTTCTATTTAGTGATCTGTTTGCGAAATATTCAACTTTAAAGTGAAAATTTTCATTAAAATCGACCGTCCCGTCCCCCCCTCTAAAATCTAAACTGTTGGGCGGAAAAATTTTAAAAAATTCAGAATGGTAGTAAATATCAAATTTACTAGGAAAATTATAGCGGCTAAGATTGCTTTGAAATTATTTGTAGTTTAAGAGTAAATAGTAGCCTAAGGTATAAAACATACCTAAACTTGGATGATTCCGTACACATACGAAATCCTTAGAAAAATATTACTTGATTTTTTCGTAATGGCTAAGGAACCCTACCTTGGGCGTGTCCGACACGCTCTTGGCCGGTTTTTTTTTCCTCGCATTCAAAGTGAAAAGTAGATTGTTTAACGCGAGACGAAACCACCATAATGACACGCGAACTAATAGCCACCCTGGCTCTGTTCGGGTGACTAAATATCGTGTGTCATTGCGGCTTGTTTTATTCCCATGTTGAACAAACTACTACTATTATCTTGCTCCATTGCCCGGTAATCCTGTCCACAACACTGTAACTATCAAACTAGATCTGCCATCGAGAAAATAAATGATTGAAACTAATATCGAGGGGTGAAAGGCTAATGGCGTTAAGCGACACTATGGGTGATATTGAGTTATATACATATTCGGAATCAGCAAATTTTTCCGCGTCGTTTGAGCCGGGATTCACGCCAATCAGAGCTATTTTTTTGTCGCTTGATGCAAATAGATTTGGACGCTGTTTGTGACTCCGCTGCTGACTGAAGCGACACAAAAATTAGCTATTATCTTAACACATTTGACTTGAGCTATATAAAAATACTATGGCAATGACTTAAACCGTTTTTCCTTTCTCGTCATGGAAGCCAAATGGTTTTTAAAGCTTTTTTCCATTTTCTATTTCAAAAGCTGATGGTTGGTTGAATTACTTAGCTTGCTCCGTAATTCACAAATAGATGTCGCTTAATGTAAGTAGCCTGTGACCGAAATGTATGAAACTAGTCGCTTAAAGCAAATGTCTTTCCACAAAAATATAAGAAACTTGTCGCTTGAATCAATTAGCCAGCAACAAAAATAAACAAAACACGTCGTTTGAATTATTTGACCTTAAGTCTATTTTACCTTAACAAAGCTACTTAAAGCAATTAGCCTTTCTCCAATATTATGTGAACTGGTTATTTAAATTATTATTTCCTGTATATTTTAAAAGAAAGCTGTCACTTAAATTAAGACATAAAGAATATTTTTGTACTTGAATCGGGTTTTTTTTTCACTGCAATGAGTAAGTAATGTGCGTTCAGCAAATATTTTTTACTATAACAGCAGTTGACCAACGTCGTTTAAGGCCAACTTAAAATGTTTTTGTAATCTAAAACCTACTCGCAAATAGTAAATGTGCGCTCGCGCGGGGTGCTTCAGTCGGTCCCATTATCGTCAGGGAAATTTTTTGGTGATAGTGAATAGCCTCTAAATCTTAAAAAATCAGTCTCAACCTAAAGTTTAATTTCGTTTAAGTCTCTTAATTCTTTAACAAGATTCTCTTTTAGTACGTCAAAATGATAAGTTTCTAAAATACTAATAATTGTGTTTTTGTTAAGTTTTGCTATAGTTGGCTGACGGAGGTAATGATTATAATAATAATAAAAAAAAATAGTTTCTAAAATACTGATAATTGTATTTTTGTTAAGTTTTGTTACAGTTGGCTGACTGAGATAATCATTGTCGGTAGTAAAAAATATTTTTTCACGTCATTTTCTGCATTTTATTCTCTATCTTACTTTTTTTGTTTTCTACAATGTTCATGTTGATAGTTTTTATATTGGTTTCAAACACCAATGTCAAATAAAATTCTAAATTACCGGGATTTAAGTTAATACGACCAGAATAGTGATCGTTCCATAAGCTACTTTTCCTGCTTTTAAAAACTAATGGAATGGGACTTTGAGCATATTAGCCGTAATCTATTGCACTCGTAACAAGGCAGTTAAACCTTTTAGCTTTACACGAAAACAACAGTTACAACCCTCTTAAGTCATTTAGCCTTGCGCTAATTTTCCTAGTCATTGTTTCTTAAATCATTTAGTTGTATTCCAAAAAAGACTTAAAACGTCGTTTAAGTCGTTTTTCCTTCCTCTAAAAAATAAGAGGAAGAAGAATTTTTGACTCAAGCGACACTTATTTCGTTATCCTCTCGTTATATTAAATGAATATATTAAACATCAGAAGCGGTATGAAATTCTTAGAAAAACTGTGTATTTATAATCAAAATCAGTTAAGAAATTCAAAAACTACGAATTTTTTTCTAATTTTTAAAACTTTAAAACGCTCTCCTGTAAAGTTGCAATAATATCGCTTAACGCCATTAGCCTTTCACCCCTCGATATAATGATGTCGAAAAGGAATTTGACTCGGCATTAAGCTGCAATAGGTGCCTGCTACAGCGCTGATTTTTAGTCAAACCCTTCAAATAATTGCATCAAACTTGTTGTATGTGTGTGTGTGTGTGTTTACTTAAGTTTAATCTGTCCTGCGTGATAATAATAATACCTATTTCATGTTATTAGTTTATTTAGTTTATTAGCGAAGTGTCGCCAAGCTCCCAGCCAACCAACTGTTATTAAAGGCTAAGTCGTCGTCAAGTGTCTAGCTGTGTCCAGAGATAGAGCCCTGTGTAATTTTTCTCCAAAACTACTAGTCCAATTTTTGATGCGGTTTTCAGTGATTGCTTAGATTCTTATATTGAAATAAAAGAATATTTCATTATTTACAATCTTCAAATCTTCAATTGCGCCTTCGAGCTGCCAGGGCCAGGGCTTTCCAAAAACATTTACTTAACGAGAGCAGAGATTTTAATGAACACGCTGAAACTCCTAACTGAGACTCCTAGTAACTGAGATCAGACGAAACTCCATTGTGAAACTAGCTGCTACCGCAAATATTGCGGACATGACGAGCTGGATACGTACGTACGTTTAAAAATGTCGCGTCAACGATGCGTGTTGACAAATTTGTGATAACCCGTGTACTCTTGCTGCCAGGAAAATTAAAATTGGTTATGGCCAGCACCAACATAGACGAGGCCCACGATAATACAAATTTGGTCAGTGACAATCTTGAATTGAAGGTCAAAAACGAAATAAACAAAACCTAAAATGACAAGTTTTCCATAAAAATTACTCCTCCGTTAATCACCACCGCTAAAAACGCAGATAAAACTGAGGGCGATAACAATATATTATCCATACAGACAAGATGCGAGCCGAGCATAACTGGCGCAATAAAAAAGACAGTCTATGCCAGATCGTGGCGCTTGCAACGAGTCATTATGACGTTTATAAGTCAAAAACAATCAGCTCTACATTTCCAATCTTCGCTTGTGCCTTTGAGCTGCTCGGGCCTGGCTTTCCAAAAAAAATTACTTAACGAGAGCAGAGATTTTAATGAACGCTCTGAAACTCCAATTTGAGATCAGACGAAACGCCATTGTGAAGCTAGGTGCTACCGCAAATATTTGGGACATGGCGAACTAGATGTTAAAAAACGACCCTAGCTGCGTAAGAAAAAAAAGAAGTACTGCCCAATTTACGAGGTGGAAAGCATAAATGGAGGTACCGAAATTTTAATTCTCGATTTTCTCCGAGGCTTTTATTGGTATCGAAAAACGGTTTTCAGCACAAGTGAGCACAACCCTAGCACAAACTAGCACAACCATTTGATTTTCGATTTTCAAAAATAGAGGTACCGAAACATTAATTTTCGATTTTCTCCGTTGCTATCATTGGTATCGAAAAACGGTTTTCGGCAGAAGTGAGCACAACCCTAGCACAAGCTAGCACAACCATTATATTTTTGATTTTCAAAAATGAAGGTACCGAAATTTTAATTTTCGATTTTCTCCATGGCTATCATTGCTATCGAAAAACGGTTTTCGGCACAAGTGAGCACAACTCTAGCACAAACTAGCAAAATTATTTTATTTTTGATTTTCAAGAATGAAGGTACCGAAATTTTAATTTTCGATTTTTTCCATGGCTATCATTGCTTTCGAAAAACGGTTTTCGGCACAAGTGAGCACAACTCTGGCACAAACTAGCAAACTTATTTTATTTTTGATTTTCTAAAATAAAGGTACCAAAATTATAATTTTCGATTTTCTCCGTGGCTATCATTGCTATCGAAAAACGGTTTTCGGCACAAGTGAGCACAACCCTAGCACGAACTAGCACAATCATTCAATTTTCGATTTTCATAAATGGAGGTACCGAAATTTTAATTCTCGATTTTTTCCGAGGCTTTTATTGGTATCGAAAAACGGTTTTCAGCACAAGTGAGCACAACCCTAGCACAAGCTAGCACAACCATTTGATTTTCGATTTTGAAAAATAGAGGTACCGAAATATTAATTTTCGATTTTCTCCGTGGCTATCATTGCTATCGAAAAACGGTTTTCGGCACAAGTGAGCACAACCCTAGCACAAACTAGCACAACCGTTTGATTTTCGATTTTTAAAAATGGGGGTATCGAATTTTTTAATTTTCCATTTTATCCAAGGCTATTATTTTTATCAAAAAACGGTTCTCGGCACAAATGAGCATAAACCTAGCACAAACTAGCACAACCATTCAATTTTCGATTTTCATAAATGGAGGTACCGAAATTTTAATTTTCGATTTTCTCCATGGCTATCATTGCTATCGAAAAACGGTTTTCGGCACAAGTGAGCACAACTCTAGCACAAACTAGCAAAATTATTTTATTTTTCATTTTCTAAAATAAAGGTACCAAAATTATAATTTTCGATTTTCTCCGTGGCTATCATTGCTATCGAAAAACGGTTTTCGGCACAAGTGAGCACAACTCTAGCTCAAACTAGCACAACCATTTGATTTTCGATTTTCAAAAATAGAGGTACCGAAATATTAATTTTCGATTTTCTCCGTGGCTATCATTGTTATCGAAAAACGGTTTTCGGCACAAGTGAGCACAACCCTAGCACAAACTAGCACAACCATTCAATTTTTGATTTTCATAAATGGAGGTACTGAAATTTTAATTTTCGATTTTCTCCGTGGCTATCATTGCTATCGAAAAACGGTTTTCGGCACAAGTGAGCACAACCCTAGCACAAACTAGCACAACCATTTGATTTTCGATTTTCAAAAATAGAGGTACCGAAATATTAATTTTCGATTTTCTCCGTGGCTATCATTGCTATCGAAAAACGGTTTTCGGCACAAGTGAGCACAACCCTAGCTCAAACTAGCACAACCATTTGATTTTCGATTTTCAAAAATAGAGGTACCGAAATATTAATTTTCGATTTTCTCCGTGGCTATCATTGCTATCGAAAAACGGTTTTCGGCACAAGTGAGCACAACTCTAGCACAAACTAGCAAAATTATTTTATTTTAGATTTTCTAATATGAAGGTACCAAAATTATAATTTTCGATTTTCTCCGTGGCTATCATTGCTATCGAAAAAGGTTCTCGGCACAAGTGAGCACAAGCCTAGCACAAACTAGCGCAATGATTTGTTTTTATATTTACATTTAAATGTGTGCCGATTTTTTTTTATTTTCGAATTTTTTCCAACGCCAATATTGTTATTGAAAAATTGTTTTCGGCACAATTGAGTACAAGCCTAGCACAAACTAGCAAAATGATTTGTTTTTAAATTTTCAGAAATGGGTGTACCGATTTTTTATTTTTGATTTTCTCCGTGGCTATCATTGTTATCGAAAAACGGTTTTCGGCACAAGTGAGCAAAAGTCTAGCACAAACTATAACATATATATTTTTTATATTTTTTTGATCCTAAGTGTATTTCATGACAGATATTTCCTCCTACACTATGTTTTGTGTTTTATAAAAATCTAACTGTCATATCAGGTTACAATTTACAGCATTTGTGAGCACAAGCTTAGCACATTCTACCGCTATATTCATTTTTTCAAAAATCTCAAAAAAATGTCACTTAGTACTTTTATTGATTTGTGATTTTCTGATCATCTAAAAGAGATATAAAAAAATCGACTTCAGCACAAGCTAGCACTGACTTAGCGCAAACTAGAACAACATTAAAAAAAATGATTTATCAAAATGGCGGTGCTGATTTTTTTTTTTTATTTGCGATCTTCTCTGTGGCTATTATTAGTATCGAAAAACGGTTTTCGGCACAAGTGAGCACAAGCTTAGCACAAACTAGTACAATATTTTTTTTTTCGATTTTCCAAAATGGCGGTGCTGAGACGTTTTTTCTTTTGCGATTTTTTGAGCCACTATTAGTGATATCGGAAAACTATTAGCGGCACATGCTAGCACAAGTATAGCACAACCTAGCACAAGTTTTTTTTTTTAATTTGGACAAAATGGCGGTGCTAGCCGTAAAAAAAGTTTTTTTTAAATATTCGCTCTGTTAATAGGAATTTCCAAAAATGGATTGCAGCACAAGCTAGCACAACCCTAGCACAACCTAGCACAACCTTTTTTTTTTTGAATTTCCAAAATGGCGGTGCTAACTTCACTCACATTATTTGGAACGGTTATTAGTGCCTTGACGACACAACACGGGTCTCGAAAGATTAATTAATTAGAGGTTAAGCTAAGTTAAGAGGGTACTTTTTCGTAACTTCTACTAAATGATAAGCTCAGAGATAACCGATAAATACTGACACCTCGTGGTTTCGTATTGTACTTGGCCGTCTACGGGTTTGTTGATTTACCTATTTTATTTTTCATCACACTTGCTCGTCAATGGTGTTATTCCATGGCTGTATACTAAATGGCAATGGCCTAAATTGTTCTTAAGGGAGTTATGGATTTACATACAGTTTTTCCTCCCAAGGGAGTCCTAACTTTAGTTTTAAAATTTGCATACAGGCTAAGGAGGTTTCAAGTCAGCCAAAGTTTTATTTATATCATTAAAACTCAGCTATAATATTACCCGATTTTACAACACAAAACTTATCTACGCTTCATGAATCTTCGTTATTTTTATATTTTAAATTTATATCAAATAGTTTTGCAATAATTTTAGTACCTATGTAGTTTTTAATATGTTGGCAGAATCTGGCCGTATGACCATTTGAATTCTAAACTAAACACGGTTTACATTATCTATGGTAGATGACTCGAAAAAAGTGTCAATCTGTAGTGGCGGGTAGTCATTATTTTATTCAATTTAAGTGTTTAGAGACAAAATAATTTTATTTTTGGGTTTTATTTCCTCGCAATGTGATGAAAATCATTGTGTGTATCACGGGCAGTAAGGGCCTTCGGCGTCGGGCTTCTAATAGATTCACGTTAATAATGCCCTACTTACTTACGGCCCTCGATACACAATGTACTATGGTTTGTATACCCTTCATTGTAAAATTTTGATCCGATTTAATGATATTTGAAAGGGTAAAAAAAAAGGGTTTGTTGATACGTTGAAAAAATATATATATATACCTACTTACCAGTTTCACTCCTAAAAAAAAAAAAAAAAAGTAATGAGGAATCTCGCACCGATGAAAAACACGGTTAGGTAGGTATTTTATGTTATTATTTGGGCGTCTCTTTCCTAATTGTTAAAATTAGTAAAATAGTTCGATATTTGCAATCGTGGTGTTCAGAATATTAAATAAAATAATAATAATAACAAAAAACACGACGCTCAGACGCTTCAGACGCTCCAACATTGAAATCCTTGGCGTTCCGGAGAAGAAGGGTGAGAATTTGTTGGACTTATTTCAGAAGATGGTCAATCTTACAGATTTTCCGGTCGATGTTAAGAACGATATTGATTTCATCACTCGGGTGGCTCCATTGAACAGTGAAATCAAGCGGCCTAAGGCTATCGTGGTTCGCTTTCTGGCCCGTTACAAGAAGGATGACTGTCTGGCTAACTTGAGAAAGCTCCGGGACTTGAAAGCATGTGACTTGGGTTACACTGGTAGTAATTTGTCCGTTTATTTCAATGAACACCTGACAGGTCGCAATAAGGCTCTGTTGAAGGAGACGAAAAGACTGAAAACCCTTAATAATTACAAGTATGTTTGGGTCAAGAATTGCTGCATCTTCGCGAGGCGTGATGATACAAGCGAGGTTGTTCATGTTTCGAAAGTTGAAGATTTAAAAAAGATAAAATAGGAATTACGATTGTGTCATATTTTATTGTTTGCATTTATGGTTTTTCTCTCAATGTCATTGTTATTAATCTGTTTGTAGCTTTGGCTTTGTTAATTATTTTGGGGCAGCAGATTATTATTTGTCGCGTTTATTTACTTATACTCATTTTCTCTGGTTTTGCAAATATTCAGGAAGTCAGTTTTTTCGAGATT
This sequence comes from Archips xylosteana, assembly GCA_947563465.1. NCBI lineage: Eukaryota > Metazoa > Arthropoda > Insecta > Lepidoptera > Tortricidae > Archips > Archips xylosteana. The sequence continues at coordinate 759,166 of OX387354.1, forward strand.
ATGCATGGTTTTATGTTTCTATTAATAAAAATAATATATAGTGGACTGTCGCAATGGTTGATAAATTAAATATTTACTATCAGAATGTGCGTGGACTCCGAACTAAAACAAATACTTTTTACAGGAATGTTTTAAATTTTGATTACGATATAATATGCTTGAGCGAAACCTGGTTGCTGCCTGGTGTGTTTGATTCTGAGCTTTTTGATAGTAGGTATTCAGTATATAGGTCTGACCGCGATTATGTTTCAAGAGGAGATACTAGGGGGGGGCGGGGTACTTATCGCTGTACGTTGCGGAATTATGGTGAAGGATGTTACTTGCTTGCCATCAACTAATGCTGTAGCCGACCTAGTGAGGCTGTCGGTACTTATCCGTAATGACTCCAGTAATTCTTTATTGCATATTTATTGCTGTTATTTTCCCCCGGGCCCATTCTTACTTGATGCCCAGCTTGAGTTCTATGAAATGGTTTCTGAAATTATTTTAGAATACTCAGATAATCTTCATTGTATAATTGGAGATTTTAACATTCCTCATGCGTCGTGGTCGGCCTCCCAATGTAATCGTGCTACTATTGATGTCAACTGTCTGGGTATACCGGTTGTTGATAACTTAAAGTCCTTTCTTTCTTTTAATAACCTCCAACAATTTAATCTAGTATGGAATAGTTTTCAAAAGATATTGGATCTTGTAATATCTAATATCGAGTGCCATGTTGCACCTGCTTCTCATGCCTTTGTGAGTGCAGATAACTATCATCCTCCGCTTCTTATTCAAATATCGAATAGCATTAGCTTGCACCCTTTGGTGGCTCCTGCACGGATAGTCCGTCTATTCAAGGCTGCTGACTATGATATGGTCAATCATGCATTGGCCGAGGTCGATTGGGAAAGTAGGCTCGACAGTGGTAATATTGATTATTCAGTAAATATTTTTTACGACATTGTCGACAACGTTATCTCTGCTCATGTTCCCTCTAAGTTGGTACGTAATAATAATAAATATCCTGTTTGGTTCTCCAGATCATTAATTCGTTTAGTTAATGAGAAATTAAAATATCATAAAAAATGGAAAGTCTATGGCCGTGTGTGTGATTATGATAGTTTTTCACTCCTTAGAGATAGACAAAAACGGGTCCAAGAGTCATGTTATCAGAAATATCTGAGGTTGGCAGAGACTAAAATCAAGGAAAATTCCACATATTTTTGGCGGTTTGTGAAATCTAAGAGGAATGTTTCTTCCTTACCTGATTCTTTGTATCTGGGCGACAAGGTCGTATCTGACGGCGGCGGAATATGCGATTTATTTAATCAATATTTTTTATCTGTTTTCGAACCATCGCAGGGGATTGCCTCAGCCAATTTTACGAGTTCGAATGAATCAATTTGTCTTAGTGGAGTGGATATAGATTGTGATAAAGTCTGTAAGTATTTAAAAGGCCTCAACTTGTGTAAGAGTGCAGGCCCTGACGGTGTCCCTCCGATATTTTTACATCATTGTCGAAGTCAGCTATCCAAACCGCTATCAATTCTTTTCAACCAATCTTTGGGATCTGGCAAGATGCCTGTGGTATGGAAGAAATCTTTTGTAACTCCCATATTTAAGTCTGGTGATAGACATAACATCGAAGATTACAGGCCAATATCTAAACTAAGTACGATTCCTAAGCTCTTCGAGAAGATTATTTATGACCATATGTCTGTATGTTTGAGACCTTCCATTATTTCTGAACAGCATGGTTTTGTTAGTAGGAAGTCAACTGAAACTAACTTGTGTGAATTCATAGATCGAGTCTACACAGCTATGGATGAAGGGTTCCAAGTTGATTCTATTTATACGGATTATTCGAAGGCTTTCGACAAAATTTCTCATAACATTTTGCTTTCAAAATTGAATAAATCAGGGATACATGGCGATCTCCTGCGCTGGGTTGATTCTTACTTACGAGACCGCTGCCAGGCTGTTGCAGTTAAGGGTTATTGCTCTAGCTTTGTTCCAGTTACTTCTGGTGTTCCCCAAGGTTCCCATCTGGGACCTCTATTTTTCAATATTTTTGTAAATGACGTAATTTCAATATTTAGCTCTAGTAATTGTCTACTTTATGCTGACGACAAAAAAATATTCAAAGTCATCAGGACTATTGAGGACTGCTTTCTCTTGCAGGCCGATTTGGATAAGCTTTACCATTATTGTGTTGATAATTGTCTGCACCTAAATGTTAAAAAATGTAATATAATCACATTTACAAGAAAAATTCATAATATAAAATATGATTATTATATTAATAATGAAAAATTAACTAGAACGTCGTTAGTAAAGGATCTTGGTGTTTATCTTGACAGCAAATTGCTTTTTTGTAATCACATTGATAGTGTTACTAGTCGATCTTTCCGGCTGCTTGGGTTTATACTGAGAATAGGGAGGGAATTCCGATGTGTCGATACTATTCTTACACTTTTTAATGCGCTAGTTAGACCAATCTTGGAATACTCATCAAATGTTTGGAATCCTCAATATAAAATATATATAGATTCTATAGAAAAAATACAAAATAAATTAATAAAACACTTGCAGTGGAAGGCTCAGCGGTCGGGCGCTTCGTTCAGTGGTGACAGTATTGTTTCACTTCGGGATCGACGCACATTCAGAAATCAAATTCTATTGTATAATATTCTTTCATATAGAACTGACTCCCCGTACTTGCTACATAAAATATGTTTTAGAGTTCCTCGTATTAATTCAAGGCGCACTAACTGTTTGTTTTATATTCCGTTGACTCGTAGTAAATATGCTTCTAATACTTTTATATCCAGAGCTTGTAAAACATATAATAACTCATTTTTTGAACTAGATATTTTTAATCTTTCACTTAGTAGGTTTAAAGGTGCTCTGTCAAAACTTTAGATTTATACATACTTAGACATATTATTTATTTAACGCCCGTTTCACTTTTTCTCATTTTTGGCTGTTTGTAGTTTTACGTGTTATTTCATTAGCATAAATTAACTGTGGCATATTTGCTGGCCTATGTATTACTTAAGTTTTTCTTTAAGTTCACTCATTATATTGTGCCGTTTTTTGCCCAAATAAACATTAAACATTAAACATTAAACATTAAACATTAAAAAAAATATATAGAGTAGTTTTCTTTAAATCTTTGAACGATCGCGATATAACCTAAACAGATATTTTATTTTTTGATACGTAATGACATAGATTCTAAAGAAGAAAAAAATCTCTTATGTTTACGTTATAACACTTATAACTTTAAGTCACAAAACCCTTGTATAAATGAAATTGCTTTTACTTCTCATGCTCGTAAAGTTGTTGTTCTTTGTGTCGAGAGAATGCTGCATAAAAATGCTTTTTACGATATTATACATAATTCATTACAGTAAAGTAAATAAAAAATACCAAGCAATATCAATTTAGGATTCCGAGAATTTTTAACATTACATTAAATATGAATAAAATTATGTTATTATAGTAGTCATCATGTGGCAATGGCAGTCTATTCCTCACAGAATCCCAGCTCCGTCCTCGCAGCCAAGGGCTTTAATGTGCCTCCTTGAGCCTCTCAACCTTATGGACACTGCTCTTATGACTGAGATCTGTATTTTTACTTTCAGCCAATAAATTATTTGATAATAAGTCTTTCCCCATTTCTCGTTTAATTTTGATGCTGTTTTTTTAAGAAATTGTTATATTCTGTGCCCAGTGCTCCGTCACAGGAGATAATTAAAGGAGTAAATGACGCTCTTAAGTCTTCAGCAGCACGGTCGTATTTGGAATGTTTTTCATGACTATGTCTTTGTGCGGTTTTTTGCCATGTGAGGTTACTGTAGGAAGAAGCGTCAGCATTTACTATGCGAACATCAAAGAACGCTTTCCTAGCAGGTTCCCAAACACTGTTTAAAAATAAGTCGCCAATAAGTGCTGGTTGACTCGTACTTGCGTCACGCATTATTGGTTCTTTTGCTTTAATGCTTTTTATGCTCTTGCGCATAAAGTAAAATCTTAAAACTGCCACAAACTGTAAAAATTGAATTGACTTTCTTGTTCTTCTTTTATCTATAGCTGGTGTTTTATATTACGAAATTAATAAAACTAGGCAAATTACATTATTAAAGAAATTACAATGCATGAAAAATAAGAACTTCAAAATTTAATTTTCAATGTTGCAGTTAAATTTTCTTGCAATCGCAGTGAAAAGCAGAGAGTAAAAATTTTAGCATTGAGCCCATTTTTTCCCCTCGACGTGTCTATCCACCCTCGCCGTACTGGCTCGGGTAGCTATATGAACGTTTTGGGTAAAATGGCTCGTTTCATGCTTTTGTTCTACAATCTACTATTTTGAACTTGTGACAGTAACCCTTTGTTAACATACGTGTTGTTTTAAAATATATATTTTGTAATTTTTCTTGATGTGTCAGTTTGGCCGAGCTATTTATTTATATGTATATCCTTAGAAAATTTAAAAGTGTACCTATATAATTTTATTAAATCTCAGACTTTATCACATGGAGATATACCTAAATCTGGTTTCAGAGTATTGATTAAAATCATAAATATCGCTAAGAACAAAAAAAAATAAAAACAATAAATAAAGAGTCAATAGAACAGTGCTGATGGAAGATGCCATGCCATTATTAAATTAATATTTATTTTAGTGTTGATGCATAGACATGATGCCATGTTGTAAAATTTGTCATCTTTCAAAGTAACTGATTACATGTGTGGTCTGTGATTAATTAATGAATGAATGAATGAAATTATTTATTTGACATACTTTTAGGTACATAGATTTTTTAGCACATAGCCCTGCAAAACTGTTTACACAGTTTGTCTGCAGGATACAGTCTCTATAAAAATATAAAATTATATAATAATATGTAACTTATGATTACAAAAATGTTTATATATTGCTACAAAAACTTACTGTCTTAAGGAAGAGATTCTAATAAGTATTTTTTAAGGATCTTTTTAAATTTATTTTTGTTGGTTTCTAAGCGGATGTTATCAGGTAAACTGTTAAACAAATACGGTAGTCTTTTACTTAGTGTTCTATCGCCGAAGTAGTTGGTCACTCGGGGGACTTCATATTTACCTGAGGACACCGACCTAGTACTGTGACTATGGTTGATCAATACTAAACTATGCTCCAGGTTGCTATGATTATTTATGGCTACTAGGTAATTATGTTTTAGTCGAACAGGAAGTATCTTAAGGATTTTAAATAATTTGTAATAATCGCCATTACAGCTCTGCTTAGTTTTATTGTTTACAAGTAATTTTAAAAATCTTATTTGCAACGCCTCTAGTTTATCAATATAAGATTTAAAAGTTAGACCATAGGAATCGAGAGCATAGCTCAATACTGAGTCTACCAAGGAAAAGTAAAGTTGTTTAAGAATGTTTTGTGGAGTTCTAAAACGTAAATGATAAAATTTACCAAGGAGAATTCTAAGTTTACTACAGAGATGATTGATGTGTTCAATCCAAGAAAAATCTATGTCAACTCTAATACCAAGATAAGTGACAGAATTAACTTTCTCAATGGGCTTACATTCGCAATTAGTTAGACTATTATGTAAACATGAAAAACTATGAGTGAACATGGGTGGTGGTGTTTCCGTATTGCAAGTATATGGTGACTGAATAATCAGAAGTTTTGTCTTGTCAGAGTTCAATATAATACCATTATCATGGGACCATTTGACTACTGAATTTATGTCTTGTTGTACCAAGCGACACGTCTCAGCAAGATCAGTACCGGGTCTCAGAGTATTTTTTGGAATTGTTGGTATTTAGTACCTAGACTGATCATAAATGATCGAATTGTGTATAGTTGAGATATTATTGAATTATGATTATGATTATTTCATTTTGGGTACTATCATGTACATATTATGCTTATACTTTATATACCGCTGGTCGACCATTTACTTGGTGTCTAGTCTATCCCACCGGCAGCGGGTGGAGGGGACTTGGCATGTCTAGGTAATTGGTAAAAAGAAAGAAAAAAAAAAACAGCTGGTCGATCATTTACTTGGTGTCTTGTCTATCCCACCAGGCAGCGGGTGGAGGGGACTTGGCATGTCTAGGTAATTGGTAAAAAGAAAGAAAAAAAAAAAACAGCTGGTCGATCATTTACTTGGTGTCTTGTCTATCCCACCAGGCAGCGGGTGGAGGGGACTTGGCATGTCTAGGTAATTGGTAAAAAGAAAGAAAAAAAAAACAGCTGGTCGACCATTTACTTGGTGTCTTGTCTATCCCACCAGGCAGCGGGTGGAGGGGACTTGGCATGTCTAGGTAATTGGTAAAAACATAATTGTGTATAGTGAAAATAAACGGATCACTCACGTCTTAAAACGAGTTTAACTCGACATGTTTCTCGATATTGTGTATATATATTTATTATGTTTACTATATTATTATTCATGATCATAATCCTTATGATTATTGTATTATTGACATTTTTTTACTACTTTATTGCCATTTCTTACTATTTTTTATTTTTGTTTAGTTGTTTTTTTTTATTAGACTTAATAGTTACTAATCGTTGTGTGCCCTTACAGGGCGTCATGGATAGACTTATTCTACTAATAATATCTTCATTATAATGTACATGTATGACATTGATAATGTATAAATAAATAATCATTTATTGTATATGGAATTCAGGTAACTAATATACAGATTATAAATGTACTTCGAGAGCGAAGTACTGTCAGTATGGCCGTGTTAGATATACTAAGAAGTAGAAACTGTTATAATATTATTAGATATGTAAGGTGATAAAATATATTGTTAAAATAAGTAAGTAAATGAGACATAATTATGGAATTGATAATTTAGGTAATGCTTGGCTCTAAAGACAAGTGAAATGATAATTAAGATACTTTCCGATTGTCTTACACTGGTGACGTCAGTTGTTTGCGACTCACCCAGACGGCAAGGCAAACCTATAAAAGGCCTTCTTAGGCCAGGTAGAAAACACTCTGTTACGAGCCGTCGCCGTTGTCACATGACAGTTAAGTACTTTGCCTGTATACTTATAAATGGCTATAATTTGTTGCTATATCCTTCATATATAAATATATTAATAATTGACATAAAACCTATAACTTATATGTTAACGTGTAAAGGTATAAATATATATTAATGTATACTGAATTATGTAGGTGTCATAATTATATTGATATATGTCGAGTATCTTATGTGTTGTTGTTATTTGTTATCTTTAAAAGCTATTATTTCCTTGGATGATAAGATTTGTTTCAATATAAACATTTTGTTGAAACATGATTAGACATGTTTGTTTTACTTACCAAATATATATATCTTAACCCATCATAAACTTATTATTTCATACTCCGTTAACTCTTGGCCCCGCTAAATAAGAGAATATAGTTAATATTTTATTATGTGAATTTGACCTTCCTAACACATGGAACAGAAGTGTAGTGGTGCTGTTCTTCAAAAAAGGCGATAATACGTTATTGAAGAATTATAGACCCATTTCACTTTTGAGCCATGTTTACAAGCTGTTTTCGAGAGTCATCACAAATCGTCTCGCGCGCAGGTTAGACGACTTCCAGCCTCCCGAACAAGCCGGTGGATTTTAGTTCAATATGTGCTATGTTAGTAAACCAAAACTAATAGTACATTACTGCAGAGGCCGTGAAGTAAGGGATTGATGGACGAGATTTGGGGTATAAAACGTTGGGGGCGTTTGGGGGATAAAACGAGTCCAGCAATCCCTCTGCCGGCCGAGGATTGTATAGAGCTTTTCTCAAACATGCATCATCATCATCATCATCAGCATCATCATCATCATCATCATCATCCATCCATCCAACCATCCATCCGTCCGTCCATCCATCCATCCATCCATCCATACATCCATCCATACATCTATCCATACATCCACCCATACATCATTACATTTTTTTTTTTAACTGAAATGTGTTTAATACTTGTCTTTATTTTTAAATTTCGAATCTTATTTGTTGATATCTTAGTTTGATTTTTATTGCTATTTTTATATTATTTTGCTTGTTTTTGCTATGATTGTTTACTTATTTATATCAATATTTTTTTACATTATGTGGTCCTAGATTTTATTTTAGTTGTTAATTACTATTGTGTGCCCTTACAGGGTGTCATGAACTGACTTAAATTAATGACAACATCTTTATTATAATGTGCATGACTTGACAATGAATAAATGAATATGAATATGAATATGACATCCATCCATACATCCATCCATACATCCATTCATACATCCATCCATACATCCATCCATACATCCATCCATCCATACATCCATCCATCCATCCATCCATCCATCCATACATCCATCCATACATCCATCCATACATCCATCCATACATCCATCCATACATCCACCCATACATCCATTCATAAATCCATCCATACATCCATCCATCCATCCATCTATCCATACATTCATCCATCCATACATCTATCCATACATCCATCCATCCATACATCCATCCATCCATACATCCATCCATCCATCCATTCATACATCCATCCATACATCCATCCATCCATCCATCCATCCATCCATCCATACATCTATACATCCATCCATACATCCATCCATACATCCATCCATACATCAATACATACATCCATACATCCATCCATCCATCCATCCATCCATCCATACATCCATCCATACATCCATATATCCATACATCCATCCATACATCCATACATCCATCCATCCATCACCAGTAGTTTAGACGGTTTTATAGAAATAAAAGAAGATAGATTTTTTTTAATGTCATAAGTTGGCTGTATGTAATTTTTCCTTTGTCAGTTTAGTGTTAGTAAGCAAATTTAAAAAGTTACAACAGCGGACAATAATGGTTTTTCATACTTACTTTTATGGCCTTGGCCAAGAAGTAATGTAGGGAGCCATAAACAACAAACTTCATGGCTTCATTTCGTGACATTAACGCATATATTTCAAAGCGTGTTTGAGAAAATATTATTAATAGTACATTACTGCAGAGGCCGTGAAGTAAGGGATTGATGGACGAGATTTGGGGTATACGGCCGAGTCGTAGACGAGGCCGGATAAAACGAGTCCAGCAATCCCTCTTCCGGCCGAGGATTGTATAGAGCTTTTCTCAAACATGCATCATCATCATCATCATCATCATCATCATCCATCCATCCATCCATCCATCCAACCATCCATCCATCCGTCCATCCATCCATCCATCCATCCATCCATCCATACATACATCCATCCATACATCCATCCGTACATCCACCCATACATCCATCCATACATCCATCCATACATCCATCCATCCATCCATCCATCCATACATCCATCCATAAATCCATCCATACATCCATCCATACATCCATCCATACATCCATCCATCCATACATCCATCCATTCATTCATCCATCCATCCATCCATCCATCTATACATCCATCCATACATCCATCCATCCATACATCCATCCATACATCCATACATCCATACATCCATCCATCCATACATCCAACCGTACACCCATACATCCATACATCCATCCATCCATCCATACATCCATCCGTACATCCATACATCCATACATCCATCCATACATTCATCCATCCATCACCAGTAGTTGAGGCGGTTTTATAGAAATAAAAGAAGATAGATTTTTTTTTAATGTCGTAAGTTGGCTGTATGTAATTTTTCCTTTGTCAGTTTAATGTTAGTAAGCAAATTTAAAAAGTTACAGCAGCGGACAATAATGGTTTTTCATACTTACTTTTATGGCCTAGGCCAAGAAGTAATGTAGGGAGCCATAAACAACAAACTTCATGGCTTCATTTCGTGACGTTAACGCATACTAACGTAATATTATTTTCTCAAACATGCTTTGAAATGTAAAGGAAAAAGAAATACTGTAAAGGACCGTATCTACCTGAAGTTTAGTCGGGCTTGCTTGCAGGCTTGCTTGCACGCTTACTTGCACGCTTTCATGCACGCTTGCTTGCTTGCGTGCATGCTTGCTTGCTTGATATCTTAGATCTTTGGAATACTCGTGGTACACGCGAGCGAAGCCGCGGGCAAAAGCTAGTTGTATATAAAGAAATACTGTAAAGGACCGTATCTACCTGAAGTTTAGTCGGGCTTGCTTCCACGCTTGCTTGCACGCTTACTTGCACGCTTTCTTGCACGCTTGCTTGCTTGCGTGCATGCATGCTTGCTTGCATGCTTGCTTGCATGCTTGCTTGCTTACCTGTATGCTTGCTTGCTTGATATCTTGGATCTTTGGAATGCTCATGGTACACGCGAGCGAAGCCGCGGGCAAAAACTAGTCTTTCATATATCCAACTAGCGATTTGGTGAAACACTTCAAGAAATTTATGCTTTTAAGGTAAAGTACTAACAAACGAAAATAGAGGTATAAGGATATTTCCGCCTACGACCCATTCTCAGACCTACCAAATATAGATAAAAATCCTTCAAAATCGGTCAAGCTATTTTGGAGGAGTTCGATAACCAACACTGTGACACGAGATTTTTATATATTAGACAGAAGATTAAAGCATATTTTTCTGTATAGAACAAACTACAAACTCTGCCTATGTAAAAGTGGCCACAAATAGGAGTTTTTATCCGTTAAAAATCGTTCAGAGTGAAAAAGAGTCAGCGTGCAACACCATTTGTTAAATAAGGACAGCAATAGCCAGCTGTGTCACCTTTTAAAGCCATTGGCATTGTATATAAAAAAAATATATATTTTAGGAGACAATCTTACACAAATCGACCTAGTCCCAAACTAAGCAAAGCTTGTACTATGGGTACTAGACGACGATAAATATACTATTAGGAATAAATAAGACTTGCAACACCACTGCGTTGATTTTAGAGATCGTCAATTGACTTTCGTTGCCGTTATGTCAGTGGTGAGCGCCGGAGCTCAGTTTCATCAGCCATTCTTACCGGGCACTTGGCATAGGACTGTCGTATTGCTCTGAGCTTATCATTTCGCGCCTAATTTTAAGATTAGAAAGTGTTTTCTCCATATTTTCGTTCGTTTTGCAATTATTTGTAACTTTACCTATTGTGATTAAATAAAATTAGTAGTTGTAATTTTTCGTTTATTTTGATCATCCCTAATAATACTTATATAGATAAATATATACTTAAATACATAGAAAACATCCATAACTCAGGAACAAATATTCGTGCTCATCACACAAATAAATGCCCTTTCCAGGATTCGAACCCAGGACCTCTTGCTTCGTAGGCAGGATCACTACCAACTAGGCTAAAGCGGTCGTACGCGTAGCGCGGGGCGTAGGGTTGTGATTTAATTTGATATATAAAAGATAATTAAACGTCATGAACGTAAAATGTAACAAAATATTACCAAATTACACCTGGCTGTGGAGAGGTTGCGGCCAAGTGGGCAATGGCAGCTATGACTTCTTAATGAGGTAGAGTGTAGTTTATTTTAATAAATAGTGAATCAAATCCTCAAAAGTCAATTCATATTAATTTAAATAAAAATAGTAGCGGGTACGCTTTAATGGGTTGACCGGCCGAAATATATTAATTACCCCTTTTATAATCGTTTATACAAATTTGATTTCCATTAAATACTTGATGAACGTGGCAATTTTGCAGCCGGATTTTTTCCGTAAAAGCTAGAATTTAAAATAGGTAAGTAAGTACCTATCTACTTTTGTCGTAAAAAATGTGAAAATAGACAGATGTGCACAATAATTGCTATATTATTGCATTTTTTTTTCTTAATCGAAGAACCGGGAGGAACCGGGATTAGTTGTACGGTACCGGTTCCTTGGACAGTATAAATTTCCCGGGAATTCCCGGGAATTTCAGAACCGGGATTTCCCGGGAGCAAGCCCTACGCGCCAGCCATCCAACAGCGGTTGATGGATCGTTTATTTGGTCCTGAGTTCGGTAGTAAGGTATTCGTCTGTGGCGTGCAGCCAATGTTAATCATTAATTATTGATTTTGAATCGTTAAATTTAGTTCATAAGTAGCTTTTGCCCGCGGCTTCGCTCGCGTGTACCATGAGAATTCTAAAGAACCAAGATATCAACAAGCAAGCATACAGGCAAGCAAGCAAGCATGCAAGCAAGATTGCTTGCGTGACAATGGGACCATCTCAGGTGTTGAAGTTTAAGCTTAATTTATTTTTAATGTTAATATGCACCAGTTGGAGTGCCTGTCAAATTTAATAGCAAGCTACAGCAAGCAAAACATTGCTCTTACGTTCATGAGAATAGACTGTTCCTCTAGTTGCTTTATTCATTCTACCTCTGTAACTCAAAGCTGTTACATTAAAATTATAGTTTCATTTTTTAACTTGCGAACTTTTATTTTTTACTGATATTTATCTCCATCATATGGTCCTACAAACCTGGATAAAAGAAAATTTACCAGTATTTATAATAATTATTGGAGTTAAATACTGAAGATTTTAAAATTGCACTGGATGAACTTGGAGGATAAAGGAAATTCATCATCATCCTGTGAAAGGTGGTCAAGATTCAGTTATTGGACAATAATCGCAGTGATAAAGTGCTAAATTTAAATTAATTTCACCCAACACTCTAAAAAGGTATAATTTAACGTAAGTTATAAAAAAAATCTGATAAGGTTAGTACAAGTATTTTTATTACTTTACCTCTCTTAAATTATTAAATCAGAGTTAAGAGTACCGTTTTAAGTACTTAATGTAACTATAAGTATTTATCATTAATTCAAAAAGCTTATATTTGTACATAAACGCTCAGTGATTCACTCTTAATTCTATTAGGGCAGGTATCTGTAGAATAGTAATTAGTGTGATAGCCTTTACTTAATAAGAAACTATAATAATATATTATATCAATTGAGGTATTATTCCTTATTATAAATTCAACACTATAGCAATAATCTATTAAAATAATCAAATAATTTATATGTAAGTAATGTAATTAGAAGTACTAGGTACATAGGTACAGTGTATCTACCTACTTAAATTTTTCTAAGTTGAACTTAAAGTTTAAAAGCAGATTTAGGTATTACATACGTACTTATTTTAAGTAAGTGTTTAAAAACTAAACCTTTTATTATATAAAATTCCAGGAAGACATTACACACGTTTCCCAGAATGGTCGAAGAAAAAGAGTTAGTCAAAAGGCGTGGGAGTTATAAGGGGCATTTAACTACGTTTTCAACTTACTTAAATAACTTGGATATTTCCGAATTGACCCCAACGGAGGTGAACGAGTTACGATTGCGTGTTGGTAAGATAACTTCGTTGTATGAGCATTACGATGAGGTACAGCTTAAGCTTGAATGCTTAACTGATAATATGGATGTTCGTTTGGCTGAACGAACGGAATTTGAGTCCCAATATTATGCTGTACTGTCCAAAGCGCAAAATTTAATTGAGAAATGTTCTAAAAAACAGGATAGCTTCGGATCTGCGACGAGTGAGCACGGTTCTCACTCGAGTAATAATCATAAACTCGTTAAATTGCCCACAATTCAATTGCCGAAATTTGCCGGCTCCTATGACAACTGGCTGGAGTTTCGTGACACTTTCACCAGTCTCATTCACTCTAACGACGAGATAGATAATATTAATAAGTTCCACTACCTTAGGTCTTCCCTGGAGTCACTTGCAGCAGTAGTTATCCAATCCATTGAGTTTTCCGCTAAAAATTACACTGTAGCATGGAACCTTTTATGCGAACGATTCGATAACAAGCGCTTGTTACTGCAAAACCATGTATCTGCTTTGTTCAACATCGAACCTATAACAAGGGAATCTTCATTTAATTTAAAAAGGATAATTGACCAAGTAAATAAAAATTTACGCTCACTGGAATCATTAGGTGAACCAGTAAAACAGTGGGATAGTTTACTCATCCACATTATTACACAAAAATTAGATGCGAAAACGTTTCGCGAATGGGAAGAGTACAAAGGTCGTTTAGATAAAAACAAGCCAATTTCATTCGATGTCTAAGCTTCGTGCGAGATCGCGCAGATTTGTTAGAAACACTCGAGTTGTCAACAAATAAACCGATTCATTCTATTAAAACAACTCACAAGGTAAAATCTATGATTACGGTACAAGAAAGTAAAAATATGAACAACTATATACCTATGAAATCTTGTCCGAACTGTAAGGGAGATCATGGTTTGAGTAACTGTCCTCAGTTTCTAGCATTAAGCTGTACATCGCGTTTGCAACTACTGCCGAACTACAAGGTTTGTTTTAACTGTTTTCGTAGTGGTCATTACGCAAATCACTGCAAAAAGCCAGGCTGTAAAATATGCAAACGAAAGCACCATACACTGATTCATATCACAGAGTTTAAGCCTGTGGATAGTAACAACGGCGCGTCCATGCAGAGCGGTGGCGAGCCCGGGAATGCGCCCGCGCCGCCCGCGCCGCCCGCGCTGCTTGCACCCCCTGGCTTCGAGCCTCGTAATAATCTTACGCTGTCGGCAAATGTCGGAACCTCTTCATCCTGACATGGTCAGGACGTACTGCTGTCTACTGCGCTAATTAAATTGTATTATATAAACAATCGCGAGTGTATTGCTCGTGCGGTTTTAGATAGCGGCAGTACGTCTTGCATTATTACAGAAAAAATGTGTAATAAGTTAAATTTACCGACCGATCAAGTAAATAAATCTGTACTAGGCATAAATAACTCGTTGTCGTCTGTAGGTAAAATGTGTAAAATTCCGATGAAGTCATTAAATGAGCTGTTTTCAACACAAATTCAATGCTTTGTTTTGCCTTCTATAACAGATGACGTGCCCTGCCGTCAAGTAGATTTGTCGATCTTTAAAATCCCATGAGATATTTGTTTAGCAGATCCTTATTTTCATACGCCAGCTGATGTAGATTTAATAATCGGCGCCGATCTGTTCTGGGATTTATTAGGTTCGCAAAAAATTAAATTAGGTGATGGAAAACCGATCCTCTGTGAAACCAGACTAGGCTGGCTGGTTTCAGGCCCAATTACAAGTCGTCATGGATCCTCATCATCTAAAATTAATTGTAATTTTTCCACTATTTGTTCAAATAGTACCGAGTTGTACAATGATATCGGCGACATTCAAAACCAATTGATGCGTTTCTGGCAGCTTGAAGAAGTTAGCCCTCAGTCGCTGTCTCATTATTCTCAGGAAGAGAAATTATGCGAAGAACTTTTCGTAAATAATACAACTCGCTTAAAAAATGGAAGCTTCTGCGTACGAGTTCCATTCAAACAGAGCCCACAAATACTGGGTGATTCCTTTCAGCGCGCTAAGCATTGTTTTTTATCACTAGAGCGTAGATTAAAAAACAGACCATCATTTTCAAAGATGTACAAAGAATTTATGTCGGAGTACCACTCTTTAGGTCATATGTCTAAGGTTGAGCTCGCTGAACTGAATAATCCCATGTATTTTATACCTCATCACGGCGTTCTTCGCGAAAGTAGTACGACGACAAAGTTAAGGGTCGTGTTCAATGCGAGTAGTCCTACGACATCAGGTGTGTCATTAAATAGTCTACAAATGGTTGGTCACACAGTTCAAGACGACTTATTGTCTATACTTCTCCGATTTAGGTTACATAAATATATTATATCTGCGGATGTGGAGAAAATGTATAGAACTGTGGTGCTGCATCCTGATGACCGTAGCCTGCATTTAATAATTTGGCGTGATAAGGAGTCCGACCCCCTCCAGGTGTTTAAATTGAACACGGTCACCTACGGGACCACTAGCGCTCCTTTTTTGGCAACTAGGTGCCTCAAACAAATAGGTTTAGAATGTGAGGACGCTATGGTACGAGACGCTATAATCCATGATTTTTACGTCGATGATCTTTTAAGTGGAGGAGATAGTTTGGAGGACGTTCTTCGACTCCGGCAAGGAGTTAGCGATGCACTTGCTACGGCGTGCATGCATTTGAGAAAGTGGAAGTCGAATGACCCACGTTTAATGACTACACCATCACAACCGTCACTCGATTTGAATATGGGGACTTCAGAATCGAGCAAGACTTTAGGTCTCGGTTGGCTGCCACAATGTGATCAATTATATTTCCCTATTGGTTCGTCAGTTATTAATAAAAATACGAAACGCGAAATGCTTTCGATCATCGCGCAAATCTTTGACCCCTTAGGACTCTTAGCTATGGTAGTCATTTCAATGAAAATTCTCATGCAAAGGTTGTGGATGCTTAAATTGTCCTGGGACGAACAGCTGTCACCAGAGATCGCGAGTCAATGGGCGGACCTCATAAAGTGTTTGCCACTCCTTAATACTATTCGTGTTCCACGCAGGGTCGTGTGCGAGTCACATGAGTACATTGAGTTACATATATTTACTGATGCTTCGGAACGTGCTTACGGCGCATGCGTATACGTTCGTAGCATCAACCACGAAGGCGAAGTTTTGGTACGGTTACTCATGGCTAAGAGTCGTGTAGCTCCTATAAAACCCACGACTATTCCAAGGTTGGAACTCTGCGGTGCACTAGTTGGTAGTCGTCTATATGAAAAGGTGATGAGTTCACTTCGTGTTCAAATCCATAAAACGATCTTCTGGACTGACTCCACCATCGTCCTGGGCTGGCTCAAGATGCTGCCATCCAAACTTCAACCATTTGTACGAAACCGTGTTGCGGACATACTGGAAATAACCGGTACCTGTGCTTGGAGGTATGTCCCCACAGGTCAGAATCCCGCTGATCATTTGTCTCGTGGCGTTAATATTAATTCTATCTTAGCCCTTGACATGTGGTGGTCAGGCCCAAGTTTTTTAAAGCATGACGCTTCAGCTTGGCCTTTACATCCCGGCACAGATCTCACTGCACTACCTGAAATTCGACCCGAAACCGTCTTATATAATTTTGATCTGGGTACTTTTGAACCACTTGTCGATTTAAACCGTTTTTCTAATTTTTTGCGACTGAAACGGACAGTTGCTTACGTGATGCGTTTTATCACCGCTTGCAAAAAGAACCCTATCATGACGAGTCACCTGAGTGATGTCGAATTAAAGACTGCATTGAATGTTTTAATTAAAATATCTCAAAATGATTCATTCCCTGAATTTAAAATGTTGTTAGCCAAACAAAAACTACCGAAAAAGAGTTCTCTGCTGAAATTTAATATTTTTCTGGATGACGTTCAAATAATGCGAGTTCGTGGACGTCTCGCCAATTCTGACTTTCCGTTCGAAAAGAAACACCCCATTCTTATTCACTCAGCTCATAGATTTACAAAACTGTTGTTTCTTTTCGAACACAAGCGACTGTTTCACGCGGGACCTCAGCTGTTACTATCCACAATTAAAGATAATTACTGGCCGATAGGAGGTTTAAACTTAGCAAAGAGTTGTTTTCGTCAGTGTGTGCTGTGCAGTCGCATAAAAGGTCAAATACTCACCCCGCTTATGGGAAACCTCCCAAAGCATCGCGTTTCTCCAGGTGGCTTTCCGTTCGACTGTGTGGGCGTGGACTATGCTGGACCTATCACTTCAGCTAGTCGTCAAGGGAGAGGATGTAGACTGGTGAAAGTGTACGTAGCCGTTTTTATCTGTTTCACAACGAAGGCAGTACATTTAGAATTAGTGGGTGATTTAACGAGTAACAATTACCTTTCTGCTTTGCGTCGTTTTATATCACGTAGAGGGAAGCCCAGTCATGTTTATTCGGACAACGGCACCTCATTTGTCGGCGCATACAACGAAATTTCTAAGTTTTTACAACAAAACTGTAACTCGTTGGCTGAAACTGCGGCAAATGAGGAAATTAATTTTCATTTTATCCCGGCTTATTCACCACATTTCGGCGGACTCTGGGAAGCGGGTGTTCGGTCGACAAAGTTTAATTTAAAGAGAGTGCTGGGAAATTGTCATCTCACGTACGAGGAGCTTAACACTGTGTTAGTTCAGGTAGAGGCGATACTGAATTCTCGACCACTGACACCCATGACACAAGACCCAGAAGATTTGACGTCGCTAACGCCTGGACATTTCCTTATCGGACGGCCGTTAACTTCGCTGCCAGTCCAGGATTATCGAGATAACTCATCAAGTCACCTGACCCGTTTCCAGCGAATTGAACAACTTCGCCAGCATTTCTGGTCCCGATGGAGCAAGGAATATGTGTCGGAGCTCCAGCAAAGAGTAAAGTGGCGCTCCAGCGGTGACACGTTGCGACTACATTCACTCGTGGTCCTTAAGGAGGACAATCTTCCACCGCTGAAATGGCGACTGGGGCGCATCGTTGCTGTTCACCCGGGTCCAGATGGCGTTAATCGAGTGGCTGACGTGAAGACGGCGAATGGAGTTGTTCGACGAGCATTCACTAGAATCTGCCCACTTCCAGAAATTGATGCTTCTTGATGTTTCTTGTTGAAAGACGAGCTTTCAACGCCCGAGGGCATGTTGAAGTTTAAACTTAATTTATTTTTAATGTTAATATGCACCAGTTGGAGTGCCTGTCAAATTTAATAGCAAGCTACAGCAAGCAAAACATTGCTCTTACGTTCATGAGAATACACTGTTCCTCTGGTTGCTTTATTCATTCTACCTCTGTAACTCAAAGCTGTTACATTAAAATTATAGTTTCATTTTTTAACTTGCGAACTTTTATTTTTTACTGATATTTAACTCCATCACAGGAGTATATTATATTCTTTCGAATAAAAAAAAGAATTTTTAAAATCGATCCACAATTGACCGAGAAATCGGTGAACATACCTACATAAAAAAATACATAAAGTGGAATGCATAACCTCCTCCTTTTTTAGAAGTCGGTTAAAGAGCCCTTTGCGGCTTTCTACATACAACCAGTAAAACGCAAAATCCCGTTTTTTCCCGTTCCCGTAAGAATTTCGGGAAATGTTTTCTTAATGCTCCCCTACACTCCCCAAGGAACTTACCTGCCAAATTTCAGCTTTCTATGACCAGTAAAACGAAAGATCCCGTTTTTCCCGTTCCCGTGGAAATTTTGGAAAGTCCTCTCTCAATGCTCCTCTACACTCCCCAAACAACCTACATGCCGAATTTCAGCTTTCTACGGCCAGTAAAACATAAAGCCCCGTTTTTTCCCGTTCCAGTGGGAATTTTGGAAATTTCTCTCTTCATCCTCCTCTACACTCTCCAAGGAACCCACTTGCCAAATTTCAGCTTTCTATGACCAGTAAAACGAAAAATCCCGTTTTTCCCGTTCCCGTGGGAACTTTGAAAAGTCCTCTCTCAATGCTCCTCTACACTCCCCAAAAAACCTACATGCCAAGTTTCAGCTTTCTACGACCAGTAAAACAAAAAGTCCCGTTTTTTTCCCGTTCCCGTGGGAATTTTGGAAAGCCCTCTCTTAATCCTCCTCTACACTCTTTAAGCAACCTACACGCCGAATTAAAGCTTTCTACAACCAGTAAAACGAAAAATCCCGTTTTTTCCCGTACCCGTATGAATTTTGAAAAACCCTCTCTTAATTCTCCTTTACACTCTTCATGCAACCTACATGCCAAATCGTCGTATCCTACGATAAGAGCCACTATCACCATAGGGGCTTTTAGTTTTTATTGTAAAATTGAATTCTACACCTCAAGATACATATTTATAACTTTATATATAAAAGAAGAAACTGACTGACTGACTGACTGACTGACTGACTGACATATCAACGCACAGCCCAAACCACTGGGCCTAGAGATTCCAAATTTGGCATGTAGGTTCCTTATAAGGTCTAGGGGTGCACTAAGAAAGGATTTTTCAAAATTCACTCCCTAAGGGGGTGAAAAGGGGGTCCAAAGTTTGTATGGGGAAACAAGATTAGTTCGACTATTTTATTCGAAACTTCACAGAAGTACTCCTAATGGTAAATGAGTAAACACGTGTTTCAGGTTTTTTGAGAATTCAACCCCTAAAAGGGGGGAAAGGGGTAACAAAGTCTGAAAATCAACATGGGTGTTGTTTCTATGGTTTATCGGGTCGCTGGTTATGAAAACAACAACGGTTTTAAAATCCGATGTGGCGGACGTAAAATACCATCTCCCTGGATGGGGTTGAAATGTCTAATTAAACTAAATGACTGTTGATATATCAACGCACAGCCCAAACCACTGGACCTAGAGACTTGAAGTTTTGCACATAGATACCTTATACAATTTAGGCATCCAGGATTTTTGGGAATTCCCACGGGGACGGGAAAAAACGGGATTTATATATTCGATTCCGAGTGACCCTATCTCATTAACTATAATAACTAGACTCTTCAAACTTGATACACAAGTAGGTATTACATTAGTTTAAACATTGATTTCAGGATTTTTCAAAATTCCCACGGGATAAGGAAAAAACGGGATTTATATATTCAGTTCAACGGGATCCTATGAAGTATAATTACTAGACTCTTGAAATTTTGGCATAGAAGTAGGTAATTATAATAGTAAAAAACAGTTTGAAGGATTTTCGGAAATTCCCACGGGATAAGGAAAAAACGGGATTTTTCGCTTTACTGGTCGTAGAAAGCTGAAATTCGGCATCTAGGTTGCTTGGAAAGTGTAGAGGAGGATTAAGAGAGGACTTTCCAAAATTCTCATGGGAACGGGAAAAAACGGGATTTTTCGGTTTACTGGTCGTAGAAAGCTAAAATTCGGCATGTAGGTTGCTTGGGGAGTGTAGAGGAGCATTGAGAGAGGACTTTCCAAAATTCCTACGGGAACGGGAAATAACAGGATTTTTCGTTTTACTGGTCGTAGAAAGCTGAAATTCGGCATCTAGGTTGCTTGGAGAGTGTAGAGGAGGATTAAGAGAGGACTTTCCAAAATTCCCACGGGAACGGGAAAAAACGGGATTTTTCGTTTTACTGCTCGCAGAAAGCTGAAATTTGGCATGTAGGTTGCTTGGGAAGTGTAGAAGAGCATTAAGGGAGGACTATACAAAATTCCCACGGGAACGAGAAAAACGCGATTTTTCATTTTACTGGTCGTAGAAAGCTGAAATTCGGCATGAGGTTGCTTGGGGAGTGTAGAGGAGCATTGAGAGAGGACTTTCCAAAATTCTCACGGGAACGGGAAAAAAACGGGAATTTTCGTTTTACTGGTCGTAGAAAGCTGAAATTTGGCATGTAGGTTGCTTGGGAAGTGTAGAAGAGCATTAAGGGAGGACTATACAAAATTCCCACGGGAACGGGAAAAACGGGATTTTTCATTTTACTGGTCGTAGAAAGCTGAAATTCGGCATGAGGTTGCTTGGGGAGTGTAGAGGAGCATTGAGAGAGGACTTTCCAAAATTCCCACGGGAACGGGAAAAAACGGGATTTTTCGTTTTACTGGCCGTAGAAAGCTGAATTTTGGCAAGTGGGTTTCCTGGGGAGTGTAGGGGAGTATTAAGAAACTATTTCCCGAAATTCTTAAGGGAACGGGAAAATACGGGATTTTGCGTTTTACTGATTGTAAGCTAAAATTCATAAGTTTATACTGTAAGTAGGCCGCAAAGGGCTCTTTAACCGACTTCAAAAAAAGGAGGAGGTTATGCATTCCACTTAATGTATTTTTTTATGTAAGTATGTTCACCGATTTCTCGGTCAATTGTGGACCGATTTTAAAAATTATTTTTTTATTCGAATGAATATAATATACTACTGAGATGGTCCCATTGTCACGCAAGCAAGCAAGCGTGCATGCATGCTTGCATCTTGCTTGCATGCTTGCTTGCTTGCCTATATGCTTGCTTGCTTGATATCTTGGTGCTTTGGAATTCTCATGGTACACGCGAGCGAAGCCGCGGGCAAAAGCTAGTAACTTTATATAATAATTTTAATATTTTTTTATTAAATAGTAAAAAAATATTTTTAATAAGCCACAATTACGTATGTCTCACTTCTAACGTGGAGTAAAGCCACAAGTATGCTGCTGTCCTTATTCGCCGTGCAAAAAGGATCGACGCGGGCGCGAGGAGGGGGCGCAAGCGCCGTTTCTACTGTATTCGGCGGACAGCGGCGGAAGAGTGGCATGCATTCGTAATGGTTATTTAATTTGTAAGATCATCTTTATTTTCGTTAATTGTTAGTGAAAACAACAAAATGAATCGTCGAAGACATAGATTAGTGAAAATAGTTGCAAAAGACGACGCTGAACGAAAGAGGAAAACACCAAGTAAATTACGCTAAATTTATTTATAAAGTTTTACCATTATTCAGATCCTATTTATTACTTCTTTTAGGTTTACTTTCTTAGTATATATTTTTAAATTCACTTATTTATATATTTACATAGTTTAATGAAGAAATTTAAAGAATTCAATGAAGTGGTTAGTATTGCCGAGAATAAAGCCCGAACGGCAACTGCGGCCTTTTTCCGCGGAATAGCTCAATTTTATTTGTATAGCGAATGTGGTGCCACAATTGCGGTAGTGTCCTTTTTCTATGTACGAATTATATTTTATTGAATTATTGCTTAAATATTCACTTTTTAAAGATATATTTGGTAGGCTTATTAACAATGCGGCTCCATGGAATGAACATAATTGTTTTTTGATAACAATAATTATTTTGAACGTCTGATTTTGCATGTCTCCTTTTTGGGTTCTTATGGTACTTGTGGCCTTTTTCGCCATATACAGGGTGGAATTTTGTAATGCCATCTCCAGGGAAAGTACTCTAAATACTGAAAATAGGAAAATTTACTCAAAGGAAACATTCCTTTATTTTTGAAAAGAAAGAAAACTGCATTCACATATTTTTGAAAATTCGCTCACCTGACCCGGGAACAAAACCGGGTGCCCGATTTTAGCCGATTCGATTCCCGGGTGCGGCAAGCGGATATCCGAAAATAATAGAATGCAGTTTTCTTTCTTTTCAAAAATTAAGGAATGTTTCCTTTGAGTAAATTTTTTTATTTTCAATATTTTGAGTACTTTCTCTGGAGGTCGCATTACAAAATTGGGTACATATTGAAAAAAATAATGTGATTTTGGTATTATTATATCTATTTACCTTCTAATTTGTTGTCAGTCTGACAATAATAGGCACGAATATTATAATTCCTGAAGAATTTCATGAATGACTTATTATTTATTACAATTACAAGCTTTTATCTACCTTCACCTGGGGCACTTCCCGATTGCCGATTAAACTGAAATTTTGCATGCATGTGTAAATCGGATGACAATGCAATATTATTATGACATTATGCTGATCTGATGATGGAGCTGGAAGATTTAATCTCGACTTTTAGAATTTAATACCGTAGAATTTGGACTCGTTAGATTCGTCTTGACGAGTACTTTGATCCTAGATGGTAACCAGGATCTGATGATGGAGCTGAAAAGTGGCAATAGGCACTCCATAATGAGAAGAAACTAAGCATTTGTGGTAAATACTTAGTTATTTATTAGTTTAGTTAAATTAACACTATAATTAAAAGTAAAATAAAACTAACTTAACTAAAAAATTGAAAGACGCAACTCCGTCAAGTTTAGGCTCGTTTAATTCATCTTGGTGGGTACGTTGGTCCTAAATAAACTCTAAAGAGTTAAAAATATATTAAAAAAAGAAAAAATATTTTTTAAAAACAAGCTTTTATTAGGTACCTACATGCTAATAAAAAGAACTAAAAAGTTGAAAACAATTTATGCCACATATCTAATCTTTGCGTTTTTATCACAGTCCCAATTATTTTTAATAAAAGCGTGTTACATTATGTCAATAGAAATAAAAAAAGGTGTAGGTAACATGCTTTTACCAAAAAATAGAGCCTGTGATAAAAACGCAAAAATTTAATACGCGGTATAAATTATTTTCAACTTTGTAGTTCTTTTTATTAACATGTACCTTATAATTTATTTATATCGTTACCTCATGAGGTAGGAGGTGTTGCTACTGCGGGTGATACAGACGTTGAGGATGAATTATGAAAGTTCTCCAATGAATACTGAAGACTGATTAAATAATATGTGCAATTCTATTTATTTTTTAAGTTTATGAAAAATTAAGAAGTTTTTAGTTTCACTTGTTTCCATAAAAGAGACTTGTTTTGTGTTAGAAAATTACTGTGGGTACCTACGCTTTATAATTTAAAAAATCTTAAAAAATAAAAAAATATTGTTGTTATTTGCCACTTCTTTCTGCATTACGAGAAATATACTTTTTTAAATTAAAAATATGTACTTTATTTTAGCCCTCTCATTCTGAGAGGAGGCCTGTGCCCTGCAGTGGGACGTTTATAAGCTGGGATGATGATGACTTTATTTTAAAAATAAAAAATTGGTTACACTCAAATATTTTAACAGCTACAATTTTGGTCCTAAAGGTAGTTGTGGCCTCGTATTTTTCGACGATAAAAGGCATAATGTAGCTTATGGCCCCTTAAAACTCATTTAGTCCGACGAAAAAGGATTTAAAGGACAAAATCGATATATAATATACCATTTAAAACATAAATTTTATTTTAACAGAACCCTAGAACACTAATACACATTATTTAATTACAAAATTATCAATTTGTTAGTCATCTTTTAAAAGAAACACAAAAACGCTTCTCCTGAAAAGTAAGCATTTTGTAATTGTGGCTCTTATCGTAGGATACGACGAAATTTCAGCTTTCCATGACCAGTAAAACGAAAAGTCCCGTTTTTTCCCGTTCCCGTAAGAATTTTGGAAAGTCCTCTCTCAATGCTCCTCTACACTCCCCAAGCAACCTACATGCCGAATTTCAACTTTCTACGACCAGTTAAACGAAAAATCCCGTTTTTCCCGTTCCCGTCGGAATTTTGGAAAGTGCTCTCTTAATGCTCCTCGAAACTCCCCGAGCAACCTACATGCCGAATTTCAACTTTCTACGACCAGTAAAACGAAAAATCCCGTTTTTTCCCGTTCCCGTGAGAATTTTGAAAAGTCCTCTCTCAATGCTCCTTCCTCTACACTCCCTAAGCAACCTACATGCCGAATTTCAACTTTCTACGACCAGAAAAACGAAAAATCCCGTTTTTTCCCGTTCCCGTTAGAATTTTGGAAAGTCCACTCTCAAGGCTCCTCTACACTTGCCAAGCAACCTACATGCCGAATTTCAGCTTTCTTCGACCAGAAAACGAAAAATCTCGTTTCTTCCTTATCCCGTGGGAATTTCCAAAAATCCTTGAAACAGTTTTTTACTATTATAAGTACCTACTTCTATGCCAAATTTGAAGAGTCTTATAATTACAGTTCATAGGATTCCGTTGAACTGAATATATAAATCCCGTTTTTTTCCTTATCCCGTGGGAATTTTCAAAAATCCTGAAATTAATGTTTTAACTAATATAATACCTACTTGTGTATCAAATTTGAAGAGTCTAGTTATTATAGTTACAGAGATACGGTCACTCGGAATCGAATATATAAATCCCGTTTTTTCCCGTTCCCGTGGGAATTTTGAAAATTCCTCTCTCAATGCTCCTCTACACTCCCCAAGCAACCTACATGCCGAATTTTAGCTTTCTACGACCAGTAAAACGAAAAATCCCGTTTTTTTCCTTATCCCGTGGGAATTTCCAAAAATCCTTGAAACAGTTTTTTACTATTATAATTACCTACTTCTATGCCAAATTTGAAGAGTCTAGTAATTATAGTTCATAGGATTCCGTTGAACTGAATATATAGATCCCGTTCTTTTCCTTATCCCGTAGGAATTTTGAAAAATCCTGAAATTGATGTTTTAACTAATGTAATACCTACTTGTGTATCAAATTTGAAAAGTCTAGTTATTATAGTTACAGAGATACGGTTACTCGGAATCGAATATATAAATTCCATTTTTTCCCGTTCCCGTGGGAATTCCCGAAAATCCTTCCTTAGTGGATGCCAACATTGTATAAGGAATCTATGTGCAAAATTTCAAGTCTCTAGGTCCAGTGGTTTGGGCTGTGCGTTGATATATCAACAGTCAGTCAGTTTAGAATTTTATATATATAGTTTACGGAATGTTATTTATTAAATGTTGTCATACAATATTGTTTAGGGGTAAGCTACACTACTTGAAGATAATTGATATTTATTTATTTATTTATTTATTTATGCAATATTGTGTCACGTATAAGTAGCGGGTGTTCACCTAATACGTGGACAAATAAAAAGATAAGATAAGAGACAATAATAATTTATTTAAGTATAAATTCTTTAAAGTGATTACATTAGTAATTTAAGTTTAAGGTTTATTAATTTATTAGTTTAAGACCTTTTTTTTTAGTATTATTAATTTTAAGTTTTACTAGTTCTTAAGTTTCATTACTTTTAAGATTCACTAACTTTAAGAATTATTATACTAGATTTAAGTTTTACTATTCTTAAGGTTCGTTAATTTCAAGTTCTAGATTAGCTCAGGGAGGGTTCGATTGCCTCTAGGCAGGGCTGTGACGAGATGCCTGGTAAGTGTGAGAGTGGCCGTTCCCTTTCTGGTACCGTACGCCCCTCGGCGGTGCGGAGCTCGACTCGGTGGGCCTTGGTGGTGAAGCGGCCGTGCGTGTTGATGGCGAGCCTCGGTACCGGTGGTGTTGAAGCTTCACTCAGTAAGGTATTTGAAGTGGTGATCTTCACCCAGTAGGTAGGGTGTTTCGACACGGGGATGATCTTCACCCGGTAGGCTATTGTGAGCGAGAAGATCTTCACCCGGTAGGGTGTTCCTGGAACGCGTCCAATCGACTTCATTAGGACCAGCAGGCTTATTGTCTAACGTTTCTGACGCTTGCCTTCGCAATCACTATCTCTTTCTCTCCAACGGTATATAAGGATGACAGAAAGAGACGGTGAAAGCGAAGGCAAGCGACAGAAGCGTTAGACAATACGGCCTCTGCTCAAACCTAGCCCTGGACTGCAGATGGTCACTCGCGTACAAGGGGGTAGGTAATTACATTAAAAGCAATTATGAAATGAAGGATGATGCAGTCCAGGTACAAAATATGCAAGCAGTACAGTGAGAACCCAGGGCTAAGCGTATCAATATTTCATAGTAATAATATTAATTTAATAATTAAGATAATGTGCACAAGCGAACCCGAAGGTAAGCGATAGTGTTTGCGTTAACATTAGATTCTCGATGCAGTTATTTCACAATGATTCGTTTGATTTTTAACAGCATTATTTAAGTAAAAGCCTTTTCTCATAAACATTATTTCCACATAATAATTACAGTTATGTGTTTTAAATTTACTTTTAAGAACACTAAATGTATATTCAAGCTTATTAAATTTCCATTTACTCGAATTAAAGCCAAAAGTATAGTTTACGACATTAAATAAAGGTTCCAAACATCATTAATAAATCACTAGGTACATATTTGTACATAAGCAAAGGCTTGTACAAAAGAATAACGTAAGTCACAGGCAAAATCGACTAGCGTAGAACCTTTTGTTATAATTAAGAATTATAACCATTTAAATAACTGAAAAGAATGACACAGCTTCAACATTCCTTATTTAATTAATTGGGTAATAGTGATTAAAAGTAATGTGTGATTAGCCAAAAATGCATATGCGATCTGCATGTACAATCGAGAATGTTCTAAGCGCACAAAGGAAGGTCAAGCGAGACGATTGCGAAAGGTACGTCTACCATTTCTACAAAATATCGAGGATTTGTAGGCTTAGAAATATTAAACTACGTAATTAATAATGATAGGTGCAACACTAACCCATAATTGGGACGAAAGATCTCTCACTTTTAGGAAAAGTTATTTATTTAAATAGTACATTATTGATCACGTCGCGGAGCGATTGCTCCGCGCTAAGGCAAATCTTTAGTTGAGGCGACGCGGGCTTCGCCCGCTATGGTCCGTGGCTGAGTGATGGCAGCAGCCGATCTACGATACTCGATAAACAAGCGCTGGCGACCGGTTTGCGTTAGTTGCGCGTACGCTCCGTATATTTGTTTGTACAATTATTCATTAGATTTTGTAGTTCCTTTTGTACTTTTATTTAACTAGTTTGGCTGTATTTATTTAAGTTAGGTATTTTAGCAAAGAAGTATTAGTTGTAAGTTTTAATTTTAAGTAGATATTAAGTTATTTTTGAATAGTTTTCTTTTTTAAATAATTTTTCTAGTTCTAGATTTACAATTTGTCTAAATATTTAGTAGCTATTTATAACTATTAATTCTAAGATAAAGAATTAACGTTATACGTTACAATTGATCCTGAGGACTTACAGCACAGGCCAAAACGTCCAGCAGGATAGTAGTAGGCATTAAAACTTACTTAACCTAAGAAATATTCATTCGCATGCAGTACATTAAAAATACAATATGTCAAAAATCTAAAATGCTGAATTTAGGTGTTCATGCCTACGCTTGAACCACTTGTGAGATAACACCCTTGTAACTCAGACCTGTTCCTGCCCTTATTGTGTCAAGTAGCGCCACCTGACACGTGATCTGTGAACTAATGATCGCCCGACACGGTGCGAGCGCGCGCGCCGGCTGCTTGTTCCTCAGTACGCTTTTGTAACTCAGACGATCAACACGTACGAAGTAAAAGTGGAAAAGTAAAATTTCTGTAAGCACTCAAATTAAACTTTATTAAAGGTTATAGACGACATTTAATACCGCTTGGTGCTCCTGGCCCAGCGACGAGACGCAGTTGCCACTATGGCACCGTCATATTGTACACGTCTGTACAAGTCGTCAGTCGCCCTACGGGGCGTCGATCGCTGTCTCATTGGCAGCCGCCATTACAGCGCGTCGTCTCACAGGACGACGACGTCGTCTAACAAGAAGTAATACCGCTCGGAGCCTACGGCCCAGCGACGAGACGCAGTTGCCTCCATAGGCACCGTCATTATCTACTTGTCTGTATAAATCAGCCGCCTCCTCACGAGGCGACATCTATGCCCCCTAGTGGGCCGACGCTAATGCCTAGGTACTTAACGAGAGCACGTCGTCTCACAATACGACACGTTGACGTCTTAGGGATCGACGACTTATGTGACTTATACGTCTCGATTTGCTTAACAGCGGCTACTTATTGCTTGCAGATCATGGCGAGTAGGCCGACGCTAACGATGGGTGATTTAGCCCAGCAGGCTTGCGAAGACGAAGACGAGAAAGAGGCCTTCTCAGCAGTCCTCGCTGCAATTCACAACAGTTTTCCTGTTGGCTGGGACCAGTGGAAAGTCCTCGCGCACACCTTCGAGGATTTATTCGGAACTGAGCTGTCACCAGCGACAGACAGTAAATTAAGATTCGGGCTACCAACCACTGATTTAGTAAGAGCCTTCTATCCTGACGCCAAGGATCTGACAGAGAGGGCGTACAGACACATTCGTAAAATACTAATAACGTGGCCGTTAGGAAGAGCCCTCATATACTCGCCGCACAGCGTGGTTGAAAAACTACATGCTCCGTCATACAGACCCTTCATGGATAACATTCGCGAGCTTAAAGCACAAGGCAAACTGACGAATAGAGAAAGAACTTCTAGAATTCTGGCTAACGAAGAGGGACATCGTCGGCAAGCTTGTAGCACTCCATCTTCAGTGCAATCCCGGGGAAGAGGTACCAAGCGTCAGCGAGAGGAGGAGGCTGAGGTCAGAGAGAACTCTCCCCCTCCTCCTAAGCGAAGCTCGTCAGACCAAGCAACCATGGCTGCCGTCTTACAACAGCAAATGCTACTCTTTAACAAGCTCGTCGAATTACAGACTGAGCAAAACAAAAAATTTGATAATCTGTTGTTGCCAGCAACAAAAACGTCCGCTCTGAATGAGTCGTACGAGTCAGTACCCGATAGCACTCACGATATAACTCCCCAGCAGTCACCAAGCTCACGTGAAGGCAACCATGAATATTATAACGACCAAGACGATGAATCAGACAGCCCAGATGACGAGGAATTGGCACTGAGAGAAAAAGTCGCCAATGCTGAACGGCGCTTGAAAGATTTTCAGTCTGCTAAATCCACTAATAAAACGTCTAGACACTCCACTGAACCGCCGGTCTCACTAATGTTTGATTTTAAACCTCAAACAATAGAGTCGGAGGCGAAAATTTCAAAAGCGGATCCAGTCCTCGTTGAGCAAGCTACGGAATGCCAAAGATTGGATACCGACGGTTGGAAAAATATACGCTATACGGACGTACAAAAACAGTTTCAGGCCACACCAATGTTTTCAGCCTTGAGGGTCAACAATCAATTCGCAGGGATCACGCCAAACTGGTCTTCAGTATCGCTATTAGAAAATACAGACCTGACGCTAGGCGCAATCACAAACGGTCTTTTACAACAAAGACAAATTTTCGAAGACCTATGCGAAAATATGCCACAAGAGTTAAAACTCAAAGTTGGTCAAGAATTCTTGGCAAACAATTCCAAATTTCGGAAAAGTTCCGATGCTCTTCTTCAATATGTCTGTGGACGCAGAGCAGAAGTGATACGACAGAGGAGAGCCACATACAAAATTAAAAATAACAGAGCACTTCATGAAGTGATACATAGCATACCCCCTTCCAGCTCACACTTATTCAAAGAACCTGACCTGTCTCAAACAGTAAAAGATCAAGGGGGTATACACAAGTTTTTTCCATTCAAAAAGACGTACCATCGATCGAACAGATTTGAAAACAAGACCACTCAAAGAAGTGACTACAAGGAGAGAAGGCAACAATTCAAAAGAGGACCGAAACAGGCCAATAGACCCTTCTTCAACCCTACGCCGACCACTAAAAGAAGTCAGCCATACAATGACAAGGGTGGCAGAAATGCAGGGGGCCAAAACAAGTGGAGGGGGCCCAAACGAGCATGACTTCAAGGCGGGTCAGTTAAAGTTCCATCAGAAAAAGTGGCGGGAAATAGGAGCACCACCAATAGTATTAAAAATATTATCGGGCTACAGAATCCCTTTTCGAATGAAACCCCCATTGGTTGGATTAAGAAACCATCAAAAATCATTCGAAATTCGACAATCCAAGGGAATGAAAGCCGAAATACGAAAAATGTTAAACAACGGTGCAATCTGTCAAAGCAAGCACCGAACAGGGTTTTTCTCGACCATGTTTCTAAAAGCAAAGTCCGATGGAACAAACAGACCAATCTTCAACCTAAAGAGATTAAACTATTACGTCCACGCTCCGAAATTCAAACTATTAAATCACTACCGGATACCCTCAGTTCTCAATCCAAACGATTTTATGGTAAAAATAGACATCTCGCAGGCTTACTATCATGTACCAATAACACCAACACATCGCAGATTTTTGTCTCTAGTATACGAGGGACAGGCTTACGAGATGACGTGCCTGCCATTCGGCCTCTCAAGTGCACCACACGCTTTTTCGAAAGTGACAAACTGGTTAGCACACTGGTTCAGACATATAGCAAACATAAAGATGGTAGTCTACCTGGACGATTTCCTCGTAATAAACCAAGACCCAAAAGTCCTAGAAAAACAAGCAAAGTTTGTGGTTCAAAAATTAGAAGAATTGGGATGGACAGTAAACAAATCAAAGTCCCAAATAGAACCTTCACAATGCCTAGAATACTTGGGCATAATTTGGAACACGAACGAAAATCGAAAGATGCTTTCAGAAGCGAAAACCATACAGGTCAAATTATTGACACAAAAATTTATAGAGGCAAGACAATGGAGCTGGCTAGAAGCAAAAATATTACTAGGAAAACTGAACTTTGCAACGTTTACCGTTCCTCTAGGGAGACTCCATTGTCGTGTGTTACAGATAGAGTCCAACAGGCTGCCAAAATCACGACGCCGCACGCGCTTCCCTATGACGGACACAGCACTGGCCGAACTGGAGTGGTGGATGGAAAATGCAAACACCAACACAGTGATACATCAGTCCAACCCATCAATGTACATCGCGACCGACGCCGCAGACTCGGGTTGGGGTGCAATAGCGAACGACCAAAAACTGTGGGGAAACTGGCAAGAATCACAAAAACATTGGCACTGCAACCAAAAAGAGCTCTGGGCGCTTTACGAAGTCATAAAAACCATAGGTCCGTCTCTGAAGGGCCAAACAATAATGTGGCAAACAGACAACCGAACTGCAGCTGCTTACATAACAAAACAGGGAGGTACAAAGTCGAAAAGACTTTTAGAAACCACAACGAGTATCCTACACCTGTGCAGTCAGCTCCACTGCACTCTTATGGCTCGCTATATCCCAGGACCATACAACGGCTTAGCAGACAGTCTGTCCAGGACAAAAAGTCTACCGAAATGGCATCTGAAAGCTCCGATAGTGAGAGAAATTTTTCACAATTTGGGCACTCCAGAAATAGACCTGTTTGCATCAAAGCGCTCAGCGATTGTGCCAAATTATGTATCAGAGGATGCTACAGATGCAAGAAGCCAGTACACAGATGCCTTCAGCCGGCCATGGAAATACACTCTAGGGTGGATCTTTCCCCCTCCGGCACTGATTCCAAGAGTACTTCATCACCTACAACACTCGACAGGAGTCTATTTAATAGTAACTCCGGAGTGGCACAAAGCATTTTGGATGTCAGAAATGAAAAGTCGAGCAATTCAACGACCTTGGAAAATCCCAGACCTCCGTCACCATCTCGTGGACTTGCAGACGAACAGGCCTCCGCCCGGAGTAGACAACCTCAATTTGCAGGTTTGGAGAGTACGGGCTGGACAGATGAACTTAAGAACTGGAACAACGCTGAAATAGAACTGCTGCAAGCCTCTTGGAGAACCTCAACGTTGAAGACTTACCGACCTGCGTGGCTTAGATGGTGCAAATGGGCATCCGAAAACTTTATAAAATCTGAAGATCCGGGACCGACTGATTTGGCACGATATCTTTGTCATCTCAACAACGTTGTGAAATTAGCACCCAATACCATATTACTTCATAAATCGGTAGTTGCCACGTTTACCAACCCACATAAAAGTTCTTACCTAAGTTCCCATCCGATTATTACCCACACGATCAAAGGGATCTTCTCTAAGAAAGTTACAAGCAAAGCTCCTCTATCATGGAAAGTGGAAGATCTGATTAAGTTCATCGAATCATATACCTTCGACATTAAGAGCTTATTCACAGTTTCACGTCACACGTGCGTCCTGTTACTGCTAGCCTCGGGTAGAAGAGTACATGATTTGACACTTCTAAACATAAACCCAGAAAATTTTGAAGAAAAGGACGATGAACTTATCCTATGGCCGAAATATGGGTCCAAAACGGACAACTCCTCATACAGGCAATCAGGATGGTCTTTTAAGGCAATGCAGTCAACAAGATTTAATATTGTTTATTGGGTCAAACAAGTAATTTCTCTATCCCAAGAACGCCGTGGGTCGAAACAACTAGACAGTCTATTTATTACAACCCGAGGGGCAGTCAAAGCGGCATCACGTGCTGTCATAGCAGGCTGGATAAGAACTTTGTTCAAAGAGGCTCATATATCCGCATCAGCAGGAAGCATCAGAGCGGGAGTAGCCACAGATAACTGGACACAGAAAAACATGAATATTGACGAGGTCCTCAAACGAGGGAACTGGAGATCGAAAAATACCTTCTTCAATCATTATTTTCGGGAAGTTCAATCATCAGCTTTAACAACTACGAATAACAATATAAACCTTACCACATGCTTCTCACCCGTTGAGTGATTAAGAAATTCTATTTAGAGACTGATTAAAATAAGAAACAAATTAAGACTGATTATGATTATCGTAATTCATATGATTGTTCGTTAATTGTTAAGTTATCTTTTTGGTTATTTAAAATAATATATAATGTTATAACTACAGTACACTTATTTATTTTATATTTTCACCACTCAATTCACAGTACGCCCGACACTGCGCCGGCAGAGTTTAAACACGTCTCACAAGTGGTTCAAGCGTAGGCATGAACACCTAAATAGAACCGTTTTTCCCCCGAAGGGTAAAAAACGGATATTTAGGTTTCAGCCGTAGCTTGAACCACGCCTTAATGCCTTGCCGGCTCTCTCTGAATACGTACTGAGGAACAAGCAGCCGGCGCGCGCGCTCGCACCGTGTCGGGCGATCATTAGTTCACAGATCACGTGTCAGGTGGCGCTACTTGACACAATAAGGGCAGGAACAGGTCTGAGTTACAAGGGTGTTATCTCACAAGTGGTTCAAGCTACGGCTGAAACCTAAATATCCGTTTTTTACCCTTCGGGGGAAAAACGGTTCTATTAAATAAACACGAAAATAAAAAGTCCAAATTAAACAAGAATAGCAATAATAACAATCAAATTAATAAATTTTCAAATACATTTCAATTAAATTAAATTATTCATATACTTAATAATGTCATAATTAAAAATTTAAGTGTAAATTTAAAAACCTTATACATTTATTGAAAAATATACTCGCTTTATCAGCGAACAAATCAGCATCGCAACCCACATTAGCCAGATCATTGAACAGGGCGAGCGCACAGGAGGTGGGAGCGTTCTGGGCCCGGCGGGTACGGGCCGCGGCTCGAGCAAACAACGGGCGGCGCCGCCGCGCGCCGCGCGCCCCGCCGAGGCCTCCGCTCGTCGGACACAGCGCCGGCGGCGGCACGAACAGACCCATGCGTGCAAGCACAGATGGGTTGTCAACTTTATTGTGCAAAATATTGTAATAGTGCATTACCAGCTGTAATTTACGTCTCAACCGTAAGGTGTCCAGCCCCACCATACCCGATACAAAGAGAGAAGGATAGAGGAAAGGATAGTATCCATATTGACGCTTGTACAGGAATCTTGCAAATTTTTTCTGAACCTTCTCTAGCATGTCCACGTATTTATCCTCATATGGATCCCACACCGCTGACCCGAATTCGAGCCGACTGCGTACATAAGCATTATAGAGTAGCACTGGAACTCTACTGGTGGTGTTAAACTGTGATAGCTATTGAAGCCAGCGAGCGAGCGAAGCGAGCGAGCAAGACCTGTCGGAGCGGAAGCGACTCGGTATGGTTAGGTTCAAAGGCTAATGCGGGAGCGTAGTGCAGCGCAGCTCCCGCATTAGCCTTTGGTGTTAGTCATTTTTTTTATGACCACCCGGAAAATCTAATTTGTTTGATAAGTTTTGTGTAAATATATATGATATTAAAAACAAACAGGCTACGCGAGCATGGTATAAAAAGTTGACCGAAATTTTACAATGCATACATAGGTTTTAACCAAACTCCATCGGTAGCATGTTATTTATACTAAAAAGTTTGGTAACCTGCTCGCTTTCCGTGTCGATGACACTGACTGACACTTTGTACGAGGAAAATAAAACGCTAAATACTGTCATATCTGACTTACGGAATAATTTTAGTCTGAAAGTATGTACCTATGTATGTTTAGGTTTAAATATATTATTATACATTGCAAACCTAATGAGATTAAAATATCTCAAGATTTGCTGCAAAAGTTTCAAATGATGGACTGTAAGAGCGTGCCCCACGCCGTTGAAAGCCGTAAAAAGTTTCTACCAAGTGAGAAGAGTGAGTGTAAGTGAATCCCTATCCGTCCGTATCAGCAATTGATAGGGTGACTCTCAATCATATTTAAGTGAAGTCATTGGATGGCGGCAAAACGTGTATTGCAATATTTTCAAAGGCACTATCGATTGATTTGGGTATTACTTACTTTTACAGGAAAGACGGTGGATGTCTAATTGGATTGGTCCAACGGTGTCCTATGGATCGACGGTTCTACTATTCTATGGCCGGGGGAGCCATTTCATGGGAAAGCAAGAAGATTTATGTTGGACAGAACTTACTGGTAAGTCAACTGTCATCATTACTATTTATAATATACTAACTAAGCCATCCAGCCACTCGTATCAAGCAAGCATCAGAATTGTATAAAAAAATCCTTGGTTGGTTTGTTTTATAATCTTGTTTTGATTACAGGGGAGTATGTTGTATAATAACTGACGAATCAAAATTTGAAACTTATTATTCTTTACTATAGATTGTACGCATTGTACTTATCATACTTTTCAATAAACAAAGTGTAATAAATATTACAAGTTCAATTCAAACCTCATTTTTATTACGAGGTGCATAAAGGAAATAACTTCTCAATGAAATGACACATAAAATACTAAAAGAATTAGCAGGCACACACAAGTAGGTGGGTAATATTAATCTCAAGATCAAGTGAAGTAAAAGTTTTTGTTATAGAATCGCGTGTACGGTAGGGGGAAAATGAAAAAAGTCAATGTCAGCGGTTTGACTGATAGAGTGTGTTCGTGTAATAAATAAATTTTTGTACTGTCGAAAGTGTCCACACAAAAATTGGATTGTTGCCTAGGCCTAATATTCAAGATCAAGTAAATGGGGGTTAAATTAGAAATACATGCTTTGAAAAAACTGATGACTAACTACTAAAATAACTAACTATAAGCAATAATAAAAAGATTAAAATAAAAAAAAAATACCCAATGTATGCGTCGCGTGTTACTGACTGATGCCCAGACAGATAGATGATCTCTGTACATTGTTATTGAATTGCATCATACAATATAAAAAAATATTAAATAGATTATTTTTTAACCAGTCTGTAAGATGGAACTTTATATTTAAATGAGCTTCCCAGTGTTGTGTTTCTTTGAAAAGAAACTGATCTAAATACCCTGGACTGGCCGTTGGATGTTTACATACGTGGTGCTTACATACGTTATCGGTAATAATTTTTTTTTTTTTTTTTTATAGTATAGGGGGCAAACGAGCAGACGGATCGCCTGATGGTAAACAATTACCGTCGCCCATGGACACCTGCGATACCAGAAGAGTCACAAGTGCGTTGCCGGCCTTTTAGGTAGGAGTACGCTCTTTTTTTGAAAGCTTGCAGGTCATATCGGTCCGGGAATACCGCAGCAGGTACTTCATTCCAGAGCTTTACTGTGCGAGGCAGGAAATTTCTGGAAAAACGCACAGTAGAAGATTGCCAACCATCCAGATGGTGAGGATGGAAGTGTTGTCGCGTAGGGCGGTGGCGGAAGGATGCGGCAGGGATCAACCCGAATAACTCCTCGGAGCACTCTCCGTTGTACATGCGATAGAAGATGCACAATGAAGCTACATCTCTACGCAGCGCCAAGGGGTCAAGTCGATCAGAAATTCGTTGGCAGCCGACTATTCGAGTCGCCCTCCGCTGTAAGCGATCCAGAGGGAGAAGCTGGTACTGGGGAGCCCCCGCCCACAGATGAGAACAGTATTCCATATGAGGGCGAACCTGCGCCTTATAAAGCTGGAGGCGGTGGGCCGGAGTGAAATACCGTCTCGATCTGTTGAGCACGCCGAGCTTCTTCGAGGCTAATTTAGCCTTACCCTCCAAATGGTCGCGGAACTGGACTTCACTCGAGATGTCAATACCAAGGATTCCGATACTGGCTGTGGTCGCAAGGGGAGTGCCTTCGAAAAGAGGAGACGCGATAAACGCAGACTTTTTTGCGATAAACGCAGACTTTTTTGCGGTAAACGAGCAAACCTGTGTCTTAGTGGGGTTAAAACGGACTAAATTAAGTCGACCCCATTCTGAAACTTCTTTTAGGGAAGTTTCAATTTCAGACACAAGTTTGTTTCGGCACTCCATGACGTTTTCCCGAGAAATACCGGCGCGGCCGGAGTAAGAGGCATCAACCGTACTATCATCCGCATAACAGTGAATGCCGCCGGTAGGCAGCATATCATTAACATGCAGAAGGAAAAGCGTAGGCGATAGCACACAGCCTTGAGGGACACCAGCATTCACAGACATGGAATCAGAGCATGCACCGTCAACTACGACCTTTATGCTTCTGTCCGATAGAAAGCTGCCGATCCATCCGCATAATTTCTCAGGAAGCCCAAAAGACGGAAGTTTAGAGAGGAGTGCTTTGTGCCAAACCCGATCGAAGGCCTTCGCTACATCTAAACTAACAGCCAATGCTTCACCCTTCGTCTCAATCGCCTGTGCCCAACGATGTTTCAGGTAAACCAGAAGATCGCCTGCCGAGCGGCCGCTACGGAAACCGTATTGTCGGTCACTGAGCAATTGACGATCCTCTAGGTACCGAAGGAGCTGGCAGTTAATAACGGACTCCATTATCTTTGAGAACAGGGGAGTTATGGCTATTGGCCTATAGGTAGATGGATTTGAGCGGTCACCTTTTTTAGGGATCGGGTGCACCAGAGCAGACTTCCAAGAGATCGGGACTACGCCAGAAGAGTAGGATAGACGAAAAAGACGCGTTAAAACCGGAGCCAACTCAGGAGCGCACATTTTCAACACCACCGGAGGGATTCCATCAGGCCCAGTAGACTTATGGATATCGAGGGAGAGAAGTGCTTTACGCACTGAGCTTTGGTGGAACCGGATATCTGGCATACAGCTCTCACAACGCGGTATGGTCGGCGGCATGCGTCCCCCGTCATCCAAAGTCGAGTTGGACGCAAAGAATTTACCTAGAAGATCGGCTTTTTCCTTTGCGTCGTAGGCCAAAGAATCGTTACCCGCGCGTAGAGGCGGAAAAGACGGCGTGCAGAAATTCCCCTGGATAGCTTTGGCAAGAGACCAGAACGCACGAGTTCCCGAAGGGAGGCGCTGTAGTCTCTCGCCAATTCTACCAATGTGCAACGACTTAGCTCTGGCAATGTCTCTTTTAAGAGACCTGGAGGCAAAGTTAAACTCCCTTTATGCTAAACAATTGATTAAGATGTGCATAGTTAGTAATTCTACCATCATTGGCCAAAGTATTATTGTTTAAACTAGACAATGCTTTACTAAGTTTTAGCTGATTTGTCATTAAAGTTGATAATGAGAGATTTTGTTCTCTAATCCATTGTTTACATAGGCTTATGTGGTGATTAAATTGTTTTGAAAGTGTGTCATCGTTACTCTGAAGGATTTTAATCGCATTGTCGTATTTCATTGCGTCGTTGTAATCTAAGTTTCCACTTATATATTTAATTACGGAACCTAAAGGATCGATGAGGCCTCTCTTTACTCTTTCATGAGAAAAAGTCTTAAGTTGTGCCGAAACCTTATCTAGTTTGGAATATAAGTACTTTATCTCATACTTGAAGAAATTAAAGGTACTGTTGTTTAATGAGTTAGTTGCATCAGTCAGTTGGTTTTTCATTAGGTCAATGTTATTGTGGATATCGTCAAAGTCTATGTACTGTAGGAAGGAATGGTAATGTGATACTACTTTTGTCGGTCCAAGCTTAAAAGGTAATAGTCCAGGTCCATTGTCTACGTTCTCAAGTCGGATCTGCTGAGCTAGGGCCAGGTTGGGCCATGTCCACAGTATTAGGAACCTGTAAAAATTGAGATTTAGGTATTTTTTTCAATCGAGATTTAGGAATAGGGCCGCGTTTCTTTGACGTATAAATAAATAAATAAATAAAATAAATAAATAAATCTTTATTAACTTTTACATCGTATTTGACAAATATAACTAAAAGGATAAACAAACAGTAAAAAATGTAAATAATACACACCCTGAACTAGGATAAAATAAAATCCTGTGTTTCAGGTATAAAAGGACTTAAAATGCTAACATAAATAATCAAATGCAAAATACCTACACACCTAATGTTTTTAGGTAGATTTTGAATAAAAGACAAGTAGTAAAACATTTTTGGTTCTAAAATAAGCACTTAAAATAACCTTAACACTATTTAATCCTATTTATTTTAAGACAGCCAATAACTTTTCTGAATCCTCATAAGACATTTTTAGAAGATCTTCTTGGAGAATTTTTTTGGTTTTATTATAATTAAAAGAGTATATGCCTAATTTAGCGTGTAATCTATTGTACAGTAGTGGTGCCAGAAAAACATAAAATCTGGAGGAGAAGGCATGTTTTTTATTAATATTAGGAGGGCAAACTAAATCCTTACGCCTTTTTTTTGTAGCCTCATTGTTAAAGGGAAGTGCAGCGTGCTGTTTAAGAAC
This sequence comes from Archips xylosteana, assembly GCA_947563465.1. Taxonomy (NCBI): domain Eukaryota; kingdom Metazoa; phylum Arthropoda; class Insecta; order Lepidoptera; family Tortricidae; genus Archips; species Archips xylosteana. Next base: position 799,092 of record OX387354.1, read on the forward strand.
TGTGCTCATTATAAATAATTGTCTAACTGTTAGTACATTACAAGATTTATATAGAAGGTCAGTAGGGTAAAGATAAGTGCGATTTGTAGAAATCTTTAGAATTGCTCGCTGTGCTCTCTCAATGGTTAGTAAAACCGATTTATACGTGCCACCCCATGACGTAATACAGTAAGTTAATATAGATTGACATAGGGCAAAATAAACTTGTCTTATTGTTGTCGAATCCATGACTGTACGTAATTTTTTGAAAACATATATTAACTTACGGACTCTGCCACTTAAAGCTTCAATATGAGGCCTAAAAGAAAGAGTTTCATCCAATATTACACCTAAATACTTAATATTATTAGCCATTGCAATGTTTGGGCAATTACACGGGTTAGTACGGGAGACATCACATTGGTGGGCAATTACTGTTGGACTAGTTAACTTCGATTTGCGCATTGAAAATTGTACACAATTAGTTTTTCCCGCATTTAGTGTTAATATGTGGTTCCGAAGCCAATTATTCACTACATTGAAACCTTGTTGAGCAAGTATATAAACCTGTCTTTCGGTGCCTGCTGAAAATAACAAGGCAGTATCATCAGCATATGAAATAATTTTACCACCATCCAATTTTAGATTACAAAGGTCATTTATGTAAATTAAAAATAAAGTGGGGCCTAAAATACTTCCCTGTGGCACGCCAAAAGATGTATTTTCCAAATCAGAACTAAACGTTGTGCCAATTTTTACACATTGAGTGCGCTCATCTAGATAATTTTCAAATAATTTTAGTTGGGTCCCTCTAATACCTAAAGATTCAAGTTTCTGCAATAGAATAGGTATAGAAACTGAATCAAATGCTTTTGCGAGGTCCAGGAAAATTCCCACTGTCCGATTACCCTTGTCCAGTTCCCGCACTACGTAGTCCGTGAGTTCATGCACGGCATCCGCAGTCGATAATTTGGATCTAAAGCCAAACTGTGTTTTTGACAGTACGGATTTTTCCTCCAAGAATTTTACTAGTCTAATATTAATAATTTTTTCTAATATTTTTGATATTGCCGGTAGAATTGAGATAGGCCTGTAATTTGTTATTTGCTCTTTACTACCTTTATGTACGGGAACAACAACGGCTTTTTTTAAACATTTAGGAAAACATCCTTTAGCCAAGCATTTATTAAAAATATTACTTAATATAGGGACAAATAAGTGCTTAAATCGTTTCAGTATAATATTAGATATGTTATCCCAACCAACTGCGGAGTCTTCCTTTAGGTTCATAATGATTCTGTGGACCTCAGCTTCGTCATTATCTAACAGCACAAAAGAGTTTAGTGAACTGTGATTTGTTGATTGGAAGCACGGAGATGAATCTGCTGTAAACGATTGTTTTTGGAATTGTTGTGCCAGATTTATTCCTACGTTAACGAAATATTCATTTACGCTATTAGCAGACGTCAGCTGCGATGAGTGCAATTGTAATAACCTTGAAGATGATTCATGCTGCGTGTACGACACAGGACCCTTCCGCTCGAGCACCACGCCCTCAGTCCACTTGTGGGCACCACGCGCGTAGTCCCGCACCAGCACCGCATCGCCCCGCTTGGCCTCGCGCAGCGGCCGCTCGCTGCGCCGCTCGCTGCTCAGCTGCGCGTCGCGCACCACGCAGGCCGCGTCGGGCCGCAGCAGATCGAGGCGCCCGCGCAGACGCCGCCCCAACAGGGCCACAGCTGGCTCGCGCTTCGTCGTGCTGTGTTCAGTGTTTCTGTACGTGAACAAAAATCTACTGAGAGCCGTGTAGTCATTCTCGTTCTCGAACGCCGCTTTTTTGAGAACTCGTTTAATTGTGCGCACGGCGTTCTCCGCGGCGCCGTTGCTGGCCGCGTGATATGGCGCCACCAGTGTTTGTTTGATTCCGTTTCGTTTGAGATATGAACTAAATTCAGCTGAAGAAAACGGTGGGCCATTGTCGCTCACGATCTGCTTCGGTAAGCCAAAACGGGCGAATATTACTCGCAGCCGTTCGATTATAATTGGAGCGGAGGTGGTTTTCACCTTTTCGACCTCTATCCATTTAGAATGTGCATCGATTATAATTAAATAGTAAAAACTATTAAAAGGACCTAAAAAGTCTAAATTTAATCTAGCCCACGGCTCTGTAGGCCATGGCCACGAGTGTAGCGGAGCGGGCGCGGGAGCGGCACGCTGCGCCTGGCATGCGGCGCACTGCTCCGCTACGCGTTCAATATCCGCGTCCAGCGTCTCCCACCAGACATAATTACGCGCAATCTGTTTCATTTTTACTATGCCGGGATGACCGCTGTGAATTTCTTTTAAAATCGCATCGCGTAGTGTTTTCGGTATTATTATTCTGTAACCCCAAACTAGACAACCTTGATCGATATGAAGATTTTCTTTTCGAGTCAAATACGGTTTTTCGGCTTCATATTTTGTAGTCGACGGCCACCCGAACATCACATACCCGTAAATTTTATTCAATAGAGCGTCTTTTGCCAACTCTGTTTTAACGTCTTTAAAGCTGAGTGGAAAATTTTCTTGAATAAAGTTTAAATAGCTACATCCTTCGTCTTCAATCCTGGGCTTGCCTCTAGGTGCATCTAATGGAAGACGAGAGAGAGCGTCCGCGTGACAGTTCCGCTCCGACCTTATAAACTGGATGTCAAAGTCGTACGCGGCTAGTTTAACCGCATAACGCTGCAGGCGGCTCGCAGCCGTCACCGGTATGCCTTTATTTTTTCCGAATATGTAGCTGAGGGCCCTGTGGTCGGTGCGTAGAGTGAAACGGCGTCCATAGACATACTGGTGGTTGGGGCGGGTGGTGGTGGTTGAGGGCGTGGTGCTTGGTGACGCCGAACACAATTGCGAGCGCCTCCTTGTCGAGCTGCGAGTAGTTACACTGCGTCAGCACGGCGCCGATGCCGTACGGGCTGCTGTCCACGGAGAGAACCAGCGGCAGTGATGGATCGTAATGCACTAACACCGGAGAGCTGCTCAATACCTTTTTAATTTTTTTAAATGCTTCATCACAAGTTTCGTTCCAATACCATTTCACACTTTTCTTTAATAGATTGTATAAAGGTTTCAAAATATCGCTCATGTTATTACAGAACTTTGCATAAAAATTAACTAATCCCATAAAACTTTTCAGTTGTGTTACATTCTTAGGCGCGGGAGCTTTGACTATAGCCGCTATTTTACTATCGTCAGTGTGCAAACCAAATTTATCTATTTTATATCCGAGATAATTTACGCAATTTTTAAAGAATTGACATTTGGAGAAATTAATTCTCAAACCGTTTTCTTTTAATCTTTGTAAAACGGCCCTTAAATTTGCCATATGTGTCGCTTTATCTCTCCCAGTCACACAAATATCGTCGGCGAACACAGCCGTAGACGGCAAGCCACTCAACGTCTCCTCCATGATCTTTTGAAAGTTTTCGGGAATACATTTGATACCGAAAGGCACACGCCTGTATACAAACGTTCCGACGTGAGTGGTGATGGCTGTCATCGGCTGGGACTCGTCTTCGAGCACGCACTGTTGGAAGGCATTAGACAGGTCCAGCTTCGTATATTGCTCTGTAGTATGTAGTTAGTATTACGAAATAACGCTGCAATTAGGGCAACGAACGGCCCGCTTACTCCGCATTTAGGCATATAATAGTGACGTAGCTTTAAGTAACATTAAGCATAATTGTATTAGATGATAGACATTCATTATACGACAATCATGGACATAACAAGTGTTTGATCTTCTCACCTATCTCCTGAACAAGACATCCACCAACATATATTAGATGGCGACCCTGCCAGGATCCAAGAAGCATGAAATACTCAATACCAGAAAATTGGAAAAAAATCGACTATTAAGAAATTATGAAATAAATAAGGAAAAAAAGAAGAAATGAAGAAAAAACGCCGCGTAAAGAAGATGTAAAATCGAATATGAAGATATCAAGAAATAAAAACAAAATTAATCGTAATTATGATATGAAACACAGACATCAAGCTACATTACTTGTATATTACGCGAAGAAAGAAGAAATGCAAATTTAGAAAAAGAAATTACAATAATAGAAGAGCAAGAAACAAATGTTTTTAAAATTGAAATAACTCAAGTAAGAAGATAGAAGACTCAAGAAAGAAGAGCGTTGTCCAGGGATATCCCGGCTCGCAATTCAAGAGGTGTCCAGGGTAAGCCCGGCCCATCTCAAGAGGTGTCCAGGGAAAGCCCGGCCCATGTTCCGGGGAGTCCAGGGATAGCCCGGCCCACCAAGTTCTACAGTATGCAGTAACTTGCAGCCGACGCGTCAGCAGTACGAGTTCAACGCTCCTATCAGTGTGTCATCGCGCCACCTCCAGCTGTTTAGTTCCGCAGCGCGTAATGTACTTATGTAAACGTAATAGTAAGTTAATATATTGCCTTTATTTTTTTTTTTTTTAGAAATTAATTGGCCTTTTTCATGACCGTATTATGACAGATGAGATAGATAGTTTACAAAGCTTGCGCGATAACTTAAAATATATTCTAGAGTATTTAACTAAGCTAGGTCCAGAAAGAAGGTCACAGCACCTCGGTAAAAATAAACTCGAAGAGGCAAATTTAGCATATTCAAAATTGGAGGGTATTGTGTCTCAGATAAATAATCAAATCGTAAAGTCACAGATAAACACCGATGACTATGCTGTAATTCAGACATTACTTAAAGAAATAGATTTAATTTACGGTAAGATTAAAACATTAACTTGTGTGGAAACTGTTAAGAAAACTGACTCGCCAACAGAACTGAAAATGGGGTCAGACAATAAATTTGATTTAAAAACCGCTATCGCCTTGTTACCTGTCATGACAGGACATGAATCCACTACTAAGGCATTGATAGACGGAATAGAATTATATAGCTCAATGATTGATACTGACTCCCATAAACAGTTAATAAATTTTGTTTTGAAGACTAGGTTGTCATCGAGCGCCAAACTGCGTCTTAAACAAAAGTATGACGTTGTTCAAGACTTATTAAGAGATATGAATAAGTACCTTATACAGAAAAAATCTTCTGTTTCCTTGCAATCAAAACTACTTAACACTTGCCAAGGGAAAAACCGTTCAATTGAGTCATACGGATCCGAGTTGGAGAATCTTTTTGTTAATTTAACAATAGCTCAAGCAGATAATGATGCTGCCAAGTTTGATATTTTACGGCCGATTAATGAGAAGGTAGCAATCAAACGGTTCGCCGACGGTTTAGAAAACGCGAGATTGAGTACAATCATAGCATCTAGAACATTCGAGTCCTTGCCTGAAGCGATTAGATGCGCTATCGATGAACAGAACCTGTCTTCAAATCACCAGGAAGTTATGAAAATTAGGCGTTTTAACCCATCTAATCAGATGCATCATAACTATCGTCAAAACAATAGCCGCTTCAATCAGCCGCATACATATAAACGACAGCATACCTATAGTCGTGGCGACATGACACTAGCGCATGCGTCACGTGAACCGCTGCGTGGACACGACCCGCGGCGCGGCGCAGCCCGCGGTCGCGCACATAGATTTCGCGGTACTCGCACATATTTTCCACGAATTCAGCATACAAGGTACAATGACATGAATTCAATGGCCTCATGGAATGCCGCACCACAAGCTAGTTCTAGCACTAACCAATCTAGCGACATTAACAATGAGCCTAGAGAATTTTTTCGTTCCCAATGAAAATTTTATTTTGAATTATAATAACAGTAGTACCGTAACTTTTAACTTATATAGTAGCGACATTAACCTTTTAGTCGATAGCGGAGCCAGTCTTTGTGTTTTGAAATATGAGTGGCTACTACAAGAGAACCCTCATTTACTGAGCTCGCTAAGTAAAGATCAGATTATTATAAAAGGTGTTAGTGGTAAATTACAATCAATAGGATCGCTTTATTTAGATTTAATGTATGATGGAATAATATTTAGAGAAAAATTTTACGTTTTTAAGAATCTGTCTTGTTCAGTGAACGGAATTTTAGGTGATAACTTCTTAAGTAAATATCAAGCTATTATTAATTATGAAAATAATACCCTACGATTAACTAACAATAATGATAGAGTTAACATATATATCAACTGTCAGGATAGGTATAGGTACAGGCATATTGTCCCACCTCGGTGTGAAGTGATAAAATACATACCTACCTCCTTACGAGAAGATTGCGTAGTATTGTCGAACGAAATTCAACAAGGAGTTTTTGTTGCGGGATTAATTGCGAAACCTAAAGAAGGTCGCATCCCGATAAGAATTTTAAATACTACTGATAATGAGATAACTATTGATTGTTACGATCTGCAAATTCATAGTCTTTGTAGTTTTAATACATGTCGTTTCGAGCCACAGAAGGCTACAGCTGATCGAGTTAAAACTTTATTTGACTTACTGAATGTATCCTCACTAAATAAAGAGGAACGTTTGAGTATTGAGAGTATATGCGCTAAGTATGCAGATGTGTTTCATCTGCCCGGCGACAAGTTATCAGTAACGAACTTAATGTCGCATAACATCACTTTGAAAGATAACACTGCACCAGTCTACGTTAAGCCATATAGGATCCCACATGCTATGAAACAAGAAGTCCAAAAGCAGATAGATGATATGTTAGCAAATGATATCATAGAGGAAGCAACATCAGAGTGGTCTAGTCCAGTATTGTTAGTACCTAAAAAGACAGACAGATCTAATGAGAAAAAATGGAGGCTAGTCATTGATTACAGACAGTTAAATAATTGCATTCAAGACGATAAGTTCCCTTTGCCTAATATCACAGATATATTAGATTCACTATCCAATAGTATTTATTTCTCAAAATTAGACCTCTCGCAAAGTTATTATCAGTTAAATTTAGATAAAAAATCCAGAAAGTACACAGCATTCACTACCGACGCAAAAATGTACCAAATGAAACGCTGTCCCATGGGTCTCAAAACATCACCCAGTGTATTTTCACGACTTATGACTATAGCCATGTCTGGTTTAAATTATAAACAAGCATTTATTTATTTGGATGACTGTATCGTCATAGGATCGTCCATAGAAAACCACAATAAAAATTTAATATCAGTTTTAGAGAGACTTAGGCAAGTTAACTTAAAATTAAATCCTATAAAATGTGATTTTTTACGCACAGAAATTGTTTATTTAGGCCATAGAATAACTTCACAAGGTATATTACCTGACGACAGCAAAATTGAAACGTTGCGAAAGTATCCAGTGCCGATGAACTCCGACGAAGTCAAACGTTTTGTCGCATTCGCAAATTATTATAGACGTTTCATACAAAATTTTGCAAGTATTGCGTACCCATTAAATAAACTTAGTAAAAAGAATGTAAAATTTGAATGGACTGACGAATGTGAAACAGCTTTTCATACGTTGAAAACCGCTCTAATGAAACCACCAGTTCTTCAGTACCCAGATTTTTCAGATGATAACGTCTTTCAATTACAGACAGACGCAAGTAGGACAGGAATAGCTGCTATCATTTCAAACAAAAATGGCCAGGTTATAGCGTATGCCAGTCGAAATTTAAAGCCAGCCGAAACCAGATATCCAATAATTGACCTAGAACTTTTAGCTATAGTTTGGGGTGTACGACATTTTCGACCTTATTTGTACGGAAGAAAATTCAAAATCCTTACGGATCATAAGCCTTTAGTTTATTTATTTAGTTTAAAAGATCCATCAAGTCGATTAACGAAATTTAGACTTTACCTTGAGGAGTACGACTTTGAAATCGAATATGTCCCGGGTCGAAACAATGCAGCTGCAGACGCGTTGAGTCGATTACCGATGACTAGTACCGATTTAAAGTCTATAAGAGAACAAGTAGTTTCGGTCCTTACGCGCGCACAAACTAGACAACTTAAGCAAAACCGAACTACGACAAATACTGACGTGACAACTGAGATCCCTACTTCTTCCAGGCCTGATCAACCTGTGGCTGTAGAGATTCTCAAAAGACCAAATGACGTAATAGAACTTTTATTTGTTCTTCATAACTTTGATAAAATTATTTATGGTTGTAGAAAAGATAATATATCTAATAACGGCGATTGTGTATATGCGCCAGCGCAGTCAGCAATTTATCTAAACTCTCGATCGTTATCTACCCCAGAGGTGTTAGCGAGAGACTTAGAAAGTTTATGTAACAGATTAAATATTACAGAGCTTATAATTGCTAAGAATAAAAGCATTGAAGGTTATATGAAAAGCCTTGTGCGAGCTATGAAATCTCTAAAGATAGGTGCACCACGTTTATTGATTACGAAAAATATTATTAGAGTCACTGATAGAGACGAAAAGACAGTAATTTTAAATGACTTTCACTTGCTACCAACCAGCGGTCATGCAGGTATTAATCGTATGCTAAATAACATCAAAAAATATTACTTCTGGCCAGGTATAAGTAATGATGTTACTCAGTACGTTAAAAAGTGTAAACAATGTCAGATACAAAAGTATACAAATAGGCAAATAAAGGAGCCAATGACTATAACGTCGACAGCCACCTCGGCTTTTGAAAGAGTAAGCTTAGATATTATGGGTCCAATAGATATAGACGATAGTAATAGTAGATACGTTTTAACTTTACAGTGCGACCTAAGCAAATTCGTAGAAGCTTATCCACTACAAACTAAAGATACGGTTTCAGTTGCACGAGCATTTGTAGACAATTTTATCTTACGATTCGGCATTCCAAAGGAAATTATAACCGACCAAGGCACTGAGTTCATGTCCTCTGTTATGACTGAATTATGTAGTTTACTAAAAATTAAAAAACTAAACTCAACTGCGTATCACCATGAAACTCTAGGAGGTCTTGAAAACACTCACAAATCACTCGGTGCTTATCTCAGAATACAATGTCAAAACAACAGAACAAACTGGAGCAGTTGGCTCCCATACTGGTGTTTTTCTTTTAACACATCTGTACATACTGAGACCAAATACACTCTATTTGAATTAGTTTTCGGAAAAGTTTGCAACTTACCTAGTAATTTAAATTCGTCTGTTGACCCTTTGTATAATTATGATAGTTACCCTCAGGAACTTAGATTTAGATTACAAAAGGCACAGTCCGATGCAAGAAATAATTTAATTGTAAATAAAGTGCAAAGAAAAGAGATTTATGATAAGAAAATGAATCCAATTATGTACAAAAAAGATGATTTTGTATTATTGCGAAACCAAATAGGAGATAAACTAGATAACATTTATAATGGTCCTTATAAAGTAATTAAAGATATCTCACCAAACGTAAAAATTTCGAAAAATGGTAAAGAAATTATTGTGCATAAAAACAATACAAAATTATTTTTTTTATAGCAAATTTATTATTTTGTTATTAGTAATTAGTTTAAGTACCTACTAATTTATGTGTAGCAATGTTTTCGTACCAAATTCTTGCTTTGTATTAAGTAATTATATGTACTAAATATGATGAATAAGTTTAAGCTAGTTGTTGTTATTTCCTTGAGAACTATAGCAGAGATTTTTTTTCTTTTTTTTAAAAAAAAGGGAAGGTGAAGTAGAGTTTTAAGGGGAGTTGTAGTATGTAGTTAGTATTACGAAATAACGCTGCAATTAGGGCAACGAACGGCCCGCTTACTCCGCATTTAGGCATATAATAGTGACGTAGCTTTAAGTAACATTAAGCATAATTGTATTAGATGATAGACATTCATTATACGACAATCATGGACATAACAAGTGTTTGATCTTCTCACCTATCTCCTGAACAAGACATCCACCAACATATATTAGAGCTCGCCCCCTCCTAATAACGCGAATAAATCTTCAATACGCGGTAGTGGGTAGTGAAAATCTTTAAGGCGAGGATTAATTGTAATTTTATAGTCGCCACATATACGAATCGCGCCATTTCTTTTAATGACTGGGACTATCGGCGTTCCATAATCGGACCTTTCTACTTTATAAATGACCCCCTCTTGCTGTAGCCGGGCCAGCTCCCGCTCGACGCGCTCGCGCAGCGCCAGCGGCAGTGCGCGCGCCTTAACGAACACCGGCGTGTCATCCTTGAGGCGAAGCTGCAACCGCGATCTGAACGTGCCTAAGCCTTCGGCAAACACTTCGGGAAATTCTCGCCTAAGTTTTTCAGACATTGAAACCTCTTCATTTATATTAAAACAATCTACTATGGCCAATTTTAATTGTTTAATCCACGTCCGCCCCATCAAAAGCGGCCCGCCATTTTTAATCACATATAATCTAAGACTGGCCGTAGTCGCACCGTGCGAAACATTGACATTTATATAACCTATTGTCTCAATCACATCTCCCGTATATGATTTTAAACATAACATCTTTCTTTGCATCGGTAACTTAAAGAAATTTTTATCATAAAAATCTTTAGATATAGCGGATATCTTGCTGCCGGTATCTACTTCAAATTTACATAATTCATTCTGAACTGTGAGCGTTTGATAGTAGGGACCGTCCCCGCCACTGCTAACAATTTTATAAGAATGACAATCACTATCTTCAGAGTCTGAATCGTTTAAAAAGTACTGACCTTTCGATGACCGCTTAGATGCACTGTAGTCCTTTTTACAAACCACTTTTAAGTGTCCTTTTTCTCCGCACGCGTCACATGTAAATTGCTTGTATCGACACCTGCCTTCCGTATGGCCCGACTTGCCGCACCTGGCGCACGCGGGTCGCTGCGCGCTGCCGCTGCCGCTGCCGCTGCCGCCGGGCGGCGGGCCCGGCCCGCGCCGCCGCGCCGCTCCGACGCGGTGCAGGCCGTCGTCCGGCGCCGCCCCGCCGGCCGCCAGCGCCGCGCCAGCCGGAGCGCTCGCCGTCGCCGCGTGCCGCTCCGCCGCCTCCAACGCCAGCGCCAGTTCGACGGCGCGCTTGTAATCTATGTCCCTCTCGGCAAATAGCCGCGACCGCATCTCTTCGCTGAACAATCCAGACACGAATTGGTCGCGTAAATTGACCTCTAAATTCGCTCCGAAATTGCAGGTTTTCGCCAAATGTTTTAAAGTCTGTAGATATGTTCGTATACTTTCTCCCTGCTGCTGTTTTCTTTGGCGATAGACGTGTCGTTCCGCTATCTCCGATCTCTCGGGTTCCAAATGCTCCTTAACTAATTTCACTAACTCGTTGAAGGTTTTATCTTCTGGTTTAGACGGTGCACATAAATCGCACATGAGTTCATAACATTCTGCTCCCACTAATGTTACTAAGGAAGCCACGTGTAGCGATGCGTCGGTGCTGTTTAAAGCAATGAATTGTTTTACGCGGCGCACGTACGCGTCCCAGTCGGATCCAATGCGAAAACATTCGACACTTCCGAGTGGCATTGTTAATGATAGGTATCAAGATAATAAGTAACTTCGAGGGAAAAAAAAACGAAAATCCCATCCTCGTCGCCAGTTGTTACGTACGAGCACAATGAAATACCGAGTTGGACTGTTAGTAGTTTATTTAGCAAATGTGTAGGTACTTTTACATAAATCTACCCACCCATCAAGTGCATACATAACAAAACGAAAATCTACCACCTATAGTGAACTAGAATCAACGAAAAAAAACAACAAAAAAACCAGGTACTTCATTTTATATACTAATGTTCCTTTTAAAATCCCACAGACCCCTAAAATTAATAAAAATATATGTGAACAAGTGTTAATAAGTCTATTGGTACTGTTTTATTGTAAATGTAATTAGGTAATGATTTATTGCATATTAAGATCTTAACAAAATACTATATTTGTTCACAGCGTTGCGAAGAAAAACACGGACATATTCCAAATCATAAGAGAAGAAGAAAAATGCGTCTTTAATCCAACTCCAAAAAGCTCCAAAACAATATCATCATTCACCAGCCGTGTGTCTTCGGGTTCAACTCGAAGCATCAAAAGCACGTCAGGTGACTTTTTTATTGACCTCAAGATCTTTAAAATTGAAGACGCGCAAACGTTGGATGGCTTAGAGCGTTACAAAAAGGCATTAGCCGTTGTTAAACTACAGTGTGAGGAGAAATCTTCAGAGTGGGAGCAAATTCAGAAATTCCTCGGTACAGCCTTTACCATTGTTCAAGACTGCGAACCCACTCACTTTTCCAATACTCTTTCAAAAAAATATAATAGCTAGTTATGGTGTTCGTTAAAATTGTATTATAGATATTGATTTACTTTTAGCCCTTCATAATGCCGTTTTGCGTATCGTGTGGTATATCTGTAGAAAACAAGTCATGGGTTGGTCACATCCGAAGCAACGCACATAAAACAAAAAATAATTCCACTCAAGTTATTAGCGATGGTATTGAATTGGTACAGTCTGCATTCCGTAATCGTATCGCTACGTATAGAATTTCAAACGCAAATGAACTTTTTACGAGTTCAGTTGATGTATTTATGAACTCTATTTACAATAAAATAAAGATGCTTTTAGACGATTCAGTGCAGAAACATATTTGCATAAAAGTTAACTTTGAATTGTATGGGCTTTTCGTATTGTTTAAAAATAACAGTCAATCTATTAAATCTTTTGGTACTAAAAATAAAATTTTATACCAAAGTTATGATTTTGAACGATTGTATAGTGAATTTTTAAATTTTTTTAAAAGAAAAGTCGAAGAATTTCAACAGCGTGATAGCGGATGGGCTTTTTTAAATAATTTCCATTTGGAAATTAATATCAATAAATTCCAACCGTTACGTGGTTCAAGTTTTATAGAATTACCAAAATATATACGAAATAAAAAAGCATGTCTTAATATTCAGAACAATGACCAATGCTGTTTTCTGTGGTGCGTAACAGCTGCTTTGTACCCTGCTAAAAAACACCCTGAGAGAGTAACTTCTTACCCTGATTTTCATGACGTACTTAATATTAGCGGTATGTCTTTTCCAGTAACATTTTCTGATATTAAAACATTTGAAAAATATAATCCAACGCTAGCTTTTATTATATTTGGGATAAAAAATAATAATATAGTAGGCCCACTTTATAAATCTGAAAATAATAATCGGAAAAAAACTATACACCTACTGTTACTAGAAAACGATATTAGTTCTCATTTTCGTTTGATCAAAAACTTGTCTCGGCTAGTTAGGAGTCAAATAACCGCACACCATACCAAGTTATACTTTTGTGAAATCTGTTTAGTTTTTTTTTTATAAAGAAGAAGAACTAGATAATCATTTATGTGGTGGTTTAGTCACTGTGTTACCTGAGAAGGGATCAGTAATCAAATTTAAAAATTATGATCGCAAGCAAAATATACCATTTGTGATTTATGCTGATTTTGAATCGCTATTACTGCAAGCTGATGTATGTGACTGTGGAGTCGACTGTACTAGTAACAATACTGATAACACAGTTACTTTTCAACACCACACGCCTGCTGCGTTCGCGTATTATATTGTTTGTTCTGTTGATTCAAGTTATAATCGTTACGTTTCATATCGCGGTTTTGACTGTGTTGATAAGTTTATAGATTCAATCTATAAAGATGTAGCAGAAATAAAAAAAGTTTTGAATGTAAATACACCAATACTATTTGATTCCTGTGATAAGATAAATTTCGATAATGCTTCGCGATGTTATATTTGTGATAATTTTCTTTTTTCCGATAGGGTAAGGGACCACTGTCATATTACAGGTCGCTATCGTGGAGCATCACATAGTATTTGCAATTTACAGTTCAAACGTCCGTCTTTTGTACCAATATTTTTTCATAATTTATCTGGGTACGATAGTCATTTATTTTTAAAAAAGTTAGGAGAGGCACCAGGCTCAATAAAAATAATACCTAAGACTAAAGAAAATTATGTTTCTTTCACAAAGTTTATCCCAATCGAGAACGAGTTCTTTCAACTTCGTTTTGTAGACTCATTTAAATTTTTGGGTACTAGTTTAGAGAAATTAACAAAAACAATGCGACAAGAAGATTTCGAGCATCTACGTCACTATTTCCCAAATTCAACCAAATTTAAATTACTTACACGTAAAGGTGTTTATCCCTATGAGTACATGGATAGTTGGGTTCGTTTTCAAGAAGATTCTCTCCCTCCTAAAGAATATTTTTACAGTTCTCTCACAAATGAAAATATTTCTGAAGAAGACTATAATCATGCATGTTTAGTATGGAAAGAGTTTAATATCGTTAATATGGGTGATTACACAGATTTGTATCTCAAAACGGATGTGCTTCTATTAACTGATATTTTTGAAAAATTTAGAGCAACTTTTAAACAAAACTATGACTTAGATCCAGCTTTTTATTTAACAGCACCTAGTTTATCATTTGATGCGATGTTGTTAAAAACAGGTGTTGAATTAGAGCTTATAAGCGATCTTAATATGATATCAATGATTCAGAACGGAATTAGAAGTGGTGTCTGTTTGTGCTCTCACAGACATGCTAAAGCTAATAACAAGTATATACCAGGTTACGATCCTTTGCAACCAGATTCGTACCTCGTTTATATAGATTGTAACAACTTATATGGTTATAGCATGTATCAGTCCTTACCTTTGTCAAACTTTAGGTTTTTAGATCGAAATGAAATTGATGCTTTAGATATAACACAAATCGATAATGATGCTAAGTATGGTTTTATACTTGAAGTAGACTTGATTTACCCTAAAAATAAGCATAACGATCATAATGACTTTCCTTTTTGTCCTGAAAAATGTATACCACCAGGGGGAAAAGATTACAAACTCGTGCCTAACTTGTATGACAAATACTTTTATGTTATTCATTATGTTCATCTTAAAACATGTCTTAAACATGGATTAAAATTGAAAAAAATACATAGAGCAATCACATTTTTGCAAGATTCCTATTTAAAACAGTACATTGATCTTAATACAAAGTTACGTCAAAAAGCTAGCTCAACCTTTGAACAAGATCTGTTCAAGGTTATGATAAATTCCTTGTTCGGTAAGACCCTAGAAAATAATTTGAAAAAAATTAACGTGCAATTGGTTAATCAGTGGTGTGATAAAAGTAACTTTACTAAGAAAAAAAACACAGCTGATAAATTAATTGCACATCCTAATTTCCATAGTGCTTCGGTGTTTACTGAAAATTTAGTGGCAGTACAGTTAAATCCAGATCGCATTATTTTAGACAAACCAATATATATCGGTTTCACGGTGCTAGAGTTATCAAAAAGTCATATGTATGATTTTCACTATTCAGTATTTAAACCCTTGTATGAAAATCGTCTACAGATGTGCTACACGGATACGGACAGTTTTATTTATCATATACAAACCAAGAACTACTACAAAGATTTAAAAACGCATCTTTTACCTTATTTTGATACTAGTAACTATTGTATCGATAATGAGCAACGCTTACCTATTCAAAACAAAAAAGTTCCAGGTCTTTTCAAAGATGAAATGGGAGGGAAAATGATTATTGAATTTGTTGGTCTTCGGTCTAAACTTTATTGTATTAAAACCATTGATGATGTTATAAAAAAAGCTAAAGGGGTGAAAACATCAGTTATAAACGAATTTGATATTTCTGATTACGAAAAATCATTGCTTCAAGGAAATATAATTAAAGAAAAACATATTATTTAAATCCATAAAGCATGAAATATTCGCCCAAAGTGTGAACAAAATTGCACTATCTGCTAATGACGACAAACGCATGATTTCTAGCGATAAAGTTATTACTAGAGCTTGGGGACATACTTCAATACTTAATTTTTAAACATTTATCTTTGTAATGATTCTTGGGTAATATTGTCAATGATACATTTAATTGATTGATTCAGGTGTTAATTTTAGGAGGTTCATATCAATAAATTTCACTATTTTACCTTGCTTTTCCGCTACAAACTGTGCACCATAGCTACGTCTGTGCAATACATATACAAGTTAGCATGCAGAACCAGCCTTCGTTCTCTATATCATCAAGCGAAACATGTATAATGCCCAGCCTCAACTATTAACACACACCATGCAAACACCGATGCATTTCGAATCCTCTACGGATTCATTATCAAAGTATGCATGCTAACATATATATATGCGTCGCTCAGACGTAGCTGTTGGGGGACAGTTTGTAGCGAGGAAGCAATGTAAAATAGTGTAGTATAATGATAAATTTTTAATATTAGTTATTAAGATGAAATTTATAGTTAATTGTACTGTAATTCGTATTGTATTAAAAAAATGAGATATTAATATTAAAGGCTTGCCAACAATTCTAATGTTAATTATTATGTTTGTTCTTGCTTCTGATTAATCAATAAATAAACATTTTCTAACTGTTAGTATGAATGTGTCTGACTTATCCAATACTTCATTTGTATTTGTATATTATTTTTGTTTTGTAATAAAATAAACGGCAATTTCCGATACTTACATGTGTTTTTTATTTTCTTAACCTGCTAGAACCTTCTAAGATATTTGTTTCTACATTGTCATCCCAGCCTATATACGTCCCACTGCAGGGCACAGGCCTCCTCTCCGAATGAGAGGGCTTGAGAACTTCGCACACACCATTGAATTTCTTTGCAGGTGTATGCAGGTTTCCTCACGATGTTTTCCTTCACCGAAAAACTCGGAGGTGCGAGCCTGGATTTGAACCCACAACCCTAATAATTTTTAGTTTTTAATTTCTGTTTAGCTATTTTAAGTTAGTTTTAGTTATGTTAATTTTATACTTAGTCCCTGTTTTTATACCTTATTTTATAATTAAATTAGCTATATAATGTCACGGTTCAAATTAATGAAACTGATAATATCATCTTAGATTCAAGCTGTGATGACTGTGCGGCTGCAGAAGGTTTTTTTTTTTATTTTACATTAGGAGCATAGTCTTACCCACACCATAATGTATATTATAGTAATGTAATAACTCCCAGTTATCTTCTGACGGGTTAACCAATCATGATGAAATTTTGGCATAGAAGTTCTTTTATAGTAAACTAGCAACCCACCCTGGCTTTGCACGGGTGCAATTATCAGTGTTTCTCTACTATATTATTTAACGACCGCTTTAGCCTAGTTGGTAGTGACCCTGCCTACGAAGCAAGAGGTCCTGGGTTCAAATACCGGTAAGGGCATTTATTTGTGTGATCAGCACGAATATTTGTTCCTGAGTTATGGATGTTTTCTATGTATTTAAGTATTTATTTATCTATATAAGTATGTTTATCGTCGTCTAGTACCCATAGTACAAGCTTTGCTTAGTTTGGGACTAGGTCGATTTGTGTAAGATTGTCCCCTAATATTTATTTATTTATTTATTTATTTATTTATTATGCATGTATTGTAACGTTGTGTTTTCTCCAATGACTCGAACTGACCAAGATCTGATTAATCTGGCAAGTATTTCGTTATTTTTTAAAGCTGGTAACTGGAGGGAGGATGTGGTCATCTCCGATTGGAGCGTTTTTATAACAAGATAGTAGAGATGTCACTTCAGGCATTTTGATCTAAATTCAGGGGAAATAGAAGTAATTTTGGACATGGTTGAATAACATTTATTAATATAAAGAGACATAACAAATTTGATACAGAATCGAAGGCTAATAACATCTAGTGATAAATTGGTGTAGTAAATGTCAGTCACAAAATTGGTGGTATTTGGGGGAAATTTTTAGGGGTTTTTTATAGTCCAAGTGTTGTGCACTCAAGCTTTGAGTAGGGCTGTACTGGAGCCTCCATCTCTCTTGACGTAGGCCTCCATCATGTGTGAGAGACAGATCATTTTGCATCCGAGAAGAGACGAAGGTGGCAGCCTCCATTCTGAGCTGTTATGGCTGATGTGGCTCAAAAGCAGCCCATTTGAATTTTATTTTGTTGCTGCAATACAATTGTAAGTAAATGTGGTTACTGAGATTTTGGATAGATTCTGTATAATCCACGAGGCATTATTTCTCATCCATGTGGTTAATTTCAGCATCAAATTCATTGCATGCGGCTGAGGGTGGGAAAGCCAGCGTCGAGTAAATCCTGAGCTTCAGTTGATCTACTCCGGTAAGAATCATCCACATCACTTAACCTCTCTGCCACATGCTTTTGCATTTTGCAAGTATCTAATCGAAGCAATTTCTTCTTCTTTCCAGCCGGTTAGGGTTTTTATTTTTTTTCTTCTTTTATTCTGAATTCTTTTTAATATTTTGATTAAATTGATGCTCATCATTTTCACATAGATTTTGTCCTTTTGCACCTCCATCTGGGAGCTTAAGCTTTAGTTAGATTTAGATTTCCGGGCTAGATATATCTAATTTTGTGTTCTGAGAACTAGCCTCTCTGTGGAGCATCATTGCCTTAGCTGTGCCATCTGCACCTAGCTTTTGCCACGTCGTTTCTTCCATTGCTGAGACCAGTAGACTTATCTCCATCCTGTGGGATCCGTGCGGGCCATCTTCGGTGTTGGCACATAGAGGCGACGCCCCAGCATCGCGCTCGTCTCACACTGTGCTCATCCTTCTGCTGCCGGACAGGTGTCACAGGAAGGTAGCCTCTGGCCAGGTCGGTGAAACCTTTAAGTACATATTATATTAGGGAATTATGATTTAAATTTTGTTAGTTGAGAATTGAAATTGATGGCAAGTTTTGATTTCCTTAGGGACTAACATCTTTAGGCTTAAATAAATTGTGAAACTAGCATCTAAGAACCGCCTTCTGCGTCACACCCGCTTGCGGCTGAGCTAAAACCAATTTTGTAAATTGTCTGGTATCAAAATACAAGTGGTTTCACATTTATATTTACTTAGCGCTGTATAGAGTCAAAACAGAAATAAAGATTGTGCTTAAATACTAACATTTTTCCTTCCAATCCTTCAGTTAGAGCCCTAATCACTCAGAGCACGCCTCCAGACAATATTCTGCTATTTTCAGTGTAGTGAAGGCTACTTTCAGCTTTTTTTGTATCATTTTGTATTGCCACCGGCGTTCCCTCTTCCGGGCAGGGACAACTGTGGTGCATCTACTGCAGGAGGTGACAATTGGCGCCCATTGGTTTAATTCTGAGTTATTTTGAGTGCTTTGAGTAATTTTGGCTAATATTTTGTGTAGGAATCAACTGCCATCAATTTTCAACAATTTAGATTTAGTTTGTCAGGTTGAAACAAAATATCACCTTTGAATGAAGTAATCTAGCAATTATATGCCTCATTTCATTGAAATTTCACTGTTTTAGTTATTATTTCCATGTTTTGCATCACAATGTGAGATAATTATAATTTTTATAAACATTTTTAAAGGTAAAAGTAACCTACAAGTTGTGAAAGCAAAGGAACTTTCTTTGACAGTTATAAAGTGTCACATCATCACCTTAGTATGAAACTTAGCTATACATACATCTAGATTTGCATTATCTTTGAAAGGAAACCTAGATTTCGTTTAACTTCATTTTTTTTTTAAATATTGAATAATATAATTTAAAAATCATATTAAAATCTTGCATAAATTTAGATATTAATTTGTGATACTATTTAGCCAACCTTTTGATGACATAGTTGTGACCTAAGAATACTAATTTAGTAATTGCGTTGGGTGTACAAAGCCCTAAGTCAAAGATAGTTCAATGCAATATTTTTTTTGAAAACTGAATTACATACCTACTTACATACTTTTATTACACCATTACATTGTGTTTATTTCTACTTTGGTGTCTGAGAATTGTGTTGAACAATAAAAATTTAGGTAGTGAAACAACATTTATTTTGCAATAGTAATTTATTATAACTTAAGAATAACAAACATTTAACAATTGTTGAAACAGAGTCACAACTAGTAATTCAATTTTGTAAGCCATTAATTTCAATTAATTTAGTACACAGTTCAGTAAATTATGGAACGGGTTATTCAATTTTACTCACTTTTGAAGGACGAGTTGATTTATGAAGTTAAAATTAGATCAGAAACGCCACAAAATACAGTTGACGGTTTGAGAAAACAGCTTAAGAAATTGACTGTTGAATGTCCTTCGGAGGCTATATTGGATACTGAATTTTCTGCTGATTATGAGCTAAAAACTATCTCAGATAAGTTAATTGAATTGAGGTCATGTGTTGACAGATATTCAACAACATATGATAAGTACTCATTGAACAGATCAAAGGCACTTGGGTACCATTTATATCATCGCTTGTTTAGAGTTAATATTGAACTTGATGTCGCTAAACTTCAATTTAAGTCAGAACTTTCATCGAACTTAGAGTCACTATTGGCTATTATCGAAGCTCCAATACCATCTTCAGGTCCAAATGACGACAACCAGATGTTTACTGCACATTCACAGCAATCAGTTGAACAATTTCAACATGTTGAGTGTTCCGGCGATAAGAATGTTTCAAAATGGGGTGTTAAATTTAATGGCATCACGGATGTCAGGTCATTCTTAGAGCGTATAGATGAACTTCAGTTGGCTTATGGTGTTTCAGATTGTAAGTTATTCAACTCAGTGGCACAATTGTTTGTTGATAAGGCGTTGTTTTGGTACAGAGGTATTAAGAAGGAAGTTTCAACCTGGAACGAATTAAAAGCATTATTATTAAAGGAATTTGATCCTATTGATTATGATTACAGGTTATTAAGTGAAATTCAGTCTCGAACACAGGGAGTGGATGAACCTATTCACCTTTATTTTGCGGTTATGTCTTGTTTATTTTCACGGCGTAAGGCACCGCTGTCTGAGGAAGCGAAGTTGGAAATCTTATTGCATAACATTAGGCCCAACTTATCACAGCAGCTAGCTTTAGTTAACATCACCTCGGTAGCGGAACTGAAAGAAAATTGTCGTAAAGTAGAAGCCGCGAGACAGCGAGCCGAAATGTTTTCGGAACCTTCTGCGAGGTCCTCCTCGAACGTACTTGGAAGTGAGTTTTTGTACAAAGGCAAAGCTAAGCCTGTAAATTCAGTTTCTGTCTCTACTGCCAAGAGTTCCGAAAACAAATCGCAGTCATGTTATGCCTGTGCGCAGCGCACGAATACTTCGGCCAATGTCCATAAACAACCGAATGTTCAATCCACACAGGTACGGGAACCCGTTTGTTATAAATGTGGCAAAACTCGACATAATTTTAAGTATTGCAAGGCAAAACCGAATACGAATATACAGCTAAGATGTTTTGGTTGCGGTATGACAGATGTCAAAATAGCTACGTGCCCGAATTGTAGTAGCAATAATAAAGCTAAAAAGTCTGGTTCACACTTTCAGGCAAAAAACTGATAGACCAGAATCGTAGTAAAATAAATATAAATAGTAAATCTATAACGAAATTTTGTAATTATAATTCGATCGCTACGATTCTGTTTGCACCAAATAAAGATGATGTTCGGCCATATTTGAAATTTAGAGTAAATAGTTTTGAAATATTTGGATTGTTGGATTCAGGAGCGTCAATCTCAATTTTAGGCAACAACGCTCATCTAGATTTTGTGAAATTCGGTTTTAGTATACAAAATACACAACCAACATCGTGTCATGTTGCAACTGGCGTTCAAGTCGAAACAATTGGGTACATTTTTGTTCCGGTAACATTTAATAGTGTAACTCACATTATTAAATTTTTTGTCATACCCAGCATTGTTTCAGACGTCATTTTAGGAGTAGATTTTTGGAAATGTTTTAAATTAGCGCCAGAAATTTTTGACAACATTGACTATATTGCGACACCAGACAATTATTTTAGGAACTGCGGAATCAATTCAGAACCAGTTCATACGATTCAGTCATACGATCATTTAACTACGGCACAACGAGAGCTTGCAGACGCAGTGGTGAGCAAATTTAAGGACATTTCTTTTGAGGAAAAAGGGTTAGGTAGAACTAGTTTGGCTGAGCATGTTATCGACACTAGTGATGCGCCACCGGTTAAAGTAAAACAGTACCCACTTTCACCGGAGAAACGAGCAATTTTAAGTACCGAGCTCGATAGGATGCTTCAGTTGGACGTAGTTACCCCTTGCGAAAGTCCTTGGAATAACCCTGCGTTATTAGTGCGTAAGTCAAACGGAGACTGGCGTTTTTGTTTAGATTGTAGGAGGTTAAATGCGGTCACGAAGGGGGACTCGTATTCTATTCCGTATATTCCACAAATTTTGGACAGTTTAAAAGAAGCGAGGTACCTGACGTCGATCGATTTGAGTTCCTCATTCTGGCAAATACCGTTGGCAGAAAGTTCTCAGGAAAAGACTAGTTTTTCCGTACCGGGCCGCGGACTTTTTAAATTTAAGGTCATGCCATTTGGGTTATGCGGTGCGCCCGCAAGACAACAACGCTTAATGGATAGTTTGATAGATCACAACATCACGAGTGACATCGAAACCGGTTTAGCCTTTTGTTATATCGATGACATTGTGATCTGTTCATCAGATTTTCAGACCCATTTAGTGCTTTTAAATAGAGTTTTGGAAAAATTGAAAATTGCTAATTTGACAATTAATTTCGCGAAGTCCAGGTTCTTCAGAAACTCGCTTAAGTACCTTGGCTACGTTGTAGATGAGTTCGGGTTGCGGACTGATCCCGAAAAGGTCGCAGCAATTTTGAATTTTCCAATTCCGACCACTTCTCGGGAAGTTAAAGTATTTTTAGGAACGTGCTCATGGTACCGTCGATTTATTCGAAACTTTTCAACTATAGCCGCTCCTTTAAATAAACTTACGGCAAAGGGAAAGAATGTTCCTGCCTTTCGGTGGTCTGAGGAGGCAGAACTAGCATTCAACACATTGAAGAACGCGTTGGTGTCGGCACCTATTTTGGCAGTGCCAGATTTTAATAAGCCTTTTGTTGTGCACTGCGACGCTTCTTCATATGGATTGGGTGGAATGCTTAGTCAGACTATCGATGGACATGAGCATCCTATCGCGTACGTCAGCCGTTCTTTAAATAAGAACGAACAAAATTACAGCGCGACCGAGAGGGAAGCCTTAGCCGTTTTGTTTTCCGTAGAGAAATTTCAAGCTTATTTAGGCTCGCGTCATTTTAAGGTCATAACAGACCACGCGTCACTTAAGTGGTTCATGAACCTGGAGAACCCGTCAGGTCGTTTAGCGCGTTGGGGGTGCAGACTGTCTCAATATGATTTTGAGATTGAGCACAGGAAAGGCACCGACAACGTAGTACCTGACGCATTGTCTAGGCTCATGAAGGTTGACGCCGTGAACGTGACGAGCACTGATAACCTTGTGAACGACCCGTGGTACGAGAACATTGTGAACGGTTGTAAGTCATATCCTGCGAATTTTCCGAACTTTTGCGTTAAAGACGGGTTATTACATAGATTGTGTAAGAGTAAATATAATTTACTCAGTGAATTCGACTGGAAGGTGGTAGTGCCAAAGTGTGACCGGTTGAAAATTTTAAAAGAAAACCATTGCGAACCTACAGCCGCGCATTTGGGAGTTTTCAAAACTCATCGGAGGTTGTCTTTGACATATTTTTGGCCTGGCATGCATAAGGATGTCGTTGAATTTGTAAAGGTGTGTGATGTCTGTTCCGCCTACAAGCATTCACAGAAACGGATTCCAGGGTTGATGGGCCAGCCGAAGATATGTCATAGACCATTCCAGGTAGTTTCAATAGACTTAGTAGGTCCACTACCGCGCTCTCGGTCGGGTTACACTTTTTTGTTTGTGGTGACATGCTGCTTTTCGAAGTATACCTTAATGTTTCCGTTGCGCCGTGCAACTAGTGCTTTAGTTGCCAAACATTTCGAGAACCATGTCATTTTAGCACATGGTGTTCCTGAAACCGTGATAACCGACAATGGGGTTCAGTTCACGGGATCAGAATCTAAGCAACTCTTGAAACGGTATAGTGTTCCAAAGGTGCATTACGGCCCACGCTTCACGGCTCAAGTTAATTTGGTCGAGCGCTATAATAAGGTAATTATGACAGCAGTGGCTTCTTACGTAGAAGAAAACCACCGATCCTGGGACGAGCAGCTGCACCGTATTCAGATTGCCATAAACAGTGCAATAAACGAGTCCACGGGGTTTTCTCCATTTTTCTTAGTACACGCTAGAGAACCAGTCATAAATGGGTCTTTTTACCGAGATACCGATCAGGATTATAGCGTTGCCGTTCCACGGGAGGAATATGCCGGTGAATTTGGCTGCTTAAAGTCAATTTTTGAGCAGGTTAGGTCTCATCTTTTGAAAGCGCATGCCACCAACTCAAAGTATTATAATTTAAGACGACGTTCGGCTAAATTTTCAGAAGGAGACGTAGTTTGGAAACGTAATTATGTACAGAGCGACGCATCAAAATTTCATATGGCAAAGCTCGCGCCAAAGTACGTAAAATGTAAAGTTAAGAAAGTTTTGTCTCCTTTAGTTTACGAGTTAGAAAGGATGGATGGTCATCCTATTGGTTCTTGGCATATTAAAGACCTGAAAGCGTAAAAACGTTTCCATTCAGCTAGTGATCAGTGGACGCGCGGCCCGCATTACGTTCTTCTGATCGCCGCGCCGCCACTGTTGACTAAGCGTGAGAAGACGCACAGTAGTTGAAGTGGTTCGAGCGGTGGACGCACGGCCGCTTGCTTCAGCTCGCTGTCGTGCTGCCATGGTTCGGAACACTAATATTACTTGAGACACTTCTTAAGATAAGAGTTAGCATTTGAGTGTTAAATATTAAAATATATTTAATCACAAACTGTAAGGCGTGGTGCACAGTAATACCTGTCGCACTACTATTGTAAGCGTGATGTATGATAGTGTTTCGGTAGAATGTTGATGGATGCTTAGGGCGGCTCCATCTTAACACAATAACATCAGGTGTAGTCTTTAATATATGCACAAGCAAAGTTGAATACCTTTTGGTACCTAGGTACCACACCAAGTTAATTAAGTTTATGTCAATCTGTGTTTCGCATTCAACTTATCGGGTTTCGGTACATGTGTGGATGCGATGTTTTGTTGCACAGTGACTATATTGTTTTGTTTTACTATCTCGGCCCGGGCGAGATAAATTTCGTTTCCTCAGACAGCGGTTTGCGGATGTTTTGATTTCGTGAATCCTCGGAGACAATTAATTTGTATCCGAGATGCTTAGGTATTATCTTGGTGAAGGGTTTTGGTTATATTTTGATGGATTTTCTTTTCCGACATGTTTAGGTATATTTTGGTAAAGGATTGTTAGGTTTTGATTTTGAATATTGTGTTAGGTTTCGCCCGGACAAGAAGGGAATATATTGAGGAATGCTGAACATCGGTCCTGGCTGTTGGCAATTAGTCTCTTCAGCACAACATTGCCGTTGTGCTAGAGAAACTAATGGTTTGGTTTACAAAGATGGTTGTTTATGTTTTAGGAAAATTTCGATTGTTTAGATACAAAGGTTTTTGGTATATAACTTTAGTAATCCGTGGTTTTGGATGTTATATACATTTTTGTCCTTTAATTAAGTTCATTAAGCGCAATCATAGTGTTTCTTTTGGATAAGTATTCTTCTAATCACTTGGTATTTGTTCTGTAACTGCGTGGGTTAGTCAGACCTTGGGATGGTTGGGACTCTTAGGTTGTAGAGCAGAACGCTGAGGACAGCGTACGGTTCACCTACGTTGAACCTTAAGTGGGGAAGGGGGGTATTGTAACGTTGTGTTTTCTCCAATGACTCGAACTGACCAAGATCTGATTAATCTGGCAAGTATTTCGTTATTTTTTAAAGCTGGTAACTGGAGGGAGGATGTGGTCATCTCCGATTGGAGCGTTTTTATAACAAGATAGTAGAGATGTCACTTCAGGCATTTTGATCTAAATTCAGGGGAAATAGAAGTAATTTTGGACATGGTTGAATAACATTTATTAATATAAAGAGACATAACAAATTTGATACAGAATCGAAGGCTAATAACATCTAGTGATAAATTGGTGTAGTAAATGTCAGTCACAAAATTGGTGGTATTTGGGGGAAATTTTTAGGGGTTTTTTATAGTCCAAGTGT
This sequence comes from Archips xylosteana, assembly GCA_947563465.1. Taxonomy (NCBI): domain Eukaryota; kingdom Metazoa; phylum Arthropoda; class Insecta; order Lepidoptera; family Tortricidae; genus Archips; species Archips xylosteana. Next base: position 825,037 of record OX387354.1, read on the forward strand.
TGTGCACTCAAGCTTTGAGTAGGGCTGTACTGGAGCCTCCATCTCTCTTGACGTAGGCCTCCATCATGTGTGAGAGACAGATCATTTTGCATCCGAGAAGAGACGAAGGTGGCAGCCTCCATTCTGAGCTGTTATGGCTGATGTGGCTCAAAAGCAGCCCATTTGAATTTTATTTTGTTGCTGCAATACAATTGTAAGTAAATGTGGTTACTGAGATTTTGGATAGATTCTGTATAATCCACGAGGCATTATTTCTCATCCATGTGGTTAATTTCAGCATCAAATTCATTGCATGCGGCTGAGGGTGGGAAAGCCAGCGTCGAGTAAATCCTGAGCTTCAGTTGATCTACTCCGGTAAGAATCATCCACATCACTTAACCTCTCTGCCACATGCTTTTGCATTTTGCAAGTATCTAATCGAAGCAATTTCTTCTTCTTTCCAGCCGGTTAGGGTTTTTATTTTTTTTCTTCTTTTATTCTGAATTCTTTTTAATATTTTGATTAAATTGATGCTCATCATTTTCACATAGATTTTGTCCTTTTGCACCTCCATCTGGGAGCTTAAGCTTTAGTTAGATTTAGATTTCCGGGCTAGATATATCTAATTTTGTGTTCTGAGAACTAGCCTCTCTGTGGAGCATCATTGCCTTAGCTGTGCCATCTGCACCTAGCTTTTGCCACGTCGTTTCTTCCATTGCTGAGACCAGTAGACTTATCTCCATCCTGTGGGATCCGTGCGGGCCATCTTCGGTGTTGGCACATAGAGGCGACGCCCCAGCATCGCGCTCGTCTCACACTGTGCTCATCCTTCTGCTGCCGGACAGGTGTCACAGGAAGGTAGCCTCTGGCCAGGTCGGTGAAACCTTTAAGTACATATTATATTAGGGAATTATGATTTAAATTTTGTTAGTTGAGAATTGAAATTGATGGCAAGTTTTGATTTCCTTAGGGACTAACATCTTTAGGCTTAAATAAATTGTGAAACTAGCATCTAAGAACCGCCTTCTGCGTCACACCCGCTTGCGGCTGAGCTAAAACCAATTTTGTAAATTGTCTGGTATCAAAATACAAGTGGTTTCACATTTATATTTACTTAGCGCTGTATAGAGTCAAAACAGAAATAAAGATTGTGCTTAAATACTAACATTTTTCCTTCCAATCCTTCAGTTAGAGCCCTAATCACTCAGAGCACGCCTCCAGACAATATTCTGCTATTTTCAGTGTAGTGAAGGCTACTTTCAGCTTTTTTTGTATCATTTTGTATTGCCACCGGCGTTCCCTCTTCCGGGCAGGGACAACTGTGGTGCATCTACTGCAGGAGGTGACAGTATTATAAATATAAACTTTCCCCTTGAATCACTATCTATTAAAAATAACCGCATCAAAATCCGTTGCATTGTTTTAAAGATCTAAGCATACATATGGCCAGACAGACAGCGGGAAGCGACTTTGTTTTATAACTACTATGTAGTGACTATGTAGTGATAGGAAAACTAACCTGAACTTCATCAATCATCAACGATTTTGCATAGTTATGTTAGCAGTCTGCTGGCATATTTGTGGTGTGATGCCCATTACCTGGGCTGGGTTACCATTTAGGCTGCGTATCCACCGGAGCTGTGCAAGGATGCGTTGCGAAGGATGTGTTTGCCATGAACCAATAGAAACATGTCCTTGCTCAGCTCAGCTCTGGTGGAAACAGCTCAGCGGAGCAAGGTTTTTGTACATACAAAAGAAGGGCAAGATCTGTGCGAGGAATGTGCTCACACATCTTTGGTGGAAACATTCACACCGTTACACATCCTCGTTACACAGCCTCACACCGCTTAGTTACCTCGCACATCACTGGTGGAAACGCAGCCTTACTTGATTGTAAAAATTTTAAAGCTTTATATCTTATTTTAGGTGGTTGCAAACATTCACTCTTACTTTTGTTTTGGCTGGCCAAGAAAAGTGACGAACCTAGTTCCACGTCGGTGGATTGCTACTGGAAGAAACCTACACTCTCAAGCATAAGAACTGACCATTTGCCAAGCAAAAATATTTTCCTAAAGCGAAAAAACCTAGAGCAGCAGCAAAAGATCCCTCTGTTCTGCAGGATTTTCTTGCAGAAAGTAACAAAAGAGGCATGAAAGATTCGACAATCCTGAATTTGTGCAATGAAGAACTACAATCTTACAATTTGTATGACATGACTCTTCAGTTCATAGAACAAGAGCACCTAGAAGTGAATCATAATGCCTCAAACTTTATACATTACGCTAATGCTTGCATAACAGAAAATGTTGTTACAGACATTAACAAGAACACAACAAATCAAAGTGACAATAAATATTGGCATTACATAAGACAAGGACGAATCACAGCATCTCGGTTACATCAAGCTGCATATTGCAAAACTGATGGTGCTTTAGTTCAGCAGATCTTGGGAGGTTACAAAGTACCAGAGACCATTGCAATCAAAAGAGGAAAGAAATTAGAAAAAATGGTTTTAAAAGAGGTAGAGAAAAAGTTGCATACAGAAATAGAAAACTCTGGCTTTGTACTTATCAATGGAATAATTGGGGCTTCACCAGATGGTGTTACTGAGGACTTTGTGATTGAAATCAAATGTCCAACATCAGAAAACACATTTAAATCATATGTGAAAGATAATAAGGTGCAGGATAAATTTAAAGCACAAATAACTTGTCAAATGTTAGCGTGTAGAAAGAAAAATGGCTTATTTTGTGTGGCTGACCCCAATTTTGAAAGTACAAAGAATGTTAATTTATACTGGGTGGATTTTGATGAGGAATATATAAATAACCTCATTCTAAAGGCTACCAATTTTTGGAAGATCTATATCTTTCCCAAGCTATTAGAAAGTGCTAAAAAATAAAACAAGTGGTTGACAATAAAATATTTATTTTCTTATAGATTAAAATGTTTGATTTATTTTTTTCTTATAATGTCGCTTTGTAGGTTAATTAAACCACAAGCAATTACTACCATTTCGTCTAAATATGAAACCAATTTATAGTTTACAACTGAATGCGGTTTTAGCAGGGAAAACTCTCTAATGCGTCTTATCACTCTTTCAACATGTACTCTTAAACTTGCTATAATTTTACTCTGAAGTACTTCTGCTTTTGTTTGCTTTGTCCCTGTATGAACACTAGGAGGTCGTAGAAGTAAAATATTTTTCTGAATTAATTGAGATTCAATTTCCTTAAATCCTCTATCTGCCATTATAACAGCATTCAGTGGCAAATGGGCAATCAAGTTACTCTTCTCGACAATAGCCTTATCCGAGATTCTTCCACCAAACCCCTTTGAAATAAAGCTCACAAAACCATTTGGACAGCAACCAATTAAATATTTAACTGTGTTATAACCTTTATACTGAGACCAAGTTTGAGCTTGCGTTTGTGGGTTTGACAATTTGAATTTCAAAACAATCAATTATCATTTGAACATTTGAATATTTCATTTTGAATGCTAAAGGTAAATTTAATTTTATCTGTCTCATAGTTGGTAAAAATATAAGATTTTGTAAATAATTTACTAATATTTGTATTCCATCTAAAATCATGGCTGAAATTTTTGATCGGGACATTTCAAAATGGTCACTCATTCTCTCAACAGTGTCATTTTGCTTTATCTTCAATAAAGCTAAAATAAGACACAGAGAACTAGTTGGTACTGGACTTTTTTCAACTATGTTATCAATTAGGCAAAGGTAGGGTCTGGGTATTCCTATGTACATTTTTGGTTTTCTATGAATGACATCAATGAAGAGTTGCCGTTTGCTAAGTTGCTGAATAGAATTTTTTTCAGATATAGAGTCTTCCATTCCTGAAGTACCACCAAAGAGTGAGGGACTTGTAGATGTCTGTTTTGAGGGTGAAACAGTCTCAGGTGTTGATGGTATGCTCGCTGAAGCTAGTTTTGGCTGCATTTTCCTTGCTTTGTAGTTTGTGCCTTTATCCACCATTTTCACACTGCATTGTGTATGGACACTTACCTAAAAGAAAAAATTTAATTAAAAAAAAATTATGACTTGGCAATCGCACACAACGCTTTATTTACACATACTCATACCTAATGTGTATTGCTCAAACTGCATGGCCTTAGAGCTAGAGCTATGTTCAATTAGGATTGTTATCTTTATTTAGGTTTAACTAATTTCATTTAGGTCCTAAAAATAAGACCGCTATCCACCCCAGTCCTTAGAACTATGAAACTATAATTAGCCCCAAAGCTATTAGGGTGCAGGCCAGTTTAACTTACGATTATTCTTACGTCATTAGGTAACCATGTGATGCCAAGTCATTTTGTGTACTAAAAAAATAAAGATATCTAATATTAATGCGGTCAATACTACATGTTGTTACTTAACTAATTATTATTACCTAACAATTTATGACAAAAGTTTTTAGTCAATATGTTTTTATGGATAGCAAGTGGTGGAGCATCAAATCTACTTCGCTAAATAATCTGAAGCTAATTTGGCTTACTCTTTCTTTGAGAACTATAAAATGTGTAAGTCGGCGGAAAACGAGTTGTATGGACACCCCCCGGTGGCCCGGTACTGACTAAGATAACCGACTTGGTTTAACCCTTTTCCAGGCCCCGACAAATCAGATACAGTACCACAAAGTGAATCATTGTTTTTATATTTTTCACAAATGCAGGATTAATTTAAAAGCAAAGCATATTTTAAACAAATTCAATTGATTTTCTACCATAATGTAGAGGGAGTAAGGTTGAATCTTTGTATAGATTTATGTGGTTGCTATATGCGCTACGCCTCGAAAAAGGTTAGTTCGCCTTAGTACTCTTTTTGTTTTGTTGTTTTGTATTATTTTTTGTTTTTTATGTAGGGTTGGTTCCCTAACTTAAGGTCCACTTTTCTATGCAGTTAGTATGGAAAAGTAGATACTTATGTTAGGAAACCGACTATACAATAAAGTATTTACATACATACATTGCATCTCAAAACTTTTTTGCAATATAAGAACTGCCTAGCGAGACTTGCATCTTTTTACATGTAATGTTTTTGATAGGATTACCTTAACAGGAAAGGTTGAGGTTGAGCTAGCTGATGTGCTGGGCATATTTATATCTTCACATTTTCGTTTCTTAGCTTGATTTTGCAATAACAATTTAAATAATTCAGAATTTTCTGATTGTGGCATGTAAGGAGTCTGAAAATATACATAATATATTAAGTATTTAACAAGCAGCTTCACGCGCATAGTAAGAGGTTTTCTTCTGCGGTTTTGGCACTTGAGTAATAGTTTTATTTTGTTTACTTATCTGCCTTTAACCCATCGTATGCTTAAGACACGGATTCGTGCTCAATTTAAGGCATTCTTTTCATATTTTTTGCTTAATCTGTATGATTGGATTTATACGAAACAGTTGAGACTAGAATGCATGATTTTTTTCACTTCCCGCATACGAGGGGTTAAGAGAAATAAGCACACTAATGCAAAAAACCTTCTAATACAAAAATTTACACTGAAAAACTTGCATGGAGTTAGTATGAAGACACCTTAAATGAAGTGTCAAATGTTTTGAGATAATAAATAGCAAGATACAAGAAAAACTTACCTCAGTCTGTAAATTACTTGCAATATTGCGAAGTATGGCTGTAGGCTTAAGCACTGGTTCCTGGTTAAAAACTTTATACCCGTAATAGTTTTTCAAGTCCTCTTTTGGCCACAAAATAAAGTTCATAAATTATTATGTGAGAGATAGTAAAAAAACGATTTACGGTTATAGTATTTTATGTATACTTTACCGACTGATTGTGGGTGAGCAAGGAAACAATGTAATTGTAATCCAAGACTGATTTTATTGTTACAATTTCTACCTTATATACTAGATGCCTAGTTACTATGTTATAGCGGACGTGAAGATAGTTGTACCTTTTATCATCACGCCGCTATCAACTTAATCTCTTAAGATTGTGCCATAAACCTATTGAGTTTATGGCACGTCCCTAGGCACACTTCTTGAGCCATGTGGCTTAACGCCACATAGGCCCCCCCTTTAAAAAAACAATAATACATAACAACAAAAAAAAAAAAACAACAACAATAAAAAATATAAAATAGCTTGTGTCTAGTTCTTGAAACAAACCATGCGCCCAGACTTCGTGACATACGTGCGATGACCCGTTTTATTACTATCATCACTGCTATCAGGGTCATCGAGCAGAAACGCTGGTTTAACACGATCTATTGACACAACTATTTCTTTATCTCCTCGTCGGATCTTGAAAACTTTGCTTGTTCTGTCTACTACTGGAAATGGCCCTTCATAGGGCGTAGTTAACGAAGGCCGTAAGATGTCACATCTAACAAACACGTTTGAACACCGCTCCAAATGTGGGTGGACGAATATCGACTTTCTTTCTCGTTGTCGCTTCGGTGTCGCCGTAACCCGTGCTACACATTCCTTGAGGTTAGCCATGTACTCCCCATACGTCTCTGCTTTTGATTGCGGCTCGAAAAATTGTCCTGGGAGCTTAATTGGCGCTCCATATACGACCTCAGCCGCACTGAACCCCGTGTCGTCTCGCATGCAACTTCTTAAACCAAGCAGTACCGAAGGCAGCTCGCTGACCCAGTCTGCTCCGGCGTTCCTTGCCATCAGGGATGCCTTGAGCGATCTATGTAGCCTCTCGACCTTGGAATTGGCCTGCGGATGATATGCCGTGGTCCTTATCCTCTGTATGCCCAGGTATTTCGACAAACACTCAAAAGTTCTGGATTCAAACTGCCGCCCTTGATCGGTCGTTATACGAAGTGGACATCCAAATCTTGTAATCCATCCCTCGTATAATACCCGAGCTACTTTTTCAGCAGTGATATCTTCTACCGGAAAAACCTCAGGCCACGAAGTGCAGCGATCTATCATCGTGACCAAATATCTTTTCCCTTGAGATACCGGCAATGGCCCCACTATGTCAATATGAATGTGCTCGAAACGTTGGGACGGCAAAAAGTGGCCTAACGGTGAATTTGTGTGCTTCCAAATTTTTGATTTCTGACACGATATACAGGACTCGCTCCATTTAGCTATGTCTTTGTTCATGTTATGCCAAACAAATCTTTGTGCCACCAACTTCCTCGTGGCACGTTTGCCAGGGTGACTCATCCCATGAAGTGCATCAAAAACCACCCTTCTGAATTTTTGTGGCAAATATGGTCGCGCAATCTCAGTAGAAGTGTCACAAACAATAGGCACCCTCGAGCCTGGAACCTTGACTTCCTCAAATTTCAATGTTTTGCTGTATCTCAATTTTTCTAACTCTGAATCATTAATCTGGCTTCTAGCTAATTCGTTGTAATCAATAGGCGACGGTGTAGTTATCTCCTCAATGGCACGTGACAATGCGTCCGCTACGATATTGTCACGTCCGCTAATATGTTGAATATCTGTGCTATATTGTGAAATGTAATCTAATTGTCGAACTCGCCGTGGCGTATCCGTAACTGAAGGCTTTTTGGTAAAGGCAAATGTTAACGGCTTGTGATCCGTATAGATAGTAAACTGTTTTCCTTCAATAAGTCGTTGAAAATGTCTTATAGCCATGTAGATGCCAAGCAACTCCCTATCGAATGTTGAATATTTTCTTTGCGCCTCGCTAAATCCTTTTGAAAAATATCCTAAAGGTTGCCATCTGCCACCAATTTTCTGATTCAATGCTGCACCAGCACATGTCGCACTTGCATCCGTCATGAGGGCGAGCGCAGCATTCCTAGAGGGATGACAAACAGTCACTGCATTTTTCATGCTCTGCTTACAGCTCAGGAAAGCCTCTTCAGCCTCCGCTGTCCATTCTATGGGGGAGTTGTCGTTTTTCTTAGAATCACGAAAATATTGATTTAACACAGCTTGAAACCGCGCCGCCTGGGGAAGATTACTTCGGTAAAAATTAACCATTCCTAAAAATCTTCTTAATTCCTTCACAGTTTTAGGTTTGGGAAAACTTGTTATAGCTTCAAATTTTTCATCGGTTGGGCGTATCCCTTGGCTCATTATATGATAACCAAGGAAATCGACTTCACTTTTTAAAAATTCACTTTTCTCCAAATTAATTGTTATCCCATTCTCGTTTAAACGTGAGAAAACAGTTTCCAGATGCGCATAATGGTCACTCTCACTCTCTGAAGCTATTAAACAGTCATCAACATACACAAATACGAAATCTAAATCTCTAAAGATGGAATCCATGAATCTCTGGAACGTTTGCCCCGCATTCCGTAATCCAAAAGGCATTTTTGGGAACTCAAAAAGACCAAAAGGAGTAATTATTGCTGTTTTTTCCACATCTGCTACAGGAATGCAATGGTACGCCTTCCGAATATCGATCTTACTAAATACTTTCTTGTTCTCCATAATATAGGTGAAATCATGAATCCTTGGAAGTGGATATTTATCTGGCACGGTTATCTTATTTAACATACGATAGTCTCCGCAAGGTCTCCATTCTCCGTTCTTTTTCTTGACCATATGAAGCGGACTTGCCCAAGGACTATCCGAAGGACGACAAATCCCTGAATCCATCATAGTTTGAAACTCCTTCTTTGCGATGTGATATTTGTCGGGAGGCAATGGCCTAGCCTGGGATGAAATTGGCGGACCCGTAGTTACAATGTGATGCTCGACGCCGTGTTTTGGGGCATCCCTCAGTGACGACGGCCGAGTTATATCCATGTACCTTTCTAACATGTGCCTTACTTGAGGCTGCAGTTCTCCACTAATTGTCCGTACAGCATGCTCCTTTGCTCTGACAATCGTTGCAGGCGTTGCAAGCTCTGTAACTTTGTCTATTAACCTCCGACCATGAACGTCAACCAATATCTTATGAAATTCCAAAAAATCAGCTCCCAATATTGCTTGATTAACGTCAGCAACCACAAATGTCCAAGAATAAGGTCGCCGGAGTCCAATATTCAAGATTAAATCTTTTTCGCCATACGTGTTAATCTTCGTGCCGTTTGCGGCATATAATTTGTAGCTGTCATTTATAGACGCTTTAACCATTTCCTTGCTAATTACTGATATCGTTGCCCCAGTATCAATCAGAAACCTTATACCACTTTTTCAGTCGGTAATTGTAAGGCGGGAACTAGGATGAATGGCACAAAGGTCTACCGGTCTTCTCCAAGCACATGGTTGTTGGCACTGCCTTGCTTTTTTCCGAAAATGCCGATGATAAATACAGAATCTGTCGCCACGGTTCCGTGACCTTGATCTTGAGGAATACCGCCGATGGAATGTATCACGGTCAACGCTGCGTCGACTATTACTATTTTGCGCACGCTGCAATTTATTCATGTGTAATTGCATTTGCGCCATTTGCGCCGTAACACTAGCTAAGCAACTAGCAACGTTCTCGACCTTACTCACTTGATTGTTTATTACGGATAACTGTGCACTCTTTGCATTTTCATAAATCTTGTCCGCTAACTCGGAAGTTTTCTCATCTGAAAGCTGATCAGTAACCGCTAAAACTGTCGTGACGGACAAAGGAAGAAGCCGGAGCCACATGAGTCTAATGGTTTCACTGCTGATTTTTCCATTCGCTAAACTACACATTTTCCGCCACAGCTGGGAAGGCTTCTGATCTCCCAGCTTTATATCCAATAATTTTTGAAATCTGATTTGTTCTGACTCCTCGTAACAATTTATTAACCGATTCTTGATTGCTTCATACTTGTTATTCACCGGGGGAGTGATTATTAAGTCGGAAATCTGTTGAATTTCTTCCTTGGTGAGCTTCGCTAAAACTGCGTTGTAATTACATTCATCTTCTTGTTTCTGAGGTCCCACAATTGCTTCAAACTGCGTAAACCATAATCGAGGCAGGTCCCTCCAAAAGTCCGGAATGCGGAATATAAGTGAGTTTACTGCAACTTCCAATGTGCCGTTCGCTGCTTTCTGTGGTGTAGGTGACATGATAATGGCGGTGACAGTAGCGAAATCAAATATAGCGAGATAACCTTGCCGGTTCCTCTCAACCAGTATTGAAATTCGCAGTCACTTACTTGAATGTTCTCTTCGCTGCGTTTCTTCCAGTCGGCTCCATGAATTTCGGATCGCGTGTTCTCATTCTCAGTCGGGGTCACCACTTTACCGACTGATTGTGGGTGAGCAAGGAAACAATGTAATTGTAATCCAAGACTGATTTTATTGTTACAATTTCTACCTTATATACTAGATGCCTAGTTACTATGTTATAGCGGACGTGAAGATAGTTGTACCTTTTATCATCACGCCGCTATCAACTTAATCTCTTAAGATTGTGCCATAAACCTATTGAGTTTATGGCACGTCCCTAGGCACACTTCTTGAGCCATGTGGCTTAACGCCACATATACAGTCAAGAAATTTAATTTCCTACCCTTTTCGTAAAAATGTCGTGTAATATTCGCAATGCATTAAGGTCGAAATGTCAACTGGAACACGTCTTAACAGCATCGTAGCTAGCTCTTATGGTGACAGTTTGCTGTACGATATTCAAACTTAGGTGGGTAGGAAATTAAATTCCTTGACTGTACGTTTAAAAAGAATGGTCAGGAAACTTCCCTTGAAAGTTCTTTGGTGGATTTACTCCATACTTACATTAAAGTGATCCTCGCAACAAAACATCGTGTAAACTTTAAAATACTCTACATTGGCTTCGCGGCACCACTTCTCTTGTAAATCCTCTCTAATTCGAACAATTATTTTGTTCGGGCTATTCACGGAATCATTTCCACAAGTAGGAATGAAACACTTCCTGTACAAATCCATTATTAGAATATGAAAAACGCGAAGAATAATGTTTTTCAAAATAGTATCCTTAAACTGACAGATCCGATTCGTCAATGCGTCAAAGTGACAGAATAGATATAGTATAGAGAAACTAGACGAACGACTTTTTTTTTCTTCTTGCAAAGAATAATTCAATGTTAATGCCAATAGAAAGATCAAACAAAGGTCAAACATTATTTTGCAAAAATACACACGATCATTTAGTATTTTTTTACTAAAATATTATAAAATGATTTAATAAACCTATTCCTCGAAATGGTTTTGGAATTAGACCACATTGTAAAAAAGTGATCAATGCCAATTAAACGAAAAATTACAACTACTAATTTTATTTAATCACAATAGGTAAAGTTACAAATAATTGCAAAACGAACGAAAATATGGAGAAAACACTTTCTAATCTTAAAATTAGGCGCGAAAGGATAAGCTCAGAGCAATACGACCGGCCTATGCCAAGTGCCCGGTAAGAATGGCTCATGAGACTGAGCTCCAGCGCTCACCACTGACATAACGGCAACGGAAGTCAATTGACGATCTCTAAAATCAACGCAGTGGTGTTGCAAGTCTTATTTATTACTAATACGGCCAATCCTGATATCCTGCAGTCCTCGGCAGGTCCTTCCTTATTCGCGGCTAGCCTTCGTGTCGTCAGCTGGTTCAGTCGACGTAGCATCGTTACCAGGTCTAGCTGATGCTTCAATGGTTGCAGACTCTTGTACTAGGCGCGGCACATTCATCAATGCTTAAACATACGAACAAAGTGTTAATTAACATGCAAACATACCTAAGTAACATAATAACGTATCGGAGATGTAGGCAGAAAATAAAGGTTTCACTATAAAGGTCACCAATTTTAAAAAATGAAATAGCAAAATTAAAGCGGATACTGCTAATGAGCTATCGACAGATAAGCAGATTGTTAAACAATTAAGTCACCACATTACTGTAATGGAGCATAAGTATTACTTTAATTTCGAAATTTTTATCGGGAATGAAAAAAAAGTGGAAACATGTATTTAAAGAAAAGTTACAAAATAAATGTCAGAAGTTTTAGTCCCTATTAACAAGCTGGCATAGGCACCTTGTTAGCTTACCACGCTTATAGCAGGTATGTAAAAATTATAACTGAACTTTTGACATAGACACAGTGTTAGCATATCACACAGTCGACAAAAGATGTCATTACTTGTTGTAACGTTAGCCCGTTAGGCGGACCACGGCTTACAGGTAGAGCAGGGCGGGAATGGAAACAAGTCATACCATCATAACATTTATTCCCTGGCCAAAACAATAGCACAAACTCCGCGTACGTCACTCTCTTTTTGAGCCCGAACAAAAAGCACTGGCCTGAGCGGCTGTCGCCGTCGCCCAACTGCAGCTCTTCCACGGCCGGCCTCAACCACCGGATCGACTGATGCCGCCGAAGATGCCTCGACTACGCCGCCGTCTGCGGCCCAGCTCCCTCCAGCGAACTGGGGGTGGTAGGGCAGGTCCGCGACCGGACCCGGGAAGTTTGTTAGGGTAGACCAGGCTCCTGTAAGGACAGGTGGCATTAGGAAGATGCTCCTCACAGCTGTGCCTTGCCACCAGCAGATATCGGCTACCACTCAGGACCAACGGCCGTTCGGGACAGTGAAACTTGGATTAAAGGCGGTTAACGGTCAGTTCAGTGGCTCGGAACAGCTGATAGATTACGGATAAATCTAAGCACTATTTAAGCGGGTCTACAGAAGTGGAAACTCACCCCAGCGGGAACCAGATGTTGCACAGAGTTTAGGTACTTGTAGAATTTAATTAAGACGCTGTCTTTTTTTTTTAAATATATAAGTTCTTAACGGAAATCCGAATTCAAGTCGAGCGTGGAGTATATAGTAGCAGTGCTCGCAGCAAAAACCCCCGAGAAATGAACGCCGCGGTTTATATAGGCCGCCCCCACTCTACGGCGGAGCCAGGGTTCCTTATATGAGCGCGCGCGCAGTGAGAAAGCCCTGCAAGCCGCCGCGCGTTCGGCGGGTCCCGTATAAAATTAACAAATAATAAATAAGTAAATAAATCCATTCGCATTTCGAGGACGCACGTAGCTAGGGCCTAACACTACCACGGCGTTACAGACGCAACGTTACAGTACCCCGTCAGTTAGGGCAGGATTTTTCCTGTGCGAAAAATCCGACCTGCCTCCTAGGTGACCCAACTATAAACCTAACAGACATAATTCACCCTCTTACATTCATCCCTCCATTCGGTCTTAAAACCACTAGGCGATCTTAAGACCCTTCCATACGTGAGCATGACTGTATAGAACACTCACACTCTTATAGTGTAGGTAACGATGTTCCGCTTTATTAATCAGGTATCATCCGCCCTAAGTAACGCCCGCGCGCGTATTAATTACGGCCCGCAACAGGTACCATGCGATGTCGTCCGAAGTATAGGCAGCAAAATAATGCGGCCCGTACCATCCCCACTGGCACAAAATACCCCACACAATTGCCCCATGACGCCAAGCACCCATCAAGTACCTTTTCAGCCGCCTATCGTGAACTCAGAAATTAATACAAGCTAAGCTCCTCGGTACGCAGACAGATACCTAACACTACCAATACGACAGCATGTATACGACCCCCCCGTTGTCTGGACTTAACGCAGCATGAAAACTCCAATACAACGATAATCGATTTGTACAATAGCACACAGCATCGGCCAACGACAACCAACGCAGCATGAAGGTGTACGCTGACTCAATACCACCGACCGGCTGAGGTGTAATAGTTATAAGGACAAGTAAATGTAGGTTCGACAAAAATGGCACCGTAACTGAATTGAAATAAGGAGCAAAATCCATCCGCACAATCAAGATAGCACTTAAATAATACTCAATCCGCTATTTTAGCCAGGTAAACAAACAAGGTAAACGAATTGTTAGGTATGATGCAGGTTAATATTGAAATAATTACTAACATGCATTGTTAGTGTAGTACTCAAACATATTTATTCATTAATCATTAAAATAAAAATAATTGTTGTAGGTGAACTGCTCAGGTTTCACTAGTTTAGAAGAGCCAGGTAAAAACTTGGATAGAAAAAAATGATGTTAACGCAGCCGTGGTGGTAAGAGAAGTATATTGTCAAAAAATCATATAGCTAAAACGGTACAGGAAATGAATGCTTGAATGGATTGTTTGTTGGTGTTGCCAACATGCTGGGGGCGCGGGTATGAAACCCCTTTAACATAAACAAAGGCACCCAGCCTTGAGGAAAACATTCAAATTATAAAATAAAAACAAGCATTAAGATTTAAGTAACCCAGCATCCTGGTAATTCAACTCAAAGGTAAATTAACTTAAAAACTATTAAAAGTTAGAGGCTTAGTCAAAAACAAGGCAGATATTACACAAAGTATTGTTTCCACATTGGATGGTGTTTAAGTTGATCACATGTATTGACTAATAAATTTAACAACGCAAGAAAATAAAGTTCTTATTAGACTATCTAGTAGGTTTCGCTATTCAGCAACAGATGGCGCTGCTAACTCGAACCCATCTATGATATCTTTACAAAACGATAGGTATGGTGTTTTTACTCTAAAATCTAACAATGCTTAACCTATTAAGACTTAGTAAGTCACATTTAAAGCTCAAAAGGAAAAACTCAACCTCAAAGTGCAATACTATGAATTAAGTGCATTTACAATGAATTAAACTTTTTTATAATTTGAGGTTTTCTCTTTGAGCTGTATAGACAGTGCCATTTAGGAAGACGCGTGTATTTATTCAAATTAGACCTTAATTCCATTATAACAAAAACCACAGCACGCGGCATCATGAATGGCTCGATCCATAATTGTACTTAAAGAAATTAAATCATACATTACTTTATTATATACTTATTCTATAGGCAGTACAGAAAAACCACTCAATGAGCGCTTATAAATTTTTTTGTTGGCTGTCATAAGGTCAACAACCCTGACTTTATAATCATGGCCTGGATAGACCTTGACAATTCGTGCCATAGGCCAAGTAAGGGGCGGAGAGTTAGGCTCCCGCATTATAACTAGTGCACCTACTTTAACATTTGGTTCAGCATTTCGCCACTTGGGGCGACACTGTAGTATATTCAAATAATATTTATGCCACACTTTCCAAAAATCACATTTTACTTTATTACATAATTCCCAGAACTTTAATCTATTTGTGGGCACGTCCGCTACGTCAGCCTCAGGTAGTGATGTCATAGAGGAACCAATAAGGAAATGGCCTGGTGTAATATAACTAAAATCATTTACATCACTCGCTGTGACCGGCAGTAGGGGTCTCGAATTCAATACAGCTTCTATTTGACATAAAATGGTATTTAACTGTTCATATGTCAATACATAATTTTGAATGATGCGCTTTAAGTGATACTTGGAACTTTTCACTGAGGATTCGGCAAGTCCATTAAACACCGGTGAGTAGCTAGGTACAAAATGAAAAGCAATATTCTGTTGGGCTGCGTAACTTTGCACCGTTATTTGATGGTCTCGCGAACTACTCAAATTGTACAATTCAACTAATTGGTTCTCTGCTCCCCTGAAACAACCCGCATTGTCACAAAATACATCTGTTGGCAGACCTCGCCTTGAAATAAAGCGCTTAAGGCACGCAAGGAAACTTTCAGTGCTCAAGTCTGAGGAAAGCTCTAAATGAATGGCCTTAGTGACGAAGCATACAAAGACACATATGTATCCTTTTGTTTGTAGGGATCTACGCACACGGGAATTCTTTACTTGTATAGGTCCAGCAAAATCGATACCTATTTTTTGGAAAGGCCTGCAAGCAGTTACCCTTTCAGGAGGCAGATCACCCATGAGCTGTTTGGCGCACTGAGCCTTCATTCTAAAACAAATTAAACATTTGTTAACAATTTTTTTTACATATCTATGACCATTTATGAGCCAATATCTTTCATTAAGACTAGACAGCAAGAGCTTAGGCGCAGCATGTAATAGTCTTATATGTTCATGATGTACAATGAGCCTTGTAATTCGAGATTCTCTTGGTAAAATAACAGGATGTTTATGCGAGTAGGGCACATTTGAATTTTTAATTCTGCCACCAACCCTTAAAATACCATCACCATCAAGGAAGGGGTGCAGTGGCTTTAGTACACCTGCAACATTTTCACTATTTGACTTTAAATTATTTATTTCGTGCTTGAAATGAATGCTCTGTTCATACTTCAAAATCGTAAGTAATGCCCTTTTAATCTCATTTGGAGTGAGAGGACCTACTCTTTTATCATTTTTGTTTTTTAAATTATGACTAAACCTGAGAATGTAAGCCATGACTCGTGTCATTTTGTTTAGATCTGAAAACTTCTCGCAGAACCGATAAAACTCGTCCTGTTTTTGTGCAAGTAGAGCTACCCTAGCATCACACGTCTGCCTTTTGACCTCAGGGAGCTCATTGACTGCTGGTGGAGTAAATAAGTTTTTAAATTCGTATTTACCATTTTGAAGAAAGCCTGGGCCTCGCCACCATCTTGTCGTCTGACGCAGGTCGTCTGGGTCAGCTCCTCTGCTCACGCAGTCTGCCGGATTTTCTTCGCTCGGAACGTACAGCCAGCACCATCCAGCGGCCAGTTCTCGAATCAACCTGACTCTGTTTCCCACATAGGCCTGAAGCTTTATAGGCTCTGTGTTTATCCAAGCTAGCGCAATTTGCGAGTCCGAAAACAAATATACATTGTGAATGTGCAATGTTTTGCTTAGCGTTTCGTGCACTCGTTTCATCAATTTTGTTAGTAAAAGCATAGCACACAATTCCAAACGTGGTGTGGTGAGATTGGCCTTGTTGCAGGGGTTGATTCGAGATTTGGCGCAGAGTAAAGAAAGATAAGCATTACCAGAAGAGTCGATCACTCGCAGATAGACAGTACACCCATAAGCCGTCTTGCTAGAAGCGTCACCAAAGCCAATAAGTTGCACAGCAGCAGTATCAGAAGTAATCTGGACGTTCCGTGGAATAATAAAGGGTTCCATCTGAGCTAATTTATTTGAAAATGAAAGCCATTCCTGTTGCAATGGTTCTGAGGGAACTTCGTTCCAACCAATTTTTTTAGACCAGATTTTTTGCATAAATGCTTTAGCTTTCACAATGACTGGGGCTATAAAACCTAATGGGTCATAGAACTTTGATATGCAACTTAATATATTTCTTTTGGTAGGATTTTTATTGATAAAGGTCTCTGGACAAGAAAAGACAAAGCAATCCTGTCGTACATCAAGTGTCAGACCTAATGTCTTCATATACAAATTATTTTTTTGCAGGTCTAGGCTATCAAATTGCTGTTGTTTTGAAGGAATGTCTTTTAAGATTTTCTGTTCATTAGATGCCCATTTATGGGTGTAAAAACTGCCTTTACCTAATAACTCACATAGCTGGCGTTTTGCTTCTATAATAACATTCAAATCGGAGTGTGAATAGCAGACGTCATCAACATAAGTGCAATTTTGCAAAATATAAGATGCTAGCGGGTAATTATCTCCATACAAAACTGTGAGCTCGTATAGGCATCGCGTAGCTAAGAAACTTGAACTTTTTTGCCCATAAGTTACTGAATCTAATTGTATACATTTAATAGGTTCCTCAGGATGGCTTCTCCACAAAATATTTTGTAGACGAGCATGCTCGGGATTTACGTTTATACAGCGAAACATACGTCGTATGTCGGTGGAGAAGGTGTATTGACCTAAGCGGAACAAAAGCATAATGTCAAACAACTCCTTTTGCACTAAGGGTCCATTTAAGAGAATGTCATTAAGAGACAGTTTCTTGTCAGTTTTCATAGAGGCATCATATACTACTCGTAATGGCGTGCTTTGACTATTATTGTTAATGACAGCATGGTGAGGCATAAAATAAGTAGGCTCTGCCTCAAATTTTAATGAATTAAATTCAACATAGTGGCCATGGCCTAATTCCACATACTCATTAATAAATTTGTCATATGCTGACAGTAGGTTGACACTTCTATGTAACTTTTTTTCAAGGTTGAGAAACCTGTAATAAGCAAAATCAAATGAGCTACCAAGTGTATCATTAACCTCACTTAAGGGTATTTTTAATGGCAAATCAACTCGAAATTTATTGTTTTCAATGACCGTTGTGCTTTGAAAGATATTCTCACATTGTTTGTGCTCAGACATGCCTTCAATGTAAGTTTCAGGAATGCTTTCAGTTTTCCAAAATTGCTGAATACAGGCATTAATATCAGAGTCACATTGGGTACATAAAAGTGAAACCTTACTTGCATCAGAGTTTGTTTGCTGAGGCAGTGCCCCACCAATGACATAACCAAACTTTGTGTTTATGAAGCGAGGTTGGGAATTGGCTGCATACTTCCTGGATTGTGGAGCCTCCTCTTTAAGCGAAGACTGTGGCTCTGGAAGCAGCACCTGAAAGAATATGTCCGCACCAAGAAGCATATGAATTTCTGATGGCGTGTGGAAATCAACATCGGCTAACTTGACCTCTGGTGGTATATTTATAGATGCCACATCAATGTTAAATTGAGGTACTTTGCAAGTTATTTTGTCTAGCACATGAAAATTGGTTATTGTTTTGTAAGGTGTAGTTAATGAAAATATCTCTAATGGAATAGAGTATTTTGTTGCATTATTATTATTGCTAACACCCACAATGTTAAGATTCTCCTTCCTAGGAGTGACTCCTAGTACTTCAATAGCCCGGCTGGTGACTAAGGAAACCTGCGAAGCAGAGTCTAGTATTGCCTTTATGTGCACCTCCCTACCGGTCTGTGAAAAAAGTTTTACTCTAATCGTAGGCAATAACACATTGTTGCCAACTGTATTTGATATTAACGATATGGGCTCATGTGATGCCGACTCCTGGTGCAGCAAGGTATTATGCCCTTGTTTACATACATTGCACCTAAAGTGAAAACGGCATCTGCCACTATGAGCATTGAGGCATATATTGCACAAACTATTCTTTTTGCAAAAGCTTATTCTGTCATCAGGAGATGAAACTTTAAATTTAGGACATTCAAAGAGTTTATGATTGGCGGACTTACAATAATTGCAGTTAATGTTCCTTGAGCCCGCAGCAGTTGCAGCTAGATTTACCATTGCCTTGTGAGATCTGGTAGAGGATGTCGGCTCAGCATTCTCGAGTGCTAAGGCCCTCTTCTCCATGAACGCCAGAAATTCTTCTACTGTTGGATCCATGTCCCCACTTCGCTCCAGCTGGTACGCTCGAGATGTGTAGGTATCTATTTTACGGTATAAAATCGCTAATATAATATAGTCCCAAGACTCCGTATTGACATGAAGATTTTTAAGGGCAGCTAAACACTGTTTTACATTTGACACAAAATCTCTCAAATTACTGGGTGTTGACCTAACCAGAGCATTCAAGTCAAGCAGCGAGTTTATGTGTTCATTAATGATTTTAAAGGTATGATTGTATCTTTGGTCAAGAAGACTGAGCGCCTCTTCATAGCTACCCTGTACTAAGGGAAGGTTTTTTATAATATCTAAAGGCTCTTTCTGTAAAAATGACCGGAGATAGTATAGTTTCTGAATATTGTCGATTGATTTATCATTATGTATGATAGCGCGGAAAAGATTCATGAATGGGTTGTACTCACCGTACTTTCCAGTGAAGACTGGTATCTGTATTGTGGGCAACTTTGCCTTGAAGGCTGTTTGGCTTTCCGAGGACGGTGTGGATTTTTTGTTTATCGCTTCGTTTAAGACCGTTAAAATGTGAAAATATTTTGCTTCAAAGTCGGCGACGTCCTCCGTATCGGAGTCGTCGTGAGCCAATATTTGTTTATTATACGTTTCATATTCGGAAAAAAGGTCTACGATCCGGGCCCTTTTGGATTGCAATATCGAAACACTGCTCAATTCTACATCTTGCACATTTGTCGTGAAATTATATAATCTAGTAATAGACGCCTTGGCGTAGCCCCTTGAGGCACGCAGTTGTTTTAAAATTGCAGAATCTTGCGTCATTTCAAACCAAATTATTAATCCACTGGCGTTATGTTATTATACATAAACTAAACACTTAACGGCAATGCAAACTCTTTGCGCAAAACTAAACCAAACAGGAATACAAATATCAGTAATATTACAATTTTAACGATAACAATATGGCGTCGTGCGCGTCGCACGATTCTATTTTTGCCCTAGAATGGAATGGAATGGAACGAGATAAATCGACATTGAACGAATGGATCAGGACAATGCGTGATGCACGTCGACACAGCACAAGCTTCGGTCCAATCGCGTCACAGCGCCCGAAACGTCACACGCTGTGATTGGCTTTCCTGTCGTCTGTCACCTGTCTGCGTCCGCGCTCCGTGTTGCCAACCGCGGCGACCGCGCTCAAATTGAATGGCGCCACTCGTTCGCTTCACAAAAATGGCGGAGATGATGACTGTCTTGAATGATGAATCAATGTCTTGTGTTGCTTGCTTGAATGAATCTTCTATCTACCAGTTGTTAGAAAAAGTATTGATGTTGGTTCCATCAGTAAAATTTCAAAAATATCGCGAAAACGATGAAATACTAAGCCCCCATGAAGCTGAGAATAATTCAGTATTCATCTTTGATGATGTTGCTGGCGAAAATCAAAACAATATAAGGGATTATTTTGCAATGGGAAGACATAAAAATATTGATAGCTTCTATTTGAATCAAACTTACAGTAAAATACCTAAACAATTAATAAGGGACAACGCTAATTTAATAATTCTTTTTAAATAAGATGGTGTTAATTTACGTCATGTATATGATGAACATGTTGGGTCTGATTAAATTAATCTTATCTTAATCTTATCTGATCTTAAATTAAAAATATGTACTTTATTTTAGCCCTCTCATTCTGAGAGGAGGCCTGTGCCCTTTACAGTGGGACGTTTATAAGCTGGGATGATGATGACTTTATTTTAAAAATATAAAATTGTTGACACTCAAATATTTTAACAACTATAATTTTGGTCCTAATGGTAGATGTGGTCTCGTATTTTTCGACGATAAAAGGCACAATGTAGCTTATGGCCCTTTAAAACTCATTTAGTCCGACGAAAAAGGATTTAAAGGACAAAATCGATATATAATATACCATTTAAAACATAAATTTTATTTTAGCAGAACCCTAGAATACTAATACACATTATTTAATTACAAAATTATCAATTCTTTAGTTATCTTTTAAAAGAAACACAAAAACGCTTCTCCTGAAAAGTAAGCATTTTGTAATTGTGGCTCTTATCGTAGGATACGACGATGTAATGTCGTGCCTATTGTAGAGCAATATGATCACAAGAATGAACCGTATAATAATCTATCAAGTTTAAGGAACAGTGCATGTCAAGCACACAGCACAAGGTAACTAAACCTTGTATCACAATCCCGAACCGAGTGTTGGTTCAGGTGGTCAGGGCTGGCTATGAGGGGATTTGTTGGGAGGCCAGTGGGCGGAAGCCCGGTTGTGATTGTAGATTATTAAGGACAAACAAAGTAAAAATGATTAGGGTTCATTCAACGATCATATTGCTATAAATGTGGTTACAGTTATCGTAGGTATATTGCGAAGCTATACCATACACACCTAGTAGAAGGCGTCGCCACAAATTTTGAATGTGATACTTCGTATGATCTCGTTCGTGAAGGTACATTTCCTTGTATCAGTATAGGATGTTTCTTGTCATACGTCCATGTGGTGTTCGACATGCGTCCTTTGCATCTTAATATTCCATCAACATCGAGAAATAAGCCTAACTTGCGTGATAAATGAGTCCTTTTGCATGCGACTTCATCGGGAAAATATTCTGATTGCAATTTTCTTATCACGTCATTAGTCTGCGAGGCTTCTTCTGTAGTTGCAGGTAACTCTACTACGTCTACATCCTCGGGCTGGTAAGTTTCAGGTGTGGATTCTTCTGCCACCACCGGTAAATAAATCATATCACTATCTTCATGCGAATGATTATCTCCATAACCCTTCTCTACCACCTCTGGACCGCCCACAGCGTCCAGAGCAATCGCGCATTGCGGCGACATGTATCATGCACTGATGTCTTTACAATACACTCTACAAATCTATGTGGTGGTATGATTTCATGTCATCTACTCACAACTATATCTCAATTTTCTCATTTCGAATGATCGAGTCGGTTGCGTTTCCTGAGTCCCAGTAATTATTGATAATCGTTGAAGCTTACTTTGTAAGTGGAGATATCTAATGAAGTGACTTGGTTGGAGCGTTCGCTTTTTATTCGAATGGGGCCACTTATTCGGGGTGGTATGTTTTCATGTCACCACTATATATACTACTTGTTTGGAAATTTGGATGGTTGTGTATTCCATTTCAAAGTAATTATGTCATTGTTGATTCTCACTTTGTGAGCGGAGATGCTAATGAAACGAATGGGGCACTCGTCCGATTAACAAGTAAATAACAACACTTTACCATGTCTGGTTACAGCTTGGTAATACCACAAATCTATGTAACTCATTGGTTATGGTCTATCTAGACATTCCCAGTGATTACACTACTCAAAGTCTGTGTATTTTAAGCAGCGCCTCAATATTATGAAATAAGCATTGGTTGGATTGGATGTATTTCCATCTTAACTACTTTTGGAATTGGGTTTGCTTATTCCTTTATATCCTAGTCCTCTTTTGAGTTGACTATGCGCCATGGTTTGCGCCTAAATGTAAATTCAGGCCAGTATGGGCAAGGAGAGGTACGGAGTGCCAAAGGGGCTTGGTGGTGTGGCACCCGGGGACCTGTGGTCCCCGATTACATCCCTATCCTTCCTTTTCCTGTTTCCTACCTATTTTACACTATACATACTTACTCATACATTTTACACTATATTATTTGCTTATATTTAATTTTAGGATGTTTAGGTTAAGTTCTTTTGTTTAAACAAGCAATATACCTCTAATAGATACCGGCGTTGCCTTAAGACATACCACATCTTACGAAGTTTGGATTACTAAATCAAAAAATTACACAACGTAGGAGTCCTGACTGTATTAAATTCAATGGCAATATTTTGATCAAAATAGGTCATTATATCATTGTATACCTTTACCTAGATTTATACCTTAACTAGCTTTTGCCCGCGGCTTCGCTCGCGTGTAACATGAGTATTCCAAAGAACCAAGATATCAAGCAAGCAAGCATACAGGCAAGCAAGCATACAGGCAAGCAAGCAAGCATGCATGCACGCAAGCAAGCGTGCAAGGAAGCCCGACTAAACTTCAGGTAGATACGGTCCTTTACAGTATTTCTTTAAGTATATAGAATGTTTTTCACTAATTCGGAAGCGGGCACTAAAATAACCAGGATTGTAAATAATATAAAATCTATTATTACTTTCCCCTGTCCTGCATTAGGTATACTTAATTCAATGTTTTCTTACCTTCTACGGAAACTTGAGTGACTGGAAGCGCTGTGTACCTACTTAGCATTGATATTATACATATTATAGTATCTTGTTAAGGTGTTGTGTGACCTAACCGTTAAGGAGTTATACCTTCCATCATCAGCTCATCTGAATAACTAGAAAGAATACAACTAAAGGTCTATACGTGCATATGATATTTAAAGAAACTTCCTATAACTCCTAACCGTTAAGGAGTTTAACCTTTTATCATCAGTTCACCTGG
This sequence comes from Archips xylosteana, assembly GCA_947563465.1. Lineage (NCBI taxonomy): Eukaryota > Metazoa > Arthropoda > Insecta > Lepidoptera > Tortricidae > Archips > Archips xylosteana. Next base: position 848,543 of record OX387354.1, read on the forward strand.
ATAACGTGAAAGAATACAACTATTAGTCTATACGTACCTATAATATTTGAAAAAATATCCTCAACTCCTAACCGTTAAGGAGTTTTACTTTCCATCATCAGCTCATCAACATGAGATGATGTCTACCAGACGCAAACACTTAAATAGCTTGAGAAAATATATGAAAAACGTAATGCGTGCCTACAAAATTTGAGGGTTGCCCTCGATTTCCCTGAGATCCCGTCATCAGATCCTGATTTGGTGACAATGGGACAATCTCAGGAGTATATTACATTCATTCGAATAAAAAAATAATTTTTAAAATCGGTCCACAATTGACCGAGAAATCGGTGAACATACCTACATAAAAAATACATAAAGTGTGTAGTGCTAAATGCACTACCAAGCCCTAAAAGTACGAATTAACTAGGCGTTTTGAGGTTAACAGTAACAAAGCTGCCATTCTCGCTAACGAACATTTTCCGCAGCAAATACATATCTGATTCGCATCCCTCATACCTTAGTTAGTAACGAAAGTAGTTTTTTAAACAGGAATACATAATATCTGAGTTTTAAACAGGGATAACAAATGCAACATTTTGGCCCGCAGTTCATGCGACTTTGTGCTCAAACCGCTGGACAGAATGATGCAGTGTTATATATATATTTAGAATCAGAAAAATAAGATCTAGACGATTAGCGTATTAGTTCAGCGAATTTTGAGAAAAATAAGAAAAGTTATTATTTTGGCGGCAGTTAGGAAATCCGTAGGGACGCACCTGACAGCTAGGTCCAGACGACCGCCGGTCGAGAATTTCGTAGATTAAAGATTATTATTAGGTTAGTGCCTTCTGCATGACCTTAATAGCAGGTATTTACTTAAAAACACTTCGTGAATCTACTTGTTGTAAAATGGTTAAATTAGCTTGCATTGTTCATATCGATTAAGATTTAAGTCGATCGATTGACGATCAATACTGAAGGTTTTAGTACCGCCCTAGTGACGTCATGACAGTCAGTCACGACCCGGAACCCGCGCGGAGCGCACGTCGTCTTATGGGCCGATTTTGACAGCCAAGACTGTCGGTGTATCTGGTACCTACCGTTTGCTCGCCGCTAGTAAATAATATAAACTATGTAAATCGCTGAGTGTTGTGAAGTGATGCGGTAGTGGCCTTAGAGGCGTTTCCCCAGTGTTGCTTGGATTGGCTGCGACGATGCCAGGGCTACGGGTCGGTTCCGGCGTGACTCATATAACTGCCGTGAGTGGCCATCAGAAGACGCGCGAGACGCGTCTGTGACGCGCGCGCCGCCGTAGGCCTCCGCAAGGAGTGTCCCGCGTGCCATATTGGCGCGCGGCACGAAGCCAAGGTGACGCGCCGTCCCCCGGCGTGGGAACTTCCGTGCCGCGAAGAACTCGCCATCCCCGGCGACAGCGAGGCGCGTGTGACGCGCGTGTGACGCGCGTATGACGAGCGAGCGATGCGCGCGCGCCGCCCGCCTTCTTCCCTTCGTCGCGTATGACGCTGACATGACCATACGGCCCGCTCGCTAGCTTGTCGTTGCTTGCGCGCGACTCCGCACGCCGCCCTCGTCTCTTCGTTCGTGAGTTTACCTGCTCACCGGATTTCACGTTTGTCGAAGCTCGGGACTTGTGAGTACTGAACATTTTATAATTACTGGCCAGTAAAGTGCGCGTCGATTTAAGGGCAGCGAGCCCTCGCGTCCGTGTCCGTTAGATCGGGTGCACCCAACTACTTTCATTAGGCCCTAGCGTAAGAGACCTCTGTTCCACCGCGGCCGTAACCGCCATGTCGCGTTTTCTGTAATACATACATTGTGTGCATGCCAAATGGTGGTATTATTGGTGAGGAGTCCTAGTCCTTTAGCCTTAAGCATACACGGTCCTTGACACAGAAGCCCGTTGCTCTTCCGAGACCATTCCGGTTTATTCTAATTCATATGTAACTAACTGTTACGGCGTAAACACATAGTCTTGCTTTTAATTTAACATCACAAACCAATCCCCATCCATTTTATTTATTTATTTTTTTTCCTTTTTTTTACGCCGTTACAAGTGGAATGCATAACTGAAGTGTACGGAGGTTTAGCGAAAGGAAACAAGCGAATGCAACGACAGGCCGTTTATTACTGAAGTGACAGTCGACAGGTATTAAGAATGCATGTGACGTCACACGCGTACATATCATCTCCTCCCACATTAATCAAGGAAACCTGATGACAATAAAAGAACAGCATTAATATGTGAGACTACACCTTATAGCTAAACCTTATCTTTCTTAATATATAAAAGAAGAAACTGACTGACTGACTGACTGACTGACATATCAGCGCACAGCCCAAACCGCTAGGCCTAGAGATTCCAAACTTGGCACGTAGGTTCCTTATAAGGTCTAGGGGTGCACTAAGAAAGGATTTTTCAAAATTCATTTCCTAAGGGGGTGAAACGGGGGTCCAAAGTTTGTATGGGGAAACAAGATTAGTTCGACTATTTTACTCGAAACTTAACAGAAGTACTCCTAACGATAAATGATTAAACACGTGTTTCAGGTTTTTTGGGAATTCAACCCCTAAAAGGGGGAAATGGGGGGACAAAGTCTGAAAATCAACATGGGTATTGTTTCTATGGTTTATCGGGTCACTAGTTACGAAAACAACAACGGTTTTAAAATCCGACGTGGCGGACGTAAAATACCATCTCCCTGGATGGGGTGCGATGGGGTTGAAATGTCTAAATAAACTAAATGACTGTTGATATATCAACGCACAGCCCAAACCACTGGACCTAGAGACTTGAAATTTTGCACATAGATACCTTATACAATGTAGACATCCACTAAGGAAGAATTTTTGGGAATTCCCACGGGAACGGGAAAAAACGTGATTTATATATTCGATTCCGAGTGACCCTATCTCAGTAACTATAATAACTAGACTCTTCAAATTTGATACACAAGTAGGTATTACATTAGTTTAAACATTAATTTCAGGATTTCTCAAAATTCCCACGGGATAAGGAGAAAACGGGATTTATATATTCAGTTCAACGGGATCCTATGAACTATAATTATTAGACTCTTCAAATTTGGCATAAAAGTAGGTAATTATAATAGTAAAAAATAGTTTTATTGATTTTCGGAAATTCCCACGGGATAAGGAAAAAACGAGATTTTTCGTTTTATTGGTCGTAGAAGACTGAAATTCGGCATGTAGGTTGCTTGGGGAGTGTAGAGTAGAGAAGGATTGAGAGAGGGATTTCCAAAATTCCCACGGGAACGGAAAAAAGGGGATGTTTCGTTTTACTGGTCGTAGAAAGCTGAAATTCAGCATGTAGGTTGCTTGGGGAGGGTAGAGGAGCATTGAGAGAGGACTTTCCAAAATTCCTACGGGAACGGGAAAAAACGGGATTTTTCGTTTTACTGGTCGTAGAAAGCTAAAATTCGGCATGTAGGTTGCTTGGGGAGTGTAAGGAAGCATTGAAAGAGAACTTTCCAAAATTCCCACGGGAACGGGAAAAACGGGATTTTTCGTTTTACTGGTCATAGAAAGCTGAAATTTGGCAAGTGGGTTCCTTGGGGAGTGTAGGGGAGCATTAAGAAAGCATTTCCCGAAATTCTTACGGGAACGGGAAAAAACGGGATTTTGCGTTTTACTGGTTGTACAAAGCTAAAATTTCAAAATTCATAAGTTTATACTGTAAGTAGGCCGCAAAGGGCTCCTTAACCGACTTCAAAAAAAGGAGGAGGTTATGCATTCCACTTTATGTATTTTTTTTATGTAGGTTTATGTTCACCGATTTCTCGATCAATTGTGGACCGATTATAAAAATTATTTTTTTATTCGAAAGAATACAATATACTCCTGAGATGGTCCCATTGTCACAAAATCAGGATCTGATGACGGGATCTCAGGGAAATCGAGGGCAACCCTCAAATTTTGTAGGCACGCATTACGTTTTTCATATATTTTCTCAAGCTATTTAAGTGTTTGCGTCTGGTAGACATCATCTTATGTTGATGAGCTGATGATGGAAGGTTAAACTCCTTAACGGTTAGGAGTTACAGGAAGTTTCTTTAAATATCATATGCACGTATAGACCTTTAGTTGTATTTTTTCTGGTTATTCAGATGAGCTGATGATGGAAGGTATAACTCCTTAACGGTTAGGTCACACAACACCTTAACAAGATACTATAATATGTATAATATCAATGCTAAGTAGGTACACAGCGCTTCCAGTTACTCAAGTTTCCGTAGAAAGTAAGAAAACATTGAATTATACCTAATGCAGGACAGGGGAAAGTAATAATAGGTTTTATATTATTGTATATAAAGAAAGTTTAGTCGGGCTTGCTTGCACGCTTGCTTGCACGCTTACTTGCACGCTTTCTTGCACGCTTGCTTGCTTCCGTGCATGCATGCTTGCTTGCATGCTTGCTTGCTTGCCTGTATGCTTGCTTGCTTGATATCTTGGTTCTTTGGAATACTAATGGTACACGCGAGTGAAGCCGCGGGCAAAAGCTAGTAATTAATAAACTTAGATCTAGGTCTTAACAAATGACGTCGTTGGGGAATGGGCGACGAGCCGCTCGCCGGAGCGACGTTTACATCATCTACCTGGGGTAGCTGCCCAGGTACCGCAATGTCTGCAGTGGCTTGTCACTCAGACCCCGTATGCTCTGCTCCCTCTTCCGCGTCCTCCCACCCCTCATTCCGTGGTTCCTCTACGTGTTCCGTATCCACAACTATTGGTGAGTCAACCTCGAGACTCGGCACGTCGGTGGGATCCGCTGTAGATGGCGGAGTAGGAGGGCCAGGAGATGGGGACATCGGAGCAGTGAACGGTAACGTTACATCACTGCGGCCTTCCTGAGGCAGATATTCATTATTTTTTGTTAATTTTAACAGTTGATCAATATGACGCTTACAATGTATATTTTGTGCTACAATATAAACAAGATACATTCTGTTACCTATTTTTTTTACAATTTTCCCTTTTTCCCAGTATGGTTTCCTTTTATCAAAACATTTTGCCCACACATCTTGTCCGACTTCGAACGCGCGCACTTGTTTACATTCTGATGCAGCGGCTGAGTCATCGGCGCTAGCGCCGCGCGGCGGTACTATGAGATCGAGCGCGCAGCGCAAGTCACGGCCTAACATTAATTTAGCCGGCGTTACTCCTGTCGTGCAGTGCACTGTATTGCGATATTCAAACATAAAACTTTGTAATAATTCATCAATTTTATGAGAACATGAGGTTTGTTCAATTATATTTTTTATCATTTTTTTACAATTGCGCACTGCATTTTCAGCTAAACCATTACTGATGGGGTGATAAATAGGTGAGTTCACATAGTTCACTCCGTTAGTTTTACAGAACGTTATAAATTCTTGGGATGCAATTTTAGCATCATTATCGGACACGATAGTTTCTGGCAACCCGAATCTCGAAAACAATAAGTTTAGACTGCTAATTAAATGTTTCGAAGCTGTACCATTACGCATTTCAACACATTCCACCCATTTGCTAAAAGCGTCCACCACAATCAAGTACGTTTTCTGAGCCACCATCATATAATCTATATGAATACTAGAAGGAAAGAGCAGACATTAAAAATTGCATTAATGGTTTTAGGACTTGAATAATAACATGAAATAAATATAAATAACATCAATGTAGTCAACATCAAGTGTGGATATTTATTGATTACTAGCTTTTGCCCGCGACTCCATCTGTGAAGAATTCGTTTATCGCTATCCCGCGGGAACTGTGCAATTTTCCGGGATAAAAACTATCCTATGTCCTTTCCCGGGTCTCAAACTATCTCTATACCAAATTTCACCTTAATCGGTACAGTGGTTTAAGCGTAAAGAGGTAACGGACAGATAGACACACTTTCGCATTTATAATATTATAGTATAGTATAGTATGGATAAAGAATGGCTGGACGAATTTGAATAAAATTTGTTATGTAGTTAGATCTCGGAAAATATACAGAGAATACTTTTGATTTCAATATTAGCAACTAGCTTGGCTTTGCACGCTTTTGCGTTTTCCTTGTTTATAATTTATATAAATAAAATTCTTGGTTACAAAAGTCACAAATTAACATTTAAGTAGCAGTTACATTATTAAATAATAACATAACTATCTGTTGCCCGCGACTCCGAGAATAGGGGTGGGTCGATCAACTTTTTTTTGTCACTCGTTGCTATAGTGACGGTCTCAATTAGGTAACTCTTTAAACCATAAGTTTATGATTAAAATTTGCCAAACATGCATTTTTATGGTAGTTTTAAACATAGCCTACAACCTATTCTCAGATCTGCAAAATATAGACAAAAAGTTTCATAAAAATCGCAACACAAGATTTTTATATATATTAGAAAGATAAAAGCTCCAATTTACTCACGTCTCGCCACTTCTCGGCAGACTTCGTGGTGCCGGCCCCGCAGCAGTTTAATTCTGCTGCGAGACCCTGCCACCGCTCGTGTTGCCGCCTTTTATCCAGGGGCCCCTCATTGCTGAGGGCACCCCTGGCCATCTCCGGGTGCTCCTGCATGAATTGCAGGAGCACCTCCCACTGTCGCTCCGACACTTTTGCTTTTGCTGGCATCTTAAACTAAAATTATTAATACTCTGTTATTTGTTTTGGTCAAATCATTAAAAAGAAACAGTTAAAAAAAATATATTTCAGATTTTATTCAGAAACAAATATGTCTTGTCACTTTTCTTATAAGAAAATCAACCATTAAATTCTTGACCGTTATTCGAAGCCTACATATAAAATGAGAGAAGCGTTTCCGTTTCCCTAAACTACCTTATAATTTGTTAACACTTTCGTTATATTATATTCCACCCCCTCCACCGCCAGCCCAGCGAGCGAGCAGTTTTGTGAACTGCTGCTCGGTCTTTGGTTCATTGGCGTTTTGTTTCCCGTCGTGAACGGTCGTGGGTTGAGTCTGCCAAAGGCATCGACCATCTATTTACATCTATTTTGATAATCTTAATCCCAGAGTGATTTAAAAAGTGGACCGTTGCTACTACCGTACCGTAAGTTTTAAATCTAAGTGATAATTTATAATAACGGTTTTTACCGTTCGCCTTGTATATTTTTCATTTTAAATAGTGAGTATAATACGATTACTGCCCCGTTGGTACATATCAATTAAGTTTTTGCACAACGGCATTTACCGTTGGTCTTAAGTAAATACATTTTCGTTTTTCTTTTTCTTCTGCTATTTGAATGTTCGCCGTTTTCGTGTGTGCAGTGCTTTAACCTTATTTTACAGCAACAATTCACGCAGAGGAAGCGTTGACGAAACTAGAGAGAAGTCAGTTTCGAGCTCTAGTTCCTCGTCATCATCGAGTTCGAGTAGTGACTCGTCGGCAAAGAAAAAACAACACCGAAAACGTCGTCATGCGAATAAATCAAATCGTGTGTTAAGAAAACTAACAAAGAAGGTAAGCGAGTTACGTAATCTAGTGCAGTGCCCTAATACCAGCAGTACTCCAAAGTACCCTCACGATTCAGATTTCCTTGACCATAATATTAATGGTGATTTATTTGACTCAACAGCGGATGCCCCCGAGGCACCTGCACCATCTGATTTCATTATAAATCTGGAGACTAGTCTTAAGGAGCCCACGATTCCTAAAACTCCAGACAATTATTTGGAAGCCTTGCAAAAGTTAAACAGGTTCACAAATAAAACTTGGTCGGAAGTTCGATACCTGGATGTACAAAAACTGTATACACATTCCCCGGGATTCGTCGAGCTCGAAACAAATGAAGAGGTTTTAGCCTATGATGTTTCTAAGTCGTTATCGTATACGGAAAGATCATACGCCGCACTTACGTTTGCCTTATTGAAGCAAAAAGAGGCTATCGAGAAAAATATTCGTGATTATCTTGACTGGGCTCGCAGCTCTAGTGAATTGTCATTCTCGCAGATAAAAGATAAATTGGAGGGTCTTTTTGATACGGGGGATTTTCACAAAGTCTCTGCCGATACATTACAGCTTGTATGTGGTCACAGAGCTGACATTGTGCAGCAAAGACGAGACCAGATCTTAAGAGCGGTTAAAGATCCGTTAAACAAATCTACCCTCCGAAAAATACCGCCTACAGCATCAAGCTTATTTGAGCCGCAGGCTTTTACTGCCGCGCTAGAAAAAGCTGGGGGTGTGCGTAAAGTATTCTACCCACGACAAAAACCTTCCACAAGTGCTTCTGCTGCGCAAGCAGGTAGCAGAGGAAACTTACACCGCCCCGCGCAGGGGTCAAATGCCTATGTTATGCCTGCGCAAGGCTATCTGCATCAAAATAAAAGGCGTAGTCCTTCTCAAATCACACCCGCGCAGGGTATGTGTAATCATTATCCCTCGCAGGGACCAAGCCCCAGCTACTGCCACAATTGTCCTGCGCGTGGAACAAACAAGGGTGGGGAGCAAAGGAATTATCCACGCCAGGATAATAATAACTACCGTCCCAAGAACTGGCGGGCCAACAAGGGCGGACAAGAAACACGCGGTCCCAAACGCGGCGCTTCTCCGTCCTACAAGGACAGAGCTGTCAAACGGAGGCGATTTTGACTCGAGGCCCTTCCGTGCGGGTCAAATACGAACCTTTTACAAACACTGGAAAGATCTAGACGCTCCGGCATTCATTTTAAAAGTAATCAAGGGTTATCGCATACCATTTATAGAAATTCCGCCTCTAATAATGCCGTTTCAAGACAACAGTTTTACAACCCCGTCATCACCGGAAATGACAGAAGCCATACGAAAGCTAAAGGATCAGGGTGCTTTAGAGGTAGTGAGAGAAAGCCCCAGTTTTCTATCAACGATGTTTTTGGTAGAAAAAGGAGACGGCTCTCAGAGACCCATTTTCAACCTGCGAGCCCTAAATTGGTTTGTAAAAACCGAAAAATTTCGCCTCATAAACGTGGCGAGGATCCCAGACTTTCTGCAATGCGAAGATTGGCTCGTCAAAATAGACCTGTCACAGGCCTATTTTCATGTTCAGGTAATGCACAGCCACAGAAGGTTTCTGCGTCTCACTTACGAGAATCAACTACTACAAATGACGTGTCTACCATTTGGCTTAAGTTCGGCAACGAGAGTTTTCGCCTCGATCTCAAACTGGATAGCTCAAAAATTAAGAGAGCAGGGAGTGAGGATTCTAGTATATCTAGACGATTATTTGATCGCTCACCAGAATCCCCACACTCTCAGGGTCCATGTAGAGATGACAATAAACATGCTACAGAAACTGGGCTGGCAAATCAACTGGGAAAAGTCAGTTCTTGTTCCCCAGACTCACCTCGAATACCTAGGTGTGACGTGGGATCCTTGGAGGGACAAAAAGAGTCTTCCTAAGAAGAAAATAGACAAGATCCGGGAGACCGTTTTCAGATTCCTTCATGCCAAGACCGCCACTCTCAGAGAGCTCCAATCACTAGCAGGGATACTGAACTTTGCCAGTTTCGTCGTACCGAGAGGACGCCTGAACTATCGGTACTTGCAAATCATGATAAACCAGCATCTTCATCAAAACCTCAAAAAGCGGTTCCCTCTTCCCAGGGAAGTCATGAAAGAAACAGAATGGTGGACGAAAAACTGTCAAGAATCGTCTCCAATACGAATTCCCCCGCCCACGCACTATTTAACCACCGACGCTTCGGATATTGCTTGGGGCGCGAAGTTGAACAATATCCATCTATCAGGCCCCTGGACAACTACCGAAAAGAAACTACATTGCAACAGAAAGGAGATGTTAGTAATTTTCAAAGTATTGCAATTGGCACCTCGTTTCAATCTGTGCAAGGCTTCAGTGCTCATCCAGAGCGACAGCCGTACAGTTGTAGCCTACTTGAGAAACGAAGGCGGCACTCGATCGGGGGCACTCATGGAGCTCACTTACCAAATTTACCAACTACTGGATACATATCAGATCCAGATACGAGTCTATCACCTTCCCGGCTTATACAACATCGAGGCCGATCATCTTTCAAGGCTACAAATACTCCCGGAATGGCATTTACTTCCACAAGCTACAGCGTCGATTTTCCACAAATGGGGAACGCCACAAATAGATCTGTTCGCATCCCGGACGGCGCACGTGGTGTCCAAATATTGCTCAATAGACCAGAAAGACAACCAAGCCGTGTTTTGCGATGCACTGAGTCAGTCATGGACTTTCAAGCTGGCGTGGGTCTTTCCGCCACCATGTTTAGTACCCAGGGTTCTTCACCACCTAAATCAAGCCAGAGGTATATATTTAATAGTGGTCCCCAAATGGGAACGTGTTTTTTGGCGGGCAGACCTAAAGAGTCGATCCTTGGGTCCCCCACACACGATATGGAACCTACCAGAAGTCCTAGTAGACCTAGCAACAGGGTTAGCCCCGCCCAGGGTGAGGGAAATGACTCTAGAGGTCTGGAGATGTGGGGGTGGACTGGGAATTTAACAGACTGGTCTGCTGATCAAAAATCCCTGCTCTTATCAAGTTGGCGGCCATCAACTTTAAAAACGTACAAAGTCGCATGGAAAAGATGGTGCCGGTGGGCTCAAGATCATAACGTAGAACTTTCATCACCTACAGGATCCTCTTTAGCCCGTTTTTTATCGGACCTTTACCAAAAAGAAGGCCTGGCTTATAGTACAATTCTAGTACACAAGTCGGTAGTGTCGTCGCTTTGTAATACTGATAACTCAGAAACCCTCAGTTCTCACAAGCTTGTCAAACAAGTGCTTAAAGCTATAGCCTTACAGAGACCTAAAGAGCCAAAGCCTCCAATATGGAATGCCTCTGATCTTGTATCTTTCTTGGCATCACGACAATTTCAACAAGAAAATCTATATGAAGTCTCTAGGCAAACGGCTACTTTATTACTTTTATGCTCGGGCCGCAGGGTGCATGATCTTACACTCTTAAGCATTGACTCCGACCATATGACGGATATGGGTAGTCACATGGTTCTTTGGCCACATTTTGGATCAAAAACAGATTCGTCAGACACCAGACAATCTGGGTGGAAGCTTCTACGGAATGATCAGTGTAGACAGACAGATCCAGGTTATTGGGTAAAGAAGCTAATCCAAATTTCTCAGTCAAGACGAGAAGCTTGCGAGAGTTCAAAACTCTTCCTAACTGCAACTGGTAAACCGAAAGAAGCTTCCCGCACTATTATAGCGGGATGGGTGAAGTCATTGCTACTTGAAGCTGGCATCGAAGCAACCCCAGGCAGCGTTCGAGCTGCAGTAGCTTCTAGAAATTGGATTGACAATTTTCCCCTAGATTGTATTCTACAAAAAGGCGATTGGCGGTCAGGAGACACATTTAGATTGTTTTACCGCCGAGAAGTTATTCAGGCACCCACTGATCAAGATATTAGCCTGAACAATTTAAGTAATTTGTTTGAGTGCGCATAGTTTTGTACTTTTGTTTGACGCCCGAAAGGACGTAACTGTTGAGATAGTGATTAACGATTCCAATCATCATTAAAGCTTTGTTTTAGTTTACCTGAAATTATTATTGTTAAATCTGTCGAGAAAACAATATGATATAAACGTGATTAAACGTGAATGTATGATTTTGTCACGGCGATGATATTGGGTTCAGCCACCAGCTCCTGGATCTCTGTTTTTACGGATCCTCCACGTGCCGTCGTCTCTCTTGACAGGTCCCAGAATCTTACGCAAGACCTTCCTTTCCGCTACAAGGAGTTGATATTCCTCTTTTTGTGTTAGTGTCCATGCTTCACAGCCATACATAAGGATAGGTCTTTACCTTACAATAAAACGCTTATTAAATACTTACCTTATTCGAAGCCTACCAAATAACTCCTGCCTGGTTTAAAATGAGCCGCAATGAGCCAAAGACCGAGCAGCAGTTCACAAAACTGCTCGCTCGCTGGGCTGGCGGTGGAGGGGGTGGAATATAATATAACGAAAGTGTTAACAAATTATAAGGTAGTTTAGGGAAACGGAAACGCTTCTCTCATTTTATATGTAGGCTTCGAATAAGGTAAGTATTTAATAAGCGTTTTATTGTAAGGTAAAACGCTGATATTGTTCATACTCAAGTTTTTTAAACCCTTAGAACTTTTCTTATCAAATGCAAAATGGATACCTCAATGGAGAAGGGTTCAGATAACATATTGTTTATGCTGGAGGAATGACTCTTCGAGTATTTCCACATAATCCATGGCATTCATCCGCCGACAAACAAGCTCTTACGAACTATTCTTACTAAATGCAAAATGCACCCAATGGCTCAATGGAAAAGCGCCGTATATGTTTCGAAAAGTAAAATATTTCAAATAAACATTTTTTCGATGCGCTCGTTAATGCTTATCTATTTTGGTATAAACGAAATTACTTTTCTTAACTAATATAAAAGTAACTTACATTGATGGTTTCAAATCTCGCCGTTCGCATAAAGTGACAGCCAGCCACAGAACACGCACTGCCGTACGACACAGATAAGAAAATAAGTAGTTTGCACTTACTGCGCTTTGCGTTTAATTTAATTCACGACATGATTTTATTTTCGCTTACAAACGATAATATCATAAAGCTTAAGTCTTTATTCTATAATTAACAAAAAAACATACAAAATATGGTTGTTTCGTGCTTAAAACACCACAATTGAGGTCTTTCATTTTCATGATAGTAAATCATTCGTCATCATAATATTTGCAAAAACCAAACTTTTATACCATTCACTTGGTATCGATTGCGATGACAATTACCTCAGCGCTAAGCTTCATTCTGTTACGCGAAACGATTTCTTAATGACGCTTGTATAGGTAGTTGGTTTGGGCTTTCAAGCCGATCCCAATCGCATGTTCGTTAGACAATAAGGCTGCAGAGCTCGCATCAGCTGTTGCCTCGAAACTACCTAGCACCTTGTTGGGAAAATGGACAGAGTTTGCTTATGACAGGCTTCGAGCTGGCGAATCTAAGCTGGAGCTGTTGGCGCAGTTCTTGAAACGCGAAGCTGAAATGATTGCAGTCACTGGAGCCTTTCCACCCCGTGAGTACAAGAAGCCGATGGTGTCCGAGCCACCTGGCCCGCCTGCCAGACGGCCAGAAGATAAAACTCGTTATTCACGCCCCATATTCGCCACTATGAGCACCGACACTCAAGTGTGTAAATTTTGCAACAAAGACGAGCATGCCCTACCTGACTGTCGTAGTTTTAAACGCGCAATGCGCAGAGATAAGTGGAATTTTCTTAAAACACAAAAAAATTGTGTCGTATGCCTCAAAGCGCGCCATGATATAGAAAAATGTCCGGCACCTGTGTGCGACGTCGACAGTTGTGGCCTATTGCATCACCGCATATTACACTGGAAAAAACCAGTACCTAACTTTCAAGTCAGCGAAGAGGCAAGTACGGGCGAGCCGAGCCCGCCGCACGCGCCAGCCAAGTCGCACGAACCGCGCGCGCCGCCTCGCGCTGGGGCCGACGCTACGGTGGCTCATATCGCGGCATCCGATGACATCGCTCCGACGCCCGACGGAGATATTATGCTCAAAGTAGTAGCAGTTAAGCTGTGCGGACCCTGTGGAGAAGTGCAGACATACGCGCTGCTCGACGATGCTGCGTCGGTATCAATAATAGACTCGGACTTAGCGGATCAATTAGGACTAAAAAGTGAAAGTTCAAGTGATATAAAGTTTATTGATGCGTTCGGTCTAGAAGTATTTCAATCAGACGCCCCACGAGTGCGCGCTAAAATTTCTGGACAAGACAGTACCAATTTTGATATTAATCTACGAAAAGTTTCAAAATTAAATTTGCCGGCTCAGAACCTATCGATTGTAAATAAAATTTCCTGTACAAAATTGTCTAAAATTAAAAATATTGTATGTAATAAACGTGTTGTGCCGCGTATACTTATAGGTGAAGATAATTACTTTGTTATTGCTCCGTTAGAAGTCATCCATGGCAACAAGAATTCACCTTATGCGACCCGCTGTCTCTTGGGCTGGTCCATTCACGGCTATTGTGGTCGCGCTCACTCTTCCGCGTCACAGGTAAGTCAACATGTGTGCCATCTCGCTCACTCTAATGATGGGATCGACAGTAAATCGCTCGATATCAATGCGCTTAACGAGTTAATTAAACATTCCTTTTGTTTAGATTCCACAGGAATTTCAACCGTAAGCCGTGAAAATTCGGCACATTTACGCGCTGTACAAATATTAGACGATACAGCGCGTCAAATAGGTAATCGATGGGAAGTCGGTCTGCCATTTAAAAACGATAATCTTACAATGCCCGATTCTTACAAAAATGCACTATCTCGGATGCATTCATTATTGTACAAATTCGAGAAAGACAGCGCATACGCTGATAGGTACAATATAGAAATAAACAAACTAATAGGCTAGACGACTAAAAAAAACTGTTTAGTCCGTCTGTTTGATTATTAAAAAATATTGTACACGTATTTTTTCTTTTGTTTTACAAACAAAAAATGACGAGAATACAGTGCTTAGAAGTTTCGAGTGACGTCACTATATGGTACAATTTTTACCTAAGGGTGACGTCACAAGCCCCCACTCCGGAAGTTTGACGATCTATATCTTTGTCGATTTTTAATAATTTGATAAACGAAAAAATACGTGTCCCATATTTTCCCATAATCTAACTGACGGACTAAATAGAATGACATATTTTTAACCCAGTCGTCATCCCTATTACGGAAGGTTATGCTCGAGAGTTGTACGATGTAACGTAGACGCGTTACGTAACCTCGGTTTACAGAAAACTTATCTAATAAAATAATATTAATAAAAAAAAAATGATAATAAAACAGTTAAAATTACTTATAATAAATACTTACCTAAATATTAACTATTTACAATTATGTAATAATCTAAAAATAAAATAAATTAACAGTTAAATTAATATATAGTTAGTGATGATGATGATGACAGTTATTGTACAGCTCGTCGCTACCTTATTTCCCTGGCGCACTGTACTAG
Source organism: Archips xylosteana (assembly GCA_947563465.1). NCBI lineage: Eukaryota > Metazoa > Arthropoda > Insecta > Lepidoptera > Tortricidae > Archips > Archips xylosteana. The sequence goes on from OX387354.1 coordinate 863,549, forward strand.
ACTCGCATCTCTTGGTTTTAATAAAACTTGCCGACCGCGCGGTGCCTCTCACCGCCGGCCGCGGCCGCCGTACGTTAGACAGAAATTTGTTATTGACGCGGGCGCACGTTCGTTTTTCTCAGCGAGAGCGTCCTCATACGTTGCGCCGGCGCAGATTAATTATTTTATAATCTGTTATATTGGGCATTAACTAGCCTCAATTTGTGTTGCTCGTATTAGTAACGTTATTAAAATCAGTGTTAAACCCCTATATTGGGTAAGTGTTGAACATTTCTTATGTTTTAAACTGTAAGTACTAGTAAGTAGGTAGATTTTTCCGTTATAATATTACTTCGTTTAATTTCGCTTGCAAATTAATTTAAATGCTTAAGCCCGTTGTTTAATCGATAGTTATACAAACTAACAGTTAAAATATATAGTAAACATAACAATAGTTAACGCATTTCAAAGGCAATTTGACTATTGGTATCTTTAACTACTGATCAAACAACAAGCACTTGGTCACGCATATCTTTTTCTTTCGTTAATTTAATCATGCTTTGTTCATGTTAGTAAAATGAAAACAAGAATCATTTTAATAGTTTTTTTAGCATCATTTTCATCTAATTTTTGTAAACTCCGTCTGACTGTGACATCAGCACTTTCCGGCCCATTTTACCATCACGCAGTACTTTCTCTTTTCCTGCTTCTGCTTACTGCCGGTCACAGTCAAGGAAAGAACATCATGAACCAATATTCATTTACACGACGGACGGTTCCAGGGTCCTACCGCTACCTTACGGCTCGCGCGCGAACCTCCCCGTTACCAGCCAAGCTGACGGCTCCTCGGCTCTTCATCTCCACGGCGTCTCCGAGATCCAGGGGAGTACTAGCGTGGTGGAAGCACAACCCCTTTTTATCCGGAGAGTAAAATCAGACCGGCGTTTAGAACCTACCCCTACGACCTTTTCGTGTGCTTGCGGCGTTCGGGAGAAATAAATGATTATTAACGTATTTACTTGTTTAATTTATCTTCTCCCGACCCTTAAACGGAGCACTGGCGCCCTTCCGCGGTTTATTTAAGGTCTGATTTTGCTCCCTGGTGGGTAGTTGTGGTTTGTGTGTGCTTGATGTTTTTTTTTCTGTTTTGTGAAACGTTTTTTTCAGTTTTTATTTTTGGTTGCAAGCAACTAAGGTGTACGGATTACTTCTATATTTTTGTTTTACTTATCATAAAAATCAAACATCGTAACTTTTGTTAGTACAGTCGGACAAATAAAATAGTGACATTTTCTTACCATCGTTTTTTGTTTCAATATAACAACTTATTGTATTACTTGCAATTTTCGATTGTCCGCTGGTACACTCAGCCAAATTTAATTGTATATATATTTTTTTTTTAACAAAAAGAAATGTTTTTTTTAACAGGATTTTTTATTGCTGTTTTATCTAGTGTCCATACACATTAGTTGCACTTTACACGCTTTTTTTTGTTTTTATTTCTGTGAGCGTTTTTTTTTTGTGTGCGCTTATTTGCTTTTATTTTCCTAGCCGCTTCTTTTAAAAGGAAAAAACAACCAAAACGTTAATATTAACGAACTAATTTGTAACAGACGGAGTATTTTGTTGTTTTTTTTTTTTGCGTTCTGTTCAACATTTATCCAATTTAATTAAATTTCTTATTGCTCATTTTTCACAATGGCTTGCCCTATTAAATTCATGTCCCTTCAAAAGGCCGAATTGGAGTACGAGGTTTCTATTAGAGGCGAAATCCCAGCTTCCACAGTTCAGGAACTGCGTAGGCAAATTGCTAAATGTGGGCCCCTCTTTCCATCTGAGGACATTCTTACTAGCCCATTCGCAACAAGGAAGGATATAGATGGCGTTGCGGATGTGCTCGAGAAAGTAAATTCATATTTAGATACCAAACCTTTGGATAAAAATACTTTACTTCGAGCACAAAATATGGTTCACCACCTGTATCATCGGCTCAATAGGATTATTTGCGAAAATGAGGATGTCAGGGAGGCTTATGACCACTGCGTCACATTATTTAAGCTTTGCTCCGATCGCATTTATTTCTATTTTTCGTTTTACTGGTCGTAGAAAGCTGAAATTCGACATGTAGGTTGCTTGAGGAGTGTAGAAGAGGATTGAGAGAGGACTTTTCAAAATTCCCACGGGAACGGGAGAAAACGGGATCTTTCATTTTACTGGTCGTAGAAAGCTGAAATTCGGCATGTAGGTTGCGTGGGGAGTGTAGAGAAGCATTGAGAGAGGACTTTCCAAAATTCCCCCGGGAACGGGAAAAACGGGATTTTTCGTTTTACTGGTCGCAGAAAGCTGAAATTCGGCATGTAGGTTGTTTGAACAGTGTAAAGGAGCATTGAGAGAGGACTTTCCAAAATTCCCACGGGAACGGGAAAAACGGGATTTTTCGTTTTACTGATAATAGAAAGCTGAAATTTGGCAAGTGGGTTCCTTGGGGAGTGTAGGGGAGCATTAAGAAAGCATTTCCCGAAATTCTTACGGGAACGGGAAAAAACGGGATTTTGCGTTGTACTGGTTGTAGAAAGCTAAAATTTCAAAATTCATAAGTTTATACTGTGTGTAGGCCGCAAAGGGCTCTTTAACCGATTTAAAAAAAGGAGGAGGTATGTTCACCGATTTCTTGGTCAATTGTGGACCCATTATGAAAATTATTTTTTTATTCGTAAGAATATAATATAGGTACACCTAAGATGGTCCCACTGTCACCAAATCAGGATCTGGTGACGGGATCTCAGGGAAATCGAGGGCAACCCTCAAATTTTGTAGACACACATTAGGTTTTTCATATATTTTCTCAAGCTATTTAAGTGTTTGTGTCTGGTAGACATCATCTCATGTTGATGAGCTGATGATGGAAGGTAAAACTCCTTAACGGTTAGGAGTTGAGGATATTTTTTTAAATATTACAGGTACGTATAGTCCGATAGTTGTATTATTTCAGGTTATCCAGGTGAGCTGATGATGGAAGGTTAAACTCCTTAACGGTTAGGAGTTATAGGAAGTTTCTTTAAATATCATATGCACGTAGACCTTTAGTTGTATTCTTTTTGGTTATTCAGATGAGCTGATGATGGAAGGTATAACTTTTTAACGGTTAGGTCACACAACACTTTAACAAAATACTATATAAAATATGTATAATATCAATGCTTAGTAGGTACATATCGCTTCCAGTTACTCAAGTTTCCGTAGAAGGTAAGAAAACATTGAATTATGCCTAATGCAGGACAGGGGATAGTAATAATAGGTTTTATATTATTAACAAGCCTGGTTATTTTAGTGCCCGCTTCCGAATTAGCGAAAAACATTGTACAAAAATATAAAGAAACTGTAAAGGACCGTATCTACCTGTAGTCGGGCTTGCTTGCACGCTTGCTTGCACGCTTACTTGCACGCTTTCTTACACGCTTGCTTGCTTGCGTGCATGTATGCTTGCTTGCATGCTTGCTGGCATGCTTGCATGCTTGCTTGCTTGCCTGTATGCTTGCTTGCTTGATATCTTGGTTCTTTGGAATACTCTTGGTACACGCGAGCGAAGCCGCGGGCAAAAGCTAGTATTTTCATAAGTTCTGATGCACAGCTTAGTGTATTTACGCAAAATATAAGAAGCATAAATCACAATTTTGATGAGCTGCAGGTCCTTCTAACTAGATTGGATATAGAATTTGATTTGATTGTCTTAACTGAGTGTTGGCTTAGTGAAGATATTAACTTACCCTCATTAACAAACTACCAACCTTTTTCAACGAATCGGAACCTAAATCAAAATGACGGCATAGTTATTTATATTATAACTGATTTATCGTCTATTACCACTGAACCTAATGATTTTCAAGAGGCAAATTGTCTTGTAACAACCATTGGATCGGATTCTGCCATTATTTCCATATACCGGCCTCCCTCCTAGAGACAGATAAACAATTTTATTTCGTCCCTTGACATGATACTAGCAAAACTAAAACGTTTTAAGAATATTGTAGTAATAGGAGACATGAATATAAATATCGTCGAAAACGAGCAAGACAATAGAGCCAATGACTACTTGGATATGTTGACTTCACACGGGTTATTACCATCTCACAAACTTCCAACGAGAGGTAGCAACTGTTTGGATCATTGCATAGTTAAAACGAATTTTCCAAATATGACAATTGTGTGTAATTCCTCCATTACCGATCATTCATCCGTCATGATATCACTTTCTAAGCTATCTGTGCAGAAAAATAATTCACCTAAAACTTATAAAAAGATTGATTATCAATCAGCTCTAGCTGAATTAGATCAAATACACTGGGTTTCACTGCTAAAAGGATCTGATGTTAATGAAGTTACAGATGTGTTTCTATATCTTGTCAATAGAACTCTTAAGAAGTATACCAAGATACTTAAAGTTTCGCACAGAAAACGCAACATGAAACCCTGGGTCACGCCAGGTGTGATCCGATGCCTAAGAAACCGGGATAAGCTTCATCAAACCCTGAAAAAAGATCCGGATAACATAATTTCTAGAATAACCTACAAGAGATATAGAAACACATGTAACCGTATGTTGAATAAGCTAAAACGAGACTATCAAAGATCCTTAATAAAGCAGTACCATAGAAACTTAAAGAAACAGTGGGAGATAGTTAAACAAATCTGTAACCTCAATGAGACTACAGCTGATGATAGACATCTTTTGGCAATGAAATCGTCTCCTCAAGAATCACTTAATTATGCAAATACTTATTTCACTAATATCGGAAAAGAACTGGCTGACGCTACCATAAATAAAACACAATTATCAGAAGCTGAACTGGTTAAGTCTATGAATTCAGAATGCACTAAGCCACTAAGTTCCATGATGATGTTACCTACTGATGAAAATGAAGTAAAGGCTACTATTCAATCACTAAAAAACACTAATTCAACAGGTTGGGATGGTATCTCTGCCTGATTCTTAAAATTAGCGCTTAGTTCTCTATCCCTCCCTATCACCATAATCTGTAATCTTTGCTTGAGCACTGGCAAATTTCCGGATGCGTTGAAAAAATCTGTTGTTGTACCTATATATAAGTCTGGGGACAGAGACTGTATCTCCAACTATAGGCCAATATCACTACTACCTACTATAGCTAAAGTACTGGAAAAAATAATAAATAAAAGGTTGAAAAGCTACTTAGAAAAAAATAACTTATTAAGCTCTAATCAACATGGTTTCCGAGAACGTAAATAGGTAGATATTAGGGTATCTAGATACAAATGAGATATCTAGATCCCCTAATATCCACTATTCAAGAAGTGAATTACCTACATCTATTCAAAAACTGATTTTACAGTTACCTATTCAAATGCCCAATATCCACTATTCAAAAATTCATTACAAATTCTCATCTTCAAAGCGGTCTGGCAAATGAATAGATATTCATAAGAGATATCTTGTTAATTTAAAGACTCATTCTAAATCCCTTTAATTATAAGCAGTTCAAACGGCTCTATTCATAGTGAACTAAGTTGTTCTGTAAGAATATGAGGGGAAGTAGCAACGTACGATTTTGTTACCTGATTATAATAAAACAATAATTATTTTAGTCTTAAATTTATTATTATTATTAAAATAACACTTCAGAGAAAGACATTAAAATCACAGAGACTAGTTCCATGCTTTCTTTAACTGTTCTAGACGAATTTTATGATCCCGCATCTTATCCAAATATTCAAAGCAGTAATCATCAAATTTTCGTTTCATGCTCCTAAACTTTTCCATTTCATTTTCGATTTTGATGTAGCCTTCGTTCTCTGCCATATATGTCACACATCGACAGTGACAATAGATAAACGCATGGCAACGAAGACACGCAACGCCATCGACATGAGTATCTGGGGACTCGAAGCATTTGAGCGGGCAGCAGAAATTAACCATTTTGATTTGTTTGTATATAACGATGGAGATGACCTGATACACGTATTGCTAATATGTGAATGAATCAATTTTATAACGAATACAGTATTTATACTGTGGGCTGTATATTAGGTATTTTATATTTAGTTCTTCATAAATATGTTAATTTTCTGTCATAAGGCACCAAGTCTACAAAACATTTATCTTTTCTAATTACTTGCGCAGTTACTTGTAAGCCTGTATAATAAATTTGCAAACGCCTAGTTTGAAAATAACTTGGTGTTATTAACATACCACTATAGTGTTCACCATTTATTATTTTGACTTCATGACAACCATTTAGCTGCCATTTATGAATGAAAACTTGGACGATACTCCCAATTTTGATATCCATTTTAACTGTTTACCATCAATTAAAGGTTCTTAGCCTCACTATTTTCCCAAAAAAGTCGTCATGAAGGATATCAATCCTCAACTGAGGACCACGACCATTCTGTCAAGAGTGTATCGACTTAAAAGAGAAGAAGAAGCTTATCGATGAAAATAAAGCAATATTATTATGGATTGAATTTGTTTATTACATAAAAACATTATTATCTATACACCACTTATTTAAATACGATACATTTTTAAAAGCACATATATTTGCATGGTAAATACAATTGTGAATATCCGATGACATTGAATATTTGTCACTAAGTATTTCTAAATTAGGACAATTTGTATCTTCTAAATTATAAACATCATCACATTCTGTTATCTCCTTTACCCACAGTACTTTTTCACATCCTTTTGTATAAATACGCTTATTTTTACAGAAGTCTAATAACAAGCTCTTATAACTACAGTACGGCACATATCCCTCATTCCATAATATTCCCCTATTTTTTTCTAGCCATGAAACTTGTAAACGTTCTTTCTTTGTTAAATAATAAAATGGGTATGGTGGTTTAATCAACAACACAAGCTCACTCTTCTTGCAAATAATTGCTATTTCTTTCGGTATAAATTTATTGATTTCGTTTTTAAAACCTTGAACATCCATAATCATGTTCATGATAATTTTCGAACGATGTTACTTAATGGTCGATACTCTATAAGACGATCGTTTATGATCAAACAGTAGGCTGTTGTATTATCGGGTATATCTTTTGAAGATTCGATTTCTAAACGAACGTCCACTGGCCCGGTTTTCAGTGTATCATTTTGTCTTGAACAGTCAATAACGAAAAGTGGAGCTTTTTTCCCGAATGTATCCAACTTAAGCAAGGGATCGATGCTCGTGTTGTAATACGACTGACGAAAATTAGCATACATTTCGTATAAAATACTATACTTATCTTGATCAAATTTCAAATTAAGTGAATCATAAGGAAAGTACTGTGAATTTAAAAACAATTTGACATTTGTTATATTACAATGATCAAACACGGATGAACTCTCTAATTTGTTCAGTTTTCTATTAGTCTGCAGACCAAATATAACATATCTTGGTTTTTCTAACTGAGAAGCGGTTTTTACTGACCATGAGTGCTTTGTTGTTTTAGGTAAAAGAGGATATTCATATAAATCCCAATTTCGGAAAGCTAGTTGTATGGATTTATCTTTTTCTAGATTCTTAAGTAGTAATAATCTATTACGATCTGAAACTCTTACATGTGGCACACGCCATTGAATTTTTTGTATGTCTATCGAAACATTATTATTTTTGTCAGTTATAACACTATTTAAAACTGAATTACTTCGGTGAAGTATAAGTTCATGCCTACAATTGATGAGAATTTTATTGTAATCTTCCGCAAATCCTAGTATTTTATTTAGGGGTATAACAGCAGAGAAATGACCATCTTTTTGCTTGGACCCATTTAAATCCCAACCCCAAAGTTTCGCACTTTTACTTTCTCCTTCATTCATTGAGATGAGAGATTTAATGGTCGTTGTGATTCCAGTATTTTTAATATGATCTATTTCAACACCATTTAGTTCGTATCTTATGTCTTGAAATAAAAACAATATTGGATTATTCGAAAAATTGATTTCTTTTTCTTTTTTGTTTCCGGCTGCATCTACTTCAAATACACTTGCATGTTCTTGTGTTCTTTGCCTCATGTCCTAAAATGGGACTTTGATTGCACATACGCCAAGATATTGCACGAATATAATATAAAGAAAGGGGTAAACTTGGAACACTTAAGTGAAGCGTTTAGCTCTTTAAGTGCAAGTACCGACCTTGAAGTGTGATCAAATTGATCAACTCGGTCTCTTAAGTGAAGCGAAAGCTCTTTAAGTGCGGGTGATCCTTTGATATTAATTTGAAGACTATCGACTTCATGGCCCAACAAAACGTTTGCTCCAGTAGATTCTGATCTGCCTGAGGTGACATCAAATGTTATCATGTCCAGGGATTCAACCGAGTGGTTTCCATTCTCACGTTTTTCTCATTTTCTTAAACTAAGAAATACGATGGCTTACATCCTTCGGTTCATCAGTAACTGTCGCAACAACCTCAAAACCAACGGTCCGCTCTCTTGCTCTGAAAAACAGTTTGCATTTAATACATTATTGAAATTGTCGCAGAAGGAATCCTTCGATGAATATCATACTCTTTCGAATGGTAAACAATTATCCTCAAAAAACAAACTGCTCTCATTAAGTCCATTTGTTGATAAAAATGGTCTCATTAGAGTAGGAGGACGACTTAAAAATGGAGGTTTCACGTTTGACAAAACGCACCCAGTCTTGCTCTCAGCTAAGCATGCCTTGACTAAATTGGTTTTCCGCTATGAACATATCCGTCTAATGCATGCAGGGCCTCAACTGCTTCTGTCTTCCATTCGCGAACAGTTGTGGCCGATAGGGGGACGTAATTTATCTAGGGCTACTGTGCACAAATGCCAACGTTGCTTTCGTCTTAATGCGAAATCAGCCCACCCAATAATGGGCAACTTGCCTGAGCAGCGACTCCGGCCTGGATATCCGTTTCAAACTACCGGAATGGACTATGCTGGTCCTATCTTAGCATTAAATAGAAGGGGTCGCGGAAGCAAGACGGAAAAAGTATATGTTGCCATTTTTATCTGTTTTGTCACCAAATGCATCCATCTCGAGCTCGTTAGCTCTCTATCCACGGACTCATTCCTATCAACGTTACGTCGCTTCATTGCTAGGCGCTCTAAGCCTTCAGTTTTGTTTTCCGATAACGGATCATCGTTTGTTGGCGCTCGTAGTGAACTTTATAGATTCCTAAATGAAAATGCCAGTACTTTTGCAGATGACTTATCAAATGAGGGAATCGATTTTAAATTTATACCAGCATACGCGGCACACATGGGCGGTTTATGGGAAGCGGGCGTAAAATCTTTTAAATCGCACCTGCACCGTGTGTTAGGGAACGCTCACTTAGTTTTTGAAGACCTTTACACCGTCTTAGTCCAAATTGAGGCGATATTGAACTCGCGTCCCTTGACACCTCTATCGACCGACCCACATGACATGACGCCTTTGACCCCTGGGCAATTTTTGGTAGGACGACCGATGACTGCCTTGCCTACCCCTATGCTTGTCAATGCCAGCAAGAATCGGCTCTCACGCTATGAAAGGGTGGAGCAACTACGCCAGCACTTCTGGGCAAGGTGGCATAAGGAGTATGTCGCCGAGTTGCAGCAACGAACCAAATGGCGCACCTGTAAGGGTCCACAACTGCAAAAAGGAGCAATGGTGCTCATCAAAGAAGAAGGTCTTCCCCCCATGAAATGGCGTCTCGGGCGCATTGTTGAACTACATCCTGGTAGCGACGGTGTTGCAAGAGTCGCAGATGTCACCACTACAAGAGGAGTGATACGCCGAAGCTTCAACCGTATATGCCCTCTGCCTACCATTGACGATGAAGGGTTGAAAGACCATGCTTTCAACGCCGGGGGGCATGTTGGAGATGCAAGAGGAACGTCCCCCCGCGCAGCGCCGGCGGCGGCCGGGCTCGGACAACGAGATGGTTTACCACTCTAGACGCGAACTCACACGAAATTCATACAAACATTTTGATTATTTTGTATACAAATTTGGAAGTTTAATTAAATGCATGTTATATAAAAATTCATCTCATCATTGAAATCTAAGCCCCAACACAGCCCAAACCACTGAACCTAGAGACTTGAAATTTTGCACATAGATTCCTTATACAATGTAGGCATCCACTAAGGAAGGATTTTCGGGAATTCCCACGGGAACGGGAAAAAACGGGATTTATAGATTCGATTCCAAGTGACCGTATCTCAGTAACTATAATAACTAGACTCTTCAAATTTGATACACAAATAGGTATTACAATAATGAAAACATCGATTTCAGGATTTTTCAAAATTCTCACGGGATAAGGAATAAACGGGATTTATATATTCAGTTCAACGGAATCCTATGAACTATAATTACTAGATTATTCAAATTTGGCATAAAAGTAGGTAATTGTAATAGTAAAAAACTGTTTTAAGGATTTTTTGGAAATTCCCACGGGATAAAGAAAAAACGGGATATTTCGTTTTACTGGTCGTAGAAAGCTGAAATTCGGCATGAAGGTTGCTTGGGGAGTGTAGAGGAGCATTGAGAGAGGAATTTCCAAAATTCCCACGGGAACGGGAAAAAACGGGATTTATATATTCGATTCCGAGTGACCGTATCTCAGTAACTATAATAACTAGACTCTTCAAATTTGATACACAAGTAGGTATTACAATAATGAAAACATCGATTTCAGGATTTTTCAAAATTCTCACGGGATAAGGAATAAACGGGATTTATATATTCAGTTCAACGGAATCCTATGAACTATAATTACTAGACTCTTCAAATTTGGCATAGAAGTAGGTAATTGTAATAGTAAAAAACAGTTTTAAGGATTTTTGGAAATTCCCACGATATAAAGAAATAACGGGATATTTCGTTTTACTGGTCGTAGAAAGCTGAAATTCGGCATGAAGGTTGCTTGGGGAGCGTAGAGGAGCATTGAGAGAGGAATTTCCAAAATTCCCACGGGAACGGGAAAAAACGGGATTTATATATTCGATTCCGAGTGACCCTATCTCAGTAACTATAATAACTAGACTCTTCAAATTTGATATACAATTAGGTATTACATTAGTTAAAATATTACAATCAGGATTTTTCAAAATTCCCACGGGATAAGAAAAAAACCGGATTTATATATTCAGTTCAACGGAATCCTATGAACCATAATTACTAGACTCTTCAAATTTGGCATAAAAGTAGGTAATTATAATAGTGAAAAAAGGGTTTCAAGGATTTTCGGAAATTCCCACGGGATAAGGAAAAAACGAGATTTTTCGTTTTCTGGTCGTAGAAAGCTGAAATTCGGCATGTAGGTTGCTTGGGGAGTGTAGAGGAGCCTTGAGAGAAGACTTTCCAAAATTCCCACGGGAACGGGAAAAAACGGGATTTTTCGTTCTACTGGTTGTAGAAAGTTGAAATTCGGCATGTAGGTTGCTTGGGAAGTGTAGAGGAGCATTGAGAGAGGACTTTTCAAAATTCCCACGGGAACGGGAAAAAACGGGATTTTTCGTCTTACTGGTCGTAGAAAAATGAAATTCGGCTTGTAGGTAGCTCGGGGAGTTTAGAGGAGCATTAAGAGAGGACTTTCCAAAATTCCCACGGGAACGGGAAAAAACGGGATTTTTCGTTTAACTGGTCGTAGAAAGTTGAAATTCGGCATGTAGGTTGCTTGGGGAGTGTAGAGGAGCATTGAGAGAGGACTTTCCAAAAATCCCACGGGAACGGGAAAAAACGGGACTTTTCATTTTACTGGTCATAGAAAGCTGAAATTTGGCATGTAGGTTGCATGATGAGTGTAGAGGAGAATTAAGAGAGGGTTTTCCAAAATTCCCTCGGGTACGGGAACAAACGGGATTTTTCGTTTTACTGGTTGTAGAAAGCTAAAATTCGGCATGTAGGTTGCTTAGGGAGTGTAGAGGAGGATTGAGAGAGGGCTTTCCAAAATTCCCACGGGAACGGGAAAAAACGGGACTTTTTGTTTTACTGGTCGTAGAAAGCTGAAACTCGGCATGTAGGTTTTTTGGGGAGTGTAGAGGAGCATTGAGAGAGGACTTTTCAAAGTTCCCACGGGAAAGGAAAAAACGGGATTTTTCATTTTACTGGTCATAGAAAGCTGAAATTTGGCAAGTGGGTTCCTTGGGGAGTGTTGAGGAGGATTAAGAGAGGGATTTCCAAAATTCCCACTGGAACGGGAAAAAACGGGACTTTATGTTTTACTGGCCGTAGAAAGCTGAAATTCAGCATGTAGGTTGTTTGGGGAGTGTAGAGTAGCACTGAGAGAGGACTTTCCAAAATTCCCACGGGAACGGGAAAAAACGGGATCTTTCGTTTTACTGGTCATAGAAAGCTGAAATTTGGCAGGTGAGTTCCTTGGGGAGTGTAGGGGAGCATTAAGAAAACATTTCCCGAAATTCTTACGGGAACGGGAAAAAAACGGGATTTTGCGTTTTACTGGTTGTAAAAAGCTAAAATAAGTAGTAAGTATAAGTATTGTAAGTTTATACTGTAAATAGGCCGCAAAGGGCTCTTTAACCGACTTCTAAAAAAGGAGGAGGTTATGCATTCCACCTTATGTATTTTTTTATGAAGGTATGTTCACCGATTTCTTGGTCAATTGTGGACCTGCTTGCTTGCTTGCCTGTATGCTTGCTTGCTTGATATCTTGGTTCTTTGGAATACTCATGGTACACGCGAGCGAAGCCGCGGGCAAAAGCTAGTCTTAATATATAAAAGAAGAAACTGACTGACTGACTGACATATCAACGCACAGCCCAAACCACTGGGCCTAGAGATTCCAAATTTGGCATGTAGGTTCCTTATAAGGCCTAGGGGTGCACTAAGAAAGGATTTTTCAAAACTCACTCCCTAAGGGGGTGAAACGGGGATCCAAAGTTTGTAAGGGGAAACAAGATTCGTTCGACTATTTTATTCGAAACTTCACAGAAGTACTCCTAATGATAAATGAGTAAACACGTGTTTCAGGTTTTTTGAGAATTCAACCCCTAAAAGGGGGAAAAGGGGTAACAAAGTCTGAAAATCAACATGGGTGTTGTTTCTATGGTTTATCGGGTCGCTGGTTATGAAAACGACAACGGTTTTAAAATCCGACGTGGCGGACGTTAAATACCATCTCCCTGGATGGGGTGCGATGGGGTTGAAATGTCTAAATAACCTAAATGACTGTGGATATATCAACGCGCAGCCCAAACCACTAAATCTAGAGACTTGAAATTTTGCACATAGATAACTTATACAATGTAGGCATCCACTAAGGAAGGATTTTTGGGAATTCCCACGGGAACGGGAAAAAACGGGATTTATAAATTCGATTCCGAGTGACCCTATCTCAGTAACTATAATAACTAGACTCTTCAAATTTGATACACAAGTAGGTATTATATTAGTTAAAACATCAATTTCAGGATTTTTCAAAATTCCCACGGGATAAGGAAAAAACGGGATTTATATATTCAGTTCAACCGGATCCTATGAACTAAAATTACTAGACTCTTCAAGTTTGACATTGAAGTAGGTAATTATTATAATAAAAAACTGTTTTAAGGATTTTCGGAAATTCCCACGTCATAAAGAAAACACGGGATTTTTCGTTTAACTGGTCGTAGAAAACTGAAATTCGGCATGTAGGTTGCTTGGAGAGTGTAGAGGAGGATTGAGAGAGGACTTTACAAAATTCCTACGGGAACGGCAAAAAACGGGATTTTTCCTTTTTGTGATCGTAGAAAACTGAAATTCGGCAAGTAGGTTGCTCGGAGAGTGTAGCGAAGCATTGAGAGAGGACTTTCCAAAATTCCCACGGAAACGGGATAAAACGGGATTTTTCGTTTTACTGGTCGTAGAAAGCTGAAATTCGGCATGTAGGTTGCTTAGGGAGTGTTAAGGAGCATTGTAAGAGGACTTTCCAAAATTCCTACAGGAACGGGAAGAAACGGGATTTTTCATTTTACTGGTCGTAGAAAGCTGAAATTCGGCATGCAGGTTGTTTGGGGAGTGTAGAGGAGCATTGAGAGAGGACTTTTCAAAATTCCCACGGGAACGGGAAAAACAGAATTTTCCGTTTTACTGGTCATAGAAAGCTGAAATTCGGCATGTAGGTTGCTTTGGGAGTGTAGAGGAGCATTGAGAGAGGATTTTCCAAAATTCTTACGGGAACGGGAAAAAACGGGATTTTTTGTTTTACTGGTTGTAGAAAGCTGAAATTCGGCATGTAGGTTGCTTTGGGAGTGTAGAGGAGCATTGAGAGAGGATTTTCCAAAATTCTCACGGGAACGGGAAAAAACGGGATTTTTTGTTTTACTGGTTGTAGAAAGCTGAATTCGGCATGTAGGTTGCTTGGGGAGTGTAGAGGAGCATTGTGAGAGGACTTTCCAAAATTCCCACAGGAACGGGAAAAAACGGGATTTTTCATTTTACTGGTCGTAGAAAGCTGAAATTCGGCATGCAGGTTGTTTGGGGAGTGTAGAGGAGCATTGAGAGAGGACTTTTCAAAATTCCCACGGGAACGGGAAAAACAGAATTTTCCGTTTTACTGGTCATAGAAAGCTGAAATTCGGCATGTAGGTTGCTTATGGAGTGTAGAGGAGCATTGAGAGAGGATTTTCTAAAATTCCTACGGGAACGAGAAAAAACGGGATTTTTCGTTTTACTGTTTGTAGAAAGCTGAATTTGGCATGAAGGTTGCTTGGGGAGTGTAGAGGAGCATTGTGAGAGGACTTTCCAAAATTCCCACAGGAACGGGAAAAAACGGTATTTTTCGTTTTACTGGTCGTAGAAAGACGAAATTTGACAAGTGGTTTCCTTGGGGAGTGTAGACGAGCATTAAGAAAGCATTTACCGAAATTCTTACGGGAAAGGGAAAAAACGGGATTTTGCGTTTTACTGGTTGTAGAAAGCTATAATTTCAAATTTTATAAATTCACACTGTAAATATGCCGCAAAGGGCTCTTTAACCGAGTTCAAAAAAAGGAGGAGATTATGCATTCCACTTATGTATTTTTTTATGTAGGTATGTTCGCCGATTTTTTGGTCAATTGTTGACCGATTATAAAAATTATTTTTTTATTCGAAAGAATACAATATACTCCTGAGATGGTTCCATTGTCACCAAATCAGGATCTGATGACGGGATCTTAGGGCAATCGAGGGCAACCCTCAAATTTTGTAGGCACGCTTTACGTTTTTCATATATTTTCTCAAGCTATTTAAGTGTTTGCGTCTGGTAGACATCATCTCATGTAGATGAGCTGATGATGGAAGGTAAAACTCCTTAACGGTTAGGAGTTATAGGAAGTTTCTTTAAATATCATATGCACGTATAGACCTTTAGTTGTATTCTTTCTGGTTATTCAGATGAGCTGATGATGGAAGGTATAACTCCTTAACGGTTAGGTCACACAACACCTTAATAAAATACTATAATATGTATAACTAGCTTTTGCCCGCGGCTTCGCTCGCGTGTACCATGAGTATTCCAAAGAACCAAGATATCAAGCAAGCAAGCATATAGGCAAGCAAGCATGCATGCACGCAAGCAAGCGTGCAAGAAAGCGTGCAAGTAAGCGTGCAAGCAAGCGTGCAAGCAACCCGACTAAACTTCAGGTAGATACGGTCCTTTACAGTATTTCTTTAAGTATATAGAATGTTTTTCACTAATTCGGAAGCGGGCACTAAAATAATCAGGATTGTAAATAATATAAAACCTTTTATTACTTTCCCCTGTCCTGCATTAGGTATACTTAATTCAATGTTTTCTTACCTTCTACGGAAACTTGAATGACTGGAAGCGCTGTGTACCTACTTAGCATTGATATTATACATATTATAGTATCTTGTTAAGGTGTTGTGTGACCTAACCGTTAAGGAGTTATACCTTCCATCATCAGCTCATCTGAATAACCAGAAAGAATACAACTAAAGGTCTATACGTGCATATGATATTTAAAGAAAGTTCCTATAACTCCTAACCGTTAAGGAGTTTAACCTTCCATCATCAGCTCACCTGGATAACCTGAAAGAATACAACTATTGGTCTATACGTACCTATAATATTTGAAAAAATATCCTCAACTCCTAACCGTTAAGGAGTTTTACCTTCCATCATCAGCTCATCAACATGAGATGATGTCTACCAGACGCAAACACTTAAATAGCTTGAGAAAATATATGAAAAACGTAATTCGTGCCTACAAAATTTGAGGGTTGCCCTCGATTTCCCTGAGATCCCGTCATCAGATCCTGATTTAGTGACAATGGGACCATCTCAGGAGTATATTACATTCTTTCGAATAAAAAAATATTTTTTAAAATCTGTTTACAATTGACCGAGAAATCGGTGAACATACCTACATAAAAAAATACATAAAGTGGAATGCATAACCTCCTCCTTTTTTTGAAGTCGGTTAAAGAGCCCTTTGCGGCCTACTTACAGTATAAATGAAGAAATGAACGCAAACTATAACGCCTGATGAAAGTACATAGCAATGTCTTCAGCATAAGCTTTTGTCGTAGGCCGGTTGAAGGAAGCCTCTCTCTGATACTAACAGTGTGACTTGCAACATTTCAGTTATTGTACTCGTTCCTTATAATTAATAAATTAGTGTTTATCAGTATATAACGCGTTATTTATTTACAACAGGTTATGGGCCGTCCCTGCCTGCAATAGTTGTGAAAGTAAAAAGTCGTAATAATAGTGAAAAGTACGAAAAGTTACAATAAAAAAAATATAACCTAACTTCTCGCGTAAAAGAAATTCTCTTTCAGCTTAGTTTGTTATAAAAAGGCATATTATGGCTACAAACACTTTATCAATTCAAAAATTGACCGGGCGAGATGATTTTTCAACCTGGAAGTTTGCAATGGAAGCATATTTGCAACACGAAGAATTGTATGAATGTGTTATAACGGAAGATAATATCGACAAAAAAAAGGACACTAAAGCCAGGTCTAAAATAATATTGTCAATTGATCCACAATTGTTCGTCCATGTGCAAGAAGCTACAACAGCAAAACAGGTATGGGACAACTTGTGCAAAGCGTTTGAAGACTCTGGCCTTCTCAGAAAAGTTGGACTACTCAGAGACTTAATAAATACTAATCTAGAATCGAGTGCAAATATAGAAGATTATATTAATAAAATAATGTCAGCAGCACACAAATTAAGAAACATAGGCTTCAGTGTAGGTGATGAGTGGCTCGGAACGCTTATGTTGGCTGGATTGCCAGATGAGTATAAGCCAATGATTATGGGAATTGAGAGCTCAGGCATAAAAATTAGTGCAGATTTGATCAAAACCAAGCTTTTACAAGAAGTTAAGCCATCAAATACAACTACCGCCTTTTATGCAAAGTCAAAAAAATTTAAGACCCCAAATCAATTTAATAAAAGCAAAGAAAGTTACTCAATGAAACCTAAAGGTCCCCGCTGTTTCAATTGTAATAAATACGGCCATTTGGGGAAGCAATGTTGGTTTAATAACAAAAAAGAAGAAAAAAGTACAAAAAATGGTTTTGTTGCTGCTTTTTCAGCTTCAACTACAAATGATGCTACCAGCTGGTTTTTAGATTCCGGAGCCTCAGCCCATATGACAATGCATAGGGAATGGCTAGAAAATGAAATGGCACCGCCTGTAAATAATATCAGGATTGCCAATAACCAAGTACTTCCAGTACAAAGCTGTGGCACTGTGACCATCAGAGTACCCAGTGAAATAACAGGACAGTATGAAAATATACAGGTAAAAGATGTACTGTTTATACCTGACTTATCAACAAACCTACTTTCAGTCAGTAAAATTATTATGAATGGAAATAAAGTCGAATTTGAGAGTAATGGCTGTTCAGTTATCAACAGCAAAGGAAACATAGTGGCCAATGCAAAATTAGTAAACAACACTTATAAATTACTAACCGATCAAAGTGGAAAGGCTATGACAGCTACGGCTGAGGACAAATATCTCTGGCACCAAAGGCTAGGTCATATTAATTTCAATGACCTAAATAAAATTACAGATTATGCAATAGGTGTGAAGCTATCTCAACAGGAAAAGGAATATACTTGTTCACCATGCTTGAAAGCCAAACAGACTAGACAACCATTTAAAAATGAAGGAACCCGGGCTACAAGTTTGCTTGAGGTCATACACTCCGATCTCTGCGGGCCGATGGAGAAGCAGTCTATTGGTGGTGCAAGGTATTTTATAACTTTCATTGATGATTTTTCTAAAAAGGTATTTGTCTATTTTCTGAAACAAAAAACAGAAGCATTGGAAAAATTCTTAGAATTCAAAAATAGAGTAGAAAATGAATTAGACATGAAAATAAAAACGCTCAGAACGGACAATGGCACTGAATATAAAAACAATAAATTTGATAAATGCCTAAAATACTTTGGTATTAAACATCAAACAAGTAATCCCTATACTCCAGAACAAAATGGCGTAAGTGAGCGGATGAACCGCACGCTAGTAGAACGAGCAAAATGCATGATGTTTAATGCTTCATTACAGACGGAGTACTGGGCTGAAGCTGTAGCCACTGCTGCTTATATTGTCAACAGATCTCCTTGCCGCTCCTTACCTGAAGTTACACCTGAAGAGCGATGGACTGGATCCAAGCCTGACCTAAGCCACATGAAAATATTTGGATGCCAAGCCATGGTGCATATTCCAAAAGAAAAACGTCACAAATTTGACCCAAAGTCGCGAGAGTTGACATTTGTGGGATACAGCGACTGCACCAAAGGATATCGTTTTGTTGATAAAAGAACCAAACAAATTATAATGAGCAGGGATGTAGTTTTTCTGGAAGAGACTGTTAGTGTAGCTGAAGCTACAAAAGGTATTGTAAATGGAAATGCAAGTATAAAGTCAACCGAAAATGATTTACAATCGCCAGTGAACAATCCAAATGAAATATGTAATGAAATAAGTAGAAGAAGTGAAGTAAACACAATACATTTCGAGGTAGAACAGAAAATGGAACAATCTACTAGTGAAGAAGTTCATGATGAGACAAACACATCTGAAGATTCGAGTGAAGTGTTTGATGATCCTCATGATGAGACATATGTGCCCTCGGATTCTGACTGTAACAGTTCTCCTGTGGTGTCCCACGTAAATTTAAGATCTCGCTGCCGTGGCCATAATAGAAATACAGAATCTGAATCATATTCCTTTTTATGTCTGAATTCAGAATCAGCAATGAGCTTGTTGGATAATGATCCTATAAATCACGTAGAAGCGTTAAATAGTGAATATTCAGATCTTTGGAAGAAGGCGATGGAAAATGAATATCAATCATTAATAGAAAATGATACCTGGACTGTTGAAGATTTACCCAAGAATAAAAAAAATCATTCCCTGCAAGTGGGTTTTTAAAACTAAAAGAAATGACGTCGGAGAAGTAATACGTTACAAGGCACGACTCGTCATTAAGGGATTCAGACAAACAAAAGGCATTGATTACCATGAAGTGTATGCACCAGTGGTACGCTATTCATCAATAAGATATTTAATTGGTTTAGCCACCAAATACGACTTAAAAATACACCAACTGGATGCAATCACAGCATTTTTACAAGGCGACGTAGAAGAAGAAATATATATGTCATTACCACCTTGTTATGAAATAGAAAACAAAGTTTGTCGGCTTAACAAAGCTTTATACGGATTGAAACAAGCCAGTCGACAATGGAATAAAAAATTGAATGCTGCTCTTCTGGAAATTGGCCTAAAACGATCAATTGTAGACACTTGCATATACTATAGACTACAAAATGATCAAGATATACTTTTTATAGCAGTATATGTCGACGACCTACTATGTTTATTTAATAATGATAAAACTGCAAATTTTGTTAAAGAAAAATTGGGCGAAAAATTCAAAATGAAGGATCTTGGCGCCGCTCAGCAATGCATTGGTTTCAAAATAACACAATGCGATAATTTAAAAACAATATCTCTAGACCAGTCACTTTACATTGAAAAGATACTGCATAGATTCAGGATGTATGACTGCAAACCTGTACCAACCCCGTTTGAAGCCCATACTCAATTAAAAAAGGCTGATAATGAAAACGAAATTGTAAAAAACATACCCTATCAAGAGGCAGTGGGATGTTTACTTTACCTATCGCAGGGTACACGCCCTGATATTACCTTCGCTGTGAATTCTGTAAGTAGATTCAACAATAATCCTACAATTCAACACTGGACTGCTGTTAAAAGGATACTACGATATTTGAGAGGAACAATCGATATGAAACTTACATTCAAGAAAGACAAAAACAACATAACTGGCTATTGCGATGCAGATTGGGCCAGCGACACCATAGACCGAAGATCCTGCACAGGATATATTTTAATTTTTCAGGGTGCTTGCATCAGTTGGAATTCAAAAAAACAAGCTACAGTAGCATTAAGTACTACCGAAGCCGAGTACATGGCTATGAGCTCAGCTGTACAAGAAGCACTCTGGCTAAAACAACTTGAAGATGATTTCTTTCTCAATTTGTCAGGCACGCCAATAACACTGTACTGTGATAATCAAAGTGCTATTAGTATTTCAGGATCAGGTGCCTATCATGCCCGCAGCAAACACATCGATGTACGATACCACTTCGTGAGGGATAAGATTGCTGCAGGAAAAGTAAACGTCATGTATATCAGCACCGATAATATGGTAGCTGATGCGCTTACGAAAGGACTGCCTCGCCCAAAGCTCAGTTCTTTCACTGCTGCAATGGGTTTGCATTCAGGAGAGGGTGAAGAAATGAACGCAAACTATAACGCCTGATGAAAGTACATAGCAATGTCTTCAGCATAAGCTTTTGTCGTAGGCCGGTTGAAGGAAGCCTCTCTCTGATACTAACAGTGTGACTTGCAACATTTCAGTTATTGTACTCGTTCCTTATAATTAATAAATTAGTGTTTATCAGTATATAACGCGTTATTTATTTACAACAATAAACTTATGAATTTCGAAATTTTAGCTTTCTACGACCAGTAAAACGAAAAATCCCGTTTTTTCCCGTTCCCGTAAGAATTCCGGGAAATGCTTTCTTAATGCTCCCCTACACTCCTCAAGGAACCCACTTGCCAAATTTCAGCTTTCTACGAACAGTAAAACGAAAAATCCCGTTTTTTCCCGTTCCCGTGGGAATTTTGGAAAGTACTCTCTCAATACTCATCTACACTCTCCAAGCAACCTACATGCCGAATTTCGGCTTTCTACGACCAGTAAAACGAAAAATCCCGTTTTTTCCCGTTCCCGTGGGAATTTTGGAAAGTTCTCTCTCAATGCTCCTTTACACTTCCCAAGTAACCTACATGCCGAATTTCAGCTTTCTACGACCATTAAAATGAAAAATCCCGTTTTTTCGTTATCCCGTAGGAATTTCCGAAAATCCTTAAAACTGTTTTTTACTATTATAATTACCTACTTCTATGCCAAGTTTGAAGAGTCTAGTAATTATAGTTCATAGGATCCCGTTGAACTGATTATATAAATCCCGTTTTTTCCTTATCCCGTGGGAAGTTTGAAAAATCCTGAAATTTATATTTTAAATAATGCAATACCTACTTGTGTATCAAATTTGAAGAGTCTAAGTTATTATAGTTACTGAGATAGGGTCACTCGGAATCGAATATATAAATCCCGTTTTTTCCCGTTTCCGTGGGAATTCCCAATAATCCTTCCTTAGTGGATGCCTACATTGTATAAGGTATCTATGTGCAAAATTTCAAGTCTCTAGGTCTAGTGGTTTGGGCTGTGCGTTGATATATCAACAGTCATTTAGACATTTCAACCCCATCGCACCCCATCCAGGGAGATGGTTTTTTACGTCCGCCACGTCGGATTTTAAAACCGTTGTTGTTTTCATAACCAGCGACCCGATAAACCATAGAAACAACACCCATGTTGATTTTCAGACTTTGTTACCCCTTTCCCCCCTTTTAGGGGTTGAATTCTCAAAATACCTGAAACACGTGTTTACTCATTTACCATTAGGAGTACTTCTGTGAAGTTTCGAATAAAATAGTCGAACTAATCTTGTTTCCCCATACAAACTTTGGACCCCCTTTTCACCCCCTTAGGGAGTGAATTTTGAAAAATCCTTTCTTAGTGCACCCCTAGACCTTATAAGGAACCTACTTGCCAAATTTGGAATCTCTAGGCCCAGTGGTTTGGGCTGTGCGTTGATATGTCAGTCAGTCAGTCAGTCAGTCAGTCAGTCAGTTTCTTCTTTTATATATATAGATATCAATGCTAAGTAGGTACACAGCGCTTCCAGTTACTCAAGTTTCCGTAGAAGGTAAGAAAACATTGAATTATACCTAATGCAGGACAGGGGAAATTAAAAATAGGTTTTATATTATTAACAAACCTGGTTATTTTAGTGCCCGCTTTCGAATAGTGAAAAACATTGTATATAAAGAAATACTGTAAAGGACCGTATCTACCTGAAGTTTAGTCGGGCTTGCTTGCTCGCTTACTTGCACGCTTTCTTGCACGCTTGCTTGCTTGCGTGCATGCATGCTTGCTTGCATGCTTGCATGCTTGCTTGCTTGCCTGTATGCTTGCTTGCTTGATATCTTGGTTCTTTGGAATACTCATGGTACACGCGAGCGAAGCCGCGGGCAAAAGCTAGTAAATAAATAAATAAATATGTTAGACTTTAAACATACACAAACAAACAAGACATTGGGCCTGCGCTGGAACCCACAGACAGATCAATTTATGTTCCAACAAAAAATACATCGAAAGGATAACGTCACAGAAAACCTAACAAAAAGGACATTACTATCTGACATCGCAACGTTATATGACCCTTTGGGATGGCTATCTCCAATCACAATTAAGGCCAAAATTATTTTCCAACAAGTTTGGGAATCAGGAATCAACTGGGATGACTCATTGCCAGAGAATATAGAAAAAGAATGGACAATGTTTAGAAATGACATGCCATGTATAGAAAAGGTCATTATACCGCGCTGGCTGGGAAATACAACACAGCGCGTTGAATTACACGGCTTCTGTGACGCATCGGAAAAGGCATTCTCGTGCGTCATATATTGCAAAACGAAATCACAGAATAGAGACATCGACATAAGCCTCGTCACTGCCAAAACCAAACTCGCCCCACTTAAAAAGGTAATTTCCATTCCGCGACTAGAACTGTGTGGAGCGCTACTTTTATCAAGATTGATGAAGAAAGTTACAGAAGCTTTAAATGATCGTGACATCACAGTACATGGGTGGACAGACTCTATGGTAGTCCTGGGCTGGCTACAAGGAGACGCAGCTAGGTGGAAGACGTTTGTTGCAAACCGAGTAACAAAGATAGTTGACGTCATTCCATCAGCCAGCTGGCGGCACGTTCCATCAGAACAAAATCCTGCCGATTGCGCGAGCCGAGGCCTGACTCTTTCGCAGCTATTAACCAACACAATGTGGTGGGAAGCCCCGACATGGTTAAAGCACGAAGCATCGCCGCAGCAGCATACAATTCAACTCCCAAAACTGGAAGTTAAAACTAAACATAAAACATACGCAACGCAAGAACATCGGGAATCGAACCTACTACAAGAACTTATAACAAAACATAGCTCTATGACTCGACTTATTCGAGTTACGTGTTGGATCATACGCTTTATAAACAACATACACAATAAGGTCAACGCTCAGCGTACTAACTACCTAACAACAAAGGAAATTGATGATGCACACACTGCAATTATGAAAACAGCGCAATTGGACTTTTACGAAGATATTCAACGATTGCGCAATCACGGCACAGTCAGTAGTAAAAGCAACTTACTTAAATTGATTCCATTTTTAAACTCAGATTCATTATTGTGCGTTGGGGGACGCCTCGAGCATTCGAAGATTAAATCAACATCTAAACATCCAATAATATTACCCAAGAGACATAAAGTGACAGAAATGTTGATCGATCAAGCGCACAAGACTACTCTACATGCTGGAGCTAAATTAACTTTGGCCTACTTGCGTAATAAATACTGGATTCTGGGCGGCTACGGAAGAGTTAAGGAGCAAATAAGGAGGTGCGTCAAGTGCATACGCTTTAATCGCAGCCAACAAAACAACCAATTGATGGCAGATTTACCTGAGCCGCGAGTAACCGCATCACGTCCTTTCACACACTGCGGGGTGGACTTCACAGGACAAGTCGAAGTCAAGGCTAATAAAGGCAGAGGGATAAAGACTACACTGGGATACATCGCAGTCTTTATTTGTATGTCAACAAAAGCGGTACATCTCGAGCTGGTGTCTGATCTCAGCTCGAATACATTCATCGCAGCCTTTAAACGCATGTGTGCAAGAAGAGGAGCTCCAAAGCACATGTACTCCGACAACGGAACCAACTTTGTTGGAGCTGCCAAGATACTAGCCAAAGAACACAAGAACGCCTTAGAACATTACATCAACTCTGAGTTCTTGGAGCACATCGCCTCTATAGGAATTGACTGGCATTTCAACGCACCAGCCTTTCCTAGCGCTGGGGGTCTGTGGGAGTCAGCAGTGCGCTAGCTGAAGCACCATCTCAAGCGAGTTATTGGTGCACAAAAATTAACATTTGAGGAGTTTACTACTCTCCTAACAGAAATTGAAGCATGCCTCAATTCGAGGCCACTAACCACCCTCAAGGAGGACTGCGAGGACTTGGACTACCTCACTCCGGGGCACTTCCTGATTGGCAGCCCCATACTATCGGCACAAACAGGCACAGACATTAGCGACATACGTACAAGATGGCAACTAGTAGAAAAAATGCATAGAGATTTCTGGAAGCAGTGGTCATCTGAGTACCTACAAACATTACAATCGCGCAACAAATGGAACACTTCAAAAAGAAACCTTGAAATCGGTGATGTCGTGGTGATAAAAGAAGATAACGCACCCCCAGCAAAGTGGTTACTCGGCAAGGTCCTGGAACTACATCCTGGCAAGGACGGGCTAGTACGTGTGGTAACATTGAAGACAAAAAACGGCACTATAAAGCGACCGATTATCAAATTAGCACCTCTACATGTGAAAACTGAGCCTGCAGTGAACACTAACATACAACAATCAACATCAATACCAACCAAAGTACCAAGAAAAGGGAGTAGCAAGACCCCGACGACCTTGACACATTACCTATTGACAATGTTACTCGTCTTGGTAAACTTAATTTCTCCGACTACTCAACAATCATTCAACGTCACTACTTTAGATGCCACAAAACCAGTCTATTTCGACAAAATCACCAACATACATATTATTCAAGACGAATGGAAGATAATTGTATACTACAATTTAACTACATACAAGCTGAGCCTAAACAACATCGAAAGTTACGTCAATAAACTGAACGACATGTGTACATCAGAACCGGCCTTCATCTTCATTTCTTCACAACTGCAACATGAAGTCAATGAACTCAAACATAATGACAAATTACTTCAATTAAACCACGAAAACAGAAGAAAAAGAGGCCTCATCGACGGAGTCGGCTATCTAGCGAACACCCTGTTTGGAGTATTAGACGAGCGTTTTGCCGAACAATACAAACATGACATCCAACACCTGCAACAAAACGAGAACCATCTGAAAAAATTATATAAACAACAAACATCGATAATTGAAGGTGAATACAACATTTTAAAGCGAAACGAGGAAGTGATGAACAAACAATACCAACTCATAAATGAACACCTCATTACCCTTCAAGCCGAGGAAGCATGGCAACAAAAGCAGCAGCGAAAGGACATGCTTGTTACGATAGGAACGCTGTCGGCCACAGTCATCATCTCCAGCCTCCACCGGATCCAAGATTCACTGATAGACATGATGACAGATTTACGCAATGGAAGAGTCAACATACAACTATTGGGCCCAACTGAGCTGCTTAAACAACTACATATTATCACCAGTCAGTTACCAACCGACATGGCTCTACCCAACTTCAGTAATGAACAAAGCCTCAGAAACATTTACAAGGTGATCCGTGTACATTCAAGACTTACAGAAGCTGCCACTTCTTAACATAGATCAATACGATCTTCATCGCATAATTCCGTTCCCACAAAAGAGAAAACTGAGCTCCACGTCTATAATACCTACCTCAGAATACGTGGCCATTAACCTAAGAAAGGATATGTTTATTACAATGCAGTTAAATCAATTACATACATGTTTAACAATTGCCGAAGATCATCTTTTATATCCGATAAGCCAGCCTATATACAATATAAAAGGCACCGAAGCCACCTGTGAAGCTCAAATTATAAACAACGATAATTTGACTCAATGTAAAACAGAGATAACAGCAATTTGCGGCGACAAGTGGATAAAGTTACACAGTGGCGGCGCGTGGCTATTCTCATGTTGCCAGGAATGCGCAGTGCGCATATTTTGCACAGCCGGCGTTACATCGAAGTCATTACAAGGTACAGGCCTTATTACACTAGGTCAGGGATGCCTACTCAAGCATGACTCATTTACCATACCAGCGCATCTTAGTTTTAAAAGTACACTGATGAACATGGGCGCAGATGAGATGAAAGTTATCGTACCACCACTTCCAGAGATCAACAACTTCATAAGCAACTCATCAACCCGCATTATTACCCCACAAGGACACGCTGAGATCTTGAGCGAACTACGGCAGAAAATAGACAATGTGAAGAAAACAAGAAAATATCGCTAATGACGAAAGCGCTTCATCACATGACATCCATCAATATGCTCTAATCTACATGCTCTTATCACTGGTGGCAGCAGTATGTATCTTCAAGGGAGCACGCAAGATCAAGAGAAGCTGCACTCAGCTGCACCATAACGAAACTCCACCAACATTAGAATTAATGCCAATGGGAAACGAGATACCCGTGGCCTCGAGTACGACGACGCAGCGACGACATGCAATAGACGCCGCTACGTCCCCGACGATGACGAGAGACAAACGTGGATTTTAATTTTAATACCTACTATTGTAGAAGTTTTTAGATCTATCATTTATTATTCATGTCTTTTACACATACTTTATTTACATTTGTTCTACATTATCTTTGTATTTTCTTAAGTCGGCAGCATGTACGAGCAAACTCGACATTAATATTAAGCTTACGCTGCACCCGCTGTGCACGTCACACGTTTATACCTAATTTGCATAATATTTTGTAATACAATTCAGTGTCAATAAATCACTCAACCTAAACATACGTTTTTATCAGTTAAAAACAGTTTTACATTACCTACATCCTTCCACGGGCAAACAGCTCGTACAGACACCATTTGAAAAGGACGTGAGCAATGCTTAGGGCGTCCCATTTCACCCAAGACTTGATGATTCTGATGTTTGTATGACAGACACTTGGTACAAGAGCTGACAAATTTTACAACGTCCTGATGCATACCCGGCCAGAAGTATCTTAACGCTAACCTACGGTACGTTTTGAAGACACCTAGATGTCCAGCCATGGGTTCTGAGTGATTCTCGTTGATTACATCATGACGAAATTCACTCGGTACTACTTCCTTCCACGAAAACTCGGAGGTAAACTCGTGTTTATTTTTGCACAATCGAAAAAGCGAATTGTTTTTAATCAAGAAATTGGGAAAATTTTGTGGTTTTGTTAAACAGCAATTGTAAATATTCTTGTACCAATTGTCTGTCGTATTTAAGTACGAATTTGATATATTAATGGCGCTCACTGGAAAAGCTCTCGAAAGGGCGTCGGGAATAACGTTGTCCGCGCCACGACGATGCTTAAGGTCAAAATTGAAAGCTGACAACCGCACTCCCCAACGTGCCAGACGACCTGTGGGGTTAGTTAGAGAAAGGAACCACTTCAACGCCATGTGATCAGTAATCACAGTGAAGCGTTTTCCGTTCTCCAAATAACACCTCCAGTGTTCAAGAGCGATAACGACCGCTAAGGTTTCACGCTCAGTAATGCTATAGTTTCGCTCTGCCGTAGACAAGGATTTGCTCATATAAGCAATTGGGTACTCCTTACCATCTACGGTTTGGGTTAACATAGCGCCCACGCCGTAGTTACTGGCATCGGTATGCACCTCAAATGGTTTATCGTAATCAGGGCAAAAAAATACGGGAGCTGAAACTAAGCACTCTTTGAGCTTGTGAAAAGCGGCGTCAGCCTCAGGGGTCCATTTAAAAGGTGGGCCACCCTTCTTCATCATTTCAGCCGAAAGACGTCCACTGCTGAACATAGGCCTCCCCCAAGGCTCGCCAAACAGATCGGCCCTGCGCCATCCGCATCCAATGCGTTCCCGCTACCTTCACCAGGTCGTCGCTCCATCTTGTTGGAGGCCTACCTACACTGCGTCTTCCGGTCCGCGGACGCCACTCGAGAACCTTTCGGCCCCATCGGCCGTCAGTTCTACGGGCGATGTGCTCTGCCCACTGCCACTTAAGTCTAGCGATTCTTCGAGCTATGTCCGTGACTTTAGTTCTCGCGCGGATTTCATCATTTCTAATGCGATCCCGCAGAGAAACTCCAAGCATAGCCCTCTCCATCGCCCTCTGAGTGACCTTGAGCTTCCTTATAAGACCCATCGTTAGCGGCCACGTCTCAGTGCCATAAGTCATCACTGGCAACACACACTGGTCAAAGACTTTTGACTTGAGACACTGCGGTATATCGGATGACAAGATATTGCGGAGCTTCCCGAACGCTGCCCAGCCGAGTCTAATTCGTCGATTGACCTCTTTCTCGAAGTTGCACCTACCCAATTGGATTGTATGTCCCAGATAGATATAGTCGTCAACAACTTCGAGCAAAGTATCTCCGATTACGACGGGAGTTGGTACAACATGGGCGTTCGACATGACCTTCGTCTTGTCCATGTTCAATTTAAGACCAACTCTCTCGGAGACTCTTCCGAGGTCAGCGAGCATCGCACTGAGGTCCTCCAAGGTCTCAGCCATAAGCACCACGTCGTCGGCAATTGGCAAGCGTCACCAGATGTCTGTAGGATCATCTTACGTCGATCTTCCATGAGCTTTAGAGTAGAAGGTGTGATTTTTTTGGTTCTATTTGTACGGTGAGTCTTAAAGAACTTTGACCCAACCGTATGGACAGCTTCCACAAACCCGTCATTGTAGTCATTCGAAACGGTTTATCAGTCGCGATCTTTCAAGCTTGAACCGAAATTTCAATGTGCCTCGTACCATACGGTGATCACTCCCGGTTTTAACCGCACTGATCACGGAGACATCATTGAATATTTGCTTCCTCGTCGACATAATAAAGTCTATCTCATTCCTCGTTACACCGTCAGGGCTCATCCAAGTCCATTTCCTGTGCTCTCGCTTCTTGAAGAAGGAGTTCATCATATAGAGTCCCTCCTTCTCCATAAAGCCGGCCAGTAGGTGGCCTCGGTGATTCCTACGCCCTACTCCAAATTGCCCCATTCGCAGCTCTTCACCATCCCGTTTACCCAGTTTTGCGTTGAAGTCCCCCATAACAACCGTGAAGTGAGTTCCGGAGCTATGCATGGCTCTGGAGATATCCTCATAAATAGTTTCCACCTCTTCGTCGGAGTGTGCCGAAGTCGGAGCGTAAACTTGTACGACCTTCAACGAATACCGTTTGGTCAATCTTAGTACAAGGTACGCTACCCTGGTCGACACACTCACGATCTCCACGACGTTGTTTACAAGGGACTTGTGGACGATAAACCCGACACCGCCCTGGGACTGTTGGTCGCCCTCCCGGAAATAGAGCATGTTACCAGAGTTCAGGATTATCGTATCCTCCCCCTCTCTTCGGACTTCTGATAACCCTACTATCCCCCATCGTAACCTGCTCAATTCCTCCTCCAGCTCCATTAACCTATCATCCGTCCGCAGCATACGGCAGTTATACGTTGCCAGGGCCAGGGGTCGTTGCTGATGGTAGCCGGATCGCTTCCGGGGATTCTTAGCACCCCTTGCCCCGCCGCTACCCAGGCCGCTACCATAGCCTGGAACAGCGGGGCTACCGGAGACTAGGGGCCGTTTTCGTTTGGACTCAGCCATAGGGGGGTATTTGCCGTAGTCGCCACGCTTGGCAGGCGGGTTGGCGACCGCAGTGGAAAAACCGTACATATTAGGGACGCTGCTGCCCGTCCTCCGGTATTACTGGCCGCAGTTTTAGGACATACCCGGGTCCTTCTTATTGGAAGTTAATTTGTTAAGAGGACCTGCAATGGTACTAAACTGAGGCACGAAACGACGGTACCATGTGGCGGTCCCGAGAAATCGTTTTATGTCCTTCCTACATTTAGGTGTTGGATAATTCAAAATGGCTTCGACTTTCTCTGGGTCCGTCCACAGCCCGTAACTATCCACGACGTAACCTAAGTACTTAAGCTGGCCCCTAAAGAACTTACACTTCTCTAAGTTTACAGTAAGGTTTGCATGACAAAGTTTTTCAAGTACTCTTAGAAGAAGAGATACGTGAGAATCAAAATCTTCTGATACTATAATGATATCGTCTAAATATGCAAACACTTTTAAATCAAATTCTCTAAAAAGTAAATCAACTAGACGTTGTTGCGTTGCTGGAGCGTTAGTCAGACCAAAGGCGGTTCTCTTGAAACGGTAAGTGCCGCGACCGGGAACGTAAAAAGCAGTTTTGTCCCTATCTTCGACAGCAATCGGTATCTGCCAGAAAGCTTTAGATAAATCGATACTCGAGAGGTAGCGAGCGTCACGAAGATTATCTAGAATTTCAGACACGTAAGGCAAATTGTACGCATCCTTCCGAGTAACCGAATTCAGCTTGCGGCTGTCAAGACAGAACCGTGGCTAGCCATTCTTTTTGGTAACTACGAGAACGGGTGAAGACCAGGCGCTTTCACAGTTTCTTTCCATTGCCACCGCCGTTTGATACGCCTTCAGAAATGTATACTCCTCATTTACGAACAATCTTTGTCTAATTGCATCATTTTCGATACCACACATAAACTGATCTCGTAAATTGTTTTCTAATTCTACCTTAAAGTTGCAATCCTTCGACAATTTTTTTAACTCCGCCGCATAATCTGCTAATGATTCACCACGCTGTTGTTTACGTAATCGAAATTTATATCTTTCTGCCAATACGCTCGGTTTTGGTTGTAGATGGTTAGCCATTATTTCAACCAATTTGGCATAAGTTTTGGATGCTGGCTTATCCGGCGTACACAGCGTCACAAGCAGCTCGTAACTAGCACTTCCCATAACAGTTATAAGCATCGGCACTTTAACTTCTTCCTTCACACTATTTACTATAAAATATTGTTCTAGCCGCTCGATGTACAACGCCCAGCTGTCCGACTTTAAGTCGAATGGTTCAATCTTACCAATCGACATTGTAAATTCACTTTTTACGTTCACAACAAGACACACGTAAGTTCGTAATCGTCGCCAGAATATTATGTATGGTCCCAGCCTCGTACTCAGCACAGGAACTTCAGGAGTTTTAGCGGAGCTAAATAAAACACGTCCACTCTGTACGGTGCTATAATTGAAGGAAAGTTATAAACTACCCACACTTACAATATCAATAAAAATATGCATACCCTACATTCTTTGTACATATACCACAGTAGACGAAAATATTAAGTCAAACGCGGTTGCACAAAAACAAAGATTTGACCGGTGTCGAATTAAAGCACGGAGGTATTCAGAGGGAAATTTGGTTTTAATAAAAATTCAAAGCCAAAATAATGACGGTAGAAGTAGAAAGTTGCTACCGACTTTCAAAGGCCCATTTCAAGTGAAAAGAATATTATATATAGGATAGATATGAGGTGACGGATATAAAAGGGAGCGAAAGGAGCGCTAAGAAGTATACTGGCGTATGGTCCGCGGAAAATATGAAGCCATGGATAAGGATTGACGATTGGGAATCTTCATAAATAGTATGTATATTTTAATTGGTATTTTATTGATAGCCCGTGTTGGCAGGAAATGTAAATATAACTATGTGGCAAAGTTTTGACTAAAGTGAGTAAAAATAAACAATGAATTGGTATTTACTTTATTTTATTTCAATATTTGTGAACGTAAATAAAAATATTGCTATATTTTTAAACACTTAAAATGTTGCCTTTTTAGTTAAAATATGTCTTTTACAGTTGCATACTTATAGCTTGCAAACTCGTACTTGATACGGGCGAGTCAAGACAAAATGCTAAAAGTAATAATAATAATAATGTTAGGTCACATTGCAAGCTCTGAAAATTATTTCTTTCCAAGTTTGCTTACAGGGTTAAAACTATCTTGGTACGCTTAAGTGGTGAAATGCCTTTAAGTGCAAGTAGTTTGAGACAAGGCGAATCACAAAGTGTGGCAAAGTCCCTTTTGTGATTTTCATAAAAAAAATGAAGCTTGGAAGGAAAAGTAGCATAATAAATAATAAATGTGACCTGAACAGCTTTTAAAGGAAATGAACGCCAGAGTAGTTATTTTACTTTATGAGCTAACACTTAGTTTATTACTGTGTTTCAGCATTCCATCTTAACTCGTGGGGTGCCTGGGGCAGACACCTTGCAGAATGGCCGTGTTGGCAACCGTCTCTGCCAGTGGGAAAAGCGAGTCACGTG
This sequence comes from Archips xylosteana, assembly GCA_947563465.1. Lineage (NCBI taxonomy): Eukaryota > Metazoa > Arthropoda > Insecta > Lepidoptera > Tortricidae > Archips > Archips xylosteana. Next base: position 896,139 of record OX387354.1, read on the forward strand.
ACTCGCTACAAACAGGACAGTGGTGCAGCTTGCAGCGCCATCTATCGAGGTTGACGCAACAGCTACGCCCTACTATCACTCGAGTGACCTAGAGGGGCAACACGAGGGCATAAAAAAAATCGCCGAGCCGCCGGAGGCTCTTTCTTCTGTCTGCCGCGATCTACTAAACAAAAATTTTTCAAGTATTGAGATTGTAATCTATATATATAAAAGAAGAAACTGACTGACTGACTGACTGACTGACTGACTGACTGACATATCAACGCACAGCCCAAACCACTGGGCCTAGAGATTCCAAATTTGGCATGTAAGTTCCTTATAAGGTTTAGGGGTGCACTAAGAAAGGATTTTTCAAAATTAACTCCCTAAGGGGGTGAAACGGGGGTCCAAAGTTTGTATGGGGAAACAAGATTAGTTCGACTATTTTATTCGAAACTTCACAGAAGTACTCCTACTGATAAGTGAGTAAACACGTGATTCAGGTTTTTTGAGAATTCAACCCCTAAAAGGGGGGAAAGTAAAATCGACATGGGTGTTGTTTCTATGGTTTATCGGGTCGCTGGTTATGAAAACCACAACGGTTTTAAAATCCGACGTAGCGGACATAAAATACCATCTCCCTGGATGGGGTGCGATGGGGTTGAAATGTCTAAATAAACTAAATGACTGTTGATAATATCAACGCACAGCCCAAACCACTAGACCTAGAGACTTGAAATTTTGCATAGTTACCTTATACAATATAGGCATCCACTAAGGAAGGAATTTTTTTTTTTTTTTTTTTTTTAATCTTTATTTAGTTAAAAGGGTTTTTGTCACATATTGACAATGTCAGCCCCGTAGAATGGGAAACACAAAATACATTTGATAGGTATTTTAACAAAATATAAATAGGTATTATGTAGAACTATGGATATCTGGTACAGGCTTGCTGCTTACACATGTGTATAAAGTCGGATGAGGAGTCTAGCCTGCGCCGATGACGGGCAAGCCAGCCAGCTATTACAGCTACCCACATTCCGATCCATTTCAATACCCAAGCGTTGCCGCTGGGCCTCGCTCCGAACACACTCCATCAACACGTGTTGCACATCGTCTACCATGTCACATTCTGGGCATTTGGGTGACGCGACTAGTCCCATCAAGTATTTGAATCTGTTTGACGGAATGTGTCCCGAACGGAGTCTCATTAATTCCACAGTATCCTTTCTGCTCAGTTGCACCTCTGTAAACCATGGAACGCGAGGAGGCTGCCATTGGATCGTTTTGTACCATACACCTTTAGAAAGTGAGCACTCATTGAAGTATTCTCGCCAAAGTTTCGTGCAGCTTGTTTTGACTTTTCCGAGCACTTCACTGTGCAACGGTAAACAATTATAGGCCACGCCTTCACTTATAGCTTGTCTAGCGGCTAAATCAGCCTCTTCGTTCCCCATGATTCCAACATGAGAGGGTACCCATTGTATTATTATGTCTTTAGTTGCTACCTGCTCACAAATTGAGTCGAGGATGTTATAGGCTATCGGGTGTCCTGGACTATTCCAGGGTAACCGAGCCAGGTGGGAAAGGGCACTTTTAGAGTCAGATAAGATAACCACTTTGTTAGTTTCTAAAGATGCTGAATATGCCACTGCTTCAGATATCGCAATCAATTCGCAGTGCATTATTGAAATATCACAGTTAATTACAAATTTTACGCGTACATCTGCTTGCGGGTCATAGAAAGCTGCACCGCATCCCTTCTCATCCCTAGACCCATCCGTAAAAAGTTTGTAGAATGATTTGTATTCACTGTTAAGATACTCGGAGCATTTTCCCCGTACATCCTGTATAGTCATATGTCTTTTAGGTTGACTTATACCATCTATCTGTGTTTTAATGTGTCTGTTTGAGTTATAATAGCTGATCCAGTTACTAAGGGAATATAATGGCAATTCCCCTAATAATATATATATATATATACATAAGCAAGATAACAAGGCAATAGGTCTTTCACCGGAGTAGGTGTTTATTGGGAGTTCTAAATCACTTTTCAAGTGATTTAGAACTCCCAAAAGGGTTTGATGATCTAGAACTCGCAATCGGTTTTGAACTCTCAATCAGTTTAGTGATTTATAACTCTCAATCGGTGTTAACGATTTGGTATTAACATTCGTTTTTAGGAAAAGTAAATCGTAATATCAACGCTATCTAGCTTACTCACTCACAGCTCACTTTCAGTACCTAGATTACTTCATACATAAATAGATTTATTTGCGTATAATACTCATAACACGGAAGATTACCGTAACGTTTAAACGTTTCTGATCAGTTAGGATATTGAATTATGGAGTTTGTTAAACAAGTACAAACATTAAATTTACAAAAAATTTGTTCAGATTCAAAGAAAGAACATTTCCGGCATGGAAAGCTTTTACCGAGTACGATTCGATGTCTTGTTTGTGGTCCATCTAACTGTGGCAAAACAAATTTAGTTATTGGGCTTCTGCTACATAAAAATGGGTTAAATTTTCAAAACGTGTATGTTTACTCCAAAACATTATTCCAACCTAAATATAGGTTCTTAGAAAAAGTTTTGAGAAGAGTACCTGGGGTGCAATATTTAAAATTTGACGAAAATCAACAAGTATTAAATCCAGATAGTGCAAAACCTAATTCAATAATTATTTTCGATGACATAGCATGCGAGAAACAAAACAATGTACGAGATTATTTTTCTAAGGGTCGACACAGTAAAATTGATTGCTTTTATATAAATCAAACATACAGCAAGATTCCAAAGCAGCTTATAAGAGACAATGCTAATTTAATCATTCTTTTTAAACAGGATGATACTAATTTGCGCCATGTGTATAATGAACATGTAAATACAGACATGCCATGGGTACAGTTTCGGGAAATGTGTGCTATCATTTGGTGTACTCCTTATAATTATTTAGTTATTAATAAGGACTGCGAAAGAAATAAAGGATGCTATAGAAAAAACTTTGATACGTTCGTGATTCTGAAATAGTTTGTACTTATAATGAACGTCACTGTAAGATAATGTTCATTACTTATTTGATACCCACATAGAAAGTACATAACTTTTGCAATGGACGAGGAAAGGGTAACTAAACAAGAAATCGTTAAATCTGCTGAAGCAGTTAAGAGAAAAGTTAAAATGATGCGCGATATAACAAGTGAAAATGAAAAAATTCTTGAAACAGTTCTTAAACCTATATCAGATCCTCTCAACCAAATGGTAGGTCAAAACAAAACCTGTGCTAACTTTAAAAATAGAAGCATTAGTCCTGAATGTCATAGTACTCCTAAAAAAATAAAGTTTGACCCTAACAAAGCAAAATCAAGTTTTTTTAATGATGATACAATACTTGATCCTGGTGAATTAAATCGTGATGAAATCGAAAATAAAGATTTAAATTTTAATTCGTATGAAGAATGTGAAACAGAAAACGAAGAAGGGAATAGTGTTTCATCTGATGATGGGACATTTGAGTCACTTCCCAGTTTAGATCGTAATTATTCGTCACCACTTTCATTTTCCGCGAAAGCATTTGAAGATGTGCCTTACGGAGTGAGACAAGAACGAGGAAAACTTATGATGGGATCACAAAGAGTTTTTGTCGCGGAAAATACTATTACCATTAACTCAACTATTTACAAAAAGACACCTGGGCTTATACAGTTGTTATTTCAGAAAATACCTCAATTAGATTTAGTTTCTGCAGAAGACAAAGAAAATTATAAACTCATATTAAATCAAACGAATGCTCACCGTAGAGATTTTGACTTCACAAAACCTATTAAAGGAAACAGAGGTTCCAAATATTTACAAATTATTAAACCTCTATTTAAGCTACATAGGAATTGTGAAAGTACAGAAAACCTTTCAGTGGGTAATGGGTTATTAAAAAAAGTGAAGTCTGATATTGATTATGTGTACTGGGATGACCCGAATGAGCTAGTTAATCGATTAAAATTACTTATCGCTTCTCGAGAAGCTGGTAACACAGGGCTGGGCAATGAGATTATATCAATAATAGAAGAATTGCGTGAAAATAATATCATATAATATATAAGCTAACTTTTTTATCATCATATCAGTTGAAAGATAGCTGGATGCAAAGGTGGACGAACTATGAACATCGACAAATTTGGACATCACGTTCATAAACGTTTGCGTTTTGCCCAAAATTTCATTAACTATGATGATGAAACATTAAAAAAATCAGAAAACGGAGATTTTGATTTACGCCTATCAAGGTTGAAAGGTTTGAGGTCTCCAGTTTCCAGTGATGACGCTGTTAATAAAGATTACGTAGATCATATAAACAAAGTGATTCAAACTAATTTAGCTAACATTATACTTCAGCTACGCCACATAGACTCAATTTTAAAACAATTTGATGAAAAGTTTAATACAAAAGAAGATATTAATAAAATCAGTGGTAAAATAATAATGGAAAAAACTACAAATGAGTAAGCAAGATATTGTTAATGAAATCCATAAAGATGCCAGAAAAAATTTTGAACGACGTCCTGTATTATTAAAAGGTATAGATGATCTATGGCAAGCCGATTTAATTGATATGCAAAAATTCGGTCACGTAAACAATGGTTACAAATATATTCTAGTTGTGATTGACTGCTTTTCGAAGTATGCGTGGGCTAAAGCAGTAAAGACTAAAAATAAAAATGAAATAACACAAGCATTTAATGATATCCTGGATCCCAATCGCACCCCTAATAATTTACAGACAGATTTAGGTAAAGAGTTTTATAACCATGTTTTCCAACAATTGATGAAAGCAAAAAATATAAATCACTACTCAACGTATTCCACAAAGAAAGCTTCAATTGTGGAAAGATTAATAAGAACATTAAAAGCTAAAATATATAAGAATTTCAGCTTGGATGGTAACTACAGATGGATTGGAAAATCGCTTAATAACGTTGTCAAAAACTACAACGAAACTGTGCATCGTACAATAAAATATAAACCGTGTGACGTCAATTATTTGAATGAGCATGAGGTGAGAAAAAACATCTTAAGCGGACAAACCCGAACCATTCCAAGGAAAAGAAAGCTTAAATTAGGAGATTCTGTACGAATCAGTAAGTTTAAATCATCCTTCAGTAAGGGGTTTACTCCAAATTGGTCTACTGAGCTATTTACAATTGTTAAAATAAAAAACACGAATCCTGTGACATATCAAATTGAAGATTTACACAAAAATTTAATACTTGGCTCGTTTTATGCTCAAGAACTTCAAAAAACTGCACATCCAAATGTGTATCTGATAGAAAAAGTTGTCAAAAAGAAAGGAAAAAAACTTTTTGTTAAATGGTTAGGCCTCAGCGAAGCGGAAAATAGTTGGATACATAAAAGTGCTATTGTTTGATTATAAATATATGTTATTCATCATTTCACATCATTAAATAAAAAGAAATGCAAGGGAGCGGACTTGTCAATAATTTAATAAATAACTTACCCTTTGAATTACACTTACCTGGATATAATTACTGTGGACCAGGTACAAGATTGAGAGAAAGATTGTTGAGAGGTGATCAAGGCATAAATAAATTAGACGAGGCGTGTATGAAACACGATATCGCTTACAGCAGATATTCAGATTTGAAACAACGCCATAAAGCTGATTTAGATTTAATAAATATGGCGCGAAAGCGAAAAAGCGCTCCAGATGCAAGTAAAGGAGAAAAAATTGCATCATGGATAGTAAACAAAGTTATGAAAACTAAGTTAAAAGCTGGTGCGGGTATTAAATCATTTAAAACAATTATTTCTAAAATTCGTTCTCATTTAAAAAAATATAAACCTAAAAGCAATATATCTACTATAAAATGTGCGTATAAAGCTGCCAAAAAGTTGGTTTCTAAGAATTCTAAAGTTCGCTTGCCGCGCATTATTCCGATACCTAAAACTGGAGGGATATTACCTTTAATTCCTATTTTTGCTGGATTGTCGGCTCTCGGCTCACTAGCTGGAGGAGCTGCAGGTATCGCTAAAGCCGTTAACGACTATAAATCAGCTCAGAATAACCTACAAGAGTCCCAACGACACAATAAAATGATGGAATCAATAGCGATAGGAAAGGGTTTATATGTAAAACCTTATAAGAAAGGAGCTGGTTTATTTTTAAATACTTCAAAAAACTGAACAGAAGGCTGCCAAAGAGAGCTCTTACAAACATAGATTTATTAAAATATGGAAGCGACATACCGCACTTCAGAGGTGTCTTCATGCGTGATGAGTTACCGAAACGACCACGTCCTATTGAGTGTGCAATAGTTAATTTAGATAGTTCTATGAACAGTGGAACTCATTGGGTAGCCTACGTAAAATTAAACTCTTATTGTGAGTATTTTAATAGTTATGGAGATTTAAAACCTCCTCTAGAACTTACGGATTATTTAAAAAAATATGATTTATTTTATAATTATAATTCATATCAAAAATTTAATACAGTATACTGTGGGCATTTATGTTTAAAATACTTAAGAAAGTTTTGGAAAAAACAATATAAATTGTAACTCGCTGAGCTGCAGCTATCAGTTCTAAAATGTCGTTCACGCTATCAATAACAGGGTCTACTTCGAAGCTTACAACTAATTACTCACCTCCTTTACAACTAGAGGGTGAATATGAGTGTGGGCTTTTGTATTTTTCAACATTTAATTCCATTCCTAACATTGATAGTAGAAATAATCGATTCTGTTACGGTAATAATGAGTCATTAGAAATACCAGAAGGATCATACGAACTCGAAGATATTGCTGATTTTTTAAAAGACAACGTCAAAGACTGCACCTTTAAATTATTTTGTAACAATAATACATTAAAAACTAAGATATTATGTACAAAAGAAGTACATTTCGAAAAAAATAACACTATTGGAAGGATTTTAGGGTTCGGAAATGAAATATTGAAAGCCAATATAATAAACTGTTCTCGGTTTCCTGTTAGCATTCTATCAACGACCGTTATCAGAATCGAATGTGATATTGTGAGCGGATCATTTGTTAATGGAAAACCTAGCCATATAGTCCACGAATTTGTTCCAAACGTGCCACCAGGATATCGGATCATAGAAGTTCCGAAAAACGTAATTTATTTTCCTGTAAATCAAGACACTATAAGTTCTATTAATGTACGCATTCTTGATGCAAATAATCATCTAGTTAATTTAAGAGGCGAAGACATTCAGTTGTATTTTCATATTAAGAAAAAGTAATTATGATAGACTATAATAAAAAGTCGACACGACCCTCCGTACGTACCAGTTCAGCAAATATCGTTAAAAGGAGAACACCTATTAAATTAACAAAAGAAAATATATTATTTTTAAAGCAGATTGGATTATTAAAATGAGCGAAATTCTAAATGTCTCAGACTCCTTTTCGGAGGACAATGCTATTGAAAGCTATGAAGTCCATTCCTATAGACCATATGTGACTACATTCAATAGAAACGATGAAATTCGTATTCCTATCAATCAGCAAGATTTGTATATATTGCCTTCAGCAAGTACCCTGTATTTGGAGGGCACTGTAAAGGTTTTTAATAGAGAATCGAAAGCCGAAGTGAAAAGTATTGAATTTACAAACAATCCATTTTTATTCTTATTTCAAGATATCCGTTATGAATTGAATGGGGTTGAGATAGATAAAGTAAAAAATGCTGGTATTACCACAACTATAAAATCTTTTTTATCTATGAATACCAATGAATCATCAATGTCAAAGGCTTGGGGTTGGGACATAAATGGAACAAAGAATACGGATGGCGGGCGCTTTGCTGTCTCTTTACCTCTAAACAAAATTTTAGGTTTTGCTGAAGACTTTAATAAAATAATTATAAATTGTAAACATGAATTGATTCTCCTTCGGAGTAACACAGATTTGAATGCAGTTCTACTAAACACTAATGAAGTCCTGGAGGACATAGTAATTAATAAAATTGTATGGCGGGTACCTCATATCAAGGTATCAGATCGCCAAAGAATTCATATGTTAAAGTTGATGGAAAAAGATCGTCCCTTAAACGTAGTTTTTAGAAACTGGGACCTATACGAGTATCCGTTATTACCAAAAACCACTAAACATACTTGGTCAATTAAAACATCTTCTCAAATTGAAAAACCGCGATTTGTTATTTTAGCTTTGTCGACGAATAGAAAAAACAAGTCCGACAAGAATTTTTCGTGTTTTGATCACTGTAATCTACGCGAAGTTCGTGTATTTTTAAACTCTACTTATTTCCCCTATGAAAGTTTAAACGTTAAGTTTGAACACAATAACTATGCTTTATTATATGAACAATACGCTAGGTTTCAACAGTCATATCACGGTCGTCGTCGCGCAGAACCGCTATTGAACATACGTGACTTTAAGAATTGCGCTCTGTATGTTTTGGATACATCTAGACAAAACGATCGCATAAAGACGGGACCGGTAGATGTGAGGATAGAAATCGAGAGCGATACGGAAATCCCAGATAACACATCAGCTTACTGTCTTATTTTTAACGACTGTATTGTGGAGTATAAACCCTTGAGTAGCATTGTGAAGAAAATATCATGACTTCAAATTTTCGCGTTCATTACATAGCTGACGTACAAGGCTTCAAAGATGGTGAAAATAATTTTATTATTAAAGAGTTGGCTTTAGCTGCAGAAGAGTTTACCATTGTGTTTTCAATGAAGCCCCCATTTCCATATTCACGTTTATCAGATAAAGAACGACGTCAAGTATCATGGATTGAAAAGAAATATGGCTTTCGTTGGAGTGATGGTTACATTGACTACAGAGAATTTAAAAGAATCATAATTCCCTATCTTGAAAATAAGAAAATATTAGTAAAAGGTTTAGAAAAAGTGAGATGGATCAAAGAGTTGTGTAGTAATTGTTTTGTTACCAATATTAATGAAAAGGAATGTCCAAATTTAAGTGTTATGTATAAGAGTTTTTTCGATGATAGAAGTAAAAATAACTGTTTGAGCTATACTTCACATTATGCCTTAAATAATGTCATATGTATTAAAAAGTGGTACATGCAAAATAAAATGCATATATTTTTAAAACTGTAATTAGCATAAGATGTGTTATGAATACTGAATTAAAAACTTGTAATTGAACCAAAGCATTTTATTTAAAATTCATCCTATAATAATTAAAAACAAGAAACTTTGAATTTAAAATTTATTTACTTTAATGTTAAAAGTTTAAATATTTATCTAGTTTAGCTAACTAAGGTGAGATAAATCATAGATGAAACATACATATTCAGGAGTCATGAGCAGGAGTGGAAGGAGTGATGGGTAGGTTTAAGAGAAACATCAAATTGGATTATAATAGTATTTATTTTTTAAAAGAAGATAATTGCAAACACACACACACTATAAAATTAATATTGAGTTTAATCAAAAGATAAAAATACAAAATATTCCGAAAGCTTAACACTACAAAAATACAACCAGTCTACTTATTCTTAGAAAAATGATTTATGACCCCATGAAAGGGTAGAAATATTGTCCTGTAAAATAATACGTTTATCATCATTTGAGGATAAAATTATTTTATTTAGAGACTGTGTAAAAATTTCATGCTTCAATGACTTAAATAAAATGTTCTTTTTTCGTACTAATTCTTTGTTAAACAGTACATTTTTATAGTCACGAAATGTCAGTTCATGTATGGCATGTTTTTTACTTCCTTTAGCTTTTTTTATCTGCTTCTCTTCCATCTTAATACAATATAACTTTGACCGAAGCCCGACAAATTCAATAATTACTTTACCACCGAATTCATCTTTAAATAAACCCGGGACTTTTTTATTTTTTCGAGTTATGTTGTACACATTATTCTCAGGATAATTACTTGTATCTAAATGATGTTGAAAGTTTAATCTCATGTCTTTGTATAAATCTCTTGTTTCTATAAAATACAGGAAAGAATCTGTGTCAGTATAACACATGGCCAACTTTTCCCCATAAAATGGTTTCATATATGAATAGTGAAAATCATACATGTGAGACTTAGATAATTCTAAAACAGTAAATCCTATATAAATCGGTTTATCAAGAGTTATCATTTCGGGATTCATTTGAATGGCAACAAAGTTTTCAGTAAAAATACTCGAGCTATGAAAATTCGGTCTTCCTACTAATAGTTCTGCACTAATTTTTTTCTTAGTTTTATTCGCGGTATCACTCCACTGATTAACTAACATAACTTTTGTTCTGTTTTCAGTGGCCTCCAATGTTTTTCCGAAAAGACTGTTATTGAGAAGTTTATAGAAATTCATCTGAAATTCTGATTTTGCATTCTTCCGCAATTGTGTGTTTAAGTCAATATATTGTTGAATAAAACGAGCTTGTTTAAATTTTATCACTCTATGTATTTTTTTAAGTTTTAATCCGTGTTTCAGACATGTTTTTAAATGCACGTAATGAATAACATATTCATATTTATCATATAAATTAGGGATCAGTTTAGAGTTCTTAGATCCAGGAGGTGTAAATTTTTGAGGGCAAAACGGAATATCGTTATGTAAGTCGTGCAGGTATTCCGGATACTCTAAATCTACTTCTAATATAAAACCTTCCCGAGCGTCATCTGGCACCTGAGCAAAATCAATTTTTTCTATTTCATCTTTATTTAAAAATGTAAAATCAGCGTACGGTAAATAACCACACATCGCAAAACCATACAGATTGTTACAGTCTATATATAACAGATAACTATCTGGAACTGATGCATCATAGTTTGGCAAGTATTTATTATTCGCACGTGCGTATCTAGACGAGCAAAGGCTCACACCTCCACGGATTCCTTTTTGAATCATTCGAATTATTTCGAGATCATTAATGAGTTCTAGTTTTACATTAGTAATAAGTAACATCGCGTCAAAGCTTAAACTTGGAGCAGTCATATAAAAAGCAGGATCTAATTTGTAGTTTAACTTACAAGTCTGACGAAAGTTTTCAAATATATCAGCTAGTAATAGCACATCTGTTTTAAGATACAGGTCAGTGTACTCGCCTAAGTTATTTATATTAAACACTTTCCAAACGCATTCAGCATGCTTATAATCAGATTCTGAAATTACACTATCTGTCATAGAGTTATAAAAACATTCCCGTGGAGGTAAAGTTTCCTCTTCATAGGAATTCCAGCATGTCATGTATTCATATGGATATACACCCTTCCCTCTAAGTAGAGAAAAGTGGTCTGAAATGGGGAAAAAGCGGTGTAAATGTGCAAAGTCATCATTATTTAAATCGGCTGCAAGTTTTTCCAAACTGGTTCCTAAAAACTTGAAAGAATCAACAAAACGAATAGGTACGAACTCATCAGGACTCGTTTGTAAAAATTTTGTGAACGATATATAGTTCTCTTTGTTTTTCGCGATAACCTTTAACCTGCCTGGCATTTCTCCTAGCTCGCGTATAAACAAATGAGCATCATACCCTGACAAATTGTGAAAGAATACTGGTATAAACTTTGGTAAACGAAACTGAATATTACAGAAAGAATGAGCTGCTCCTCTAAATCGTCCCGTTAAATGACAGTGGTCTCTTACTGCATCATCTAACAACAATTTATTGCAAAGAAAACAATACTTCGCTTCTAAAAACTTTTTTTCTTCTTCGAGCGTAGGAATAAACGGTGCTGGGCTTTTGTAAATATTATTTATTTCCACTACATCCTTTTTCAGATAGTTAAGAAATTTAGTAACGCAGTCTCGTCCACGATAAGTTACATATCTGTTGAGAGAACTATCATATGAACATATGATATAGTAGGCAAATGCAGCAGGTACGTGTCGTTGTAATGTAGTAGTACATTTTGAGCTAACCCTCCCACTTGGTTCCGGTTGCAATAAAGATTCGAAGTCTGCGTAGATAACAAAGGGCATATCCTGCATTCTTTCAAAATTTTTAAATTGAATATAAGTACCGCGATCAGGTAACACTGTCGCGACGCCGCCACATACATGATTATGAAGTTTATCTTCAGTACGAAAAAATATTAAACACTCTTCACAGAGAAATATTTTTCCGTTATGTTTCGTTAGTTGTTTTTTTAGAAGGCGACCTAAATTTTTTATCAAGCAATAATGTGTTTCATTTCCTTTTTCTAACATCAATAAATTTATATGATGTTTACATTTGTTTGCAGTTTTATAAAGAGGACCTACAATATCTCTATTATTCCTTAAACCAAAAATATTAAGACTTATGTTCTGGTTATTTTTTTCAAATGTTTTTATATCAGAGAGCCCTACAGGAAATGTCATATTTTTTATGTTTAGTATTCCTTTAAAATGAGGATACGATGATACACGATCCGCATTATTTTTTACAGGAAATAACGCTGCTATTATACTCCATAAAAAACAACAATTATCTTTGTTTTTAATATTAACGCATGCTCGTTTAAGTTTTATATTTTTCGGTAATTCAATAAATCCTGATGCTCTCAGTGGATTGTATTTGTTTATGTTAACTTCTAAATATAAGTTTCGAAGGAAACTCCAGCCACTATCTCTTTCTTGAAATTCTTCGATTTTTTTTCCTATCGTATGTAAAATCAGTGAAAATATTTCGTTAAAATCATAGCTCTGGTTCAGAATCATATTTCGCGTTGCAAATGATTTAATCTCGCAAGTATCATTTTTCGGTAAACAAAATTCAGTAAACAGCTCAAAGTTAGCTTTAATTGAACCAAAAGCAGCCCTTCTTGCTTCGAGAAGTTGATAGACTCGCCTGCGAAGTTTACTCAAAAACAGAGTTGGAGCGTCGTGTGAACTAGCTTCGAGATCTCGCACTCTATATGAAGCAATCCTACTACGAAATGCAGTGCTTATTTTTTCAATATATGAGTTTATTTGAACTGAATTATTATTTTTGTGTACGATGCTACGTAAATGAGCAGAAAAAGCTTTACTTAGGATGCTTATTTCACACACTGAACAAAATATCAATCTTTGCCGCATTTTGATTTGTGTATCAAGTTGAGTGAAAAGATAAATTCTAAATAAATAGACTGGTTTTGTTTAATCCTTAATTCTTAAGCTAACAGCGTCATGTATAGGCATAGTCGACCAAGAAATTGCTTTACCACCCTAAGGTTTAATGTTAGTTGTACGGCTTAAAACATTAAAGGCTATTTGCACTTGCAAGTAAATATGTCAATCTGTCTTATTGTTTTGATAAAAAGGAATTGTAATAAAAATGGTAAAGCACTTACTTGACCTGGGGTGGAATAATTGGTTTGAATCTACCTCCTCGCGGTCCACCCTGGGCAACGTCTTCCCGAGAGCAACCTGCACTAAGCAAACTGCACTGAAGACGGCCAAAGGATTCTAACCCACACCGGCCCGCTGGATTTGCTCCCTCAGAGACTCCCAGCGTATCCTGCGATTATTTAAAGTGTTGAAATGCAAGCAAACGGACCTTCTGAGGACCGTCTGACGAGGAATGTCGGACCTTCTGTCCGCATTCTCCAACTAAACATCGAGGGTTCTTCAAGACCCAAATGTGACTACTTGGCCAGACTGGCAAGTGACCATGACATCGATGTGATAGTTCTCCAAGAACATCACATCGACAATATTAGTAAGTTGGACCAACGGGCCACCATTCCCGGATTTAACCTTTTGGCATACACACTGTCGCCTATTTATGGGTCGGCAGTGTATTCAAAATCGACTTTAGTTGACTTCTCAGTTATCGATATCAGTAGTACTAATAACTTAGAAGTAATAACGTTTAAAATTTCTAATATAACCATTGTGTCAGTCTATAAGCCTCCTAATAATGTATTTCCGAGCCCTCCTCTACACACGCAATCCCACCCTTGCGTGTATGTCGGCGACTTCAACTGCCATCACCCATCCTGGGGCTACGTATCCAGCGACACTAACGGTGTTGTTCTGTCGGACTGGGCGGAGCGGGAGAGACTTCAACTCGTATTTGACCCGAAGGACAAAGGATCCTTTCGCTCTGCGCGGTGGCAACGCGACACAAACCCCGATCTCTGTTTTGTGTCGACCGATCGGCGCGGATACCCTGTGCCTGCGGCTCGTAGGATTCTGGATAACTTTCCGAGGAGCCAGCACCGACCAGCATGCATCACGATCGGCCTTGAAGTCCCTCTGGTGAAGTCTGTGCCTAAAGCTCGCTGGAATTTCTCCAGGGCCAACTGGGTCTCTTATGGATTGCAGGTGGATTCTACGATCCGCTGGATTAAACCTACTACAGAAAACTATGGTCGTTTCTGCCGAGTGTTGCTCGGTACCGCTAACCGCCACGTTCCTAGGGGATGCCGTAAGGAGTACTCCCCCGGATGGAATGCTGACGTGGAGGAGGCGTACCAGGAGTACCTGACCACCAACGACCCAGAAGCAGGCCACGCCGTCTTGAACGCGCTGGACGAGTCCCGTCGACAGAAATGGGTGGAAAACGTGGAGGGCCTCGATTTCACGCACTCCAGTAGAAGGAGTTGGACTCTGCTTCGCAAATTGGGAGGTGTTTCGGCTCCTGCAACAGTGGAGAACGCGGTGCGGCCGGCAGAAATCGCTAGACGCCTGCAGCAACTCACGAAGAGCGGTTCCTTGGACAGGGTGTTCACTAAATCAATCCGCAAGAGTAATACGGAAAGGGTTGGGAAACTCTCGCGGCACGAGTCCCTTGGTGCCTCTTTCACTGCCCTCGATCTGGAGTCTGCCCTGCGTTCAATCAAAAGCGGCAAAGCTGCAGGTATGGATGATATATACCCTGAATTCCTGGTCAACCTCGGGAAACGGGCTAAGAGATGGCTAACAAACTTTTTTAATAACATCCTCGAAACTGGTATCTTACCACCGATCCTAATGAGGGCCAAAGTGATAGCTATCTTAAAGCCAGGAAAACCAGCTAACGACCCTGTGAGTTATAGACCCATCTCGCTGTTGAGCGTCACGTACAAACTATTAGAGCGTTTGCTGTATAACAGATTGTACCCAATTGTCAACCCCCACATCCCTGCGGAGCAGGCTGGGTTCAGGGCGGGCCGATGTTGCGCGGATCAGGTTCTGGCGCTTACATCTTATATCGAAGCCGGATTCCAGAATGGTCTCAAAACTTTTTCTGCCTTTGTCGATCTTAAGGCAGCCTACGATACTGTTTGGGTGGACGGTCTGCTCCACAAGCTAATCTATATAGTGCCATGCAAGAGGGTCCTTAAATTAGTTAAAAGCATGCTTGGTCCCCGTTTGATTAAGGTGATGCTTGGGGCGGTGGAGAGCGGTTTCAAACTGATAAAAAATGGATTGCCCCAAGGCTCAGTGCTGGCTCCACTGTTTTTCAACGTCTACACAAGCGATATGCCTGCTACGAGAGCCGACAAGTTTGTGTATGCTGACGATCTGGCCTTGGTATATCAGGGTAAGAAGTTTCAGGAGGGTGATGATGTGCTCACCGTTGACCTCGACGTCCTGAGCTCATACTACAAACAATGGCGACTTTGCCCAAACCCATCCAAGTCAGAGGTCACCGCTTTCCATCTCACCAACTGTATGGCTGGTAGGGAGTTGAACGTGCTCTTTGACGGGGTAAGGGTGCGGCATAATTTTACTCCTAAGTACCTGGGTGTCACTTTGGATAGGTCGCTTACTTTTCGTGCACATCTGGAGGCCTCCGCGCAGAAGGTGAAAACCCGAGTGAACCTAATAGGGCGTCTGGCTGGGACTACGTGGGGTGCTCGCGCTGATGTCTTGCGGACTTCCGCCCTGGCCCTGGTATACTCCACCGCAGAGTACTGTGCCCCGGTGTGGTATCGGAGCGCTCATACGGACAGGGTCGACGTTCAGCTGAACAGGGCAATGCGGATAGTCACGGGGACATTACGTCCCACTCCAAGTCCTTGGCTCTCCGTGCTGGCTAACATAGCCCCTCCGCACCTGCGGCGTACACAGGCAGCGGCGGCAGAATGGGGTAAAGCGATCGGTACTCAACTCCCGCACAGGCTGCCGATTACTAGAACCCTGGACAGACATATACCACAGCGACTCTCCTCGCGTAAGCCTCTCTGGTCAGATCCCGTCATCCGCCAACCTTTCAACATCCGGTCTGCCTGGTCAGCCGACTGGCAGTCCCAGGAATGCTCGGCGGGTGACCTTGTGGAGAACCCGTCCGCCCGGCTACCTGGCTTCAAAGCCAGTCGTAAGAACTGGACGACGCTGAACCGCATCCGCTCGGGTGTCGCCCGCTGCAACTACTGCATGCACAAGTGGGGCCTTATGGACTCGCCAGCGTGTGACTGCGGCGCTCCGCAGCAAACAGCCTACCACATCGTGGAGGAGTGCCCCAACCGACGCTTTGCTGGCGGCTTCAGGGGGCTTAACAAATGCTCTGGGGAGGCTATAGACTGGCTTAATAATTTAGATTTAGTTTTATAGGAAACGCAGGAATTTTTTTCTTAAAGGCCGTACGATAATAATAATAACTAAACATAAATCTTTTATTTCTTTCTATCTGCGAAAAAAGTTCCTTCCGCACTAAAATCTTTTTTACAAATTTTTAGAATTCTATTTACGTTATCCACTACGGGTGAATTCGAATCCAACCTATATTTCAAACTAACTAAAGCTTTCTCCCAACGATCGAGTGCGTTAACGTTCTTAATATCATCTACATTGTAAAGTTTTAATTCTAAGTACAGGTCACCTTTCAATGAGGTCATACGTCGCACTCTTCCGCCGGGAACGCGTCGATTCAGCACCGACGTTAGAGCTCTGTCAGTTTCCGCACTACGCTGCACTTCCACATCTTCTTCGTCCGCGCACTCCCAAATCCACCCACTTTTAGCGCCTGGCTTCGGTTTGCAAGCACCTAGTTTTTTTGATGGACCCCTTTTCCTGAAAATGCAGAAGAAAACATTATATAAATAATACAACAACGTAAGAATTAAAAGTACGCTTAGATTTGAGAGACTCGTATCAGCCGAAAGACGTCCACTGCTGAACATAGGCCTCCCCCAAGGCTCGCCACAGATCAGCCCCGCGCCATCCGCATCCAATGCGTTCCCGCCACCTTCGCCAGGTCGTCGCTTCATCTTGTTGTTGGTTCTTCCGACCCCATCAGTCGTCAGTCCTCACAGTCAGAAACCTCGTATCATTTTTTAGATAATGTCGCACAAAAAACTAAAAATAATTATGGCATGAAAAAATAAAATAAATAGACTGGTTAGGTACGTACCTTGCTGTAGTATACTCCTCTTCACTTTCACTTTGTTCCGTTTTGGACCGTTTTACACTTTTTTCTTTCTTCGGCTTAGGTTCATGAACAGTTTTTCTTTTTACTACAGTCTTTGGTAGCACCTTTTTACTGAAATTATAAATATGAAAATAAATAAACTAAAATTCAATCACAACACACTTAGAACCATATACATATTTTTTAATGAGTTACTCACCTTGTAGTAGTGGATTCGTCTCCAGACTCGCTCAGTTCCTGTTTGGAACGTTCAATATCTTCCTCGTCCTCGCTACTCAGGAGCCACTCTGATTTCGCGTTTGGCTTTGGTAGAGCCCTTCCAGTTTTCACAGAAGCTTTTGGATGAATTTTCTTACTGAAATCGTTAATAAAGGAAACAAAATATAATTAAAGTCAACGGACACGTAGCTGGAATTTTTTCACCAATAATAAATTTATTTTTTATTTACTGGTACTTTAAATTTAAATGCTACGATCGACTCAGATGTCCGTAATAAATTATAAAAAGATAGCAAAGCACATAAATATTTGAAACTTTATTACCTTCCACTACAGGATTCCTTTCTAGAATCAAACTGCTCTTCCTCAGAGTGTTCAAGGTTGTAATCCGTACCCGACCTAATAAACATAGTTAAATTCATTAAGATTGCATTGGAGTGCACACATAAATTATTATCAAATTAAGGAGATCAGTTACAATAAATAAAATATAAAACTTACGAACATTATCTAAGATTCACCTAGGTAGTTTCACTTGCTTATAATAAGCAAACGGCGTTATGCACTGATTAGAAGTTACGTACGGAAATGCACAAGTTAGAAAAACTGATTAGTTTTAATGAAACAAATATGCTGACATGAAAGCAGGCGTCGACAACTATTAAACACGTAACTGATGCGCGATCGAACATACGCCTGCCGACCACAACTTAATTGAGAGCGCTAGTTACAATAAATAATATTGTTTGTATACGTAGTGAAAGGTTCCACTTCTCTGCATTCAATTGCGCAAATCATGTTGATTTGATAAACACGTGTCAATTTTAAAACCTAATTTGAAATAAGATACTATTAAAGCGCCGCCTCGTAACAAACGAAAGCCGACCTTAAAGCTTGCGCACACAGTAAAGATGAATGCTAAATAAATATCCTTACAAATTATTCACGAAATTACTCATTTTGACTTGTCGAAACATGAATTGGAACGAGGTCACGAAACAAAAATTGCAACTTCATCGAAACCATAGTACCTATAAAAGCGTATTTTTTGTTATTAATATATATTTCAATCACGGATTTGTAACGAACAGCTTGCTTCTTTCGTTGAAAAAATAAAATGGTGAGTACTTTCCAAACTGTAAATTGCCTTATATTACATATTTTGTTTTAATTAATTTTACCGTTCTTGTTTTTAATATTTTCAGAGCTCACAGGCCATTGACCCTAAAGAGGACTTCGACATCGATTTCCCTCCATTTTTCTCTCAATTTAACGAGAAAATAAATGAGGTTCCATACTCACAAAATTTGGATGAGTATTCGAAATATCAAGAGAGGATGTTGAATCGCTCCGTAGATATTCCTCCCTGTCAAACAAAGGATGTCAAAAAAAGAACACCAAGAGTGAAAAAAAGCAAATCGAAGGATAATGGCTTAAACTCTCATGTCATCAAGAAAGTGACGAAAGGGAAAAGCATAATAAAAATCAGTGTTTCTGATATCGATCCTATGGCTGAATCAAATGCGATAACTGTGCAATCAGTGCAATACATCGTAGAAAACGAATACGATGATTTATTAAATGCGACCGAGCGACTCATCGAAAAAATTGTAAAGAAATTAAGTGAAGATATTTGTTATTAAGTAATGCTTAAGTTATAGCTAAACGATAAATATTTTTAACCTCAACGTAAAATAATGATGTTATAAGTCTAACACCAATGTCAGTATGTGGCACCATAGCCCTCAAACAGATAAAAAGTTTATTTTTGTTTCATAAAAGCAAATTTCCTTGTGATGATTCTTAGCTTTGGTTCATTAGAATCGGTTCAACCATTTTTGAGATATGTATTGAACTCTGAGTTGGTTAGGTTACTAAAGAAATTAGTTACGTAAGGAGTGATAAAGATACCATATTGTTATGTATTCATTCTTATATTCATTTTTTTATTTAACAATAAATAATAATGAAATGAAAAAATAGATGTATGTTTATCGTATACTTAAATTCTCCTGTTTTGTTGATTTGTAAAAATAATAAACTTATATATGAGGGATCTAACATAAAAGCAATATATTGTACTTAATGTTAAAATTAAAATAAAATGGTTATTCTAAGTTGTAAAACACATTCGTTGTTTTAAATTATTCCTACAATGATACCTACTTACATTCGCTGTTTCTAAATCACATCGTATCAAGTTCCTTGAGATATGAGACGCTGCAATTAGCACGTTATAGAAAGGTTATTGGTGACATGATATTAACTTATTAAGCACTCGTATTCCTTCATGCTAAGGTTGATAATGAGACAAAGCTTATATTATACATTAAGTCTTTCTAGATATAGCGAATGAGTTTAAAGAAAAATATGCACATCATTTTCTATTGAGACCTTATGTTACGTTATGTTAGGTTCTAATTTGAACAAGTTAGTTTTACTTGTACTGTCCTTAATGTACACCTTAGAATCGGTAATACGTCATGCGTGCTAACTTTGTTGCTTTAGAATTAAAACCCGATATGACATCTTAATATTTTCATTGTATTTTAAACGTTGAATCATTAATTCTAGGTTCGTTTTATGATTTACAATTTCACTAGGCACTCGACTGTTCTGCATCGCGCTTTCGAAGTTTTTAACATTCGTTCATATAAATAGAACTTGACTTGATATGTCTTTCGGGAAATTCACACTACTCCGACCGGTAGCTGTGGAGGACCTGTAGAGTACACGCTGTGGCGCTGGCCACGTCTCAGTGTGGAAATACCTATCGAACGAATATTGAAATGGAAAATCCAACACTAGGTCGGTAGTGCTCTGGTACGCTGCACTTTCACGTCAAAGGGTCTGGCCAACTCTGCGATGTTGATTGTGTGGTGTTCAAACATCATTCCAACTAGCCAAGTAGTCACCATGCGATTGAGCACCACCGATGAAGAGGCTAGGACGGTTTGAGACCTCTGTGTCCCTCGAGTGCAGAACGCGCGCTGTATTCGTTGTGTTAAGCTTTTGTTTTTTTCTGTCATGACTCCTAACACTTCTTAAATAAACTAACAACCGAGAATTTTCATTAAGTCAAAGACAAGTTATTAATGTCAATCAAAAATAATCACCAAAAATTTTCGTACCGTGAAAGATGGTGTTTTAAATCAGATAAACTCGACTGAGAGTTTTAAGTCACTAAAAACCGATTGAGAGTTCTAGATCACCAAAACCGATTGCGAGTTCTAGATCATCAAACCCTTTAGGGAGTTCTAAATCACTTGAAGTTCTAGATCATCAAACCCTTTTCGGAGTTCTAAATCACTTGAAGTTCTAGATCATCAAACCCTTTTGGGAGTTCTAAATCACTTGAAAAGTGATTTAGAACTCCCAATAAACACCTACTCACCGGTATTTGAGTTATTATTTGACCCTGGCTTCGGTACAGGGACTATTCTAATGTGTTCCACTGCCTTGGCGCAAAACCAGATAGCAGGAATTTGTTGTACAAGGCTACTAAGATATTTTTACCACTTACCGGAAGGTGTTTAATCATTGAATACGAAATCCCGTCAGTCCCTGGAGCAGAATCAGATTGTTTGATAACATTTACAAGTTCCTGTACCGATACCAGCGATGAAATCTGAGGATTAAGTGAGACAAAATTAGGGGTAGGTGGAGATACAAAATCCGGTGTTAGGCTGTTCAGTAAAAGTTGGGCTTTGTCTCTGTTAATTTCTTTTCTCGGTATCCTGTATCCCTTTAGCCACTTCATTTTAGCCCACATCTCACTTGAGGATGTCGTATTGTCTATGTTGTCACAAAAGTCTTGCCATGATTTAGCCTTTCCTTTACGTATTGTTCGCTGGGCTGCACTGATTTTATTTTGTAGCTGTTGCAAATTATCTGGCGTAGGGTTACGCCTAAAATTAACCAGTGCCCTACGTCTTTCAGCTACAGCTTTTGACATATCCGAATTCCAATATGGTTTAGGCGTAAACCTATTTTGACGCAAAGGGTTGTCACAGACTTTGATCCATGGAATATATTCTTCAGCTGCCTTATTAATAATTTCTATAAAGTCATCATACGCTGTCTGTGCATCTTGATCCATTGCGTAGTTCATCAGAAGATTTTCAACAGTAACATTATATTTCGTCCAGTCCGCTTTCTTGAAATTTCTTTTCTTTTTAATTAGATTTGAATTAGCCACCTCAGTTTTAATTTTGATCATAAGATGATCACTACGTAAGTTTTCATTTAGTACTTTCCACCCAAAGTTAAGTGCAATATCTTGAGACAGCATGGTTAAATCCGGAGAGGATTTTTGGATTGAACCGTTAACTAGTTTAATTCGCGTATACGTACCATCATTAATTGAAATATAATTGTTTTCTATCATAGAGTCAAAAACCTGTCCGCCCCTAGTATCTATCTTTGTGGACCAATTAGTGTGATAGGCATTTAGGTCACCCGCTATTAAAGTTTTCTGATTTACTAAGGAGAATATTTGGTCCCAGTCTCTTGGAGTGGTGATGGCTGATGGAGGGCAGTATAGTGAGATTATATTTTCTACATGATCGCAGTTAAATACTCTAATGCGTGTTATTTCAATCCTTGAGTTACTTAATTGGACTTCACATTGCTGCGCCTTTATAGATTTGTGGGTAATAATAGCGACTCCTCCATAGCTATCGGTACGGTCCGATCTAAAGATGGTGTATCCGCTTATCTTGAAGTAACTGTCTTTCTCCAACCAAGTTTCACTGATTAATATATTACATATTTCATCTGTCTTTGCAACAATTTGTTTCTGCAATTAAAATTAAAGTTAAAGATTATAATAAGTAAATAGTAGGTAGGTCAACGGGAGGAACCTTTGGAAGAAAATAGTTATACAATTATACTTTTCTATTTGGTTATAATATATCATTACTATTGTATTCATTCGGTTCTTTCTTTTTTTTTCTCTCTATATTTACAGTATACTTCTTGTTTGAGCAACAGAAATGTTATTAGTTATAAGTGAAAACTGTTTGGGCTAATGAATTGTTTAAATTATTTATGTATTTGTGCTATGTTTGCCTGTTTGTTTTCCAAATATAAAAAATAAATAAATAAAATAATGCTATATGAATTTTCTCTTGGCTCAACAGGGCTTCAAATTCTAACTGCTTAGGTCGAATGCTTTGGGCATTCCATTGCAACACATTTAAAGAGATCAGTTTGCTGTGCTGGTCCATAATTGTTGTATAAGATTCCATACAGGCCAGTCTTTCAAATATTTTCCTATAAACGATAGTAACGCTTCTAAAATAATGTATGCACCCTCTTTCAATTTCTCTGTCCATGACTTGTTCTCTTCGTATGCTTTTTCTTTGAGTCTATTTATCAAAATTTGCCATGACATCTGGTCTTTAAATTGAGATCTATTGTTTTTATCTGGTGGTTCTTCTGCCTTTTCTTGCCTTCCACTACCTGCTTCTGAGCAAAAATAGAATACATCTTTTTTTCTGTTTTTATTTTTTTCGGTAGGCCTATCCTTTTCTTTAGCCTGTATTTTTTTTCTTTTTGTTACATTAGCATAGGAAGGTGTAGTCTCATCATTTAATTCGTATGATTCAGGATTTTGTTGGGGTTCGTCTGTGGTGTTTTCTGGTATGAATCCATTAAAGGCTTGTGGAATTCTATCATTCGGGTAAGGCGAAGGTGATACATAAATTACAAGCGCTCTTTTGTATGTACAGTTAAATAGTGCCATTAAATCTCTTACCTTTTTCTCTTTTATGTAGACTGGGCACACTTTAGCCATGGCCATATGCCGTCCTGAGCAGTTATTGTATTTAAAATTGGTTGTTTCACAGTTTTCGTGATTTTTAGTGCATTTTGGACAAATTATTTTATAAGATGGACACATTTTAACACTATGCCCGAAACGCCAGCAGCGAGAACACTGCGTTACTAAGTATAATTAATTAGCTGACGAGCTAGCAAGGGAGGGAGCGGATACGGGATTTATAGGTCCTGAGCCGGTACTTCCAATATCTGCAGACGTCACCAAGGGGGTAATAGAAAGATTGAAGGAACAGGAAGCAAACAGTGATTGGAGACAGGCTGTTGGGTGCAGACAATCGAAGATGATGCTGGATGGTATCAACCACAGAAGAACTAGGTATCTCCTAAATCTAGGTAAGAGTAGCTTAAGAACTATAACTGGCATAATTACTGGCCATAATTTGTTAAATAGACACTTAAGCATAATAGGTATTAAAAGTGACCCCTCCTGTCCACATTGTGGGAAGGAGGAAACGAGTAAGCACATCCTAGCCGAGTGTGTCATGTACGCGGCAGCGCGGCGTGATGTATTCGGGAGTGACGAGCTGAGGGAGGAGGAGCTGAAGGATGTCAGTCTCAAAGATGTCCTTATGTTCAGCAGGAGAACGAGAAGATTCGAGGAGAGATGCTGTGTGGGAGCGCTGCTGAGACAGTAACCGTCGGCTCCAACCACGGGGAACTGGGCTGAATGACTGTGCAAAACGGTCGACAGCCCGCCTGGCTCAGCGAGGCGTCCCCATACATCATCATCATCATCATCATCATCATCATCATCATACTAAGTATAAGGTTCAACCTTAATTTTGGTGTCATATACCCCTACATAAGTAGGGAGTGATGGACCTTGAAAGCAAATCCTGACCGCTTCGCTTGGCACCCATTGTCCATCGCTAGTATTTTTCTGTTTAAGTCTCTTAACTGCCAGGATTTCAGTGTCACTACGGAGTTCCTGGATAATTTCTTCCTCGGTTAAGTCAATGTCAATATTTTTGATTACACCATAGGACTGATTCACTTCCAGGGTTTTTTGACACTTAAAACCGCTCTCGTTAAAGATTTTTGATTGCATAAGTATATTTGCACTATTCTCATTGTCAAACTGTAGTAATACTTTATGGGCATTGATGTATTTTATTCTCGCAATATTCTGTACATTTTCTGATAGTAGCATTTTTGCCAATTTAAATTGTTTAGGTAGTGCTTCGGTACAAGTTAACGCCACCTCGTTTTTATTCTCCGGTGTTCTACTTGACGTGCTGTTAATTGTCTTCCGCTCGATCCTTTTATATTTTTTACCTATCACCCTCTGCCAGTTCTCTTCTTGTTGTGATTCCCCATTTATTTTTAAGTTACGGTCCACTTCACCATTGTTACGCTCTTCTATTTCATTATCTGATGTTATAATACTGCCAACATTGCTTGTCATCTCGCATTTAATATCCTCAATAGTCATCTCATTCTCTTTCTCAGTATAATTTTGCGAAATAGTTGCTATCCCGTCAACATTCATTATTTGTTATCCACTCGTTTCGTTTTCATGTTATTGTAAACAAGGCGCACGTGAGCACGGAGCGAGCACTTAAACCGGTCCGGGATCGAACAATACGCCGACGCGTCCTACTATAACCAGCGCCCGCGCGCGAATGAAGGAATTTTTAGGAATTTTCACGGGAACGGGAAAAAAACGGGTTTTATACAGTCTATTCCGAGTGACCCTATCTCAGTAACTATAATAACTAGACTCTTCAAATTTGATACACAAGTAGGTATTTCATTAGTTAAAACATTTATTTCAGGATTTTACAAAATTCCCACGGGATAAGGAAAAAACGGGATCCTATGAACTATAATTACTAGACCCTTCAAATTTGGCATAGAAGTAGGTAATTATAATAGTAAAAAACAGTTTTAAGGATATTCGGAAATTCTCACGGGATAAGGAAAAAACGGGATTTTTCGTTTTACTGATTGTAGAAAGCTGAAATTCGGCATGTAGGTTGCTTGGGGAGTGTAGAGGAGGATTGAGAGAGGACTTTCCAAAATTCTCACGGGAACGGGATAAAACGGGATTTTTCGTTTTACTGGTCGTAAAAAGCTGAAATCCGGCATGTAGGTTGCTTAGGAAGTGTAGAGGAGCATTGAGAGAGAACTTTCCAAAATTCTTACGGGAACGGGAAAAAACGGGATTTTTCGTTTTACTGGTCGTAGAAAGCTGAAATTCGGCATGTAGGTTGTTTGGGGAGTGTAGAGGAGCATTGAGAGAGGACTTTCCAAAATTCCTACGGGAACGGGAAAAACGGGATTTTTCGTTTTACTGGTCATAGAAAGCTTAAATTTGGCAAGTGGGTTCCTTGGGGAGTGTAGGAGATCATTAAGAAAGCATTTCCCAAAATTCATACGGGAACGGGAAAAAACGGGATTTTGCGTTTTACTGGTTGTAGAAATCTAAAATTTCAAAATTCATGAGTTTATACACTGTAAGTAGGCCAAAAAGGGCTCTTTAACCGACTTCAAAAAAAGGAGGAGGTTATGCATTCTACTTTATGTATTTTTTTTATGTAGGTATGTTCACCGATTTTTCGGTCAATTGTGGACCGACTATAAAAATTATTTTTTTATTCGAATTCATACAATATACTCCTGAGATGGTCCCATTGTTATCAAATCAGGATCTGATGACGGGATCTCAGGGGAATTGAGGGCAACCCTCAAATTTCGTTTCATGAGCTGACGATGGAAGGTAAAACTCCTTAACGGTTAGGAGTTGAGGATATTTTTTCAAATATTATAGGTACGTATAGACCGATAGTTGTATTCTTTCAGGTTATACAGGTGAGCTGATTATGGAAGGTTAAACTCCTTAAGGGTCAGGAGTTATAGGAAGTTTCTTTAAATATCATATGCACGTATAGACCTTTAGTTGTATTCTTTCTGGTTATTCAGATGAGCTGATGATGGAAGGTATAACTCCTTAACGGTTAGGTCACACAACACCTTAACAAAATACTATAATTAATGCTAAGTAGGTACACAGCGCTTCCAGTTACTCAAGTTCCCGTAGAAGGTAAGAAAACATTGAAATATACCTAATGTAGGACAGGGAAAAGTAATAATAGGTTTTATATTATTAACAAGCCTGGTTATTTTAGTGCCCGCTTCCAAATTAGCGAAAAACATTGTATTTAAAGAAATACTGTAAGGAGCGTATCTACCTGAAGTTTAGTCGGGCTTGCTTGCACGCTTGCTTGCTTGCGTGCATGCATGCTTGCTTGCATCTTGCTTGCTTGCATGCTTGCTTGCTTGCCTGAATGCTTGCTTGCTTGATATCTTGGTTCTTTGGAATACTCTTGGTACACGCGAGCGAAGCCGCGGGCAAAAGCTAGTAATTGTCATAATTAAAGCTACGCTTTCAGTTGTTCTCGTGCTGTTATTATTTCTTTTAATAGCTCCGTTAACAGTTTTCTTAATTTATTTAATTGATAATAACTGTTGCGTTTTGAATGAGCATTTTGAGAATAGCTCATTATTTATAATAGAAATCTGATCCGTATAACTTTGCCATAGACAAATTCTACATTGTTTATGAGTGATTTTTTTACTAGAGGGTATGTGAGTGGATTTGTCGAATTTTGACGGTGTTTTACTTGAACAGCTGATATTTAATAAAACGCTAAAAATTGGCATAAAAAGCTGCGCACGGTCAAAATTCGGCATTCTGCAAATCATCATACGCTCATAAAATAGGAAACAACTCCAGTTTTTCTACTTTCTTTTTAATATTTTAAATAAAATAAATTCAGTGTCACTCTGCCCAAAATTTGGTAAGTCATTGGCAAATATCAATTTTAATTGTGTATTTTGAACTTGTGTTTTCTTTCAGATTTTTATTTTGTAACATAGCTAGATTTAATGTTTTTCTTAACTGTTATTCTTTGCTTTTAAAAGTGCTAGCAGTCTTTGTTTTAATTAATTCTTCTGGCCCCTAGATTTTTTATCTAAATAGTTTTTTTTAACGCTTATTGCTACATTTTTATTTTTTTTAACCTTTGGGCCTTTTCAAATTTATAACGAACATTTTTCAAATATTGTAATGTACTTTTTTCCAAATTTATTTAGCTTAATTTTTCTTTTGTAATCTTCGAACGATTTTCTTTCTACCACCTCCAACGATTACGGCTGACTTGGTTAGGAAGCTTCTCTTCACGCCGGTTGGATGGATGGCAGAAAAAGGCCACCTGAACCCTTTGTCTAAACAAGACCTAATTTCAGGGCGGCACAGTACGGATTGGAATCTGGGTACCACTCCAACATCCGCACATCTTCCTCTGCGCTATTTCTTCGGCTGGCTCCTGGAACCGAAGACTCTCCTTGCTCCTACGGCAAGACCTACTCCTGCCGCTTGCTGACCCTGGGGCCACTACCTGTCTCCAG
Source organism: Archips xylosteana (assembly GCA_947563465.1). Classification (NCBI taxonomy): domain Eukaryota; kingdom Metazoa; phylum Arthropoda; class Insecta; order Lepidoptera; family Tortricidae; genus Archips; species Archips xylosteana. Next base: position 923,891 of record OX387354.1, read on the forward strand.
CCTTCGTCCAGCACCGGCAGTCTACGCTTCAGATACTAATCCAGGGAAACCTTGCCAAGAAACGCTTTCCCACTCAACTCTCGAATCCGCGACCCTCGAGATCTATTTTTCTGTCAGTAAAGCCCTAGGGGCAAATATACGTCTTAAACCTTCATTTTGTTTCACTCAATCTAAACCCCTAGGGTCTCACCTGCTCTACCCTGACAGTGGCGCCCTTCCGCGGTTTATTTTGAGTTGGGAAGCGTTTTTTGTGTGTAATTGTTGGTGTGTGGTTTTGTGTTTGTTTCCTTTTGTCGTGTTCCGCAGTAATTTCATTTCTTCTCGCGTCCCCGTGTGACGTTCGGGAAAGAATATCGTCACCCCTCAGCCTGGGATTCGTAAAAGGCGAATAAAGTGAGATCTGCCGGTTACAGTGGTTATTTTTTCAAAATTTTAACGGCTTTTTTTTTTTTTTAATTTTATCAGGTATTTATTTTAAAATTTTAACAGTTTATTTAATTACTTTGGCTTTAATTTTACAAATAACAACCACTGCAAAATTTACATCAAAACCAGTTTAGTTAAAATCTACGGCATCATTTAAATTCTAACGAAACTTCATTTCAAGTTATTTAACCCCATCATTACTGCGGGACTGCGACAATCTACTACTTTTGTATTTAATTGTAACGTGTGAAGAATAGCTTCAGACATTTACAACTTCATTGATATTTGCCAAAGGTTAAGTAAATTACAGCAGCTCAAAAACACTTCTACAGTGTACTCTTAAATTTCTATTACTTATTATCAATCTTTACGTTATACGGATTAGTTTCTATACGTAAAATTACTGCAACAATAATATCGCTCAGCTGTTTTAATTATCTATAGATGGTACGTACGTAGTTACCTTCATTTTTTTTCTAAACTGGAAGTACGCGTTTAGTTGCATCGCTCTTTACACTTCAAAATTAAATAATGACTTTGTAGTGAAACACGTAGTTCTAGATTGAGACTGTTTATTGAATCATGAAGGTAGACATACATTATTCCCAGCGTACCCACATATTTGTATATACCACATCTTTCCCGTTATAACAAAAAAAAAATACAGCTACAATTATGGTTACTACTATGCGTAGAAAAATATAGATAGTTCAAACACTAACAGTAGTTTTAACTAAAAAATAAAAAACTATCTAAAGAAAACAAGAAGAAAAAAAAAAAACAAAAACAAAAAGTACTTATATAAAACAAGATAAGTACACATTTTACAACTAAGTGTTGTTGTTTAACCATTTAACAATATTTGTTATGGATTACTTAAGTACTTTATGCTACGACTCAATGTTTCAATGACTAACAATACTCCAAGTTAATACATCGGTAGATAAATAGGTAGGTATTAAAAATACAGATTTATTATAACTTTTCTGAATAAGTGGTTAATCGATCTCACATACATACATACATACATACAATCACGCCTTCTTCCCAGCAAGGGGATAGGCAGAGACTATTTGTTTCCACCTGCTACGATCCTGACATACATCTTTCGCTTCAGCAACACTCATTAATCGATCTCAACTCTTATAATAAATAAAACTAAGTGTAAACAAAAACAAAAAAAAATGTTTTCGATCGATTAACCCTTTTCCAGGCATAGCGCATACAGCGACCACATAAATCTACACAAAGATTCGACCTTACTCCCTTTACAATATGGTAGAAATTCTATTGAATTTGCTTTAAATATGCTTCGCTTTTAAATTAATCCTGCATTTGTTAAAATTATAAAACAATGTTTCTTTTGTGGTAGTGTATCTAATTTGTCGGAGCCTGAAAAAGGGTTAACTTATCATAATGGACCGTAGGTATGTACCTTAATTAACAAACTCAAAAAAAAATCTTCCCCCGAATCAATGCATTTTTTAAGAAGATTCTTAACGGTCTGTACTGTCCTTTCGCTTTTGCCATTTGACTGTGCAAAATGAGGCGATGACGTCACATGACGTATATCCCACTCTCGCGTAAACGTTACAAACTCTCGTGAGCTGTACGCCGGCCCATTATCCGTAATTATTTCCATGGGAATACCGTGGCGAGCGAATTGTTCTTTCATAAATAGAATTACTGAATTACTACTGATTGTACTGATTTGCCCGACTTCAACATAACTAGAAAAATCTAATACCTTTAAACGAGCAATTCTTGTATATATGTATATATATTCAGGATCTCGGAAACGGCTCCAACGATTTCGATGAAATTTGGTATGTGGGGGTTTTCGGGGATGAAAAACTGATCTAGCTATGTTTCATTTTCAGAAAATCGCTTTTACTCGTGTTTTCCGGCTATTTTTGTTTGCATTAGAATATAAAGCTAAATTTCGCCGACTTCGAGCAGATCATAATGGCACGTTAGAAATCGGGTGGTCGCGGATCCAGCCGACCTAGGTTCGATACCACGTTTTTTTTCAAGATTTTTAGTTTTTTTTTTAAGTTTATTTTTTATGAGAAAACGTCAAGTTTCTTCTTTTGTGAGAAAAAGTTACTTTTTTGTGAGAAAAAGTTATTTTTTGCGAGTAAAAGTTACTTTTTTGTTAGAAAAAGTATTATAGGGAACGTGCAGTAACTATAGGCGGCAGCACTAATGCGACAGAAGAGACACTATGCGGACAGTAAAACAAACTTATCAAGGTAAAACATTCAAATTGATGGCACCCTTATGGCACCAGTTGGCAGCACCGTCTATGTGCACGTTCCCTATCGGGTTGGGAGCACAGAACAGGAAAAGCCGGTTGTCTGTAAAGTCGGTTTACGGACGATATTTTAACGTGACTCACCCCCCCCCCTCCGCTGTTTTTGTCAAATATCTTGAAAACGGTGCATCCTACGGCAAAATCAATGAAATTTTCATCCCCCCTTTAATACCCCCGCGCTCCCTCCCCCGCATCTCCTCCCCCCTCTCACCCCCCCCCCCCACCCCTCCGGTGTATATAATCAGGATCTCGGAAACGGTTCCAACGATTTCGATGAAATTTGGTATTTGGGGGTTTTCGGGGATGAAAAATTGATCTAGCTTGGTCTTATCTCTGGGAAAACGCTTGGTACCGAATTTCTGCCCGAGCAGAGCTCGGTCGCCCAGGTACTAGTCTACTAATACGATATAATATTTTCTCCTATACTCGAACAAATCACTCGCCAGCTTGAGCCACGGCAGCGCGGGCACGGCGTGCGGCAGCAGCGGCTCGCGGCGCGGCGCCGGCGCGTGCCGCGCGCACGCCGCGCACTCGCGCACGCGCCGCTCCACGTCGCCGCCCAGCCCCGGCCAGAACATAACCGCGCGCGCGCGCCGCTTGCACCTGTCGATTCCTAAGTGTCCTTCGTGAACTCGGTTTAACATATACCTACGCAAACCGGACGGAATGAAAACACAGTCATTTTTAAATATAATACCATCCACATAATGTAATGACTCGCGGTAAGGCCAGAATACACGAATACGCTCGTTTACTTCCCACCGGTTTTTCGGCCAGCCGCCCTGTATATATTTTATAATTATTTGGCAATCTCCGTCAGCCTCGGTTTGTTTCTTGATCACGTCTAACTTCGTGTCACTAACCTGCGTGTTTTCAATCAAAAAACATGTTTGCAGCTCGACTTCGTCAGTGACCCGATCGTGCATGCGTTCCGTCAATGGAGCCCGTGACAGCGTGTCAGCCACGTACATAAACTTACCGGGAGTATATTCGACTCGGAAATCGTAGCCCTGCATTCTCATCATCATACGTTGCAAACGCGCCGGCACGGACGCCAGAGGCTTTGTGAACAAAGCCTCTAATGGCTTGTGATCGGTCTGTACTGTGACGTCGTTGCGGCCATAAATATATTGTTTGAACCTCTCGACCGCAAAAACAATCGCCAGCATCTCCTTTTCGATCTGCGCGTACCGCGTCTGCGCGTCGGAGAGCGTGAGCGAGGCGAACTCCACGGGGCGGCCGCCCTGCAGCAGCACGGCGCCCAGCGCCGCCGCGCTCGCGTCCACCGACACCACGACGGGCAGCGCCACCGAATACAAAGCCAACACCGGAGCTGACGAGATTTTAGCTTTTAACTCATCCACCGCTTTGGAATGTTGTTGATCCCAAAGCCATTCAGAATTTTTTTTCAATAGACCCCTTAAAACCGCGACCGACTGTGAGTAATTATGAATAAATTTTGACAAATAATTTATCATTCCTAAAAACCTTTCTAAAGCTTTACGATCTTCCGGGTAAGGCATTTCTAAAATGGCTTTGACTTTTGAATCATCTGCATGCATACCATTTTTATTAAATTTATGTCCCAAATATACAATTTCGCGCACCCCAAATTTATCTTTATTGTACTTGATGCCAATTTCTTTTGATCTCTGCAGCAGTCGCTCTAACCTCTTGTCATGTTCTTCTCGCGTTCGGCCCCACACAACCACGTCATCAATAAAACTTTCCGTCCCCTCCAGGTCTTCCAGGTGTTGTCTCAATTTCGCATGAAATACTTCTGGCGCGCAATTTACACCATACGGCAGGCGCAAAAATTGGTAACGGCCAAAGGGTGTACTGAAAGTGCAGAGGTCTGCACTCGCATCATCCAATTGAATCATCCAGAAACCTGAACGAGCGTCTAAAACACTAAAGTACGATACGTACGATAAGTACGATTTTACGAGAAGCGCACACGACTGGTTGAACGTCATTGTTTATTGTTATTGTATACTTCCCCGGTAATTTACCTAATCCCTTGAATAAATCGCTATATTTATTAATGCATATAGTATTTACCTTGCTAATAAGGCCCAAAGTCACACAACCTTCTAATCCCAGTACATTTTGGCTCTGTAAATCGGCAACCACGAACATTAATTGAAACATTTTATTTTTGTAGGCTATAGGCAAGTTACAGGAGCCTAATATCGGAACATCAGTACCAGTAAAAGAACAAACACGCTTAGTAAAGGGATGGAGCCTATTTAACATCAGTCCTAAGTTTAGGTATTCATTCTTAGAAATGACATTGAGCATGGAGCCTGTATCCAATTTAATTGTAATTTGCTTACCATTACATTGCATTATTTCAATCCATTCCTTAGGCAAATTACATTTTTGTTCCTGTTGTATCACATCTATGAAAAACATACCGTCGTCGTCATCCGACTCTCGAATAGCCAAGTCACAAACGTCACCGCTAAACTTCTTCTGACCGCACACTTTAGCAAAATGTCCTGCCCTATCGCACACATAACACAGCGCACTACGAGCTGGGCACTGGTGGTCTCCGGCGCACCAGGAGCTGCCGCAAGCAAGGCAGGGACGGCGGCGCTGGCCCGGCGCGCCCGCGGCGCCCGGCGCCCGCGCCCCGCGGTGCGCCCCGCGCCTACCGCTCGCGCGGCGCCTGCTCGCGGCGCCCCCGCGGGCTACCGCCGGCCCCGCCGCATCCCACACGGCATCCACGACGCGCACTTCACCAGCACCGGCTTCAATACATCTACTTTCTTCATTTGAAAGCTCGGCCGCCTGACATATTTGTACCGCTCTCGCTAAATCCAACTCGTCAGTACGCAGAAGTCGATCTCGCACCTTGTTATTGTTTAGGCCGCAAACGATACGGTCTCGGATTAAACTGTCGTTCAAATCACCAAACTCGCAGTGCTGACTCAGGAGCCGTAGTGACGTAACCCATCGGTCGATGTTTTCGCCCTCCTCTTGATTTCTAACAAAAAATTTATATCGAGCCACTGTTACATTAGGTTTAGTTCCGAAGTGGTCATCAAATTTTTTTAATAATGTTATTAAATCCTCTTTTTCGTCCTCGCCGAACACAAACGCGGAATACACCTCGTATCCTGCAGTCCCTATGAGGTTGACGAGCAAGCTTGCCTGTACCTCTGGAGCCTCTTTGCTCACTCCGGAGGCCTTTAAGAACACCTCGAACTGTTTGCGCCATTTTCGCCACGCATCACCGCGCGACGCTGGCCCGCCTTCTAAAACAAGTTCCCCCGGAGGACGCGCGTGTTCCATCACTAGATATAACACTTCTCGAGCACCAATAAACCGCGCACTTGCGATAAATAGCAAAATTGCGAAGTTTAAGCGTAGTTATTTATTAAAATTGGTGCCCACCGCTGCCACCATGTAGTGAAACACGTAGTTCTAGATTGAGACTGTTTATTGAATCATGAAGGTAGACATACATTATTCCCAGCGTACCCACATATTTGTATATACCACAGACTTATTGTCGGTTGAATTTAAATAGCTTACTTCGCAATTTAGGCGGGTAATCTTTAACTAATTATGGACTTAACTTTTATTACTCTTTAACTAATATACAAAGTTACCTTCATTCACTTCTGAACGGTTGGTGCGTTTTTATATATTTATATGTATATACTATTTTCGTGTCGTATATTAAACTCGGAAGTCTGCCCTTTTGTACGACACGGAAACCCTATATGGGACGGTTGATAAATATTCTCATATCGTATATTAAACTCGGAAGTTTGACCTTTTGTACGATACGGGACTTCTATATTCTATGCCTTTAATATTAAATTTGTTACCGTATCGTATATTAAACTCGGAAGTTTGCCCTTTTATACGATACGGGACGCTTATTCTATAACTATAATGTTTAATTTTTTTCCATATCTTATATTAAACTCGGAAGTTTGCCCTTTAATAAGATATGGGACACCTATTTTATTTCTAACTAGCTTTTGCCCGCGGCTTCGCTCGCGTGTACCAAGAGTATTCCAAAGAACCAAGATATCAAGCAAGCAAGCATGCAGGCAAGCAAGCAAGCATGCAAGCAAGCAAGCAAGCAAGATGCAAGCAAGCATGCATGCACGCAAGCAAGCAAGCGTGCAAGCAAGCCCGACTAAACTTCAGGTAGATACGCTCCTTACAGTATTTCTTTATATACAATGTTTTTCACTATTTTGGAAGCGGGCACTAAAATAACCAGGCTTGTTAATAATATAAAACCTATTATTACTTTCCCCTATCCTGCATTAGGTATATTTCAATGTTTTCTTACCTTCTACGGAAACTTGAGTAACTGGAAGCGCTGTGTACCTACTTAGCATTAATTATAGTATTTTGTTAAGGTGTTGTGTGACCTAACCGTTAAGGAGTTATACCTTCCATCATCAGCTCATCTGAAAAACCAGAAAGAATACAACTAAAGTTCTATACGTGCATATGATATTTAAAGAAACTTCCTATAACTCCTAACCGTTAAGGAGTTTAACCTTCCATCATCAGCTCACCTGTATAACCTGAAAGAATACAACTATCGGTCTATACGTACCTATAATATTTGAAAAAATATCCTCAACTCCTAACCGTTAAGGAGTTTTACCTTCCATCGTCAGTTCATGAAACAAAATTTGAGGGTTGCCCTCGATATCCCTGAGATCTTGTCAACAGATCCTGATTTGATAACAATGGGACCATCTCAGGAGTATATTGTATTATTTCGAATAAAAAAATAATTTTTATAGTCGGTCCACAATTGACCGAAAAATCGGTGATCATACCTACATAAAAAAAATACATAAAGTGGAATGCATAACCTAACGACCGCTTTAGCCTAGTTGGTAGTGACCCTGCCTACGAAGCAAGAGGTCCTGGGTTCAAATCCCGGTAAGGGCATTTATTTGTGTGATGAGCACGAATATTTGTTCCTGAGTTATGGATGTTTCCTATGTATTTAAGTATTTATTTATCTATATAAGTATTCTATCGTCGTCTAGTACCCATAGTACAAGCTTTGCTTAGTTTGGGACTAGGTCGATTTGTGTGAGATTGTCCCCTAATATTATTATTATTATTATTATTATTAACCTCCTCCTTTTTTTGAAGTCGGTTAAAGAGCCCTTTGCGGCCTACTTACAGTGTATAAACTCATGAATTTTGAAATTTTAGCTTTCTACAACCAGTAAAACGCAAAATCCCGTTTTTTCCCGTTCCCGTATGAATTTTGGGAAATGCTTTCTTAATGATCTCCTACACTCCCCAAGGAACCCACTAGCCAAATTTAAGCTTTCTATGACCAGTAAAACGAAAAATCCCGTTTTTCCCGTTCCCGTAGGAATTTTGGAAAGTCCTCTCTCAATGCTCCTCTACACTCCCCAAACAACCTTCATGCCGAATTTCAGCTTTCTACAACCAGTAAAACGAAAAATCCCGTTTTTTCCCGTTCCCGTAAGAATTTTGGAAAGTCCTCTCTCAATCCTCCTCTACACTCCCCAAGCAACCTACATGCTGAATTTCAGCTTTCTACAATCAGTAAAACGAAAAATCCCGTTTTTTCCTTATCCCGTGAGAATATCCAAAGATCCTTAAAACTGTTTTTTACTATTATAATTACCTACTTCTATGCCAAATTTGAAGGGTCTAGTAATTATAGTTCAAAGGATCCCGTTTTTTCCTTATCCCGTGGGAATTTTGAAAAATCCTGAAATCAATGTTTTAACTAATGAAATACCTACTTGTGTATGAAATTTGAAGAGTCTAGTTATTATAGTTACTGAGATAGGGTCACTCGGAATAGACTGTATAAAACCCGTTTTTTTCCCGTTCCCGTGAAAATTCCTAAAAATTCCTTCCTTAGTGGTTCCCGTGAAAATTTCTAAAAATTCCTTCCTTCCTGACTGACATATCAACGCACAGCCCAAACCACTGGGCCTAGAGATTCCAAATTTGGCATGTAGGTTCCTTATAAGGTCTAGGGGTGCACTAAGAAAGGATTTTTCAAAATTCCCTCCCTAAGGGGGTGAAACGGGGGTCCAAAGTTTGTATGGGGAAACAAGATTCGATCGACTATTTTATTCGAAACTTCACAGAAGTACTCCTAATGATAAATGAGTAAACACGTGTTTCAGGTTTTTTAATAATTCAACCCTTAAAAGGGGGAAAAGGGGTAACAAAGTCTAAAAATCAACATGGGTGTTGCTTCTATGGTTTATCGGGTCGCTGGTTATGAAAACAACAACGGTTTTAAAATCCGACGTGGTGGACGTAAAATACCATCTCCATGGATGGGGTGCGATGGGGTTGAAATGTCTAAATAAACTAAATGACTATTGATAATATCAACGCATAGCCCAAACCACTGGACCTAGAGACTTGAAATTTTGCACGTAGATACCTTATACAATGTAGGCATCCCTTAAGGAAGGATTTTTGGGAATTCTTACGGGGACGGGAAAAAACGGGATTTATATATTCGATTCCGAGTGACCCTATCTCAGTAACTATAATAACTAGACTCTTCAAACTTGATACATAAGAAGGTATTACGTTAGTTAAAACATTAATTTCAGGATTTTTCAAAATTCCCACGGGATAAGGAAAAAACGGGATTTATATATTCAGTTCAACGGGATCCTATGAAATAAAATTACTAGACTCTTGAAATTTGGCATAGAAGTAGGTATTTATAATAGTAAAAAACAGTTTTAAGGATTTTTGGAAATTCTCACGGGATAAGGAAAAAATGGGATTTTTCGTTTTACTGGTCGTAGAAAGCTGAAATTCGGCATGTAGGTTGCTTAGGGAGTGTTAAGAAGGATTGAGAGAGGACTTTTCAAAATTCTTACGGGAACGGGAAAAAACGGGATTTTTCGTTTTACTGGTCGTAGAAAGCTGAAATTCGGCATGTAGGTTGCTTGGAGAGTGTAGAGGAGCATTGAGAGAGGACTTTTCAAAATTCCCACGGGAACGGGAAAAAACGGGATTTTTCGTTTTACTGGTCTTAGAAAAATGAAAATTGGCAAGTGGGTTCCATGGGGAGTGTAGGTTAGCATTAAGAAAGCATTTCCCGTAATTCTTACAGGAACGGGAATTTTTTAAATATCATATGCACGTATAGACCTTTAGTTGTATTATTTCTGTTTATTCAGATGAGCTGATGATGGAAGGTAAAACTCTTGAACGGTTAGGTCACACAACACCTTACAAAGATACTATAATATGTATATAAGCGCTTCCAGTTACTCAAGTTTCCGTAGAAGGTAAGAAAACTGTGATGTATGAGGGTAGTTTATTATTTTATTGTAATATCAAGTACCCGCCTTCTGTTGTTCCTCAATTAAACTTGGTAACGAGCGGACGTATTTTTATAGTTTTTCCCCAAATTATCAAACCTAAAGCTTGGGCTCTCATACTTCTCATTGGCGACGAGTTACGGAACGAGTGCACGTGTGTGAGCAGTTTTTTTTTTCCCTTGTGTGGACGGCTGTGAAAAGTGAAAATGTCAGTGGGTGAACTTGGGCCGTTCGAGTTGAACAAAGACAGTTGGGATCTATACATAGATCATTTAGAACAGTATTTCGTGGCTAACGATGTCAAACCAGCAGTTAAAGTGGCGACTCTGATTACCGTGGTCGGCAGCGAAGCCTATGAATGGTAATGGTCAATTTGTGTATGCCAGACAAGCCAGCCACAATGTCTTTCGAGGACCTGGTTAAAATAATGAAAAGTCATCTTCAACCGAAACCGAGCGTACTAGCAGAAAGGTACAATTTTAGACAAAGAAAACAAAAACACGATGAAAGCGTTACAGAATACGTGGCGGAACTCAAGCGGTTAGCAAAAAATTGCAAATTTAACGGCGATAGTTTGGCGGAAAACTTGCGGGACCAATTCGTTTGCGGAGTAATTAGTGAGAGCATAAGGCAAAAATTATTCGCGGACGACGACATTAAATTCGACAAGGCGTTTAGAAACGCCGTCACAATGGAAGCGGCAGAGGTGAACGCGGCATTAGGTGCAGATCGAGTAGCTGAAAAATTAGAGGGCATATCGAGTTTGTCGCCGTCGTTGCATCAGCTGACTTTAAACAAAAGGCGAGTTCACAACAAAACATCGCGCGGTGGGTCGGGCAGCGGCCAGCGGTACGAACATGATAAGTCTAAGTTCGGCGGCGGTCCAAGCTACACAAGCGGAACGGGCAGCGGAAGCGGACGTAACGGGAGACAATCATCGTTGGCGACAGATTACACAAGAGGTACTTGCAAGGCTTGCGGGGAAGAGCACTCAAGCACTAGCTGCAAATTTAAAATGTACACGTGTAGAGTTTGCAATAGGGAGGGACATTTGAAGAGAGCGTGTCCTAGATTGCAAAGTGGAATAGCTACACATAACATGCAAGATGAACCGCTGAAAGAGTCAGACCAATCTTCGACAGACAGTGAAGAGGTAAATAATTTTTCGATGGACATAATAAGATCACGGAAGTTTGGACCATACAACATCGATTTATGTGTTAACAATCAATCTTTACAAATGGAAATAGACACAGGTAGTAGCATATCGTGCATTAGTTACGATTGTTATAAAAAGTTGTTTACAAATTGTCATCTTATTAAAAGTGATTTAACCTTGCGTTATTACACGGGGGAACGGGTGGTACCTGTGGGTAAATTTACGCCTACCGTTAACTATAAAGATAAAAATAAAAAATTAGATTTATATGTTGTGAACTATGGTAAAACGTGTTTGGTAGGCAGGCAATGGTTGCAGGAATTAGATATTGAGATAGTAACAAACAATGCCATCTGTCACAATATCAAAACATCGTCGTTTGACTGGGATAAATTTAGTTCCAGCTATGCTGAGGTGTTCAGCGACGGGCTCGGGAAGTTCACGGGGGGAACGGTGGGGTTCCACCTGCGCGCGGACGCCCGGCCCGTGTTGCTGCGCGCGCGCCCGCTGGCGTACGCGCTGCGCGAGCCGGTGGAGCGCGAGCTGGAGCGGCTGCAGCGCGACGGCGTCATCACGCCGGTCGCCACATCCGACTGGGCCACGCCGATTGTGCCGGTAATGAAGAAGGATGGGTCCATTCGTATTTGTGGGGATTTTAAATTAACACTTAATAAGTCGCTAGAAGTGGATCATTTTCCTTTGCCAAGAGTAGAGGATTTGTTGTCTCAATTACATAATGGTGAAAAATTCACAAAAATAGATTTATCACAGGCGTATGCCCAGTTCGTCTTGGACGAATCCAAGCATTACACCGTGATAAACACGCACAAGGGACTTTTTAGGTATAACAGGTTAATACAGATACAGATACAGATACAGATACAGATACATTTATTGCCAGATTGTCGATAATTATACAGATGTTACATAATTCAGTAGTGCGTCACAATCAACCGATTTACGGTATACAATGTTTTAGGTACCTAAAGTCAACATGCTTTAAATTATTAATCTACAATTTTATCCAATAATTATTCAATTAAATTTTAACATGTCAAAGATAAGAGAATGAGTTAAATAATTAAAGATACCTATAAATATGTCACAAATATAATAATAATTAAAAGTATTCATTTAATTTAAATTGCATAATACAGCCGTATAACCATAATTCAATTGTCAATATTAATATTTCTTACTTTGTTATAAAATTCTTCCAAGGAATAAAAACATTCATCAAGCAGAAAGCGTTGTAACTTAGAGAATAATCTATTACTTGTGAGCTCTGTCCATTGCATCGGCAGACTATTGTAAATTTTTATTGCCATGTGATAGCAATTTTTCCTACTTACTTGTAATCTGCTTCTAGGAGCATCTAAAGCCCTATGTGTGACCTTTCGCTTACCTTCGTTACAATGTCTGTCAAACAATTCCAAGTTGCATCTCACAAACTTGCATATTTCGAAAATATACAGACTCGGAAATGTCAGAACTCTATATTTCTTGAACAACGGCCTGCATGACTCGGACCGCTTCAAGCCGCCTATCGTCCTTAAGCACCTTTTTTGCACTATAAATACACGTTCTGAGTCTGTAGAATTTCCCCACAATACCACTCCGTAGCGTAATGCAGAACTAATATAACTATGATAGACCAGTAGAGCGGTCTTCTCTGAAGTGATATATCTCATTCGTTTGAGAGCGTAAATAAATTTATTAATTTTGGTTGATACGAAATCTATATGTTGCTTCCAATTCACATTTTCGTCAATAACAAGACCAAGAAAAATAGTTTGTGTGACTTCTTCTATTTGTTCTCCACCAATTGTTACATTTAATGTTGGTTTGTTACGGTTTCGGGTGACAAAGTTAATTAACTTGGTCTTCGAAACGTTCATACAAAGACCATTGCTACTCAACCAATTTTTTATGCCAGTTAAATTAGAGTGTACATTTTCCCTTAGTTCTTCATAGCTTTTTCCTCGGATAATTACGGTCGTGTCATCCGCAAACAAAATACAACTATGTTTAATATGGGCTGGCAGATCGTTAACATATAATAGGAATAAAAGCGGTCCCAGTATACTGCCTTGCGGTACACCACTTTGATTTAATCTAGGATTTGAGTCAACAATGCCCGAGGTGTTATTTACTATGTCTTTTCTGTTAATCCGTGTTATTTGCTGACGGTTAGACAGATAACTCTCTAACAGTTTATAAGCTGGTCCTCTGATACCATACTTTTCCAATTTTTTAAGTAGAATTGCGTGATTTACAAAATCGAACGCTTTACTCAGATCCAAAAATAAGCCTGCCACCATATCATTTGCATCTAATGACTGTAATACTTTCCTAACTAACTCGAACGCAGCATGTGTAGTCGACTTTCCTTTACGGAAACCATTTTGCTCCGAACAAAGAGTATCGTTTTTATTAAAAAATTTCAATAGTCTAATATATATAGCCTTTTCAAAAACTTTTGATTCAACGGGTAAAATTGCCACAGGCCTGTAATTACTTTTGTCCGTTCGTTTTCCTTTCTTAAATAAAGGTTTTATGATTGAAAATTTTAGTGCATCAGGAAAATAACCTTGTTCAAAAGATAAATTTACAACATGAGCTAATGGTGCGGCTATACTATCAGCAACTGCTTTTAGTACTTTGATGTTAATATCATCGATTCCCGCAGAATTCGTATTTCGCAAGGATTTTATTATCCTACATATTTCATGAGGATCTGTAGGCTCTAGAAAAATTGTGTTGTTCGAATGATCTAGAGTGCAAACGTAGTTTTCACTTTGACAATTATTTTTGGTTAAATCAATAAAGTAATCATTGAAGGCATTTGCAATTTTAACTGGATCAGTTAGAATCGTATCTTCATTTTCAATGGTATTTATTTCTAATGAATTTCTGCTCTGACCCGTATTTCGTTTTATTATATCCCAAGTAGCTTTCCCCTTATTGTCAGACTTATGAAGAATATTCTGGTAATGTAATCTTCTAGCACTACTAAAACAATTTTTGAGATGCCTAGAATATTTACGAAATTGCATTCTGCTATGTTCAGATTTATTTTTATAATATCGGAACCGCAACACGCATTTAGTTTTACAACTTTTACGTAAGCCTATTGTGATCCATGGAATTCTTTTCGAATTTTTTGACAGACGAACCTTGATGACTGGGAAACATAATCTAAAAAAGAGCAAAATCGTCTCGTGTAACATTTCAAATGACTCTTTTGCATTAGTTGATGACATTACATCTGAGAAAGTTAAGCTGTTTATACATTGCTGGAATTTAATCATGTTATCATCACAGTAGTCTCGTTTATAAATAAATTCAAATTTATTTATTTTTTTGTGCGATGTAGTTAAATTAAATTCAATAGTCTGAGCAGTATCGTGATCCGATAGACCAACAGCGTGCGCTCTCCCAGTTACCCCTGTTACATTACTTACTATGTTATCGATACAGGTTTTTTGTCGCGTCGGTTGATTAATGTGAAACGTTAGGTTATGATTGGAAAGCAACTCTGCTATTCGTATAGTATACTTGCTCCTCTTCAGAAAATCAATATTAAAATCTCCCGCGATTACAATTTTGCCATCGTGTTGCGTGAGAATAGTAAGGAGATCCTCAAACAATCGAAAAAAAATCACAATATCAGAGTCAGGAGTTCGATATAGACAAACTACTATCAAATTTAGCGATTTGATTTTAATACCACACACTTCAAATACCTTTTCCCTAGACAAACGACTTACAGTCATTAGTTCTTCACATTCCAATGGTTTCCTTATTAATATACAAGTGCCGCCTCTCTTATTTCGTCTCGAGTAACAAGATACAAGCTTAAAGTCTTGGAGAATCAATAAGTTTTCATCACCTGTTTTGACAAACGTCTTACTAAGACAAATAACATCAATGTTAGTACCACTTTCTCTGAGTTCCAAGATTACTATTTCTAATTCTTATATTTTATTTAGTATACCAGCAATATTTTGATGTAAAACTACAATTTTTTTAAATACATTATCCTCAAAAAAACTTACTATCATTTGTTTTAGGAAAGTAGTCAGTAATTTTATTTTTTTTAATAGGTTGAGTTGTTGCCATTCCTTCTAATTGAGACTGCTCCACCTTTCTCTCGAAATAGAACGGAATGGTTCGTCTATGTGGTTGTTCTAAGCTTTGTTTCCTCATACTTTTACTTCCTATACATTTAGCCTGTAAAAACTCAGATTCATACCGTATAAAGTCAATTGATGAATTTAACTTAAAACATATTTGATTTATGTATGTTTTTTTAGACTTTATATTGGTATTTGTTTCGATGAATTTACATTGTTGGAAGTTTTGTATAATTAACCTTATATTATTATTTAACATTCTTTCATTCAAATGAGAATTGTATAAAACGGGTAAAACATAAATATTCTTAACATGCGATAACTTATATAAAGCAATGCTTAAATTTACATTGAATTTAGATGGGTTTGAGTCATGACTTCCTGTACACAGCACAACTATATCGTCCTTAGATGCCACTTCTTTTATTGTATCGCAATAAGATAGAACGTGATATGAGTCAGCATTTGATCTAATGAACGCATTAGGTAGATATTCGTCGTTCCACTTTCCTTCTCTTGATTTTGCTACCGCCGATGAGAGTCCGGTTATTTGTTCATCTCCAATTATATGTATGTATCTCTTTATTAGGGGGTAAGCAGAGTACTGCGTTTTCCTGTCATGGTTAGCAATTGTTCGTGTACCCTCTGAAATTTCTGTTTCTAAAATATTCTCAGGCAACCGGTCAGGATTGACGCCACTTTGTCCCGCTACGAACCTATCTAATAGTATCTTACTATTACGTTTCTTCCCTTTGCGACGATGACAACTTAGAGGCGTTGACACATTCCGGACGCTTTGGTTGGAGAGGTCTCCTATCCCAACATTCTTAAATAATTTGATTTTGTTCTCGCATGATACTATTTGTTTTTTGAGTTCTATTAGTTCTTGACTTAATTTTTCTATCTCTGAGTGGGCTATGTTAAGCTCAATTTGTAACTCTCTTATTTTTTCTTCTAATTCCACTTTTTGAGTAGTTTCTTCGAAAGTATCGGGCAAACTTAATAAGGTTTTCGTTGAAAACTCAGAGTCGCTGCCGTCCGACGCACTGGATAGCGAATAATTTTGTCTCGGATTAATATTGCGTCTGCGATTTGTTACAAATCTGCCGCTGATATCCATGGTTTAAGTAATTGACCCAGCAAAAAAAAAACACAGACTATCAACTGCTATCTTTCAATGCTTATATTTATTTAGGTATTCTCTTAAAGCACCATTCAAATTATGAAACTTCAATACAGATTGTAGTTGTAAGCAAGATATATGGGTTAGCCTCTAGTCCAGGCATTTTTCAGAGGAAACTCGAGCAGCTGTTCGCGGGTGTGCAGGGCGTGGGAGTTTTCTTGGATGACATTATAATCACGGGCCCCGACGATCACTCACATTTAAAAAACCTCACGAAAGTGTTCGACACATTGAAAAAGTTTGGACTGAAGGTAAAAAAAAAGTAAATGTACGTTCTTTGCCGAATCAGTAACATACTTAGGGTTCAAAATTAGTAAAATGGGGGTACATACCTGTCAAGACAAAATTGAAGCTATTAAAAAAGTACAAGAACCAACAGATATCCAGTATCCACAGGACTGTTTTATTTGGTAGTATAGGTAGACTGTTTTCTTGACAGTGGTATTCAGATTCAAAAATGTCCCAAATTTTTGACGGCACTGGGTTTTAAAGACAAAATTAGGTCACGCCCCTCGAGATAACGCTAACCGTAATTTGTGTGATGTGTTTTGACAGTTCGTGCCACAGAGAAGACTCTGCGCAACAAAACGATGTACTTCATTTATTTAGCTTTCCTCATTATTTAATTAATTAAATATTTAGGACAGACAAGGCTCAGATTTTGTCCGTATTTACTTAATTATATTAAATAAATACGCCCAAAAATCATAGCAGCGGAAAGTTTGATAATAGCGCCATCTAGTGCTCACGGGGAAAGGCTCGTTGCATTGAATCGAACTAACTTCGTTAGGATATCGGTAATTAAGTCCAAAAACAAAACCAAAGAATTATATTGTCCCAATTGCATTGTGACACTTCTACGGAAACTTGAGTAACTGGAAGCGCTGTGTACCTACTTAGCATTGATATTATACATCGATGGGTCCTACGAATAAGGGCCAAAGTGTTTTTTTTTTAAATTCGTGTTTTATACGTCATAGGTATCTATAAACTATATACTTAAAACATGCATTAAAAGAAATACTGTTATTAAGTTATTTTACGACTTTTTACCTCAGTAGAATGGTCGAACTAGACATAATTTTAACGTAGAAGGGCTAAACGCACGTTTGACACTTTTACGCGGTAAATCCCCGGCGGTTCGTTTTAGTCTGTGGGCACAACTGCCATTCGGGTACTTGTACGTCAAACGTAATGCCGCTGCCGCGATGTTTACATAGTGTAGTGTTGTTGTTATTTTTTTAAATGTCTGCGGGTATCTTGGGTAACGCTACCTATCTCTAAAACAAGATGAAGCATAATAGAAGTCGTATTTTAGTTAATTTAGCTATAGGCAATGTAAATAATAACTTGGACAATGATTGTGAAGGTTATGAAAACGACGAAAACGGGAATTCGGAACACTGTAAGTTTTATTTTGTTACTAAAAGCTTTTATTTTATTCCTATATTTGAAATCAAACACTATAGATGGTCTTCATTTATATTTTACTTTAAAACAATGTAATGTTAGGTATTAAGGGCCAATCTGGTAGAAAGGCCCTTATGCGGGTAATATTTTAGTAAACATCACTTTGGCCGCAATTATTATTTTAATTTGATTGTTTGTTAACCCTCGACAAAAAAAGAGGGGTGTTATAAAATTGACCGCTATGTGTGTGTGTGTGTGTGTGTGTCTGTCTGTCTGTTTGTGTGTCTGTCTGAGGCGTCATAGATCTTAAATGGGTGTACCGATTTGGATGCGGTTTTTTTTAATAGAAAGCAGGTTTCTTGGCAATGGTTCTTAGATACGTTTCATCAAAATCGGTTCAGCCGTTTCAAAGTTAGCTGTCTTGTTAGCTGCAAAAGGCATCTTAGACGCATAACGGGCATAGAATTAATGTTCAAACATACGAGTGACATAATTGCGTTGGGGGTTTTTAAATTTTTTATTTATAGTTAAGGTTTTTTATTTTAGTTTATTTTATGAGTAAATTATATTGTTTTAGCTTCTCCGATACCTTTTGGGGCTAGTGAAATACTGGATAATCCTGAATTACGCATTATTAAATGAAATATTATTTAATGACGTATCTACAGACCACGAAAACATATTTAACAATATTTTGTGCAACATACGACCTGCAAAAGGTTTTGTTATCTCCTAGTGGCGGCATTAGCCTTTTTATTATTGTAAACGTTTAAAAGTACATAACTTGTCAGTATTTGATATGGGGAAGTCGGTGGGCACATGTTATTTATGGAATGAGCAAATAGCTATGAAAGGATCGAACGAAATAGCTAGCTGCATTTATGATACAATACTGATGAAAACAAGAGAAGGCTCTGATGATTTTAGATTCTGGTCGGACAATTGTACTGGTCAGAATGTTTTTCATGTACCTCTATGCAGCCAAAAATATGAGTGTAAACATTAAACATACTTTTCTTGAAAAGGGTCATACTCAGAACGAGGGGGACTCCATACATGCTACAATAGAAAAAGCGTCAAAATTTAAAAATATATACACGCCATCAGAATGGAGCTCCTTAATAAGATGGGCTAAAGTGAAGGGAACTCCTTATACGGTCATAGAGACTACACAAAATATGATTTATGATTTTAAGAAGATGCAGACTAATGCTTGTTACAACTGGACTAAAAATTCAACGGGCGATAAAATACAATGGACGAAAATAAGACAAGTTCGGGCATATAAAGATGCACCTAATGTACTATATTACATATATGACCTATCTGAGGATGCAGTTGAATACAATATAAACATCACGACTACATCAATAAGAACTACATGTTGTGTTTGTCTAACATGTTGTAGACATGGCAATAGAAGTGCCTTTAATTTTATGCTACAATAACCCACTACCAATTGCACCATCAAAGAAAAAAGATTTACTTGATTTGTGTTGCAAAAACATTATCCCCCGCTTACCACAGTTACTACGAGAGTTTGGTAGTATCTAATGATAATAATATTCATACTGCTCCTGAAAGTGACGATAGCGACTAAAACTAAATTAAATCTTATTTACTATTCGATTCTGTTGATCTCAATTGCTAATTTGTACTTTAAGAAGGTAAAAGTTTATCATAGAACTAGAAATATGCTATTACTGTCAAAGTGTAAGCTAAGATGACTGTAACATTGATTTTTTTAATTAAAACGATAAAAAAATACAAGTGTTTGTTCACTTAAGCACTAACAATATACCAAATTTTACAACGTATAAAGACCAAAGTGACTCAAAAATCATGAATTACTATTTTATTTCCTTCAAACGTACTAAAATATTTTAATTTATATTGTACAAAAGCTTATATGTACACACATTACATGAATTTTGTAACTATTATATTTTTACTAAAGATTTTTAAGTAGTACGCGTATATAAGCCAAAGTGACACATAGATCTTATTACCAGTTTTTTTACACGAGTTTATTCCTCCTAAATTCAGTGTATGTGCGTATGTACAATAACTTTTAATCAAGTATTATTTTATTATAATTAGTTATTTGAGGTTAAAGGCCAAAGTATCATTAGCTAGTGTGCCAAATTTCAGAAGCCACGGATACACCATTTCCAAGTTACGACGGTGTTTTTGTTTGAGAGCCCGTCCTGTAAAGTAAGCATTTTACACTTAAGCCCTTGTACGTAGGACCCATCGACATATAATACATATTATAGTATTTTGTAAGGGTGTTGTGTGACCTAACCGCTAAGGAGTTATACCTTCCATCATCAGCTCATCTGAATTACCAGAAAGAATACAACTAAAGATCTATACGTGCATATGATATTTAAAGAAACTTCCTGTAACTCCTAACCGTTAAGGAGTTTAACCTTCCATCATCAGCTCACCCGGATAACCTGAAAGAATAATACAACAATCGGTCTATACGTACCTATAATATTTAAAAAACTATCCTCAACTCCTAACCGTTAAGGAGATTTACCTTCCATCATCAGCTCATCAACATGTCGAGATGATGTCTACCAGACGCAAACACTTAAATAGCTTGAGAAAATATATGAAAATCGTAATGCGTGCCTAGAAAATTTGAGGGTTGCCCTCGATTTCCTTGAGATCCCGTCATCAGATCCTGATTTGGTGATAATGGGACCATCTCAGGAGTATATTGTATTCTTTCGAATAAAAGAATATGTTTTATAATCGGTCCACAATTGACCGAGAAATCGATGAACTACCTACATAAAAAAAATACATAAAGTGGAATGCATAACCTCCTTTTTTTTAAGTCGGTTAAAGAGCCCTTTGCGGCATACTTACAGTATAAACTTATGAATTTTGAAATGTTTGCTTTCTACAACCAGTAAAACGCAAAATCCCGTTTTTTCCCGTTCCCGTAAGAATTTCGGGAAATGCTTTCTTAATGCTCCCCTACACTCTCCAAGGAACCCACTTCCCGAATTTCAGCTTTCTATGACCAGTAAAACGAAAAATCCCGTTTTTCCCGTTCCCGTGGGAATTTTGGAAAGTTCTCTCTCAATGCTCCTCTACACTCCCCAAGCAACCAACATTCCGAATCTCAGCTTTCTACGACCAGTAAAACGAAAAATCCCGTTTTTTCCTGTTCCCATAGGAATTTTGGAAAGTCCTCTCTTAATCCTCTTCTACACTCTCCATGCAACCTAGATGCCGAATTTCAGCTTTCTACGACCAGTAAAACGAAAAATCCCGTTTTTTCCCGTTCCCGTGGGAATTTTGGAAAGTCCTCTCTCAATCCTTTACACTTTCCAAGCAACCTAGATGCCGAATTTCAGCTTTCTACGACCAGTAAAACGAAAAATTCCGTTTTTTCCCGTTCCCGTGGGAATTTCGGAAAGTCCTCTCTCAATCCTCTACACTCTTCAAGCAACCTAGATGCCGAATTTCAGCTTTCTACGACCAGTAAAACGAAAAATCCCGTTTTTTCCTTATCCCGTGGGGATTTCGAAAAATCCTGAAATTAATGTTTTAACTAATGTAATACCTACTTGTGTATCAAGTTTGAAGAGTCTAGTTATTATAGTTACTGAGATAGGGTCACTCGGAATCGAATATATAAATCCCGTTTTTTTACGTCCCCGTGGGAATTCCCAAAAATCCTTCCTTAGTGGATGCCTACATTGTATAACGTATCTATGTGCAAAATTTCAAGTCTCTAGGTCCAGTGGTTTGGGCTGTGCGTTGATATATCAACAGTCATTTAGTTTAATTAGACATTTCAACCCCATCGCACCCCATCCAGGGAGATGGTATTTTACGTCTGCCACGTCGGATTTTAAAACCGTTGTTGTTTTCATAACCAGCGACCCGATAAACCATAGAAACAACACCCATGTTGATTTTCAGACTTTGTTACCCCTTTTCCCCCTTTTGGGAGTTGAATTCTCAAAAAACCTGAAACACGTGTTTACTCATTTATTATTAGGAGTACTTCTGTGAAGTTTCGAATAAAATAGTCGAACGAATCTTGTTTCCCCATACAAACTTTGGACCCCCGTTTCACCCCCTTAGGGAGTGAATTTTGAAAAATCCTTTCTTAGTGCACCCCTTAGACCTTATAAGGAACCTACATGCCAAATTTGGAATCTCTAGGCCCAGTGGTTTGGGCTGTGCGTTGATATGTCAGTCAGTCAGTCAGTTTCTTCTTTTATATATATAGATAGAGATTAGCTGATTGCGTAATGTATTGCCTTCTTGCAAAAACAGTATTCACTATTGGAGTTGATATGACATTTATTTTTCTCCTTCTTTTTTGCACTTTATTCACCTCATACATAGTGGTTTTATGTTTTCTCAGGATCACGTTTAATATATACAATTTTCTAACCGATAGTAAACCACACAGTTCTTATAGGTCTTTAGTGGGGAATAGGCGTGGTTTAGAGTACATGACTTTAATTAGAGCCCTCTGTGCCCTTTCTAGTTCCAGGAACTTAGTTTTTGTGGCTCCGCCCCAAACTGAAATGCAGTATACCAACACTGATTGGGCGAGTGATATGTATATCTGGTTAAGTAAGTTTATAGAAGCTACGTTTCTTAAGTTCCTAAAGATCCAGATCAGTTTCCGAACTCTGGTCATGATAAGTTCTACGTGTGCGTGCCACGTAAGTCGCTGATCTACCATGATTCCAAGATATTTTAAACATTCTACCTTAGCTTAAGTTGTACAAGAGCAGATTGACTGTGTTGGATTGTGACACGAGTGAATTTTAATTTTGAAATTAGCCTCAGGCTGGGTTGGTTTGTAGTTAGTAAAACAAATATAGCTTGTTTTGTCAGTATTTAATGTTAGACGATTAGTACATAACCATTCAGCAATTCTGACGAGGCCCTGTTCTGTATATTTACGAACATCATCCCATGTATCACCAGAGAATACCACGGCTGTATCATCAGCATAGGCAAATATGGCTCCCTCTTCCATGTTCATGTTACATAGGTTATTGATATAAATTAAGAATAAGGTAGGTCCTAAAACGCTACCTTGGGGGACGCCATAAGTTACGCTACACTCGTCACTCAGGTGGCTTCCTATTTGAACTCTTTGCCTTCTATGAAAAAGATAACTTTTTAGTAGAAGAAGGGGAATCCCTCTAATGCCAATGTTTTCCAGAGTGTTTACAATGGTTGGAATCGAGACTGTATCGAAAGCCTTTTTAAGGTCCAGGAATACCGTGAGACATTTTTTATTTTTATCTACTTTGTCTATAATTAAAGATGAAAGGGCTGCAACTGCATCTTCAGGTGACAGGCCCTGCCTAAATCCATATTGAGCTTTAGAAAGTACGTCAAATTTATTTAAGTAGTTGATTAATCTATTGTTTATAAGTTTCTCTAAAATTTTAGAAATGGTTGGTAGTACAGATATAGGCCTGTAGTCAGATACGTTGTCTCTGGTTCCCCCCTTGTAAACAGGAGTGATGATAGCTTGTTTTAGTGCTTCGGGAAAAATGCCAGTCTTAAAGCATAAATTAGCTAAGTGTGTTATAATGGGGACCACCATACAGCTAGCCATTTTGAGAAATTCTGTGGGTATTTTATCCCAGCCAGGGGCACTACTAGTTTTTAAGTTTGCCAGAATAACAAATACCTCTCCTGGATCAACTTCAGATAGTACGAAGGAGGACGCAAAAGATTTTGGGCTTTTATTAATGTTAGCATTGCGCGGGGCATTGTTTGAAAGGATATCTTCCGCTAAGGACTTCCCAATTTTGGAAAAATACTCGTTCACTGCATTAACAGACTCATTTGGTGAGCTCCTGATATCTAATAATTGTAAGTTGTCATTATTTTTCAATTTGCGATTTGTTATATTATTAATTGTTTTCCATAGGGTTTTTGAGTTTTTACTTGCCAAAGTTAATTGCTCACTGTCATATTTACGCTTTAGTTTTTTTATGAGGCCATTACAATTGTTTCTGTACCTTCTATACGTTATTTGTAATATAGCATTATCTGGGTCAGAGCGAAGCTTTTTTTGCATGTTGTTTCTATTTCTAATACAGTGGAGTATTCCTTTAGTTATGGCTTAATTATACGATTATTTCTTGGAATTGATGTAACTATAGTGTTTTCTATTAAGCATGTTCTTATTTTATTTATAAAGTGGTCTGTTAGAATATTAGGATCAGAAATAGTTAATAATTCTGAGATATTAATATTAGAGGGGGAATTAAGCGCTTTGCCGAAATCAGTTTTAGATTTAGTGTTTTGGGGAGTTTGTTTCGTGATCGTGTCACTTAATTTTAATAAAGTCATTGCATGGTCAGTTATAGTTGTATCTAGAACAAATATATTTGCCTTCATTTTAGTTCTGTTTGATTTTAACATAAAGTGATCGAGGCAGGATTTAAGTCTTGTGGGTAATTGGTGCCCGGGAAGTAGTCCATGTGTTGCAAGCATGTTTAGATAATTTAGCTTATTGCTTTGTTCATAACCTTGAGTATTATTTTTAAGTGCAATATTAATGTTGATATCGCCAGTTATGATTACAGTCTCAAACGCTTTTATTGTTTCTAAATAGGAATTTAGGCTATTAATAAAGTTATCAGCATTGTTAATAGATGGTGATCGGTAGATACCAATTATTTTCATATTTGAAATTGTAACTTCCAAACAAGAGGCATGTGTTAGTTTTATTTCACGTACTTTTATTTTATGCGTATTCTTGACGTAAGCTACGACGCCATCATTTTGGTTAAGGTGACTGGTTGTGTAAAAAGTCAAATAATTTTCTAGGGCAGGGAAGGGTTTATCTATGTGCAGTCTACATTCGCTTAGTATTATCACGTCAATATTAAATTTAAATTGAGTCAGGGTCGTAAGCAGGTTGTTCATATTACAATAGACGCTTCTAATATTTTGTGAAACAATTGTGAAGTCCGATTGCCGAAAGTTGGTACTATTTGGGATATCATCAATTTTACAGAATGTGGATTCAGCAATGCGCATTTCATCAATTTGGATCAAAGTGGTGATGGTACTATCCATTATTTAGATACATAGTTGAAGATTGGGTAGATCTTGAGTGTTTGAAATAATTTGTCTTTCCAGGTAACTTTAAACGAATAAGCATAAGTTGGATTGATGGGTTTAATGTTTGTTTATGTATAATGCAATCACTATTTGATTTTAAATTTGACTTAGAAAATGTGTGTGAGTGTGAGCATATGTTAATAATATTTATGTTAGTTTTAAAGTTATTAAAGTGTGTGTGTAAGTGTAAGCATATATTAATAATATTTATGTAAGTTTTTAAGTTATTAAAGTATGTGAGTGTGTGTGCGCATATTTCAATTAAATCTACATTAGTTTTTATTTTATCCAGGTGTGCGAGCATGTTTGTTGTATAATGGGTATTGAGAACAAAACATACATTTACAATTTGATAAATATAGAGCAAGAGAATATTTTTATAGCATAGATGTTGAAACAGTTTGATAATCGTTAAACAAAAGCCGCGAGTAAAGTTATCCAGCACTAGAGTCACCAAAAGTCATTGTTCCTGGAATAGTCTTTGAATTTGTGCCTCACTATTTATAAGAATTATACGTGACGAGTCAGTTTTACGCACAAAAACTCTTCCAAACGATGTCCAGCAGTAATTATAACCTTTCGATTTGGCTAGATCCCACGCTAAAAAGCGGAGGCGGGCCGCTTTTGCTGTCAACTGCTCCGAGACATAGACCGGAGAATTCTCATTGGTAGTAAAGCCAAGGTGCTTGGCGCATAGTTTATCACCCCGTTTGCTAAGATTGTGTTGTTTACACTTTTGGAAAATATTTGTCTTGATTAAAGTAGTCGACATTTCCACTATAATCGGAGTATTTTGTTTGCCTTCTTTTCTGCCACTAACTCTGTATATATCAGATATATTCGCAGATGTAATTTTGCAGTTTATTGTCTCAGAAAGCCTGACAACCATATTTATTAAGTCTTCACGTGTCTCATTTTGAGTTTTTGGTACATTTTTTATTTCTAAATTTTTCTTCCGGCTATCTCTTTGTAAGTCCTCAATCTTCTCTTCAAGTAAATCTATGTATTCCCTATCCACCCCCCTATCACGTCCCAATTTTTCGACTTTCTTTTTAAGTTCTTCATTTTGTACTGTGAGAAACGCGATAGAACTTTCTATATTTGCATTAGACTCTTTTATTTGGAGCAAAGCAGGGGTGATTATTTTAAGTTCATTATCCTGAGAAATCATGAAGTTGCTAATCATTTGCTTTATTTCCTGCTTAAAAATATCCAAGTCAGTACCTGGACTATCCCGCGGCCTCTTATTGCTACGCTGAGTGACAAAATTAGGCGGCGTGTGAATCACCCGCTCGGTATTTTCCAGAGAAATATCTCTGTCCGAAAAAGTTGCGTTACCCTCACCGCCGTAATTCTGCAATTCCGAGTCACTCATCCCTTAGCGTGTACTA
Source organism: Archips xylosteana (assembly GCA_947563465.1). Lineage (NCBI taxonomy): Eukaryota > Metazoa > Arthropoda > Insecta > Lepidoptera > Tortricidae > Archips > Archips xylosteana. The sequence continues at coordinate 950,372 of OX387354.1, forward strand.
GGCGATAATAAATAAATAAGAGATGATTTATAATTTATTGAATCAGGCGTTACTTTGCGGAGGTCCATATGAATGAACTAAAACAATTACTTTGCTCACCCGCGACCTTACAATAGTTACGTTTATGCAAGAAATGTGTGTTCATGCAGTTCCTCCACCTCCACACTGTACGAACACACACAAATCACATAAACACAACTATCACCACCACCAAGCTACACTGACGCGTTTCGAACTCAACCAGAGCTCATCCTCGGAGTTACCACAACCGTATGCTATGCTACCAAATGTTAAACTAACAAACCAAAACAAATGTTTTAACTTGTCACTGTAACTTCATAAGTACCCACTTTATTTTTCTTATTCTCAAACTACCCCACAAAAATTAACTTTTATTGACATATTATAAAACTACCTTGAATTTTTGTTTATTTATTTATAAGGCATATTTTATTAATACTAACTGTTCAAATTAGACCCAAGCCGCAGTAAAGGAGAAGATACTAAATTTACCTGTTCATTAATAATAGACCCCATAGTGTTGTACCTAATTATTTCCATGCATTCCAGAGCATCCAGACGCAACCCCTTGCCGCAATAATGTAACACTTCATAAGAATCTGAATCTAACAATGAATGATTTGATTCCAACAAATGTTTTGCAAAATTCGATCTATCTGGATGCTCATTCCTATATGCCGAAACATGCTCTTTAAATCTAGTATTAAAACTTCGGCCTGTCTGTCCTACGTATATCCCATTGCAGTCATTACAAGTAAGCTTGTATACCCCCGATCTAGTTCCCTTATCTACCTGTTCTTTGTGGTTACATAGCCTAGAGTACAAAGAGTTGTTAGTCTTAAAGGCAACATTAATATTGTTTGATTTTAAAATACCATAAATCTTATCAGACAAACCCCCAACGTAAGAGATGCTAGATCTATATTTGTTAGTAGACTGAGAAGGTAACGCAGCGTAAAGCATGCTATTTACTAACCGTGCCTGCTTCTTTTGAACTAAACTATCTACCATTGATTTTGTATAACCATTTGAGATCGCTATCTGATAAATAGTACTCAACTCTAAATCAAAATGTTCCTTAGAAAGAGGCACAGTCAGCAATCTATTAACATAACAATGGAAAGCAGCCAGTTTATGCTGCCACGGATGATTAGAAGATGCTGGTATAACAGCATCTGTGTACGTGGGCTTACGGTATATTTTAAATTGATGTTTACCATTTAATTTTGAAATCGTTAAATCCAAAAAGTTCAACGAACAATTTTCCTCCAATTCTTTTTTGAACTTTATCTTTACGTGCTTGTTATTCAAACCATTAATAAACACGTCAAGCTGTCTCATACTCCCCCTCCAGCATAGGATCAAATCATCAACATACCTAAAATAGTACACAATATTACTATTACCCACAATATACTGACTCTCAAAATGATCCATAAATATATCTGCCATTAAAGGACTCAGAGGTAAACCCATAGCTAAACCATCACTCTGTAAGTAATAAAGTCCATTGAACCGGAAATAATTTTGTTTCATGCATAAAGTTACCAAATCTATTAATTCACAAACTTCACCCGGATGCAACCGCTTCCTCTCTAAGTGGTTTTTTAGAATTTCTAGTGTCTCACTATATGGTACGTTAGTAAATAAACTGTCTACATCCAAAGAAAGCAACGTTGCATTCGGCGGTATGCTGATGTCCTTAATTTTACTAACCAAATCTAAACCATTTTTTAAACTATAAGAAGGTTTAAAGGAAGCCTTCCCACGAATAACACTATTTAATTTCTTCGCCAATTTATATGCTGGAGCACTCACGTATGAGACAACTGGACGAACAGGTACATCATCTTTATGAATTTTAGGTAATCCATATAGAATCGGCGCCTGCGGATTCATGGGAATTACAAAATTATTTTGTTGTTCGGTTTCAAAGGCAAACAAAGAACCCTTTATTAGTCTCTTTAAATCTTTGTGAAATGTAATTTTAGGGTCCTTTCGTAAAACTGTAAAACCGTTCCCTTGAACGATATCTAAAACTTTCCGGTTATATTGATACCTATCCAATAAAACAATACAATTTCCTTTGTCTGCCTTTGTCACCACTAAATCATTATCATATACTTTCTCCTGAATAGATCTCAAAGAATTTAATTCGTTTATATTGACAATACACTCTGTGGAATTGGTATTTTTAAGTGTATTTGCCACTAACACTTTTGTTTCAAAATCACCACAGTTACTTGTAATAGCAACCTCAGAATCTACCGCCAAACCTTCCACTATTTTTTGACTAAATTTAGTGGGTAGATTATATTTTAAACCTTTTTCCAATAACTGATTCTCATCATCCAAAAATTCCACATTAGTAAGATTTTTAACACGAGGGTAGAAATTATGACCGTTAGTAGATCCTCGATAATTATTGTTCAAAGAAGAAAAAGATTCTGTTCGACGTCCTGTAAGCCAACGTAACTTTTTACACTGAGTCAAATACTTTTTATGAGCGTCTACTGAAGCAAAAAACCGGGCTTTTTCATCCAAACGATCGAATTCAATTCTATGTAATTTAAAAGTAAGTTCAGACTGCAATACTTTGAGATGTAAAATATGCCTTATAAATAAATAAACAAAAATTCAAGGTAGTTTTATAATATGTCAATAAAAGTTAATTTTTGTGCGGTAGTTTGAGAATAAGAAAAATAAAGTGGGTACTTATGAAGTTACAGTGACAAGTTAAAACATTTGTTTTGGTTTGTTAGTTTAACATTTGGTAGCATAGCATACGGTTGTGGTAACTCCGAGGATGAGCTCTGGTTGAGTTCGAAACGCGTCAGTGTAGCTTGGTGGTGGTGATAGTTGTGTTTATGTGATTTGTGTGTGTTCGTACAGTGTGGAGGTGGAGGAACTGCATGAACACACATTTCTTGCATAAACGTAACTATTGTAAGGTCGCGGGTGAGCAAAGTAATTTTTTTAGTTCATTAAATAAGAGATGAGCAGCGCAAGAAGCGAGCAGCACGCGACAGAATGGGATGACAACAAATACCGCACTTCCGCACCAATGCCTCAGCAATCACACGGTAGTAACCAATGCCTATGCAAGTTTGTTCTAGTCACCAGCAGAGAGTTCCGTACTTTGGGTACCAGGCGATTATAAGTAAAAAGGAGGTATGCAGCGCTAGGAGCGAGCAGCGGCGTGAGAGTGAAATATGCTCGCACGGAGTTAGAATAAGATGACAGTAGATAACTGCACCGAAGCGCGCACACACCACACCAGGGAGACAGCAATTGAACGTAGTAACCCGTCGACTTCACGTGCTTGTTCTTGTCATCAGCGTATAGTTCTGTACTTTGAGTACCAGGAGATTATGAATAAAAAGAAGGTAGGCAGCGCTAGAACCGAGCGGCGCAGGAGTGAGCGTATGCGCGCGCGCCGTTAGAAAGGGATGTCAACAGATACCTTCACCGATGCACACGCGTACCAGGGCAGCAGCAATTGCACGTAGTAACCGTTAATTTGCGTGTGGAGAGCTTGTTCGGGTTCTTGTCACTAACGTCAACTTATGCACTCCTAATTTTGGTAATGAATTTAAATAGAATAAAATACTTATTTACTTTAGAAAAATAAGTTATAAGGAGTACTTAGGCACGTCTACACCTGAAGGCGGTCCGAGGGGAAGAGGCGTTATATAGATAAAATAAAGTTAAAAACGAAAGGGGGTCGTCATACAACAAACGTGCTTTTTCAGCGTTTTTAACTCCGGCGACGTACGTTTACCTAGCTATAAGTTTACGATTTTGGTGCTTACATTTGGCGATTTTTTACTGAACAGTATTTTTTTTTCCGCGTGGGAAGTACGGCCCAAGCCCTCTCATTCTGAGAGGAGGCCTGTGCCCTGCAGTGGGACATATCGATACCTTTAGGTTCATTTGGCGTAAAGGACAAAATGCCGAAAATGAGTTATATATACAGTTTTGTTCAGAATTTCAAGCTCTATCGATCTGTATACTTAAAATTTTGATATCTCGCAAAATTTGACCTTTACACCCCAGAATTTTTTATAGCTCAACATCAAAACTGCTTTGTTTAGTGGGTGTAAATATCATACTCGAAATCACACGGATTGTAAAGGACGTCATGAAATATAGACCACGACGTAAAGTCCTGATATTATACACGTTGCCCTTTAAGACCACCCATTTGGAACCTTATTTTATTATTCTGTCCTTTACGACCTTTACTGTTCTTCATTTACGTACTACATTTACTTCATAACGTAGCTAAACTATGGGCGTAAAGGACGTATATTTTTTTCCTTGCATTATACAACGTGGTTTAAAGGACTTACATAAATGCGAAGGTATATTTATGATGCAGCGTAAAGGACTTTTTAATGCTTTACTACTCTTTTTTTTGTAAATTGGTGAACTTGATAAATAAAGTTAAAGGCTTAAAAGAGTTTTCCATTACTGTAATGATGTCATAATGTAATTAAATCAAGTTTTAATAGGTTTACTTACTTTAAACCTTTAATGTTCTTTTATTTTCATTATAATTGTCCTTTTCTTACTAATTATACTCGCATTTTGTCCTTCGAGATTAGCATAAAACATATGTAGTGGCACGTACGGTGACGCCATTATCGCACTTTATTTGAGGGTACTTTTTTTTTTTTTTTAAGGTAGTTTGAAGTTGTCTTAGTGGTGGTCGAGCCCTGCTATCATTCACGTTTCAGTGCTCCGCCTGTTCGCACTTCAAATAAAAATAAATATCAGTTATTAAGTTTTCAAATCAATTAACCTATTTACTTTCAATATGCCGAAAAGAAAAAACCAAGACAGTGATGAATACGACAGCATCGCTCGGAAGATAAAACGGTTAACAAATAAACTGAGACAAGCGCGCCCCAGGCGGCGGCGTATACTTAGTTCTAGTTCGTCATCGACGTCTCCGTGTCGGAATTCGGTGATTTCGCTGATAGCACAAGAAGGTATGTACCCACATAATTACATATTAGTGAAAAAGTATTTTATTACTTATTGTTAACGTGTTGCGGACTAATCACGCTCAGGACATACTTACATCGCTTTGTAAAGACGATATTTTTTACTAGCAGGGTAGTTACTTTACTAAAATTAACGGGCTGCCTTGTTGGCATGCCACTTTACAAGGAAGCGCACACTAGTAATGCGGGCCGCTACCAGGGTTGTCACTTTACTAGTAAGCGCGCCATATCCATAGATATGGTAGCAGATTAAGTATCTGTGTTTTATTAAACATTAAATCATGTGTTGCGGGCTACCTATGGGGAATGTCACTTCACAAAAAAGCGCAATTTTAGAAATGCGGGCCGCTATCAGGGTTGCCACTTTACTAAAAAGCGCACCATATATTTACTGCCTATCGATAAAAACACGTCTGGCAGACCGATGGGAATTGGTCGATAAAAATATTAAGACGTATTTATTACGTTTTTTCAGACAGCCAACAAGAAAATTCCCAAACGGAAATCCAAGATATGACTCAAGAGCCGGGACCGGAACCTACTACCAGCACTGCACCAGCAGCGACCAATGTTGAAACTGATGTCGCAGACACCCCGTTGGTTTCTGAATTGGATGAAGAAACTTTACTTATACTAGGGGATGATCCCTCTGCTGCGCAGAATTACGGTAAAAACATTAATGCGGCTTTAGCTGTTCGTCTTCAACATATCGCCACAATGGGGTTAAACAAAGAACAGCGTAATGAACTACAAGAGAAACATTTGCTTCCCGCAAACTGAACACTTATAAACGGGCCATTGCTTAACCCGGAATTAAAAGCCGCGGTTTCAGAAGTCATTGAAAAAAGGGATAAAGGTATTGAACGTAAGCAGAATCAGATGGCGAAGGCCATTTCCTGTATTGGAGAAGCGATATCACTCCTCATATCATCAGAAGATAAAAATCCGCCTTTGATGAAACTACTAATGGACGCGGGCCGCCTCTTGTGCGACTGCCAACACACAGATACGACTGTTAGGCGTATGTTTATACTTAGCAATCTAAAAAAAGACATGAAGGACCAACTTCAATCGACAAAAGTCGACAAGTACTTATTCGGCCAAGACTTAGCCGACACACTTAAGTCTGCTAAAGCCATTTGCAAGACTGGCGCTGAATTGAAAACTGCGCCAGCTAAACTACCTGTCAAAAAACCGCCCACTAAGCCGGTGGTGAACCGAAGCTATTCGTCCCCGAATTTAAACTGGAAGGCTCCAGCCCCAGGCCGCAGGCAGCCGGTGCAGCAGTGGAGCCAGAGGACCAGGGAGCCTGCTTATCCAAAGGGGCCGCTCGCCAGCTCATCGAAGACGTCGTACTCAGCGCCGAATCGCGGTCGCCGCTAGACACGGTAAAATACGCTGGCAGGCTATCTTATTGTTATAATGAATGGTCACAAATAACTTATGACCCGTTAGTGCTATCTTGGATTTCAGGGTATAAAATTCCGTTTGCTCGAAAAGTTGTTCAAACTACCCTACCTAAAAACTACATAAATTCAAACAAGGATTATTACCGTTATAATGAATGCATTAATAATTTATTAAAAAACGGTGCCATTTCAAAATGCAAACCATGTCTAGATCAATTTTTGTCGAACATATTTTTAATACCGAAGTCGAACGGCAAAGATAGACTAATTCTTAACTTGAAAAACCTTAATAAATTTATCGACACTGAGCATTTTAAATTAGAGGACTTACGCACGGCTATCAAACTGATTTCTAGAAATTGCTTTATGACTACCGTGGATTTAAAAGACGCATATTTTTTAATAAAAATCCACGACGATTCCAAAAAATATCTTCGCTTCCAATGGAATAACAATCTTTACGAATTCAATGCTTTGCCGTTCGGACTTAACACTGCACCCTTTATATTCACTAAAATTATGAAAGTTGTCGCTAAATTGCTTAGAGCCAGCGGTCATATATCAACCATATATTTGGACGACCTTTTCTTGATATCCGACAATTTTGCTGATTGCCAACAAAATAGATTAGACTGTTTAGGAAAATACACTTCTAATTTAGTCTGGCAACATCGGCCAATATCTCATACAGTAACTCATTCATACATCCTTTACTTTTTTCCATTCGTTCATTCAAAGTTCAGACTTTTCACTTTTGCTCTTCCTGAAGTTGCTGTTAGCACGCTCTCCGTAAAAAATCTTTAAAACCTGCATAAATTTTGAGTTCCTATGTCTGCCTTAAGCATTAATTAAATTCAGAAGACTTAAGTGACGTGCATACTAACGGACAAGGTGTATTTACAAATATATCCTGAAGACAAGCGGCGCCGCTCAACGTGGGAAACTTCGGATAAGTACTGAAAGCACCACACCTACACCCGACTGGACGCAAGGTACCATATTTCGATTTCACAAATTGAATTCCTGTGTCTGTTCCTTAACATAAATTTGTTCCTTCGAACCGATTCACCATTTAGAAAGCCGCGTTGGTTACACCCTGTCCGCCATATTTTTTCTTGGTCCCGTATTTCGAAAGTCTAATTGATTTGTCATGTCCAATCATAAAACTTAAAACCGTCTGATCCTCCCGTACATTTTTGTCATTAATTGTCTGCATTAATTGCATCTGTAATAATAACTGAGCATTTTGTCTGTACTGGGGAGGTCATTAAAAGTAAAACCTAAACTTGTTTCATACTGAAAAATTATCTGTTGCAAAACATAAGCATTTTACGATATCTGCAGGTCCTGTAAAATAAGACAGTGAGAAGTATAATTCAGTGATTTCAGTGAACATTCCCTTTATATAACTCGTAGTTTTTGATTTGTGAGATAGTCCGACTCATGATTTTTGAACTAACAGGACAGGTAGATTCAAGTTGAACTTTGCTTCGTTTCGTCATTGCTGTGTGTGTGAGTGAAGGGTTGCCTGTCATAAGTAGGTATACATTTTAGTTCTTTCGTTCACTCAAACTCAAACATTGTGTTTCGTTCAGCATTTAAATGATATAAGCAGGCCTCTTGCATGCCATGTACTTACGCGCGATATTTACCTACCGTGGGGACGATCTGCTAAGATCGAAATTCCAGTAGGTTGTCACAAGCGCGCGCCGACGCACGTTCATTCGTGTTCCACGGAAAAAATATGCCGCCTGGACTTTTATAAGTAAATGGTGAAACAGGGGGCAAATTTTAATATGACTATGCTAGAATTAATAGCTAATATAACAATTTGGAAGTTCGTGTCGTGCTGTCCCTCTTACTCTTCTATAAAAAGCTATAAGCGTGAGCGGCATGGCACGATGCGAAGTTCGAAAGTTGACCTTCGTATTTAGTATAACGCTAGGGTACTGTGAGCATGGCAATGTGTTCTGCGCATTACAATAAATATCCATGTGAGTGAAGTTAGCACCGCCATTTTGGAAATTCAAAAAAAAAAGGTTGTGCTAGGTTGTGCTAGGGTTGTGCTAGCTTAGCCGGCGGGGGATGGGGATCCCCTGTCGGCCGTAATAGCCCACACGTCTAGGGGGGGGACCAAGTATTCCGGCCCCCCCTCTCATGGCGCGGGAGCCCCGGCATAGGCTGGGGCGGCCAGCGGATGCTGTGGTGACTCTCAATTCTCCCATGGCATCCGCAAATGGCAAGAGAGGGAATACCGGTGGGTTTTTAGTGGGTATGCCTCCCCCCCTCCTTCCATTAGGGAAGGAGGTTACGGGGGAGGTGAGTCCCACATAACTTCCGCGCCGTCCCCACGGCGCGGTCGTATGCGTAACGCATTTTCCCACCGTCAAAAAAAAAAAAAAAAAAAAAAAAAAAAGGGTTGTGCTAGCTTAGGGTGGTCGGCCGGCTGAAGGGGTGCCGGAAGGCTCCAGGGCCGGATGGGGTCCCGGGGAAGGTGCTTCCCATTGTGGTGAAGCACCTGGGGGACCGGCTCTGCGACCTCCTCGACAGGTGCCTGGTCACGGGGCAGTTCTCCCAGGCCTGGAAGGAGGGCCGCCTGGTCCTCCTGCGGAAGGAGAACAGGCCAGCGGACTCTCCTTCCGGGTGGCGGCCGCTCGTCATGCTGGACGAGACCGGGAAGCTCCTCGAGAGAGTGATCGCTTCCCGGATCGCCCACCACTTGACGAGCGAAGGGCCGGATCTCGCGGGGAACCAGTTCGGGTTCCGGGTAGGGCGGTCCACGTTGGACGCCCTATCCGCCCTGAAGGGGTTCACCGAAGATGCGGCCAGGAGGGGCCAGGGGGCCGTGGCGGTATCTCTCGATATCGCCAACGCCTTCGGGTCCCTCCCCTTCGGAATGATAGAGGAGGCACTCCGGTATCACCGGGTGCCCCTCTACCTCCGGAGGGTTGTAGGGCACTACCTGACGGGGCGGGTAGTGCTCTACACGGGGAGGGGGGGGATACGGATGGCCCAGCCGGTTACCAGTGGCGTTCCGCAGGGGTCCGTGCTAGGGCCCCTATTATGGAACGTCGGGTACGACTGGGTCATCCGCGCGAGGCTGCTGCCTCGGATGGCGGTGTACTGCTACGCAGATGACACCCTCATCGCCGTCCGGGGCACCACCCTCGAAGAGGTGGTAAGAAGGGCGGAGGTGGGAGCCACCCTAGTAATCAGGCGGGTAGAGGCGCTGGGGCTGAAAGTGGCCCTCCCGAAGACGGAGGCCCTCTGCTTCCGAGGGCCCCGATGGAGGCTGCCGCGCGGGGCCGCCCTGCGAATCAACGGGGAGGCCGTCGAGGTGAAGGCCCACATTAAATATCTGGGCCTTACCCTCGACGGAAAATGGGAGTCCGGGGAGCATTTCCGCAGGATGGCTCCCCGACTCGTGGGCGCGGCGGGAGCCCTGGGCCGGCTCCTGCCCAACCAGGGCGGACCTGGTGCCCCCTGCAGACGCCTGTTTGCAGGGGTCATTAGGAGCATGGCCCTGTACGGGGCCCCTATATGGGCTGAGTCCCTCACCGCCAACACCAAAGCCCTCCTCCGAAGGCCCCAGAGGGTCATGGCGGTGAGGATGGCCCGGGCCTACCGGACGGTGGGCTGGGCGGCGGCTGGAGCCATTGCAGCCTCCCCTCCCTGGGAGATCGAGGCGGTCGGGCTCGCCGAGGCCTACAGGGCCAAACTGGAGCGCAGGGAGCGGGGAGAGTCCCTCGCTCCCCAGGAGTTGGCCCGGGCCAAGGAGGTACAGAGAGGGGAGGTTATGGAGCGCTGGGCGGATGAGCTTGCGCAGGCCGAATACGGCCTCCGCACGATCGCAGCCATCCGCCCGGTGCTCCAGGAATGGTGCGGGAGGGATCACGGGTCCCTCACCTTCCGCCTTGTGCAGGTGCTGTCCGGGCATGGTTGCTTCGGGCGGTACCTGCACAAGGTTGCCGGAAGGGAAGAGACGGCGTCGTGCCACGAGTGCGGCGCCGCCGAGGACACAGCCCAGCACACCCTGGAGGTGTGCAGTACATGGGCTGAGCGGCGCCGCACCCTGGCGGCGACGATTGGCGGCGACCTCTCGCTCCCCATCGTTGTACGCGCGATGCTGGAGAGCGAGACGTCCTGGGAGGCCGTCACCTCCTTCTGCGACGACGTCATGTCGCAGAAGGAGGAGAGGGAGCGGGAACGCGAGAATGATCCCCTCGCGAACCCGCTCCGGCGCAGACGGACGGGAAGGAGGCGGCGACAGTTCGCTGCCAACCTTCCCTAGTGGAGCTAGCCGGCGGGGGATGGGGATCCCCTGTCGGCCGTAATAGCCCACACGTCTAGGGGGGGGGGACCAAGTATTCCGGCCCCCCCTCTCTTGGCGCGGGAGCCCCGGCATAGGCTGGGGCGGCCAGCGGATGCTGTGGTGACTCTAAATTCTCCCATGGCATCCGCAAATGGCAAGAGAGGGAATACCGGTGGGTTTTTAGTGGGTATGCCTCTCCCCCTCCTTCCATTAGGGAAGGAGGTTACGGGGGAGGTGAGTCCCACATAACTTCCGCGCCGTCCCCACGGCGCGGTCGTATGCGTAACGCATTTTCCCACCGTCAAAAAAAAAAAAAAAAAAAAAAAAAAAGGGTTGTGCTAGCTTGTGCTGCAATCCATTTTTGGAAATTCCTATTAACAGAGCGAATATTTAAAAAAAACTTTTTTTACGTCTAGCACCGCCATTTTGTCCAAATTAAAAAAAAAACTTGTGCTAGGTTGTGCTATACTTGTGCTAGCATGTGCCGCTAATAGTTTTCCGATATCATTAATAGTGGCTCAAAAAATCGCAAAAGAAAAAAACGTCTCAGCACCGCCATTTTGGAAAATCGAAAAAAAAAATATTGTACTAGTTTGTGCTAAGCTTGTGCTCACTTGTGCCGAAAACCGTTTTTCGATACTAATAATAGCCACAGAGAAGATCGCAAATAAAAAAAAAAATCAGCACCGCCATTTTGATAAATCATTTTTTTTAATGTTGTTCTAGTTTGCGCTAAGTCAGTGCTAGCTTGTGCTGAAGTCGGTTTTTTTATATCTCTTTTAGATGATCAGAAAATCACAAATCAAAAAAAGTACTAAGTGACATTTTTTTGGAATTTTTGAAAAAACGAATATAGCGGTAGAATGTGCGAAGCTTGTGCTCACAAATGCTGTAAACTGTAACCTGAGATGACAGTTAGATTTTTATAAAACACAAAATTAGTGTAAGAGGAAATATCTGTCATGAAATACACTTAGCATCAAAAAACTGTAAAAAATATATATGTTATAGTTTGTGCTAAACTTTTGCTCACTTGTGCCGAAAACCGTTTTTCGATAACAATAATAGCCCCGGAGAAAATCAAAAATAAAAATCGGTACACCCATTTCTGAAAATTTAAATACAAATCAATTTGCTAGTTTGTGCTAGGCTTGTACTCAATTGTGCCGAAAACAATTTTTCAATAACAATAATTGCCTTAGAAAAAAATCGGTAAAAAAAAAATTCGGCACACATTTAAATGTAAATCTAAAAACAAATCATTGCGCTAGTTTGTGCTAGGCTTGTGCTCACTTGTGCTGAAAACCGTTTTTAGATACCAATAATAGCCTCGGAGAAAATCGAAAATTAAAACAATTCGGCACCGCCATTTTGTAAAATCTTTTTATTTTAAGTTGTTCTAGTTTGTGCTAAGCCAGCGCTAGCTTGTGCTGAAGTTTATTTTTTTATATCTCTTTTAGATGATCAGAAAATCACAAATCAAAAAGTACTAAGTGACATTTTTTTGAGATCTTTGAAAAAAAATAATAAAGTGGTAGAATGTGCTAAAGTGGAGCTCGCAAATGCTGCAAACCGTTTTTCGACAGCTATAATAGCCTCGGAGAAAATAAAAAATTCAAAAATTTGGTACCCCCGTTTTTGAAAATCGAAAAACATAATGGTTGTGCTAGTTTGTGCTGGTCTTGTCCTCACTTGTGCCGAAAACTTTTTTTCGATACCAATAATAGCTTCGGAGAAAATCGAGAATTAAAAAATTCGTTAGCCCCATTTTTGATAATCGAAAATCAAATGGTTGTGCTAGTTTACTTTGTGCTAGGGTTGTGCTCACTTGTGCCGAAAACCGTTTATTGATAGCAATGATAGCCCCCCGGAGAAAATCGAAAATTAAAATTTCGGTACCACCATTTTTGAAAATTTAAAATGGAATGATTGTGCTAGTTTATGCTAGGCTTGAGCTCAGTTGTGCCGAGAACCTTTTTCGATAGCAATGATAGCCACGGAGAAAATCAGAAATTATAATTTTGGTACCTTCATATTAGAAAATCTAAAATAAAATAATTTTGCTAGTTTGTGCTAGAGTTGTGCTCACTTGTGCCGAAAACCGTTTTTCGATAGCAATGATAGCCATGGAGAAAATCGAAATTATAATTTTGGTACCTTTATTTTAGAAAATCAAAAATAAAATAATTTTGCTAGTTTGTGCTAGAGTTGTGCTCACTTGTGCCGAAAACCGTTTTTCGATAGCAATGATAGCCATGGAGAAAATCAAAAATTTAAATTTCAGTACCTTCATTTTTGAAAATCGAAAATTGAATGGTTGTGCTAGTTCGTGCTAGGCTTGTGCTCATTTGTGCCGAGAACCATTTTTGATAGCAATGATACCCACAGAGAAAAACGAAAATTAAAATTTCGGTACCTTCATTTTTGAAAATCAAAAATAAAATGGTTGTGCTAGTTTGTGCTAGGCTTGTGCTCATTTATGCCGAGAACCATTTTTGATAGCAATGATACCCACGGAGAAAATCGAAAATTAAAATTTCGGTACCTTCATTTTTGAAAATCAAAAATTAAATTGTTGTGCTAGTTTGTGCTAGGCTTGTGCTCATTTGTGCCGAGAACCATTTTTGATAGCAATGATACCCACGGAGAAAATCGAAAATTAAAATTTCGGTACCTTCATTTTTGAAAATCAAAAATTAAATGGTTGTGCTAGTTTGTGCTAGGGTTGTGGTCACTTGTGCCGAAAACCGTTTTTCGATAGCAATGATAGCCATGGAGAAAATCGAAATTATAATTTTGGTACCTTTATTTTAGAAAATCAAAAATAAAATAATTTTGCTAGTTTGTGCTAGAGTTGTGCTCACTTGTGCCGAAAACCGTTTTTCGATAGCAATGATAGCCATGGAGAAAATCAAAAATTTAAATTTCAGTATCTTCATTTTTGAAAATCAAAAATTGAATGGTTGTGCTAGTTCGTGCTAGGCTTGTGCTCATTTGTGCCGAGAACCATTTTTGATAGCAATGATACCCACGGAGAAAATCGAAAATTAATATTTCGGTACCTCTATTTTTGAAAATCGAAAATCAAATGGTTGTGCTAGTTTGTGCTAGGGTTGTGCTCACTTGTGCCGAAAACCGTTTTTCGATAGCAATGATAGCCACGGAGAAAATCGAAAATTATAATTTTGGTACCTTTATTTTAGAAAATCAAAAATAAAATAATTTTGCTAGTTTGTGCAAGAATTGTGCTCACTTGTGCCTGTAGTATGGCAATTGGCCACTTTTAGTGTTTAGCAGTAACATAATAGTTTACTGCTACATAAACGCATATTGCTTGTGTCAGCGACAATCCACATGTATACAATTTAAGGTTTTCAATTAAACACTCTTTCTACGCACCACGCTCGTCTACATCATTTGGCCACCACCTCCGGTCCCTAATATTACATGGCGACCCTGCCTTAAGAACCGATAAGGAATCAGACCCTGCCAGTGCTGCTGCCTCGTGCGGCACTGCCTGAAGATCAAACACTGGAAGGAAACCACCGTCAGAAGAAGAGAAAGTATGAAGAAATAAAAGAAGAAAGAAGAATAAAAATCGCCGTGTCGCCGACCCGCTGCACCACAACGCCTGGCACTTGACCCCAATGCCGACTGCCACGCCAGCAGCCAGGATGGTGCGTGCCACCAGCACGAACCACGCTGCCACCTACAACAGCCGCGACGTGAACAGCCACAACAGCTGCCACCACGCCGCCAGCCACAACAACCGCCTTGGCGCAAACGCAACACCGGCAACCAGGAGGACCATCGACCCCGGAATGCGCAGATGGTCAGCGCAGACGGAGCAGTTCCATAGGAAGGTAGCATCCCAACCTAGGGACTCCTAACTTAGCATACTTAGCGTTCCAATTTTAAGCTATTTTTTTAGTCTTTTTTTCCTTTTTTTCCATTAATTAACTAAAGAGCATTCATTTAGTCATTTTTTTTTCTTCTTCCATTGGTTAATTCAAAATTACGTATATTTTAGATAATTAATTTCATACCATTTTAATTAAGGGATTGTCGCTAAATTTACTCATCATTCAATTAATAACTAAATTTTATCTTATTTTCAGTAAAATTTCTAACTTCATTCTAGTGTCACGTTGTTTAATTAGGTCAAAACATTCAGTTCGCAATAGTACTGTGCAAAGGTAAACGAACGTTGCGGCCGCGCCGTCAGCAAAATTTAACTAGGTCGAGCGCGAGTGCGTCTATTATTCGATATTATAATTTTAAATGAATGAAAATTTGATAACTAATAACTCACTCTTACATTAAATTAATTAAATTCTTTTAAACTCATTTAACTTTTTATAGTTATTTCTATTATGGTACGGTACATTTTTTTTTTAAGATTGATAGTTAGAGCACTAGTCCTTCGTACTTGCTCATGGTGTTTGGACTACCGTGCCCTCCGTGAAAGGGGTTGGAGATTTATTAAATCTTAATGCATTTGTGACTTCTAACTTACAGGCACACCGAAATGGGTGACCTGATATGCCAAGTTATTGTAGGGTGACCATGCCCTGGGTGGGTGACCATGCCCATTTATATTGATTATTTGTGTACGAGTGTACACTAGGGAAGTGATAGGAGCAAAAGACTCCAGTTAAAGGCATTAGTATATTAAAATAGTATTATGGTACCGACACCTTAGTAAGAGAGAACCATTAAAGGATAAAGAATTAACAGAATGAGCACAAATAGTAAATTAACAACTCATAATTAAATAGACTAACATTTTTTTTTAAAAACAACTTTTCTAAAATTAAATATATTCAAAAGTGACACTAGGAAACAATTAAAACTCTTATTGTTCTCTTGAACATTGTCTTTAAAAATATTTTCTTATTTTTTAACATTACCAAACATGTATTGTATAAACTTATATTAAGTAAACTTACATTAAGTAACTTCATTTTTTATTTAAAAAAGTTTTTTTTTCTCCCCTAAAAATTATTATTGTAAGCAAGTAACATGCGTTAATTTTTTTTTTCCCGCCACCCCGGGGGGGAAATGGACTTTCGGGGGAGGTGTAGTATGGCAATTGGCCACTTTTAGTGTTTAGCAGTAACATAATAGTTTACTGCTACATAAACGCATATTGCTTGTGTCAGCGACAATCCACATGTATATAATTTAAGGTTTTCAATTAAACACTCTTTCAACGACGCACTCTGGCCTACATCATTTCCTCCGACTCCACGCAAGACCTTTTTGTTCTCCTAATATTACATGCCGAAAACCGTTTTTCGATAGCAATGATAGCCGTGGAGAAAATCGTAAGTTAAAATTTCGGTACCTTCATTTTTGAAAATCAAAAATATAATGGTTGTGCTAGCTTGTGCTAGGGTTGTGCTCACTTGTGCCGAAAACCGTTTTTCGATAGCAATGATAGCCACGGAGAAAATCGAAAATTAATATTTCGGTACCTTTATTTTAGAAGATTAAAAATAAAATAATTTTACAAGTTTGTGCTAGAGTAGTGCTCACTTGTGCCGAAAACCGTTTTTCGATAACAATGATAGCCATGGAGAAAATCGAAAATTAAAATTTCGGTGCCTTCATTTTTGAAAATCAAAAATATAATGGTTGTGCTAGTTTGTGCTAGGCTTGTGCTCAGTTGTGCCGAGAACCGTTTTTTGATAAAAATAATAGCCTTGGATAAAATGGAAAATTAAAAAATTCGATACCCCCATTTTTAAAAATCGAAAATCAAACGGTTGTGCTAGTTTGTGCTAGGGCTGTGCTCACTTGTGCCGAAAACCGTTTTTCGATAGCAATGATAGCCACGGAGAAAATCGAAAATTATAATTTTGGTACCTTTATTTAAGAAAATCAAAAATAAAATAATTTTGCTAGTTTGTGCTAGAGTTGTGCTCACTTGTGTCAAAAACTGTTTTTCGATAGCAATGATAGCTATGGAGAAAATCGAAAATTAAAATTTCGGTACCTTCATTTTTGAAAATCAAAAATATAATGGTTGTGCTAGCTTGTGCTAGGGTTGTGCTCACTTGTGCCGAAAACCGTTTTTCGATAGCAATGATAGCCACGGAGAAAATCGAAAATTAATATTTCGGTACCTCTATTTTTGAAAATTTAAAATCAAATGGTTGTGCTAGTTTGTGCTAGGGTTGTGCTCACTTGTGCCGAAAACCGTTTTTCGATAGCAATGATAGCCACGGAGAAAATCGAAAATTATAATTTTGGTACCTTTATTTTAGAAAATCAAAAATAAAATAATTTTGCTAGTTTGTGCAAGAATTGTGCTCACTTGTGCCGAAAACCGTTTTTCGATAGCAATGATAGCCGTGGAGAAAATCGTAAGTTAAAATTTCGGTACCTTCATTTTTGAAAATCAAAAATATAATGGTTGTGCTAGCTTGTGCTAGGGTTGTGCTCACTTGTGCCGAAAACCGTTTTTCGATAGCAATGATAGCCGTGGAGAAAATCGTAAGTTAAAATTTCGGTACCTTCATTTTTGAAAATCAAAAATATAATGGTTGTGCTAGCTTGTGCTAGGGTTGTGCTCACTTGTGCCGAAAACCGTTTTTCGATAGCAATGATAGCCACGGAGAAAATCGAAAATTAATATTTCGGTACCTTTATTTTAGAAGATTAAAAATAAAATAATTTTACAAGTTTGTGCTAGAGTTGTGCTCACTTGTGCCGAAAACCGTTTTTCGATAACAATGATAGCCATGGAGAAAATCGAAAATTAAAATTTCGGTGCCTTCATTTTTGAAAATCAAAAATATAATGGTTGTGCTAGTTTGTGCTAGGCTTGTGCTCAGTTGTGCCGAGAACCGTTTTTTGATAAAAATAATAGCCTTGGATAAAATGGAAAATTAAAAAATTCGATACCCCCATTTTTAAAAATCGAAAATCAAACGGTTGTGCTAGTTTGTGCTAGGGCTGTGCTCACTTGTGCCGAAAACCGTTTTTCGATAGCAATGATAGCCACGGAGAAAATCGAAAATTATAATTTTGGTACCTTTATTTTAGAAAATCAAAAATAAAATAATTTTGCTAGTTTGTAGTAGAGTTGTGCTCACTTGTGTCGAAAACTGTTTTTCGATAGCAATGATAGCTATGGAGAAAATCGAAAATTAAAATTTCGGTACCTTCATTTTTAAAATCAAAAATATAATGGTTGTGCTAGCTTGTGCTAGGGTTGTGCTCACTTGTGCCGAAAATCGTTTTTCGATAGCAATGATAGCCACGGAGAAAATCGAAAATTAATATTTCGGTACCTCTATTTTTGAAAATTGAAAATCAAATGGTTGTGCTAGTTTGTGCTAAGGTTGTGCTCACTTTTGCCGAAAACCGTTTTTCGATAGCAATGATAGCCACGGAGAAAATCGAAAATTAAAATTTTGGTACCTTTATTTTAGAAAATCAAAAATAAAATAATTTTGCTAGTTTGTGCAAGAATTGTGCTCACTTGTGCCGAAAACCGTTTTTCGATAGCAATGATAGCCGTGGAGAAAATCGTAAGTTAAAATTTCGGTACCTTCATTTTTGAAAATCAAAAATATAATGGTTGTGCTAGCTTGTGCTAGGGTTGTGCTCACTTGTGCCGAAAACCGTTTTTCGATAGCAATGATAGCCATGGAGAAAATCGAAAATTAAAATTTCGGTACCTTCATTTTTGAAAATCAAAAATATAATGGTTGTGCTAGCTTGTGCTAGGGTTGTGCTCACTTGTGCCGGAAACCGTTTTTCGATAGCAATGATAGCCACGGAGAAAATCGAAAATTAATATTTCGGTACCTCTATTTTTGAAAATCGAAAATCAAATGGTTGTGCTAGTTTGTGCTAGGGTTGTGCTCACTTGTGCCGAAAACCGTTTTTCGATAACAATGATAGCCACGGAGAAAATCGAAAATTATAATTTTGGTACCTTTATTTTAGAAAATTAAAAATAAAATAATTTTGCTAGTTTGTGCTAGAGTTGTGCTCACTTTTGCCGAAAACTGTTTTTCGATAGCAATGATACCCACGGAGAAAATCGAAAATTAAAATTTCGGTACCTTCATTTTTGAAAATCAAAAATATAATGGTTGCGCTAGCTTGTGCTAGGGTTGTGCTAACTTGTGCCGAAAACCGTTTTTCGATAGCA
Organism: Archips xylosteana; assembly: GCA_947563465.1. NCBI lineage: Eukaryota > Metazoa > Arthropoda > Insecta > Lepidoptera > Tortricidae > Archips > Archips xylosteana. The sequence goes on from OX387354.1 coordinate 969,290, forward strand.
ATGATAGCCATGGAGAAAATCGAAAATTATAATTTTGGTACCTTTATTTAAGAAAATCAAAAATAAAATAATTTTGCTAGTTTGTGCTAGAGTTGTGCTCACTTGTGTCGAAAAACTGTTTTTCGATAGCAATGATAGCTATGGAGAAAATCGAAAATTAAAATTTCGGTACCTTCATTTTTAAAATCAAAAATATAATGGTTGTGCTAGCTTGTGCTAGGGTTGTGCTCACTTGTGCCGAAAACCGTTTTTCGATAGCAATGATAGCCACGGAGAAAATCGAAAATTAATATTTCGGTACCTCTATTTTTGAAAATTGAAAATCAAATGGTTGTGCTAGTTTGTGCTAGGGTTGTGCTCACTTGTGCCGAAAACCGGTTTCCGATAGCAATGATAGCCACGGAGAAAATCGAAAATTATAATTTTGGTACCTTTATTTTAGAAAATCAAAAATAAAATAATTTTGCTAGTTTGTGCAAGAATTGTGCTCACTTGTGCCGAAAACCGTTTTTCGATAGCAATGATAGCCATGGAGAAAATCGAAAATTAAAATTTCGGTGCCTTCATTTTTGAAAATCAAAAATATAATGGTTGTGCTAGTTTGTGCTAGGCTTGTGCTCAGTTGTGCCGAGAACCGTTTTTTGATAAAAATAATAGCCTTGGATAAAATGGAAAATTAAAAAATTCGATACCCCCATTTTTAAAAATCGAAAATCAAACGGTTGTGCTAGTTTGTGCTAGGGCTGTGCTCACTTGTGCCGAAAACCGTTTTTCGATAGCAATGATAGCCACGGAGAAAATCGAAAATTATAATTTTGGTACCTTTATTTAAGAAAATCAAAAATAAAATAATTTTGCTAGTTTGTGCTAGAGTTGTGCTCACTTGTGTCGAAAACTGTTTTTCGATAGCAATGATAGCTATGGAGAAAATCGAAAATTAAAATTTCGGTACCTTCATTTTTAAAATCAAAAATATAATGGTTGTGCTAGCTTGTGCTAGGGTTGTGCTCACTTGTGCCGAAAACCGTTTTTCGATAGCAATGATAGCCACGGAGAAAATCGAAAATTAATATTTCGGTACCTCTATTTTTGAAAATTGAAAATCAAATGGTTGTGCTAGTTTGTGCTAGGGTTGTGCTCACTTGTGCCGAAAACCGTTTTTCGATAGCAATGATAGCCACGGAGAAAATCGAAAATTATAATTTTGGTACCTTTATTTTAGAAAATCAAAAATAAAATAATTTTGCTAGTTTGTGCTAGAGTTGTGCTCACTTGTGCCGAAAACCGTTTTTCGATAGCAATGATAGCCATGGAGAAAATCGAAAATTAATATTTCGGTACCTCTATTTTTGAAAATCGAAAATCAAATGGTTGTGCTAGTTTGTGCTAGGGTTGTGCTCACTTGTGCCGAAAACCGTTTTTCGATAGCAATGATAGCCTCGGAGAAAATCGAGAATTAAAATTTCGGTACCTCCATTTATGAAAATCGAAAATTGAATGATTGTGCTAGTTCGTGCTAGAATTGTGCTCAGTTGTGCCGAGAACCATTTTTTGATAAAATAAAAAAATAGCCTTGGATAAAATAGAGAATTAAAAAATTCGATACCCCCATTTTTTAAAATTGAAGAATTGAATTGCTAGGGTTGTGCTCACTTGTGCCGAAAACAAATATTCGATAGCAATAATAGCTTCGGAGAACATCGAAAATTAAAAAATTCGGTACCCCCTTTACATTCGAAATTTACCATGAGCTTCGTGGCGAAGAAAAACATCGTCGAGAAACCTGCACAGACCTGAGAAGAAATTCAACAGTGTGTATGTGCAGTTCCCAATCTGCACTGGGTCTGCATGGTCCGCTAAACTCCTTTAATTCTGAGGGGAGGCCCGTGCCCTGCAGTGGGCGTAAGCTGGCTGAGATGATGACAATAAAAAAAGAAAAAAAAATCTTTAAGAAATTCTTTAAAAGATTGTCACTGACCACATCTGTATTATCGTGGGCTTCGTCTATGTTGGTGCCGGCCAAAACCAATTTTAATTTTCCTGGCAGCAAGAGTACACGGGTTGTCACAAATTTGTCAACACGCATCGTTGACGCGACATTTTTTAACGTACGTACGTATCCAGCTCGCCACGCCCCCAATATTTGCGGTAGCAGCTAGTTTCACAATGGAGTTTCGTCTGATCTCAGTTCGGAGTTTCAGCGTGTTCATTAAAATCTCTGCTCTCGTTTAGGTAAATGTTATGGAAAGCCCTGGCCCTGGCTGCTCGAAGGCGCAAGCGAAGATTGGAAATGTAGAGCTGATTGTATTGTTTTTGACTTATAAACGTCATATTGACTTGTTGCAAACGCCACAATATGACATATACTGTCTTTTTTATTGCGCCAGTTATACTTAAGTGTGTAGCGACTACTAGCGCCATCTAGTCATCACATAAGGAACTAACAAGTACAATCCTACATCACGCTATCGAAGTTTCTCAACTCGGCTGCATAAATACAACTTCCAACTTTCATCCATTGGACTTCGGTCCCCAGGCATAACATCTGCCTGGAGAGAGATCTCTCTATACCAACTACCCCCAAATTGGTGACCCACGACATTGGACAAAATCGCAACCTTCAGACACACAAGATGATGACGCAGTCTCACAGCAAGTCATACTCACCGCACTGTGCACCATTAGCATGTATCTATTATCTGCCTGGTGTCTACAGTTCGCAAATCCTCCTCCCACAACTTCCACTTGCCAATCAATCAACACGCTCGCCAACAAGGCTCCGAGCAATCACGCAACAGGCATGCATCACAAGTAGCAGAGGAACAACAATGCTATAAGACCGCCCTATATGACATCCACTTGTCAAAATTTACTGACATTAAAATGTTTTTTTTTTGTGTGCTTTCCACCTCGTAAATTGGGCAGTACTTATTTTTTTTCTTACGCAGCTAGGGTCGTTTTTAACATCTAGTTCGCCATGTCCCAAATATTTGCGGTAGCACCTAGCTTCACAATGGCTTTTCGTCTGATCTCAGATTGGAGTTTCAGAGCGTTAATTAAAATCTCTGCTCTCGTTAAGTAATTTTTTTTGGAAAGCCAGGCCCGAGCAGCTCAAAGGCACAAGCGAAGATTGGAAATGTAGAGCTGATTGTTTTTGACTTATAAACTTCATAATGACTCGTTGCAAGCGCCACGATCTGGCATAGACTGTCTTTTTTATTGCGCCAGTTATGCTCGGCTCGCATCTTGTCTGTATGGATAATATATTGTTATCGCCCTCAGTTTTATCTGCGTTTTTAGCGGTGGTTATTAACGGAGGAGTAATTTTTATGGAAAACTTGTCATTTTAGGTTTTGTTTATTTCGTTTTTGACCTTCAATTCAAGATTGTCACTGACCACATTTGTATTATCGTGGGCCTCGTCTATGTTGGTGCTGGCCATAACCAATTTTAATTTTCCTGGCAGCAAGAGTACACGGGTTATCACAAATTTGTCAACACGCATCGTTGACGCGACATTTTTAAACGTACGTATGTATCCAGCTCGTCATGTCCGCAATATTTGCGGTAGCAGCTAGTTTCACAATGGAGTTTCGTCTGATCTCAGTTAGGAGTTTCAGCGTGTTCATTAAAATCTCTGCTCTCGTTAAGTAAATGTTTTTGGAAAGCCCTGGCCCTGGCAGCTCGAAGGCGCAATTGAAGATTTGAAGATTGTAAATAATGAAATATTCTTTTATTTCAATATAAGAATCTAAGCCGAAGAGCAATCACTGAAAACCGCACCAAAAATTGGACTAGTAGTTTTGGAGAAAAATTACACAGGGCTCTATCTCTGGAACCGTAATAGCTAGACACTTGACGACGACTTAGCCTTTAATAACAGTTGGTTGGCTGGGAGCTTGGCGACACTTCGCTAATAAACTAAATAAACTAATAACATGAAATTATTATTATCAAGCAGGACAGATTAAACTTAAGTAAACACACACACTTACATACAACAAGTTTGATGCAATTATTTGAAGGGTTTGACTAAAAATCAGCGCTGTAGCAGGCACCTATTGCAGCTTAATGCCGAGTCAAATTCCTTTTCGACATCATTATATTAGTTTCAATCATTTATTTTCTCGATGGCAGATCTAGTTTGATAGTTATAGTGTTGTGGACAGGATTACCGGGCAATGGAGCAAGATAATAGTAGTAGTTTGTTCAACATGGGAATAAAACAAGCCGCAATGACACACGATATTTAGCCACCCGAACAGAGCCAGGGTGGCTATTAGTTCGCGTGTCATTATGGTGGTTTCGTGTCGCGTTAAACAATCTACTTTTCACTTTGAATGCGAGGAAAAAAAAACCGGCCAAGAGCGTGTCGGACACGCCCAAGGTAGGGTTCCTTAGCCTTTACGAAAAAATCAAGTAATATTTTTCTAAGGATTTCGTATGTGTACGGAATCATCCAAGTTTAGGTATGTTTTATACCTTAGGCTACTATTTACTCTTAAACTACAAATAATTTCAAAGCAATCTTAGCCGCTATAATTTTCCTAGTAAATTTGATATTTACTACCATTCTGAATTTTTTAAAATTTTTCCGCCCAACAGTTTAGATTTTAGAGGGGGGGACGGGACGGTCGATTTTAATGAAAATTTTCACTTTAAAGTTGAATATTTCGCAAACAGATCACTAAATAGAAAAATCATGTTAGCAACCCCGCAATGGTTTTAAAAGACCTATCCAACGATACCCCACACTATAGGGTTAGTCGAGAAAAAAAATCACCCCCCCTTTAGGTCTATGGGAGGTACCCTAAAAAAATATATTTTTTATTTTACCACTTTGTTGGCGTGACTAATCATTTATGTAGTTAATAAACAATGATATTGATTGGAACGATTTAAATGATAAGAATGATGGACAGTTTAACTAGTTTTCTTTTCTTCTTTAACTGTAAACTATTTATTGGGCAGTGTTTTTTAATCAACGAAATAAACATTTTTTGCCTTTATTAATTTATTATGACTTTTGATGCTTGATTGTTATGATCGTGTTTATTAGATAATCGTTCTCTCACACAAATGCACTAATGAGCTGACACTTTGAATTTGTCACCTACATTATTAGGGCCTTGCTTAAGGCTTGGTGTCGTCGCACAACAACCAAGTAAGAGCCAGTCTTGACGTATGCTACATAATGCCCTATGGATGATTTTGCTGTAGAACCCTTTGTAGGCTACAATGCCAGCCAACTGAAAGGCCTCACCACCCTCGGGCATTAAGTCGATATGTTATGTTTTGTAGCGCAAGCAAGAGTGCTCGTCTCCAAAAATGTCGGTTTCTATACTTAATTGTGGACCGTATTGTACTGTACAAACCGGAGGTTGTCAGCAACATAGCCGGGGTTAGTCAACTCGATTAAGTGCATCAGCCAATCCAACCGCCACTTGTCAAAATTTACCGACATCAAAATGTTTTTTTTTTGTGTGCGTTTTTCACCTCGCATATTGGGCAGTATTTTTTGTTTCTTACGCAGCTAGGATCGTCTTTTAGCATCTATTTCGCCATGTTCTCAATATTTGCGGTAGCAGCTAGCTTCACAATGGCGTTTCGTCTGATCTCAGTTTGGAGTTTAAAGAACGTTCATTAAAATCTCTGCTCTCGTTAAGTAAAATTTTTTGGAAAGCCCTGGCTCGAGCAGCTCGAAGACACAAGCGAAGATTGAAGATGTAGAGCTAATTATTTTTGACTTCTAAACGTTATGATAGCTCGTTGCAAACGCCACGATCTGGCATAGACTGTCAAATAAACAAGTGTTGATGACGCTTATGGAGCATTCTTTCTTCTTCACCACTGGACAGTTATTTCCGTTTGGGATGGTTGGTGAGTAGTTCGGTAGGAAAATTTTCCGTCCTGTTAAACATTGGATACGGATCGGCGTATTGGAATGGGTTAGAGCGACTGTCATTTTTATTGCGCCAGTTATGGTCGACGCGCATATCGTTCTATTTCGACAATATTGTTATCGCCCTCGGTTTTATCTGCATTTTCAGCGGTGTTGGTTAACGGAGGCGTAGTTTTTATGAAAAGCGTGTCGCCGCCCCCGCAGAATAAAGCCGCAAAGTGCAGTTACCTGTTTTTTATTGTTCATTCAGTTTTGACATCTACGCGTAAAAATACATCACCTCAATTTTTTCCGTATTTTTTTATTAAGTAGTTACGAAGATACAAAAAATAAAGACATTATTCTTTGTCACAGACAAAACTAGAAAAATCAGCAATATGTTATTGCGTACCAGAATTGAAACAATGTTTCGTGTAAAGTATCAAACTGTAGTTATAAGGTGCAACTGAAATAGAAAATTAATTGCAAACCCTTTTGCAGTTTTCTTCTGGTGCAGATTTTAATATTACAATTCCGTAACATCACTTAGAAAAAAAATCTAGATAGTTTAATACGATATCATCCTTTACTTTTCTGTTTTACCTAAATATTTAGTGTAAAAGCCGTTGCCAAACCGAATAGGCCATTCTTTACGAAGCAAGTGATGTCGTTGTCTCTTCCTACCATAGAGCGAACCACGTCGCGGACGCAAGTGACCCTTCATTCCGCTTTCGGCGCTGCTAACTCAGTCTGTTTGTGTTACATTACAAATTCTTTACTCACTGCCCGTGATACACACAATGATTTTTATCACATTGCGAGGAAAAAAAATCCAAAATAAAATTATTCGGTCTCTAAACACTTAAATTTAATAAAATAGTGGCCACCTGCCAATACAAAATGTCAATTTTTTCGAGTCATGTTGATACATGATAATGCAAACTGTGTTTAGTTTCTGTCAACATTTAAAAAAATATTTACAAATAGAACCAAACAAATTACAGCCTCTACTATAAAGTTCATGGAAGATCGACGTAAGAATTATGATCCTACAGACATCTGGTGACGCTTGCCAATACCGGCGGGTTAATAGACAGTTCTCGGAGTCTCTGAGGCGCAATATACGCCAATTTAATACTAATAGTATTGAAGTGGCGATATAGCGCAACAGAGGCTCTAAAGTTTTTGCAAAGAATCTGTATATTGGGCAAAGCCAACTGGCCGAGTTAAAGGCCGATGAAGGTAGGATAGTGAGCTCTAAGCCGGAGCTATTGTTAGAAGTCGAAAAGTTCTACAAACAGCTATATACATCAACGAGAAAACCCGACATGGATCTAGCTCTAGACCCGAGAGCTAGATTAACCCGACACTACACCGAAAATATCCCGGACGTCAGCTTGTACGAGATTAGTATGGCTCTCAAGCAACTCAGGAATGGCAAAGCCCCTGGTGATGACGGAATAACGGCCGAACTTCTGAAGGCGAGAGGAAAACCAGTCCTCAAAGCCCTTCAGAAAGTATTCGATTCCACCATTCATGAATTGGTGATGTTCTTCAAAAAAGGCGATAATACCTTATTGAAGAATTATTATAGACCCATTTCACTTCTGAGCCATGTTTACAAGCTGTTTCCAGCCTCCCAAACAAGCCGGATTTCGAAAGGGCTTTAGCACTGTAGACCACATACATGCGTAGCGGCAGGTTATACAGGGTTATTTGTAATTCACTGACATCCTCTTAACCCTGAATTCCTATCACTCAAACAAATGTTTTTTGTTCTACGACTTTTTAAAATGAAGCACTTTTTTTACCATACAAATACACAGAGTATCGTAAAAATAAGAGGAAATCTCAAATTTTCAAAACGTTATTACACCAAAAATATTAAGTTATGACAAAAGCCGTAAAACAAAAAACGTTTGTTTAAGTGGTAGGAGTTTAGGGTTAAAAGGATGCTAGTGAATAACAAATAACCCTGTACAGAAAACCGAAGAGTATAACCGCCCCCTTTGCCTGGCATTTGTATACTACGAGAAAGCCTTCAATTCGATCCAGACTTGGGCTGTACTGCAGTCTCTCCAACGGTGCCAAGTAGACTCCACAATCTCCGTCTGACTTCAAGACCAGATGTCGAAGCCTATTCTATTGCAGCGGGGAGTCAGTCAAGGAGATGTAATTTCTCCGAAACTGTTCACCGCTGCACTAGAGGATGCGTTCAAGACTCTGGACTGGGAAGAGCGCGGCATCAATGTAAATGGCGAATATACATCAGTCACTTTCGATTTGCCGACGATGTGGTGCTTATGGCTAAACCTTCATGGAGGACCTTAGTGCGATGCTCGCTGACCTCGGAAGAGTCTCCGAGATAGCTGGACTTAAACTGAACATGGACAAGACGAAGGTTATGTCGAACGCCCAAGTTGTACCAGCTCCCGTCGTAATAGGAGACACTTTGCTCGAAGTTGTTGACGACTATATCTACCTGGGACATATAATCCAATTAGGTAGGTTCAACTTCGAGAAAGAGGTCTATCGACGAAATAGACTCGGCTGGGCAGCGTTTGGAAAGCTTCGCAATATCTTGTCATCCAATATATCGCAGTGTCTCAAGTCAAAAGTCTTTGGACTTGTGTGTGTTGCCAGTGATGACTCATGGCACTGAGACGTGGCCGCTAACAATGGGCCTCATAAGGAAGCTCAAAGTCACTCAGAGGGGGATGGAGAGGGCTTTATTCGGAGTTTGTATGCGGGGTCGCATTAGAAATGATGAAATCCGCGCAAAAACTAAAATCACCGACATAGCTCGAAGAATCACCAGACTTAAGTGGCATTGGGAAAGGCACATCACTCGTAGAATAAAATTGATGGCAGGTTTTTCACTAGACGTATCTGAATACCTGCTTAGTCCTAAAAGAGCGCACTGTCATTGTTGGGTGTACTAATTAATGTGAACATGTTTAACTCCTTCAGTTAGTTCAGATGTTTTTAATATTTTCGATAGAATGGATTCTCTTTTTGGATTACATGGGGTATGCAATGGTACGCCAAACCAGAATAAAAATGTAAAGTGAGATTCAGGAAAAAACCGCATCAAAATCCGTTGCTTAGATTTAAAGATCTAAAGGATACATAGGGACAGACAGACAGCGGGAAGCGACTTTGTTTTATACTATGTAGTGATTGACTATTTTTGTTATTTTTAAGTTCTTGATTACATATTTCAAACTAAATACAAACTGAAATATAGATGCACAGAAAAAACCCCAGAAAAAAGACCAATGCTGGGAATCGAACCCAGGTCCTCAGCGTTCCGTGCTGCGTGCTTACCCCTACACCATCACTGGTCTAGAGGTTAGCGACGAATCTTTCCCATACATCGTACATTTCAGTCTGTTATAATCACTTTATGCAGTGATAAAGCGCTCATCTATGTTATGCCCTCTACCGAGAGACTTTAACACTCCTTCGGAGCTAACCGCTCACCTGGACACATAGATGAGCGCTTTATCACTGCATAAAGTGATTATAACAGACTGAAATGTACGATGTATGGGAAAGATTCGTCGCTAACCTCTAGACCAGTGATGGTGTAGGGGTAAGCACGCAGCACGGAACGCTGAGGACCTGGGTTCGATTCCCAGCATTGGTTTTTTTTCTGGGGTTTTTTCTGTGCATCTATATTTCAGTTTGTATTTAGTTTGAAATATATGGTTTCATGGGATGACCGTAAAAGTAATAAAAAATGAAGTTGAAAAATAAATAAAAAAGATACTTCATATCTGACTTGTTCTTGATTACAAATAAATACACAAGACTAAGTTTAGGGAAATTAAGGAACCAATCGCAAATACTTGTTTATGATAAAATTCTTGGGAGTATTTTTAAGTTTTATGATGTCTACTTATCCTAGTGGCTAGTTTTAATGAAATATTACGTTTTATTGCTTCTTAAAAACTATTAAAATTACGTTTTTCTTACTAAGAAAAATTTATTACTTTATCATTTTAAGTCGTTCTCCTTTTGGTATTTTGTAAAATGGTGTTACAAATATGAAAAAGATCCTGTAAAATACTGAAAAAAACATTAATCATCTGTTACTTGTTCAGGATTATTATAAATGGACCAGAATAAAACAGTAATAATGTGTTGCCATTACAACTGTATTGCAAAAAATACAAAGAATATAAAAGTTACTGTTCATTACAAAACTAAAAAAAGGAAAACAATAGACGAACAAAACCGTAAAGTAATTTTACAAATAATAGAATAAGCAAATAGTTTTGTAAAACGTTTTTTCATCAATAACTTTTAAATGATGAAAGCTTAATCCAAAACAGCTATTAAAATAAGTGGGGAAAAAAATTAGCTTTTGAATGCCACTAAAACTTAACTTCTACTGCTTATTATTAAAAAGTTGTGGATCAATTTCGGTTTTTATTTATTCCTGTAAAATTGACATTTTTCACTTGCGGCTTTATTCTGCGGGGGCGGCGGTGTTATTTTCGATTTATTTCGGTTTTGACCTTCAATTCAAGATTGTCATTGACCACATCTGTACCGCCGTGAGCCTCGTCAATGTTGGTGGCGGCCATAACCAATTTTAATTTTCCTGGCAGCGATAGTACCTATATGGATTACCACAAATTTATCAACACGCATCAACGACGCGACGACATTTTTTAACGTGCGGTTTTTTTTTAACATCCAGCTCGCCATGTTCCCAATATTTGCGGTAGCAGCTAGCTTCACAATGGCATTTCGTCTGATCTCAGTTTTGAGTTTAAGCGTGTTCATTAAAATCTCTGCTCTCGTTAAGTAAATGTTTTTGGAAAGCCCTGGCCCTGGCAGCTCGAAGGCGCAAGCGAAGATTGGAAATGTAGAGCTGATTGTATTGTTTTTGACTTATAAACGTCATATTGACTTGTTGCAAACGCCACAATATGACATATACTGTCTTTTTTATTGCGCCAGTTATGCTTAAGTGCATCAGCCAATAAGACCGCCCTATATGACATCCACTTGTCAAAATTTACTGACATTAAAATGTTTTTTCTTTGTGTGCTTTCCACCTCGTAAATTGGGCAGTACTTATTTTTTTTCTTACGCAGCTAGGGTCGTTTTTTAACATCTAGTTCGCCATGTCCCAAATATTTGCGGTAGCACCTAGCTTCACAATGGCGTTTCGTCTGATATCAGATTGGAGTTTCAGAGCGTTCATTAAAACCTCTGCTCTCGTTAAGTAATTTTTTTTGGAAAGCCAGGCCCGAGCAGCTCAAAGGCACAAGCGAAGATTGGAAATGTAGAGCTGATTGTTTTTGACTTATAAACGTCATTATGACTCGTTGCAAGCGCCACGATCTGGCATAGACCGTCTTTTTTATTGCGCCAGTTATGCTCGGCTCGCATCTTGTCTGTATGGATAATATATTGTTATCGCCCTCAGTTTTATCTGCGTTTTTAGCGGTGGCGATTAACGGAGGAGTAATTTTTATGGAAAACTTGTCATTTTAGGTTTTGTTTATTTCGTTTTTGACCTTCAATTCAAAATTGTCACTGACCACATTTGTATTATCGTGGGCCTCGTCTATGTTGGTGCTGGCCATAACCAATTTTAATTTTCCTGGCAGCAAGAGTAAAGTCAAAGTCAAAGTCAAAGTCAAAATGATTTATTGCATATCACATTACAGGCATAAGCTGGAATAATAGATTAGGTATACATGTGACGCCCCGTAAGGGCACGGCAATATCAGAGGGCTATTTTACAATTAAACACTTTAGACATTGTTCCTATATTTCTTCTAATTAACAGCATATTTTATTTAAAAACATTTCCAAAAAACCAATCCAAACAGCCACACATCCGTGTCCCTATTACTACGTATATACGTAGCAACAAAACACAAATACATATCTGTTTGGATCCGTTCTTGTATGTATACATCACAAGCATCATTTGCCTGCCATCCTAAGATCTATGTTTAATATTATTACTATGCGCACATGCGTTCACACATATTTATCATTAAAATACTCATCCAAGCTATAGAAACATTTTTCGACCAGAAAGGATTTCAATTGGTTATTAAATGCTACGGCTCCGTCCACGGAGTACACGGGTTATCACAAATTTGTCAACACGCATCGTTGACGCGACATTTTTAAACGTACGTACGTATCCGGCTCGTCATGTCCGCAATATTTGCGGTAGCAGCTAGTTTCACAATGGCGTTTCGTCTGATCTCAGTTTGGAGTTTCAGCGTGTTCATTAAAATCTCTGCTTTCGTTAAGTAAATGTTTTTGGAAAGCCCTGGCCCGAGCAGCTCCAAGGCACAAGCGAAGATTGGAAATGTAGAGCTGATTGTTTTTGACTTATAAACGTCATAATGACTCGTTGCAAGCGCCACGATCTGGCATAGACTGTCTTTTTTATTGCGCCAGTTATGCTCGGCTCGCATCTTGCCTGTATGGATAATATATTGTTATCGCCCTCAGTTTTATCTGCGTTTTTAGCGGTGGTGATTAACGGAGGCGTAATTTTTATGAAAAACTTGTCATTTTAGGTTTTGTTCATTTCGTTTTTGACCTTCAATTCAAGATTGTCACTGACCACATCTGTATTATCGTGGGGTTTCGTCTGATCTCAGTTTGGAGTTTCAGAGCGTTCATTAAAATCTCTGCTCTCGTTAAGTAATTTTTTTTGGAAAACCCTGGCCCGGGCAGCTCAAAGGCACAAGCGAAGATTGGAAATGTAGAGCTGATTGTATTGTTTTTGACTTAAAAACGTCATGTTGACTTGTTGAAAACGCCACGATCTGACATATACTATCTTTTTTATTGCGCCAGTTATGCTTAAGTGCATCAGCCAATAAGACCGCCCTATATGACATCCACTTGTCAAAATTTACTGACATTAAAATGTTTTTTTTTTGTGTGTTTTCCATCTCGCAAATTGGGCAGTACTTATTTTTTTTCTTACGCAGCTAGGGTCGTTTTTTAACATCTAGTTCGCCATGTCCCAAATATTTGCGGTAGCAGCTAGCTTCACAATGGCGTTTCGTCTGATCTCAGTTTGGAGTTTCAGAGCGTTCATTAAAATCTCTGCTCTCGTTAAGTAATTTTTTTTTGGAAAGCCCTGGCCCGAGCAGCTCCAAGGCACAAGCGAAGATTGGAAATGTAGAGCTGATTGTTTTTGACTTATAAACGTCATAATGACTCGTTGCAAGCGCCACGATCTGGCATAGACTGTCTTTTTTATTGCGCCAGTTATGCTCGGCTTGCATCTTGTCTGTATGGATAATATATTGTTATGGCACTCAGTTTTATCTGCGTTTTTATGACGCGTCAATATGACGTTTATAAGTCAAAAACAATACAATCAGCTCTACATTTGCAATCTTCAATTGCGCCTTCGAGCTGCCAGGGCCAGGGCTTTCCAAAAACATTTACTTAACGAGAGCAGAGATTTTAATGAACACGCTGAAACTCCTAACTGAGATCAGACGAAACTCCATTGTGAAACTAGCTGCTACCGCAAATATTGCGGACATGACGAGCTGGATACGTACGTACGTTTAAAAATGTTGCGTCAACGATGCGTGTTGACAAATTTGTGATAACCCGTGTACTCTTGCTGCCAGGAAAATTAAAATTGGTTATGGCCAGCACCAACATAGACGAGGCCCACGATAATACAAATGTGGTCAGTGACAATCTTGAATTGAAGGTCAAAAACGAAATAAACAAAACCTAAAATGACAAGTTTTCCATAAAAATTACTCCTCTGTTAATCGCCACTGCTAAAAACGCAGATAAAACTGAGGGCGATAACAATATATTATCCATACAGACAAGATGCGAGCCGAGCATAACTGGCGCAATAAAAAAGACAGTCTATGCCAGATCGTGGCGCTTGCAACGAGTCATAATGACGTTTATAAGTCAAAAACAATCAGCTCTACATTTCCAATCTTCGCTTGTGCCTTGGAGCTGCTCGGGCCAGGGCTTTCCAAAAAAAAATTACTTAACGAGAGCAGAGATTTTAATGAACGCTCTGAAACTCCAATCTGATATCAGATGAAACGCCATTGTGAAGCTAGGTGCTACCGCAAATATTTGGGACATGGCGAACTAGATGTTAAAAAACGACCCTAGCTGCGTAAGAAAAAAAATAAGTACTACCCAATTTACGAGGTGGAAAGCACACAAAGAAAAAAACATTTTAATGTCAGTAAATTTTGACAAGTGGATGTCATATAGGGCGGTCTTATTGGCTGATGCACTTAAGCATAACTGGCCTAATAAAAAAGACTGTATATGTCATATTGTGGCGTTTGCAACAAGTCAATAAGACGTTTATAAGTCAAAAACAATACAATCAGCTTTACATTTCCAATCTTCGCTTGCGCCTTCGAGCTGCCAGGGCCAGGGCTTTCCAAAAACATTTACTTAAACGAGAGCACAGATTTTAATGAACACGCTGAAACTCCGAACTGATATCAGACGAAACTCCATTGTGAAACTAGCTGCTACCGCAAATATTGGGGGCATGGCGAGCTGGATACGTACGTACGTTAAAAAATGTCGCGTCAACGATGCGTGTTGACAAATTTGTAACAACCCGTGTACTCTTGCTGCCAGGAAAATTAAAATTGGTTATGGCCGGCACCAACATAGACGAGGCCCACGATAATACAGATGTGGTCAGTGACAATCTTGAATTGAAGGTCAAAAACGAAACAAACAAACTCTAAAATGACACTTTTTCATAAAAACTACGCCTCTGTTAATCACCACCGTTAAAAACGCAGATAAAACTGAGGGCGATAACAATTATGTCGATATAGACAAGATGGGAGCCAAGCATAACTGGCGCAATAAAAAAGACAGTATACGTCAGATCGTGGCGCTTGCAAAACGAGTCATTATGACGTTTATAAGTCTAAAACAATCAGCTCTACATTTCCAATCTTCGCTTACGCCTTCGAGCTGCCAGGGCCAAGGCTTTCCAAAAACATTTACTTAACGAGAGCAGAGATTTTAATGAACACGCTTAAACTCAAAACTGAGATCAGACGAAATGCCATTGTGAAGCTAGCTGCTACCGCAAATATTGGGAACATGGCGAGCTGGATGTTAAAAAAAAACCGCACGTTAAAAAATGTCGTCGCGTCGTTGATGCGTGTTGACAAATTTGTGGCAATCCATATAGGTACTATCGCTGCCAGGAAAATTAAAATTGGTTATGGCCGCCACCAACATTGACGAGGCTCACAGCGGTACAGATGTGGTCAATGACAATCTTGAATTGAAGGTCAAAACCGAAATAAATCGAAAATGACACGCTTTTCATAAAAACTACGCCTCCGTTAACCAACACCGCTGAAAATGCAGATAAAGCCGAGGGCGATAACAATATTGTCGAAATAGAACGATATGCGCGTCGACCATAACTGGCGCAATAAAAATGACAGTCGCTCTAACCCATTCCAATACGCCGATCCGTATCCAATGTTTAACAGGACGGAAAATTTTCCTACCGAACTACTCACCAACCATCCCAAACGGAAATAACTGTCCAGTGGTGAAGAAGAAAGAATGCTCCATAAGCGTCATCAACACTTGTTTATTTGACAGTCTATGCCAGATCGTGGCGTTTGCAACGAGCTATCATAACGTTTAGAAGTCAAAAATAATTAGCTCTACATCTTCAATCTTCGCTTGTGTCTTCGAGCTGCTCGAGCCAGGGCTTTCCAAAAAATTTTACTTAACGAGAGCAGAGATTTTAATGAACGTTCTTTAAACTCCAAACTGAGATCAGACGAAACGCCATTGTGAAGCTAGCTGCTACCGCAAATATTGAGAACATGGCGAAATAGATGCTAAAAGACGATCCTAGCTGCGTAAGAAACAAAAAATACTGCCCAATATGCGAGGTGAAAAACACACACAAAAAAAAAAACATTTTGATGTCGGTAAATTTTGACAAGTGGCGGTTGGATTGGCTGATGCACTTAATCGAGTTGACTAACCCCGGCTATGTTGCTGACAACCTCCGGTTTGTACAGTACAATACGGTCCACAATTAAGTATAGAAACCGACATTTTTGGAGACGAGCACTCTTGCTTGCGCTACAAAACATAACATATCGACTTAATGCCCGAGGGTGGTGAGGCCTTTCAGTTGGCTGGCATTGTAGCCTACAAAGGGTTCTACAGCAAAATCATCCATAGGGCATTATGTAGCATACGTCAAAACTGGCTCTTACTTGGTTGTTGTGCGACGACACCAAGCCTTAAGCAAGGCCCTAATAATGTAGGTGACAAATTCAAAGTGTCAGCTCATTAGTGCATTTGTGTGAGAGAACGATTATCTAATAAACACGATCATAACAATCAAGCATCAAAAGTCATAATAAATTAATAAAGGCAAAAAATGTTTATTTCGTTGATTAAAAAACACTGCCCAATAAATAGTTTACAGTTAAAGAAGAAAAGAAAACTAGTTAAACTGTCCATCATTCTTATCATTTAAATCGTTCCAATCAATATCATTGTTTATTAACTACGTAAATGATTGACGAAGTTATATTATTTAATGTCTTGTGAATAAAACTAGTTTCTATAAAAATATACTAATACTAGCTTTTGCCCGCGGCTTCGCTCGCGTGTACCATGAGTATTCCTAAGAATCAAGATATCAAGCAAGCAAGCATACAGGCAAGCAAGCAAGCATGCAAGAAAGCATGCATGCACGGAAGCAAGCAAGCGTGCAAGCAAGCCCGACTAAACTTTCTTTATTATACAATGTTTTTCACTAATTCGGAAGCGGGCACTAAATAACCAAACTTGTTAATAATATAAAACCTATTATTACTTTCCCCTGTCCTGCATTAGGTATAATTCAATGTTTTCTTACCTTCTACGGAAACTTGAGTAACTGGAAGCGCTGTGTACCTACTTAGCATTGATATTATACATATTATAGTATCTTGTTAAGGTGTTGTGTGACCTAACCGTTAAGGAGTTATACCTTCCATCATCAGCTCATCTGAATAACCAGAAAGAATACAACTAAAGTTCTATACGTGCATATGATATTTAAAGAAACTTCCAAACCGTTAAGACTGCTAACCGTTAAGGAGTTTAACCTTCCATCATCAGATCACTTGGATAACTTGAAAGAATACAACTATCGATCTATACGTACCTATAATATTTGAAAAAATATCCTCAACTCCTAACCGTTAAGGAGATTTACCTTCCATCATCAGCTCATCAACATGAGATGATTGAACAGCTTGCCGACTATGTGAGTAAAAGTCAAAGGTAATATCGGCAAACTGTACGTGATATTAATAGGTAAGTTAGAAGACACAAACACCTAGATCCCTACTGTTCCTATGTCTCTATGTCCCTAACCTACCACCCTAACCTATGATAGTGTATATATACATACATATAATAATGCGGGATGTCTGTTACCAGGCGACCTAAGGTAACAGACGGAATCCTACGGGTAGAAATTAAGGTTGAGGTATTGTGATTTTCTCAGTGGCAGGCGCGCAGGCTCACGCGACTGCTAAGGCTAAAGGTGTCTTGGCACCACTGAGAGGAATAGTGTTATGTCGGGATAGCCCCCAGGGAGTCGCCCTGGACAAGCTAGGTAAGTAGGATAGCCCCCAGGGAGTAGCCCTGGCCAAGCTAGGTAGGTAGGATAGCTCCCAGGGAGTAGCCCCGGGCAAGCTAGGTAGTAGGTGGAGTGAAACACCAACGGTCAGTTGACGTCTGATTATTTAATATAAATTAACTTCTTATATACTAATTACATCTATACACACATTAACATAAATATTTAAGTATGCTGTGCGTGTAATCTGCAACTGCATCTTAAATCGCGCTGACTTGAGTTGCATGTCCGATTGTAGGTCGCGCGTCAGCGGTCTCGCTGATCAATGTTCAAGAGGTTGTTGAACATCCTGGCGCCTCCGAGGGTCCGGACTCTATCTGGTACAGCTCGATCATCTCAGGTGTCGCTGGTGGTGGTTTGGTAACTGGTGTCATCTGTCGGGGTGGTTTGGCCGGTGGTGCTAACGCTGGTTGGTCTTGAATTCTCCAAGGGTTTCTTCCGTTCTCTGGACGGACGTTAGGTTGTCTTCTCGGGTACCTGAACCGGAACCATGTCTTCAGTTGTGGTCTGCAACATATTAGTAACATCATGACGACCATCATACCGGCTGAAATGCCGAAGCTCGCAAGATAGGAGTGAGATTCTATCTGTGCCCAGACTGTATGATCTAGTTGG
The DNA here is from genome assembly GCA_947563465.1 of Archips xylosteana. Taxonomy (NCBI): domain Eukaryota; kingdom Metazoa; phylum Arthropoda; class Insecta; order Lepidoptera; family Tortricidae; genus Archips; species Archips xylosteana. Next base: position 987,472 of record OX387354.1, read on the forward strand.
GTTTGTAAATTATTTTCAGAATTAACTATGGTTTGAAATAAATCTTTCGAACTTTCTATGACTTGTTCTTTCGAAATATCGTGTAGGCTGTTGATCTTCGAGACTTCAGAGCTCAGTGTGATGTTAACCGTCTTGGCAAAGGAGGCTTGTACTGTCATACTTTCAGTTCTTTTGGCAGAGAGTTGATTGTTTGTTGTTTTGATGACACAGTTTTCGGAGATTTGAAGGACGCCAATATCTCTTATGGTCACTTCTTGTCTTTGACCGTCACAAGTAATCGACGCCGTTATTAACTTGGTTGGTACGATGAGCCATGTGTTTGGCATGTATAGTTGTTTCCACAACATGTCTGAAGTAGTACTGAATATCTTTGATGCGCATTGACTTTGGTCTTGATGTTTGGTTTTAAATATCTGCTCAACAATGCAATTTTTGTTAAATTGCATGTTCTTCACGGCCACAGGATAGCATATAAAATTAGTGCCCTTACGAAGGCAGCTCTTGAATTCTTCGTGATCCAATTCGAAATAGTGCTCATTGTTGTAGTCGAAACCTATAAATGGCTGTTGTATTATAATGCTTTGAAACGTACCATCTTTGTTTCTTTTTGGTACAGGGGTTATATGTATCAGTGTATACTTTGATATATCGTGTATAGGGTAATAAGCATACACTCGTACATGCGTACTGTTCTCTGTCATTTGTGTATTTATCAGTTGAGATTGAACTATTTTTAGATTTGATGGCAATTTAGTATTTGCAGAGCTGATCATTTCTCGCACATTCTTGGGAGATAATACGTTGTAAATAGTTGCGTTATCTAGGTATATTTCCAGCAACCCAGAGTAGTGATCTAATAGTTCAGAGATATAATTGTTGGCTAAATGATAAGTTTGCATAACTTGTATTTTGACATGGTTGGCATCTATGTTTTTAAACCAAACGTTATTTTTGTTGATGAACTCTATGGCTTGATTTAACTTTGTCTGGAATTTGTCTAATTTTGTCTGGATTCTTTCCTCGGTTTGATTTACCGCCGAAACAGTAGATATCATGAACTTTGTTTGATGGTTAGCTGCTTCTATTAACTGTTTTTGATTGTCTTGCAATGTATTTATGTCTTTGTAAACTTCGTCGTTCACTCCGAATACAGATGTTAGGAATTGTCCTAATATACCTCGTTTCTTCCTTGTATGGTCCACATCTGTTAGGTATTGAATTGTTTTCTCGAATTTTGATTGTTCTTCTTCTAAGTGACGGTAGAATTCTTTACAATGAGTGTCTTGAGTGGCTGTCTGTGCGTTGCCGCATAGTTTTTTGAATTGTCCTGTTACTTGAAGTATTTTTTGTAAATCTAATTTCATACTCTCTCTCTGATAGTTAGCTTCGATCCTAAATGTCCCTCGGTCTATGGTTGCTGTACCTATTTGCTCCACGTAAATTCCTGGATCAATGTTCTTTAGTGTATATGTCCACATGGCTGCCGATGTGGTCACCATTTGTAGTGCCGCTAACATTGTTATTAGTACGAAATTGAGCGCTTTCGGGTTTCCACAGTGTTTTTTCTTGTATGGTTTTGCATGTGTTGTTGCAACATTATTTGCAACAGGTGTCTTTTTACTGTCGTCCACTTCACTATTTATGGCCTCATCCTCGTTCACTGGTAGGGGAATTAGTTTATGTATTGACCTCTTCTGACAACTGCGATCCGCTTTTTCCAGGGTAACTACTCTAGTTGCACTATCAGGACCTGTGTGTATTTTTTTTATTTTCGCCAACGGCCATTTGCTTGGACTTATATTTTCGTCTTTTATAAGTACTGCGGTTCCAATTTTCAGGTTTTCGTAGTTTTTCTTCCATTTATATCTTTGTTGAAGTTGAAGCAAATACTCTTTTGTCCAGGTGTTCCAAAAATCTTTTTTCATTTTTTGTACTAACTTCCACCTGTTTACTAGGTCTGTGTTTATGTTTGATATGGGGTCTGGTACACCCACGGCCTCCCGACCTATTAAGAAATGGCTCGGGGTTAGAATTGTCACGTCGTTAACGTCTTCATTTAATGAACATAGTGGTCTTGAATTTAGACACGCTTCAACTTGATGTAGGAAAGTATTCATTTCTTCATACGTTAACGTAAGGTCTCCTACTACTCGTCGTAAATGTTGCTTTGTGTTATAAATATTTTATGTGGTAACATCAAATAAGCAAAATAGCGCCACCTGTGGTTGTAATCTGTTATTACTCTGTATGACTTGTAGTTATTTTGAATAAAACAGTTCGTTGTCAACTTTCACCGTGAGTACGTTGTTTTATTAGGTTATGGGCTCAGTATACGCTCATTAGGGATTTATATCAGTTTATTTTAGGTAGTTTAGCTAGCGCAGGCATAGGTATCGTGGTTTACAATTGTTTTGTAACGATGGCTTCTAACGCATTCTTGACTAACGTGCCAAAGTTGAAAGGGCGCGAGAATTATCACGAATGGGCGTTTGCAGCGGAGAATCTGTTAGTCTTGGAAGGCACAGCTAATTATATCAAGCAGGAGTGTGCTCAAGAGGCAGCCGCAGAAGATGCAAAAACGAAAGCAAGATTGATTTTAACGATCGACCCGTCATTATATGTGCATATCAAAGATGCGTCAAGTACGAAGAATTTGTGGAAGAAACTACAAACTATGTTCGATGATAGTGGCTTTTCTCGAAGAATAACTTTATTGCGAAACTTGATATCAATTCGTCTTGACAGTTGTGAGTCGATGACAAATTATGTGACGCAAATCATAGAAACTGCCCAAAAATTATCAGGAACAGGTTTCTCAGTGAATGACGAGTGGATCGGGTGCTTAATGCTAGCAGGTTTGCCTGAAAAATACTTCCCAATGATAATGGCGATAGAACATTCTGGAATCGCCATTACGGGTGACGTAGTGAAGACAAAGTTGATTGACCTGACAGCAAATGACAGTTCCGAGCAAGGAAGTGCTTTTTTGAGTAGAGGGCAGTCCAATTACCAGAAAAATTATAAGGTTGGCAGCAGTGCTCAGAATGATAGCTCAAATCATCATGGCGGCGGATTGTCAGGAACGACGAAGAAAAAGATAAAATGTTTTCGTTGCAAACAGATTGGCCATTTCAAATCTCAGTGTAAACAAAGTGTTGAGCAGCAAGTGAAGAAAACAAATGCTTTTTCCGCTGTTTTTTTGAATGGGAACTTTAGTAAACAAGACTTTTATTTGGATAGCGGTGCAAGCGTTCATATGACGACAGATGTAAACATGATACAGAATGCATCATATTCACCGAGTATCACGGAGATTATGGCAGCAAATCAAAACGCCATGCCAGTATTGTGTTCGGGTGATGTGAATATCATGACGATTACTCCAAGTTGCAAATATGAGATAACCTTAAAAGATGTCTTGTGTGTTCCTAACCTCACAACAAACTTAATTTCCATTAGTCAACTAATTAAAAATGGAAATAATGTGGAGTTTAAGGAGAAATGCTGCTATGTTTACAATAGAAAAAAAAGTTTGGTGGCGGTGGCAAACCAAGAAGATGGTGTTTATAAGTTGGTCGTGGAACATAAACAATGTTTGTTTACTTCTACTTCAACAGTTAATAGTGAAGTGTGGCATAGAAGATTGGGCCATTTGAATATAAACGACCAGAATAAAATGAAAGATGGAGCAGTTACGGGAATATCATATACAGATAAGTCAGTAATCAACAAAAGTACATGCACAGTGTGTTGTGAAGGGAAGCAGTCACGCCTACCATTTGGTCACAATGGTACACGAAGTAGTGAGCCTCTAGATGTAATACACGCTGATGTCTGCGGACCAATGGAGTCTACTTCGATTGGTGGATCCAGGTATTTCCTGATTTTTGTTGATGACTTTACCCGTATGGCCTTTGTTTATTTTCTTAAAGCAAAAAGTGAAGTTTTAAAGTACTTTAAGGAGTTTAAAAACATGGTAGAAAATCAACAAGATAGAAAAATTAAAATATTCAGGACAGATAATGGCTTAGAGTTCTGTAGCAATGATTTTGAAAATTATTTGAAACAGGCTGGCATTGTTCATCAGAAAACTAATGTGTATACGCCAGAACAGAACGGTATGAGTGAACGAAATAATAGAACAATTGTAGAAAGAGCTCGCTGTTTATTATTTGATGCGGGATTAGATAAGAAATTTTGGGCAGAGGCAACAAATACTGCTGTTTATCTTAGAAATAGATCTGTGGCATCAGGACTAAATGATAAAACTCCATACGAGCTCTGGACAAAGAAAAAGCCAGATTTAAGCCATGTCCGCATATTTGGTAGTGAGGCAATGGTACACGTGCCAAAAGAGAAACGTCTTAAGTGGGACACTAAGTCGAAGAAACATATTTTAGTTGGATTTTCTGAAAATGTAAAAGGCTACCGTCTTTATGATCCAATCAAAAAATGTATTATAACTAGTAGAGATGTAATAATTCATGAAAATGTAGAAAGAAACTGCACGTATGAAGTTGTGCCAGTTTCAGTTGGGGATAAATCAGAAAGTCATGATTCGGAAGAAGTGAAGAATGAACCCATCTCAAGTCCCTTGAGTCCGAGTATATCTTCAGAATCAGATTATGTTAATGCAATGACTGATTTAGATTCTACATTACAGCAATCAGAAGAAGAAGATGAGGAACCAGAACCACCACCACCACCAGTAAATGTAAAGCGAATAAGGAAGCCGCCAGAACGTTATGGATTTTCAAATCTATGTACAACAACATGTCCAAATGTCAGTAATGATCCAGTCAGTGTCCGTGAAGCTCTGGAGAGCCCAGATAGAGACAAGTGGATAGAGGCAATGGAGGACGAGCTGCAGGCATTCGAAGAAAATGATGCGTGGGTTCCGGTGAGTGAATTGCCTTCTGGTAAAACTTTAGTGCAGTGCAAGTGGGTATTTAAAAAGAAAGTAAATAGTGATAACAGTGTGCGTTACAGAGCACGTTTAGTGGCTAAAGGCTTCACACAGAAGCCTGGTATTGATTATGTTGAGACTTTCTCGCCCGTTGTCAGACATTCTACTTTGAAATTATTGTTTGCACTGTCTGTTCAATTAAATTTAGATGTCACACATTTGGATGTAAAAACAGCTTTCTTAAATGGTTTTCTCAAAGAGGACATTTATATGATGCAACCAGTTATTAATTGTGATTCAAATAAGCATAAGGTGATTGTCAAATTAAACAAAGCAATATATGGTTTAAAGCAATCATCTAGATCATGGTATGAGAGAGTAGAGCAATGTTTATGTGAGCTAGGTTTCAAAAAGAGTCACATAGAGCCATGTGTTTTTACAAAAATTAATAATGGGGTGAAAATTGTTATAGCATTATATGTTGATGATTTTTATGTTTATTCCAATGATCAAATAGAGACTGACAAGTTAATTTCTGTGTTGAGCTCTAAGTTTAAGATCAAGAATTTGGGTCAGGTTCAACAATGCTTGGGCATGAGAGTCAAAATTGACAAAGAGTTGAATGTTATTACTTTGGATCAGGAACAGTATATAGACCAATTATTGGAAAAATTTAACATGTTAAATTGTAAAGTTGCTAGTACTCCAATGGAATGTAAATTAGATTTTCAAAAGTCAGAATACTGTGATCAAGAAATTCCATATCAACAATTGATTGGAAGTTTAATGTTCTTATCTGTTCTTACAAGACCTGACATATCCTATAGTGTCAGTTTCCTAAGTCAATTTAATAAGTGTCACATAAATATTCATTGGAATTATGCAAAGAGAATACTTAGGTATCTTAAGAAGACTAAGAATTTTTGTTTAAGGTATGTAAAGGAAACAGCTGAACTTGTTGGGTATGTTGATGCCGACTGGGCAAGTAATACTTTAGATCGGAGATCATATACAGGCTATTGTTTTGTAATGTCAGGCTCAGTTATTTCCTGGGAGAGTAGGAAGCAAAGAACAGTGGCATTGTCGAGCATGGAGTCCGAATATATGGCTATAGCTGAGGCATGCAAGGAGGCTATATATTTGAGATCTTTGTTATGTGAACTTACTGGTAGTTTTTGTACTGTGTCTATGTACAATGACAGCCAGAGCGCACAGAAGTTGGTGGCAAATTATGTGTGCAATAGAAAAAGTAAACACATAGATATTAGGTATCATTTTATAAAAGATGCGGCTAGCAATAATATTATTGATTTAAAGTATTTGCCTACAACTGATATGCCAGCTGATGTTCTTACCAAAGCTTTAAATCCTGTCAGGCATTATAAATGTATTAAGGGTCTTGGGTTAGTTGGGTAGAGACAGAAAGTTAGTTTAAGTAAAATTACCATTGTTTTTATGAAAGTTTTTTTTATTTGCTGTAGTTGGGGTGTTATAAATATTTTATGTGGTAACATCAAATAAGCAAAATAGCGCCACCTGTGGTTGTAATCTGTTATTACTCTGTATGACTTGTAGTTATTTTGAATAAAACAGTTCGTTGTCAACTTTCACCGTGAGTACGTTGTTTTATTACTTTGTTTGTTTCACTCCGGCTTCCCAAATTCCTCCAAAATGTGGTGCTGCTGGTGGTATGAAGTGCCACTCAGTCCCCATGTTTGTTACAGCGTTTTGAAACTTTGAAGACTGAGTAATTTCGAGTATTTCCTGATGTAGAAAATTTGCTGTTCCCTGGAAATTGGTAGCATTGTCACTGTACATATGTGAGACATGACCTCTGCGTGCCATAAATCTGCGAAGTGCAGCGACAAACGTTTCTGTGGTCAAATCGCCAACTAGTTCGAGATGTATTGCCTTTGTTGCTAAGCATATGAATACGGCAATGTATGACTTGTATGATTTGTGACCTCTGCCTTTCATTGCTCGCACTTGTATGGGCCCTGCGTAATCCACTCCTGAATGACTAAATGGATATGATTGCGTTACTCGTGGTGCTGGTAGTATGCCCATTTTTTGTGATGCTGTTGTTGCTTTGTATCGAATGCATTTGACACATTCATTAACTATCGTTTTTACTTTTCTTTTGCCGCCAATAATCCAGTATTTTTGGCGCAAGTATGCGAGTGTTAGTTTGTTCTCGCCGTGAAGCGTTGTCAAGTGTGCGTCACGTGTTATTAGTGACGTCACGTAGTGGTCGTATGGCAACAAAACTGGGTGTTTTTGATTATATGGTAACTTTGAATTGTGTAGTCTGCCTCCAACTCGTATTACTCCGTCGGCGTCAATAAACGGGTCTAATGTTGACAGTTTACTGCCTTTTTTCACAGGTTGTTTTTTTCTCAGTGCCTTTACCTCTTCTTTAAATGCTTCTATTTGTACCTGTTTTAATATTCGGATAGTCACGTTTCTTATTTCTGACACGGTCAATGTTCCTTTCGTTGTTTGTTTGTTTGAAAATCGATAGCAATATGATAACACTCTAACCATATGCTGAAAGTCCGAAAATATTTCCCAAATGTCGTTTGCGTCGTCTATATTTTGGGATACCCCTATGTTGCTTTGAATTTCAATCTTTGCGTTTGGTAGTGTCTGCGTGCTTGGTAGTTTGTCCTGTTGAAGCCATTCAGGACCGTTCCACCAAATTCTATGTTGTTCTAGTTTTTGTGGTTCTATTCCTCTTGAAACTATGTCTGCAGGATTCTCAGCTGATACCACATGATTCCATTGTGCATTGGGTACTGAAAGTTGAATTTCTGATACTCTGTTGGCTACAAATGCTTGCCAACGACCGGCTTCTCCTCTTATCCATCCCAGTGTTATCATGGAGTCCGTCCAACAGTATACGGTTGCATCACTAACGTTAAGTGCTTTCTGTACTTTTTCTATGAGTTTCGCTAGTAATAACGCCGAGCATAGCTCTAAACGTGGTAATGTGGTTTTTTGTTTCTTTGGTGCTACTTTTGACTTGGCTTGTAGTAATGTTACATGATAGATTCCATCGACCTTCAATCGACAATACACGACAGCTCCATACGCTTTTTCTGAAGCATCACTAAAACCGTGTAATTCAATATCTTTTGGTGTAGATATCCGGCACCACCTTGGGATTTTTATTCGTTCTATTTGCTTTAGATTGCTCTGTAACTCTATCCATCGCTTGCTAATGTCTGCGTCTACTTGCTGATCCCATTGCATGTTACTTGTCCAAAGTTCTTGTACTAACAACTTCATCGTTATTATAATTGGTGCTAACCAGCCTAGCGGATCGAATATCTTTGCCACTTCGGACAAAATTAACCTTTTTGTAGGCCTATGGTTGTCTGTAACTTTTATTTGGAAATAAAACTCATCTTCACGGGGTGACCATGCCACGCCAAGGGATTTCCTATCCTCAGTCATCGGTAGCCTCAGTAGTTTATCATCTTTCTTATCATCAGGAATGTTCTCTAACAGCTCTGTACTATTCGATGACCATTTTCGCAGCACAAAACCACCTCTCCTAAGCATTTCTATTAGCTGGATTTGTAGTTTTTTGGTCGTTTGTAAGTCTGTTGCTCCACTTAGTATATCGTCTACATAAAAATCTTGCAGTGTTGCTTTGCTTGCCATTGGATATTTATCGTTTTCGTCAAACGCGAGTTGTTGCAATGTCTTTACCGCAAGATAAGGTGCACTTGTTGTCCCATAGGTGACAGTTGTTAGTTCGTACTCGTCAATTGGTCGGTCTGGAGCGCCTCTCCATAGAATCCGTTGGTATGCAGTATCTTCGGGATGTATTTTTATAAAACGGTACATCTTCATAATGTCAGACATAAACGCTATTTTGTGCATGCGCCATCTTAACAAAATATCTGATAAATCTTGTTGTAACCGTGGCCCTTTCAGCAAGTTGTCATTAAGGCTTGTTTTTGTGCTTGTTTTGCTGCTTGCGTCGAACACCGCACGTAACTTCGTCGACAGTGAATCCTCTTTAACAACCGCCTGATGTGGTATGTAATACTTTCCTTTATTATGATCTCGTTTATTTACTTTTGCCATATGACCCATTTGTACGTATTCATCCATGAATTCTTGGTATTGTTTTCGTAAACCCTCGTTTTTTGCAAATTGCCGTTCCAACTGCAACAATCTTGCTGCCGCTCTTTGACGTGATTCGCCTAAATCTAGATCTCTATTTTTAAAAGGTAATCGTACTGTATATGTGCCGTCTATGTTTCTTGTTGTTGTTTCTTTGTAGTATTTTTCACATATCTCTTCTTCTTTGCATAGTTGGTTCCCTTGTTGTATTTCTTCCGTCCCCCGCGTCCCCGCTACAACTGGCGCCCTATACGTGAGGCCCGTCTACGTGACGTCATCGTCGTGCTACGCGTCTCGCTACGTCATCGGCTACGAGCTACGGTTCCCGGCCCGGCGCTACAAGCAACGCTACGACACTCACGAGACGACTTACTTTATTAATGAGTGGACGAGGATCCGGAACGGCGAGGGTAGTGAAAAGTCCAACGTTCGTTACGCGCTCCGGACGTATTACTACTATCAAGAGAAACAAAAACAAAATGCTTTCACCTGAACAATTCGCCCAGTTTTTGGACAGAATGCCTGCTCCGTCACAACCGCCTAGGGGCTCATTCATAAACGGTCACTACAGTTATGACGGTGTGAAGGATCCTGAAGTAGTAGAAGCTTTCCTATCGGCAGCAAATATTTTCAAGCGATCAGCGGACATCGGTGACCAGACAGCACTCAGCGAGTTACCCCTTCTGCTGAAAAGCAGTGCTGGAGTTTGGTGGCTTGGCGTGAAGAATGAAGTAACATCGTGGTCGGATTTCGAGATGCGTCTTCGCGAAAATTTTGCACCGGTTCGCGAACCTTACTTGCTGTACCTCGACATTATGCAAAAACAGCTGCAAGGCGAGTCAACTGAAGAATTTGTACGACGTAAGCGACTGCTATTCTCGCAATTGCCGAGCCCCGGACAAACCGAAACAGTACAACTAGATATGATATACGGATTGTTGCACTTGGATATAAGAGATAGGGTTCCACGCGCAGATGTAAAGAACTTTAAGGAACTTCTCAAAGCGGCTCAAGCTGCTGAACACATCTTAAACGAGAAAGTGGCTGGACCTGCAAGCGTAATAAAACCGAATGAGTACATACAAGACACTCAGTCAACACCAGTACGTAAACAACGTTGCATTTATTGTAAAAACCACGGCCACACCGCCGAAGTTTGCAGAAAACTGTCTGCGCGCAAGGAGAATTCACAAATAGGCGTCAAATCTGAAGCTGTTGACGCAATTATGCAGTTCCCGTCCCCGTCTGCTCCAAAATTTAGTTGTTATGGCTGCGGTACCCCAGGTGTGGTAAGGAGTCACTGCGCAACGTGCAACGCAAATAAGGCTCAGCGTTCCACGGTGGACGTCGGATGTTGTTCGGTTGCTGCCACTATAGATCCAAAAGATAGGCCCGTCATCTATGTTGACATTGGTGGAGTAGCTACTTTTGCTTATTTGGATACCTGCGCCAAATCGAGTATTGCTTCATACTCACTGTACTGTGAATTACGGAAGAAAGGTTTTACATTCAAGGAATTAGGAGTAAGCATCACAATGGCGGATGGCATTCAGAGGCCGCAAACCGTACTGGTCACCCAGGCTCTAGTAAAGATCAATGATCATACGGTTCACACCACATTCTTGGTTCTGCCTGAGTCACGCCACAACCGGACCCTACTCGGAGTTGGTTTCATTCAAGATGCTCATATTGTCCTCAATTTGCCGCAATATACCTGGTCTTTCATTGAAGATCCAGTTAACGAGTTTGAACTCTATAAAGAGAGCTTCGTCAAATTTGGAGAAGGAGTAGCCTTCATGGCAACGGAAAGTGCGTACTCCTTATCCCCTTCGCTGCCAGAAGAAAGTAACACCGCAGCCAGCTTCGAACGGCCCTACGGACCGTTGAAGAGGATCGATTTGTCATCACCTCCTCCTTGCAAGAAGCCCGATTCGAAGCTCCCGCCTAACTACTCGCCCATATTAGAAGCATTGTATGAGGATGCTAAGATCAGCCTCCAGGACTATGATTTGGAATCGAATGGATGTGATGACGACCTCTTTCCATCCACATCTGTATTTTCCTTTGAGCTCAGAGAGTTAGGGTATGTCTCGTGCAGGGGGAGAGAGAAACGGAACACCCCATAGAGTATGCAAGTCGCCTTTTAACCCAACCTGAGCGCAACTCTTTGGACACAGAAAGCAAATCTCGTTAATAAAACTTAATCAGTCCTGTCCTACTCGTCGGGACGACTTCATGGACAGAGGGGGAGTCTGTAACACAAAGTACAGAATAAGCAACAAAAGCACAGGCCCCTCACCAATAGATGTCGCTACTAGTACTGCACGGCTCGGCGCGTAACCATACGCAGCCGCAACTGCGAGTGACGCTTGCGCCGTCACTCGTTAGATGGCGCTGTCTGTAGGTCGCTTCATGCTAACGTTTGTACGTCGAGAAATATTGACCTCCGGATCGAAGCCAAACTTATGGGTATCCAAAGTAGGTACTAGCCAGTGCATGCTGATCGCTTTCACCCCTGTTGAGACGTTTCAGCGTCACCTGCCTAGTGGATACATTGCGGGCTCTAGGCTACTTCCACCTCGTGGGATAGTCTCGACCGGTAGTGTACGCGCATGTAAATAGGTAGTAGAGTAATTAATTAACACTGTACTGTACGTCACCGGGTTGTCACTGCCCCGTCCCCCGCGTCCCCGCTACAAATATTGTTTTTATTTCAAGACATAAGATACGAACTAAATGGTGTTGAAATAGATCATATTAAAAATACTGGAATCACAACGACCATTAAATCTCTCATCTCAATGAATGAAGGAGAAAGTAAAAGTGCGAAACTGTGGGGTTGGGATTTAAATGGGTCCAAGCAAAAAGATGGTCATTTCTCTGCTGTTATACCCCTAAATAAAATACTAGGATTTGCGGAAGATTACAATAAAATTCTCATCAATTGTAGGCATGAACTTATACTTCACCGAAGTAATTCAGTTTTAAATAGTGTTATAACTGACAAAAATAATAATGTTTCGATAGACATACAAAAAATTCAATGGCGTGTGCCACATGTAAGAGTTTCAGATCGTAATAGATTATTACTACTTAAGAATCTAGAAAAAGATAAATCCATACAACTAGCTTTCCGAAATTGGGATTTATATGAATATCCTCTTTTACCTAAAACAACAAAGCACTCATGGTCAGTAAAAACCGCTTCTCAGTTAGAAAAACCAAGATATGTTATATTTGGTCTGCAGACTAATAGAAAACTGAACAAATTAGAGAGTTCATCCGTGTTTGATCATTGTAATATAACAAATGTCAAATTGTTTTTAAATTCACAGTACTTTCCTTATGATTCACTTAATTTGAAATTTGATCAAGATAAGTATAGTATTTTATACGAAATGTATGCTAATTTTCGTCAGTCGTATTACAACACGAGCATCGATCCCTTGCTTAAGTTGGATACATTCGGGAAAAAAGCTCCACTTTTCGTTATTGACTGTTCAAGACAAAATGATACACTGAAAACCGGGCCAGTGGACGTTCGTTTAGAAATCGAATCTTCAAAAGATATACCCGATAATACAACAGCCTACTGTTTGATCATAAACGATCGTCTTATAGAGTATCGACCATTAAGTAACATCGTTCGAAAATTATCATGAACATGATTATGGATGTTCAAGGTTTTAAAAACGAAATCAATAAATTTATACCGAAAGAAATAGCAATTATTTGCAAGAAGAGTGAGCTTGTGTTGTTGATTTAACCACCATACCCATTTTATTATTTAACAAAGAAAGAACGTTTACAAGTTTCATGGCTAGAAAAAAATAGGGGAATATTATGGAATGAGGGATATGTGCCGTACTGTAGTTATAAGAGCTTGTTATTAGACTTCTGTAAAAATAAGCGTATTTATACAAAAGGATGTGAAAAAGTACTGTGGGTAAAGGAGATAACAGAATGTGATGATGTTTATAATTTAGAAGATACAAATTGTCCTAATTTAGAAATACTTAGTGACAAATATTCAATGTCATCGGATATTCACAATTGTATTTACCATGCAAATATATCGTCGGTGCGAATACAAAAATCGCTATGTGTTTTTTTTCGATTTTACGATTATTTGATAATTTCATTTCTTTTAATGTCCTACGTTAACCCACAAAACCGTTTTTTGATATCTTTATTGGTTTTGAAAATAACAAATTCCGCTATGTGTACGTGGAACAAAGTTTGGATGGAAATAAATCGCTTTGTGGTTTTTAGCACATAGCGATATTATGCGTGAGGTTCTCCATCAAAATCAATAGTTTATTACAATAGTGTGTTGCACATGGCGATTATTTCTTGATTGAATTACCCGACAGAGAGACTAATTTTAAGAAATTAATGTTAATAAGTGCTTTAATTTCACATTTTATCGAGTAAGTGCTTCCAGGTTTTATTAGATTACTTGTTTTTGCTTAGTAAAATTGCACGTATCATTTAATAATGAATACGTTTATGACCAAACTATGCTATTTTCTGATTACTACAGTATGGATATTTTGTCAAATCCTGTCCGCTCCGTTCAAGTGCATGAAACATCACCGAGAAATGTTTCAAGGGATTTAATTGGCAATTCTAATGACGATAATCTGACTATACCTACCCGCTGCCTGGTTTGAGCAAAATTCTCTAAATAATCCTACACTCACTTCAATGTTTCTGGATAATGACAAAAGGGATATAAACGTAGACCATGTGTCGGAAATGTCAATAATCTGGAACTATTATTGAACCCCACGGGCCGTATCGAACAGGCTAGTTGTTCTGTCGAAAATTTGTCAGATGACAGAACTGCTGAGGACAATATATAACCTTTTTGTTGGATCATGAAAGTGGTATAACTATTAATTTACCATTTGAAAAAATTGCCACTGGCCCAGCAAAACATGCTATTGTAGACCCTTCTGCATTTCCATCAAAAATAATGGAAAATCAACATTTGCGACTTATTGGAAAGACTTATAAGGGTAACAAAAGACAGCGGGATCCATCTACATTAAAAATATTTAGTAAATATGTTGTTAAGAAAAATCGTGCTATGACAGAAAAACCTTGTACTCATGGAGCGGAGCAAAAGTCTTATAGGAGTTTTATTTGCAGGGCTATAAGTGATGAAATCCAAAGTGACATTTTTCAATATTTTTGGAATCTACCATCGTGGGACGCTAAAAAATCGTATATAAATGGCTAAGTGCAAATTTGTAGCACGTTAAAACGTCGGCCTGGTGCGAAAGAGGAAATTACTTGCCAAAAAAATGTACGGTTTCGTTTCGAATGCTTCTTGCAAAGTCAAAGTCGGTTTAAAGAAAGACTTGTTTCAAGAATGGATCAGAACTACGAACACTACTGATTCTTCCCCCAGTAATTCTAAGATACGGAAAATTGATAGATGTACAGTGTCAATATCAACACCTAGAATTCTAAAATCAAGATCTGTGGAGCTATGGCTTGAACAAGTACCTGTTGTACCTAGTCATTATTGTAGAGGAGATAGTAAGGACATAATTATATTGAGGACACCTTTCACAGTAAGACCCATAATGCACAAAGTGTACACACTTTGGTGCAAGGAGAATATTTTAAATTCTGTGACACGTGTAAATTATTAATAGAAAAGTTGGAGGAAAGAATGATTTCTATTTTTAAACCCAGAAAAGACCAAAGTTCCTTGTCTCTGAGCAATGTTATAAGCATAAGCCGGCAGTACATAACTACACTTTTTATGTCAAAAATTATAATAACGTTTATTTATATGTATGGCATGAGGGAGAATGCGGTGTGACAGCCAGTACCATCATAACAAGCTGTATTATACAGTTTTTAAAAGAGCACTGCTGTACTTATAAAAAAGTGTACCTTACATCTGACGGCTGCTCTTACCAGAACAGAAACAAGGTTTTGAGTAGTGCTTTGACTAATGCGTCAACTTCTTTAGGTATCGAAATTGAACAACTGATATTGGAGAAAGGTCACACCGTGATGGAAGTCGACAGTGTTCATTCAACATTAGAAAACCAATTTAGGCCGCCAATATGTGCACTTACTGACTATTTAACTCGCATGAGACAGGCAAGGCAAGTCCGACGAAACCGTATGTTGTGAATTATTTAGATAATTCATTCTTTAAAAATTACGAAGAAGTGCCGTGCAATTTTATAAGTATTAGGCCTGGTAAACGGTCCGGTGACCCTACAGTGACCGACATAAGAAGCCTGTGGTACAAAGATGGCGATGTCAAATACAAACATACTGACATATTCACTCTTTTACTGCAAAGGCAACCTGAACAGCGTGAACATAATGAAGCACTACCATTATATAATAGCGGTCCAAAAATTGATTTAGCGAAATCCTCTGCAATCTTTAAAGGTCTATATGCACCAAGATTATCATAATTTCTACGATAGTGTAAACGTACAAATTATTAAGTGATTTCAACTAATCTTTGACTAGGCATTAAAATTATAAGAGGCAAGAGTAATGAAAAATCAGTACAATACTAGTATAACTTAAACGGCATGTTTTCATAAAGTTTATGCAAATCAATTAGTGTAATCGAAAATATAGTACAGTTTTCTTTTTTATTACACTTGCTTGATTTATTATTGATTAGGTTTAACTAATAAACTAACTTGTGAGCAGATAACAATAAAGATTCCTGTCATTCATATTTTCAATATTTATAATAGTAAAAGTCGACTCACATTACCAAATTTAAACATTTTATAACCCGCTATGTGTCGCCTTCCACGTTGTAAAAACTACGCTATGTGTACATTTGGCACATGGCGATTTAAAGTAAGCCAAATCAAAGTCGCTATGTAGCTAAATTCTGGTTTTTTGTTAATATCATAAAAATCTACGAGGAAAAATTGTGTATTTTTTCGTGAAAATCATGTAAATCTTACTACTGTAAGTAGTTGTAAATTGGGTATTCTGGATCACTGACTTTTCGAATAGACTGGCAGCTCTCGCGCTGCCTATTCGAAAACTTAGCCAGCGCCCCAGAATACCCAATTTACAACTTAAAAACTAACCTTAGCTTTTATTCACAATCTTCATTGATAACTGATAACTGATTGGCGCTGCCTATTCGAAAATACTGACAGCGCCCAGAATACTCAATTTACATCTTAAGAACTGACCTTTTAATCATAATCTTCATTGATAACTGATAACTGATATCTGATAACTGTTTGGCGCTGCCTATTCGAAAACACTGACAGCGCCGCAGAATACTCAATTTACAATCTTCATTGATAACTTATAGCTGATTGATTTTCTTTTTAAATAGAGTTTAACTAGTTAGGTTACATAAAAAGCTTAGGTAAATAAAAGAAAGGCTTAGCTGTTGCTGAAAGTTTATTGAAAAACTAGTAATTAATAGGTACTGTTGACTTGAAACAATGAATTAAGTATATATGTAACTACTACTTATTTAATACACAATCATGTCAACTAAAATTATACTTAAAGTAAAGCAAGTAAGTAATTTGAAGTATTATAGGTACATAACTAGCATGATAATGAATAACAGAACGATTTACAAATATTTTACAACTTCTTTTCAATATTCTTATGTATTTGTAACAGTAAGTCTTTAGCGTTTCTGTAAATGTTGTCCGCGAAGGCGAGGTTCTCTACTACATACTGCACACATATATTAGCGTTACAGCTACATATTTCAGAATCGGTCACCTTTTCCGCATCGTAGATTTCTAGTTTTATAACTTTTGACCCGGTCTGAGATTTTTTAATGTAGGTCGTCAGTGGGATCCGTTTTCTTTTAGCACCGCTGCCACCATCGTTACTATCATTATCCATTAGATTAATGCTGCGGTTGTTTATAAATGGAAAAAGATCTTCAGTATTGTCCTAGAAAAATAAAACACAAAGTTAAACTTAATCAAATATTAACAACAATAATTTTAAAACAGAAAATTATAATAACTACTATTGAAATGCATATTTAAAAAATACTGTAAATATTTTATTCATTATATGTAATAATATACACAAAAACTATTTACTAGTTTAATTAAATAAGAACTTATTTCATAAGGTATTAAACTTACCGACATTGTAGATCAATGCTCGAAGTAAAAATGTCTTTTTTGTCTCTTGATTTACTCTCTTATGTACTTTATTCTATAAAAAAATTTTAGTGAATAAGGTTTAAAATAGATGATATTATTTCGGCATAATATTACGTACAAAAATGGAGGCTGACATCCGAGTCTTGCTGACTATGCTAGCGCTGGAAACGATTTGTTTACTGTCGCAACTCTTCTACCTAATTTGGAGGCACGCGGTTGAATCAATTGAAATTAAAACACTGCAATCATTCTTGCCTATATACGTCTCACTATAGGACACAGGCTTCCTCTCAGAATGAGAGGGATAAGGCCGTAATTTTCACGCGGGTTCCAATGCGGATTGAAAACTTCACACATAATGAATTTCTTCTCAAGTGTGTGCAGGTTTCATTACGATTTTTTTCTTCACCTCATACTTAATAAGTTTAATAAGTAGAATAGTAAATAGATTCATTCTGAGAGGAGGCCTGTGCCCTGCAGCGGAGACTTACTTAGCTGGGATGATGATGATGACGACTAGTAAATAAAGCTCATAGGCTCATAAGTTCTCAGAATGAGAGGGGATAAGGCCGTAGTTTTCACGCGGGTTCCAATGCAGATTGAAAACTTCACACATAATGAATTTCTTCTCAAGTGTGTGCAGGTTTCATTACGATTTTTTTCTTCACCTCATACTTAATAAGTTTAATAAGTAGTAATAGTAAATAGATTCATTCTGAGAGGAGGCCTGTGCCCTGCAGCGGGACTTACTTAGCTGGGATGATGATGATGATGATGATGATGATGATGAATAGTAAATAAAGCTCATAGGCTCATAGGCTCTCAGAATGAGAGGGGATAAGGCCATAGTTTTCACGCGGGTTCCAATGCGGATTGGAAACTTCACACATCATTGAATTTCTTCTCAAGTGTGTGCAGGTTTCATTACGATTTTTTTCTTCACCTCATACTTAATAAATTTAATATGTAGTAATAGTAAATAGATTCATTCTGAGAGGAGGCCTTTGCCTGCAGTGGGACTTAGCTGGGATGATGATGATGATGATGAATAGTAAATAAAGCTCATAGTAAATTAAAAGTGTAATTTTACACATAAATTCCGAAAACTCAGAGGTTTGTCACTATAGAGACATTTTACGTGCCTATGTATACGTAAAGTGTGTATATTTCGCTAGTATCGTGGTTAACACGCAATCAACTATTTGAATTGTGACCCACTGTGGAACCTTTTCTCAATAAATTTTCTGTCATAATACTATCTATATACATTATCTTGGCAATTCACATTATCATATGTCTATTTGTTTATTAAAAATTAGAGCTATAGCTATACATCCGAATACCTCGATTATTGCGAAGGTAAAGTCTGGTCACTTTGTTAGTATATACAAATGGGATCGGGTGCACTGCCTTATTTTGCATAGGCGATATTGCAGTTCAGGCATTTTTTCCTAATTAGGGTGAAATGACGTCGATTGACGCATATTTAAATCACCACGACGAGCCCTCAAGTCATCACTCTGCTCTCTACAAAGACGCGATCTAGTACATCCAAAAGAAATCAGCCGAAATCGAACGAAAAATGTAAGTTAAAAATGTATATTATATTTATTTCATTTATAATGTTGCAATTGTTATCAACAGTTCGTTCTGTTTTCGTGTTTTAATTACTAGTAATTTATTAAGTAATACTTATTAGTAACTGTATTGTAACAAAAAGTCTAGTTTTCGTTAATTAAGACATCCATTCTAAATTCTCGTTATAGGAGGATTACAGTTAACACTTTATACTTAAAACCGTTTTCACTAAGTAAAGCGCGTTTCACCTTTTAATATAATTCATATGTTATACTATGAGTGTTAAGTTAATTTAACGCTTAGTTCGGTACTTAGGTATTCTCAATTCTCAGTTGTTGATTGTTTAATGTTAATCCTGTCATAAAGTACTTTGTTATCATATTGATCGTGTTAACATTATGATGTACATATTAGTATTTAAAGCTGTAGTATCAATAAAAAGTGATTATTAACCGTTTAAAATTTTTTTCAGGGCTTCACTCCCAGTGATTAATGCCGACGAACTTTTTCCATCGGAAAACGAGTCTTCAGCGCAAGAGGAACCACCAGTCAATATCAACAAGAAGAAAGAAAGAAAGCGTTCAAAGACGCTGACCTCTGAAAAAATGATGGCAGCTTCAGAAAAGACATCTACTTCTGAAAAGACGTCGGCTTCAACAAAGACACCGTCTCATTCGAAGCATTATGGGCCAGGCAGTTTTCCATCGTCAGCAGTTCCGACAAAGAAAATTAAAATTAACCCAGTCACAAAACCACAACTGACAGCTATGGATTTATTTGGCAGCGATAGTGAAGAAGATGAGGACACCGCTGAGCAGCCTGGTAAAAAATACCCTCCGCTAATTTCGTATCTCTCTCGTAGGGTGCCGCGAGGCCTTGAGCGTCAATCATTCATAAATAAACCCGGTTCGCATTATATTGAGCTTAAGGTGTATAACTGTGGCGAAATTGAGCGTGTGTCGCCTATGAACAGGTGGCGTCAGGCCGTAATAACAGTTAAAAATCGTACTGACGAAGGCACCGTCGCTTGGGGGCATCTTTCAAAATTTATTCAAGAGACACGCAATGAATACAAAAGCTGCCCGAAAACGTTCATGAGCTCTTATTACTAATATTACATATCCCAGTGTCTATGTCATGTGCTCAGCACTCAATTAACTCTAGAATTGTATCAATTTATGAATAATTATACCTATTATATACAACTTGCTTATACTTATACTTAACTGAGTGGAATTATAATTATATTACGTTACAAAGAAATCATTAAAAATAAAACATGTATAACTTTTAATTGCAATGTATTTTATTTCCAGTTACACCCAGCGCAAACACCTCTTCATCGAGTGTTTTAATTCAGTGCGATAAATGTCAAATTGATGTACCCAAGCATAAATTTCAATACCATACGAGAACTAATGTACATAAATCGAATTGCTTACTGAAAACTGAATTTGAAAATATTGAAATTGTTGCCACTGCTTTTCGACATAGAATTATTACATATCGTATAAGTCCAATGCCGAAAGTAGTGTACCTCACGCCAGAGGAGTTTCTATGTGAAAATAAACACAATGTTCTAAAAGTGATTGAAATATCACTACACAAACACAACTGTATAAAAGTAAATTTTGAACTCTTTGCATACTTTATGTTGCCAAAAATAGACGAGCGGCAGCAGCAGTTAAAGTCTTTTAGTACCAAGTATGAGGTTGTTTGTAAAAATCACGACTTAGATGAATTGTATGCGAACGCAATAAGCACATTCCAAAGAAAGTTTATGGAATTTAACGAATGTGAGTCTGGTTGGTCATTCAACACCATGAGTCACTTAGAAATTAATATCAATAAATATTGTCCTATGAAAGGTGGCACTTATGTAGAACTACCACAAGCAATTAAGAATACGAAAGCGTGTTTGAACATAAAGAATAATGATAGTCACTGTTTTTTGTGGAACATAGTAGCTTCCCTATATCCCGCAAAACATAATTCATGTAGGACTAAATCGTATCCAGCCTTTTCAAGTGTGCTCAATACTGAAGGAATGTCATTTCCGCCGTCTCCTAGTGATATTAAACTGTTTGAAAAAATTAACCCTGAAATAAGTATCAATATTTATGGCTTAGATAAACAATGCGCCGTCACTGGACCTCTTTACATGACCAGTTTAAAAAAACCGCACCATATTAATTTATTATATATTGAAAAAAATGATGTGGGACATTACTGTTTAATTAAAAACTTAGTAGGACTTGTGCGTCGACAAATTTCACAGCATAATGGCAAAATGTTTCTTTGTGATGCTTGTTTGCAGTTTTTCACAAGTGAATCTAAGTACAGTTCACATAATTGCTCTAAAGTGTTAACAATTTTACCTGAGAAAAATAGTATACTTCAATTTAAAAATTATGACAGGCAGCAAAAGATTAATTTTGTTATTTATGCCGACTTCGAAAGCATGTTAGTGAATTGTTCATATGCGAAGACAGAAAATCCTAAAAATACTCAAAACTTAAAACTACATGTACCGACTTGTTTTGGGTATTACATAAGCTGTTCGCATGATTGTAGCCTTAACAAGTATGTATCATATAGGGGTGAAGATTGCGTAGAAATTTTTGTTAAATACTTAATTGATGATATTAAATATATACATTCTATATTATCACAACTTAATCCCATGAAACCTTTATCCGAGGAGCAACAGAATGATTATGAAATTGCTACGAGATGTCATATCTGTAAAGGTTTACTACTCGGTGATCAAGTTCATGATCACGATCATATTACTTCTGAATACAGAGGACCCGCGCACACTTATTGTAATCTAATGTATAGTCAATGTCCTTTTATACCTGTTGTTTTTCATAACCTGAGCGGTTATGATGGTCATTTATTTATAGAAGAACTAACGAAGTACGAAGGAGTCATCAGAGTCATTCCTAAATCCAAGGAAAAATATATATCTATAACTAAAATTATTAAATCTGAACACCCCCATCGTCCTATTCAAATAAAATTTATTGATTCATTTCAATTCTTAAGTTCGAGTATCGACGAATTAAGTAGGAATTTAAAAACAGACGATTTCATTAATTTATCAAAAGAGTATAATGATCCTACTCAAAAAGAGTTACTTATGCGAAAAGGAATTTACCCGTACGATTACATCGATTCGTGGTCGCGATACAAAGATAATGGTCTCCCCCCTAAGGAATGCTTCTTTAACTCGCTAAAGTCGGAATGCATAAGTGATAAAGAATATTCACATGCGCAAGCTGTTTGGAAAGCTTTCGATATTCAAACGCTGGGAGATTACACCGACCTGTACTTAAAAAGCGATGTTCTATTATTATGCGACATATTCGAAAACTTTAGAAAGACAAGTTTACATCATTATAATCTTGATCCAGCATATTATGTGTCCGCACCTAGTTTAAGCTGGGATGCAATGCTTTTATACACCGGAGTTCGACTAGAGTTGATTAATGATTTAGAACAATATGAAATGTTAGAGAGAGGTATACGCGGAGGATTAGCTCAATGCTCTCTACGACATTCCAAAGCTAATAATATTTTTCTTCCCGATTATAATGATACTAAACCCTCAACTTATTTAATATATCTTGACTGCAATAACCTATATGGTTACGCGATGAGAAAAAAAATGCCTGTTTCAGAATTTAGTTTTTTAAAACAAAATGAAGTTGATAGTTTTGATGTAATGAGTATATCTGACGATTCTGAATATGGATTTATTTTGGAAGTAGATCTAGGATATCCGGATCATTTACATGACTTGCACGCGGACTTACCACTTGCACCAGAAAAATTTGTACCTCCAGGTGGAAAATCAAAAAAATTAATTGCAAACTTATACGATAAA
This sequence comes from Archips xylosteana, assembly GCA_947563465.1. Taxonomy (NCBI): domain Eukaryota; kingdom Metazoa; phylum Arthropoda; class Insecta; order Lepidoptera; family Tortricidae; genus Archips; species Archips xylosteana. The sequence goes on from OX387354.1 coordinate 1,010,129, forward strand.
TATTTTTATATTATTCATTATTCTCATTTGAAATACTGCATTAAACAAGGGTTAACTTTAAAGAAAACTCATCGAATCCTTAAATTTAAACAAGATATTTTTTTACAAAAATACATTGACTTAAATACTCGTTTGCGTCAAGCGTCCAAGTCAGAATTTGAGAAAAGTTTTTTTAAATTACTAAATAATGCCGTTTTTGGGAAAACAATTGAGAATAAACACAAGCAGGTAAACGTTCAGCTAGTAACAAAATGGAGCGATTTAGAAAACAAAACAAATAAACAAATTGGGGCTGAGAAATTAATTATTAAACCAAATTTAAAGAGTGTTTCGGTATTTACAGAGAATTTTGCAGCTATTCAATTAAGCCCGGAAAAAGTACTATTAGATAGACCAATTTACATAGGATTTACAGTATTGGAATACGCTAAACAACATTTATATCAGTTTCATTACGACTTTATCAAAATCAAATATAAAAATGACGCAAAACTTTGCTATACTGACACAGACAGTCTTCTTTACTTAATTAAAACTCAAAATTTTTATAAAGACATAGGTGAAAACCTATCAAATTTTGATACAAGTAATTTTGAAGAGAATAATCCCTACTTTATACCAAAAACTAATGAAAAAATACCCGGATTATTTAAAGATGAACTAGGTGGTTGCGTAATATCTGAATTTATTGGCTTACGTGCTAAACTGTATTGCCTAAGAAGTGTTAAAACAACAATTAAGAAAGCTAAAGGTGTCACAAAATCAGTAACGAAACAACTCAGACTCTCTGATTATAATCAATCATTACATTATAATAAAACTCTGAAACGGAAAATGAATATGATAAAATCAATAAAACATACGTTGTATTCACAACAAGTAAATAAAATTGTTCTGAACAGATTGGACGATAAAAGACAAATTCAGAAAAATCAAATTGAAACACTACCTTGGGGGCATAAGGATACTATATTTTAAAGATGAGAATAATATTGTTCATAAAAACAGTTAAATATTATTCAAAATGGACTGTTTTTATTTTAATTTTAAGAAATAATAAATTGTATTGATTGTGTCATTATACTGTAAATTGTTTGTAGAACTGTACATGTAATTTGTTTATATAAGCTAGTCAATAGGTGAATAATATATATTATTGAAATAGAAAAATCCTTTTATTTGATTTCCTTTATTGAAAACAAATTAAATATAAAGAAACAATAACCATGAAATACTTCATGCGTAATAAGTAGTTTCAAATTTCTAACAGATAACTGAGTACCTATATAAAGGCTACAAATATACAATTCCTTCTCAGTTCACAATGAAATTCGTTAAACAAAGTCAGACTTTAGAAGTAAAAAATATTAAAGTAATCAATGAAGCTGAAAAAATAAAGCATAGTTCGCTGTTACCTAATACAATCCGCTGCATAATATGTGGGCCTTCAAACTGCGGTAAAACAAACGTTATATTAAATTTACTGTTACATGAAAATGGTTTGAAGTTTAAACATGTTTATTTGTACTCGAAAACAGCATTTCAACCAAAATATATTTTTTTAAGACAAGTTATAGAAGGTGTTCCCGGAGCAGAATTGTTTTTATTTAATGAAAGTAAGGAAGTTCATCATCCGAACGATGCTTTGGCTAACTCCGTTATGATTTTCGATGATGTCGCATGTGAAAACCAAATTAATATTCGTAATTATTTTGCAATGGGGAGACATAGGCAGATAGACTGTTTTTATCTATCGCAAACTTATTCAAAAATACCTAAGCAATTGTTAAGAGATAATGCCAATTTGTTAATTATTTTCAAACAAGATGATATTAATTTAAGACATATATACAATGAGCACGTAAACACAGACTTAGACTGGCTGAAATTTAAGCAACTTTGTGCTGGTATATGGCGTGACCGATTCAGCTTTTTATTAATTAATAAAGATTGCGCAATAAATAAAGGAAGATATAGAAGAGGATTCGACACATTTATTCACTTTTGATTTTAATATTTATAGCAATCCACGATTGTAAGACCTCACTAGAAGACAAGTGTTTGTATAAAACGGTGGACGTTGCTATAAGTTAGCACAATGGAAATAAATTTAAAAGAACAACTTGTCAAATCGGTGAATAATATAAAGAATAAAATAAAAATTATTCAATGTGATGAAGATAAAGCTAATTTAAAATATAGAAGAGTATTTAAACCTATTACAGATCCTCTAGAAATGTTGATCAACAAAAATCGAAAGGCTCTGCCTGCTATAAATTCAACAACCAAAACAGATAAAACTGACGCAAAAGAAGACTTGAACACCTCTATAGACTATGAAGATTTCAAAGATATAATTAACGCAGATTGTGATCAGCATTCAGAATATTATGAATATATTAATGATAACCATAAAAGTTCTCTAAATGAAAGCAAATCAAATGATACTCTGTTATCTTTGAAAAAAGAAGACATAATGGAAATGTATGAAAATTTAAATGTACCATTCGGGATTCATAGCAAAAATAATGAACTCATGATGGGAAACAGCGTTGTAAGTTTATCTTTAGTAAAGAATGCTTCTCATGAAGGAAAAAAATACATGATCATTATCAACAATAAAAAATACGAATTAACAGCTGGTTTGAAGGAACTTTTAATGCGCAACAAACCCGATCTGAATATTGTAACTGAAAAAGATAAACTTGATTACAAAGAAATGTTAATGGATACTAACGCACACAAAAGGGATTTTGATCCGAACGGCCAAATAAGAGGCGACAAAGGACTAAAATATTGCAAAATTATCAAACCTTTATTTTTACAAATAACTGACGATAACAAAGATTTGATTGAACGATTACCAGAACTAAAAACCGGAGGAAGCTTGCCCGAGTTAAAACAGTATAAAAAAAATACTGATTTTATTTATTGGGATGATCCAAATGAACTCATTGAAAGACTGAAACTCTTAATTGCATCTAAAAACGCGGGCAACAACAACCATGATAATGAAATTTTATCTATTCTTGAAGAGTTAAAGGAAGCTGGTATAATAAAATAATGAAATCCAATTAATATCATCATTATCCTCTGTAATTTAATAAAGATAAGACATGAATCTAGAGACAAAAGAAAATATTAATATTACCTGTCATAAATTAAGGTTACTCAAAATCTCAGACAAATCCAAGTTACTCGAACTTGTTAGTAAAGAGGATGTTGATATAATCGATAAGAAGAATTCGGATAAACTATTACATTTAGAAAAGTTAATTCTAACATTGATTAATCGTATAAAAAATATTGAAAAAGGCATTGTTTTAAAAGAAATTGAAGAAAAATTTAACCGGCATTATGAGCAAAGCCGATGTCGTTAATGAAATTCATAGGAACGTTAGAGTGAACTTTCCTCGGAGAAGCGTATCGTTAAGGGACATAGATGACCTTTGGCAAGCAGATTTGATAGATATGCAGGCTTTGTCCAAATTAAATGCTGGTTACAAATACATATTGGTGATTATTGATTGTTTTTCAAAATATGCTTGGGCCTTTCCACTCAAACAAAAGACTAAAGAAATCGTATCTATAGAATTTGAAACATTGTTAACGAAGGGACGTCATCCAAAGAATTTACAAACTGATATGGGTAAAGAGTTTTATAATAATATATTTAAGAAAAATACTGAAAAGTATAAAATTAATCATTACTCTACATATTCTACGAAAAAAGCCTCAATCGTGGAAAGACTTATAAGAACTCTCAAAAGCAGCCTATACAAAGAGTTTAGTTTAAAAGGAAATTATAAATGGATTGATGGCACTCTTGAAAATATACTCTTTAAATATAATCACACCTTTCATAGAACAATAGGAAAACCACCGGCTGCGATTAATCAAAATAACAAAGAAACTGTATTACAAAGATACATTAGGAAATCACTATGTAAGAAAGTGTTAACTCGCAATAGATTTGTAGTTGGAGATTTCGTAAGAATAAGTAAATATAAAGGATGTTTTGAAAAAGGGTTTACACCTAATTGGTCTACAGAAATATTCAAGATAACAAAAGTCCAACATACTAACCCTACTACTTATTTACTGGAAGACGCAAAGTCAAGACCAATTTTAGGAGCATTCTATGATCAAGAAATTCAAAAAACTGTACACCCGGAGGTATACCTTGTTGAAAAAGTTCTGAAAAAAAGAGGGAACAGAGTATATGTTAAGTGGTTAGGTCTTCCGTCTAGTGAGAATAGCTGGATTGATAAAACGAATCGTTTGTAGTTGTAAAATATTCCACCTATAAATATGCTATTTGTTATTCATGAAGTCATTTGCATTAAGATCTTTACTCAACAAAGACCGCTTAAACGAAATAATCGCTTCATATGAGCCAATATTATTGAAAAATGAAACGTTTACAAGATCATGGTAATATAAGTGAAAATAATAAAGACAAATTATCAACAGTTCAGAAAAGCGGAGCTGGTTTGAAAAAAACCTTCACTAATATTATTTCGCATACTAAAAAACATATCCGTAAACTGAAACCAAAATGCAAGAAAATGTTAATAGAATTAGCATATGCAGCTGCTCAAGAATTAGCTTCGGAGTTACCCGTACCACTACCCTGCCGCCTTAAGGAGAAAAACCATAAGTGACATTTTTTGCAAAATTGACTTTTTACCAGCCTCGGACTCCGGGAAAAAAATGTGATTTTTCTGTCTAGCATTTATTCGGATATCTTTTACAGGTCATGATTTAGACGAGCACAAGTCCATGCCATTTTGTTGTTTTTACTTCCTGTTGGAGGAAGAAAAGACATAACTATATATTCATAGACAGAAAACTACTTAAGTAACCACTTGTGTTTTTTTAAATTGTTGTCTTCGACTTGCGCCAAACATTTTTATAATAAGAAGAAAAAACGTATGTTGGTTTTTTTAAAAAATTTGATGCAAAAAACACACAAGTTGATAGAAATGCTGTTTCTTTTTAGTTAACGATTTTCATCAATTAAAAATCTCGGACACTGAAAAAGCACAAGTTACAAGTTATGTTTTTTCAACCTCGTATGATTATATCTTATGCTTTTTCTGCTTAGTATCGGTTTCAAAAAATATGGTCTTGTGGTTTGTTTTGTAAATGTTGTTGCTACTTATGCTTTATCAGGCTAGTAGTCGTCCCCACCCCGGCCCCTCAAGGACAGGATTTGGCCGGCCTGCGATGTTTTAAAGACTAATTTATGTCCCAGATCTGAATTAAATTCAGATGGTTCTGATAAACAGTGTGTGATTGAGGATTCAGATGACTCTGTCAAAGGCAAAGACTATGCTCCATCTAATGGATCTCCATCGGCCTTTGATATTGATGCGCTTTCCTCAGAGGTCCGAAGCTTACCAACTGAACCCCAACTATCTACTTCGCAAAATATAATTAGTAGTACTTGGGGCAAACTGATAACGTTTAATTTTAGTTTTGTTATTATGATTACCCAAAAATCTCTAAAAGCATCTCATTTATTTTTCAAAACATTTGCTCGAAAAATTAACTTTCAAAGGATTCGAAAGAAAGGAAAGGATGGTTCGTAAGTTCATTTTACCGCACTAGTGCGATTTTTTACAGTTTTTTTTTTTGTCTCTGGGCTGGCGCACCCCAATATCCGCTGCTTTCACTTGATCGTTTACAGCGCAGGGCGTCCCGAGTCGTCGGCAACCCCTCATTCTCCGATAAACTCGATCCTCTTGCTCTCCGCAGAGACGTTAGCTCCCTTTGCGTGTTCTATAATATCTATAACGGGGAATGCTCTGAGGAACTCTTTGACCTCATTCCAGCTGCGGGGTTCCATTACAGATCCACCCGTCGTAAGCGTTCATTTCATCGTCATCATGTTGATGAAAGGCAGTCTTCGACGGTGCGTTTTAAGCGGTCTTTTTGCCACGAACTTGCAATATCTGGAACGAGCTTCCCGCTGGGGTCTTCCCATCGAGTTACGACCTGAGTGCCTTTAAGAGGCGAGTGTAGGTACAATTTTCTGCAGGGCCGACAACGCACTGGTATCGCGTAAAGCGCTGCGAGTGTCTATGGACAGTGGTGTTCATTTAACATCAGGTGACCCAATAGTTCGTTTGTCTGGCCTCTCTAACATAAAAAAAAGTTTTTTTAATTCTCCATTTTAAAAGTTTACAAGCAAAGAGTTTTAAATGAAAAAAATAAAAAATATCGACTTATACGTAGAAAAATGTATAAATATACAAAACTACGTAATGAATTTGCAAAATTGATTGTAATTATTATAAACTGTAATTCAATTACCTCAGATTTTAATGATTTCCACCTTTTATTTATTCGAAAAAATCGCAGTGGCTGAACGCGTCGAACCTTTGCCTGATAATTTTAGTTAACCTAATTAAAAACAAAACTTACTCATTTTTGTAAAACTTTGGGTTGTTTTGTTTTTATTTTTCTATTTTGTGTTATTAATTGCCAATTGTTAAAATTATGGCAATGTAATTATACTGCTATTTTTAGATGGTAACATTAAGTGCATTTCCGTTTATTTTTTTTTTTTAATACTTCCGTCTGTGGGTGCATTGTACTGTACGTCTTGTGCTAAGTAATTGGTAACAAAATAAAATCATTTCGCTGGCAAAAACTGTTTTCTTCATCAAATATTATCAGGTTATGGGCCCAGGCACATAATCGTATACAAAGATTGTTGAAAGAAGAATACAGGAAGTTGTTTTTGAGAAAAAATATCCGCGGCGCGCAGTTAAGATAAAAAGTGAGGTTAAGTCAAATTAACGACGTTCGGCGTGGCGTGGAGGTGCTATTATTACTTGTTCGATTGATCGAGCGAGGCAGGACAGCGAAATGGAACTGAATTTAAACGCAAATAACGGCTCGATGAAGCTGGAAGGTGCGAGTAACTGGAACATCTGGAAGTTTCAAACCACAGTTTTGTTACGAGGTCATAACTGGTTAGACATTGTGGAGGGAAGAAGTCTTAAACCCGAAGATGGTACTCAACGAGCATCTTGGGAGTCTAAAGACGCGAAGGCTCAAACGCTATTAGTGACCAGAATGACGGAAAATGTGATGTTACACATTATTTCATGTTCAACTTCAGCCGAAATGTGGAATAAGTTACAAAGTGTTTATGAGCAAAAGACTGAGACAAATATTCATATAATTCAGCAGCGTTTCTTTCAATACAAATATGAAACTGGCACCGAAATGTCTACGTTCTTATCCAAAATCCAAGAATTACAAAACCAACTTAAACAGATGGGCGAAGAGATCTCTGACAAATTCGTAATAACGAAGGTATTGATGTCATTGCCAGAAGAGTACAAACACTTTGTTTCGGCTTGGGAATCAGCCCCAGATGACAAGCAAACAATAAACAATCTTGTTGCAAGATTGTTGGCAGAAGAAGACAGAGTCAGAGAAAAGAGTGGAGCTTATCAACAGTCTTCTAGCTCATCTGCATTTGTTGCGAAGGATAAGAAGAATGTCCGTTGCTTCAAGTGTAATAAACTTGGACATTTCATTAGTGAGTGTAAAAGTAACAATAACAGTAAAAGTGAAGGACATAATAACAAGTGTTTTTATTGTGGCAAGACTGGACATAGCAAGGCACAGTGCTGGTTTAAAAAGAACAAGGACAATAAGAAAAGTAACGCGTTTTTGGTGTCAAGTTCATTGGAAGGAAATAATCAATCTCAGTGGTTAGTGGACTCTGGAGCTAGTCAACACATGTGCTGTGATCGCGCTCTGTTCTCATCGTTTTCTGACACTACGCAAGAATCGGTGATTGTCGGTAATGGTGCATCGATTAGTGTGCTGGGTTATGGACAGATGGCAGTAGAAGTGTTCAACGGAAGTGAATGGGTTGCAACAACCATAGACAAGGTGTTGTTCGTTCCAGATTTAAAAACAAACCTTTTCTCTGTGAACTGTGCATCAGATAAAGGTTATGTCATGTTGACAGATAACAGTTCATGTAAATTCTATAAAAACAACAAGTTGTGCGCGATCGCAAAACGAGTTGGAAGTTCATATTATTTGGAGTTTCGGTATAAAAACAAGGTGGCAAATGTCGCTAAAGCTATAAATAATACACTGGAAGAGTGGCACGAAAGATTAGCGCATCAGAACTTTGATTATGTCCGAAAAATTCTCTTGAAAAATAACATTGATGTGAAACAAACTTCTGTTCCAAAGTGTGAGAGTTGTTTGGAAGGAAAAATACATCGCCTACCATTCAGTAGTAGCGAAAATGTTAGCAGGAAAACGTGTGAATTGATTCATGCGGATACATGCGGCCCTATGGAAGTAATGTCAGTCGGCGGTTCAAAGTATTTTGTGGTGTTGAAGGATGACTTCTCCAACTACAGATCGGTTTATTTTGTCAAGAATAAATACGAGATAAAGAATTGTGTTGAAGATTTCATAAATAAAGCAGAAAATGTGACAGGAAATAAAGTTAAAGTTTTTAGAAGTGACAACGGTCTGGAGTTTGTAAATAAGGAGGTTAAAGAAATGTTCTCTAGGCGAGGTATACATCACCAAACGAGCGTCCCCTACACCCCAGAACAGAATGGGAAAGCGGAGCGCGAAAACCGAACGCTAGTTGAAGCTGCGAGGACCATGTTGAGTGCGTGCAAGAGCTTGCCGAAGACATTGTGGGCTGAGGCTATACATACTGCAGCATATGTCTTGAATAGGACTGGCAAAAGTAAAGATGGTGAAAAATCTCCATATGAGGTGTGGTCCGGAAAAAGCTTTGACATTCATCAATTGAAACCTTTTGGTACCCCAGTGTATGCCCATATCCCTAAAGAAAAGAGAAAGAAATGGGATAGCAAAGGAGAAAAAGGGATATTTGTTGGATATGATGAAGCAGTCAAAGGCTATAGAATATATTTCTCACATAAGAATACTGTAGAAATAAAAAGAGATATAGTGTTCCTAGAAAAAGTACAAAATAATGACAGTGAATGCAGAGTATCCATGACATACACTGAAGAAAATGAAGACATTAATAATGAGCCCTGTAACAAATCTGAAACTATGTTAGCAGGCCATACAGAAAATACAGCGACTCCGAGGAAGTCGGATGAGTCTGGAAGTGAATACAACCCAGCTGAGGATGAGGATGACAGTGAATTGGAGTCGACTTATCTGAGAGATAAATCTCCAAGGGAATACAATAAACGTGTGCGGAAACCACCAGTATTCTATAATTGTCAGACTGTCTATACTCAAGAAAGTGAACCGGTCACTTATGAAGAAGCTATGAAGAGAAAAGACTCTAGCAAGTGGAGTGAAGCAATTGACAGAGAGATGCAGACACTAAAAGAAAACCATACTTGGGAAATATGTGAGAAACCAGTCAATGAAAAAGTGATTACAAGTAAGTGGGTGTTTAAAATTAAAATGGGTAATAATAATACTTCACAATATAAAGCTAGGTTAGTAGCAAGGGGGTTTGAACAGGATGAGGTTTTTGATTTGAATAATATTTATGCCCCAGTTGCCAAATTGTCAACTCTTAGACTTTTTGTAGCGATAGCGACTAGACTTAACTTACCTATTTTCCAAATGGATGTAACAGGGGCATTCCTATATGGAGAGATCAATGAAAATGTTTATATTAGTTTACCTGAAGGAGCTTATGTAGGTAAAAACAATATTGTGAAATTAAATAAATCACTTTATGGGCTCAAAAGTTCACCAAAGAGTTGGAATACCAAATTTACTTCAGTTATGTTAAAAGAAGGTTTTGTTAAATCTGACTCCGACTCTTGTTTGTATATGAAGTACAATGATGATGATCAAATATATGTGTTATTATATGTTGATGACCTGTTGTTGTTCGGAACTAACAATAGTTTAATCACACAGCTGAAAAATGTATTAAATCAAGAATTTAAAATGAAGGACCTGGGTTTTGTAACAAATTTTTTGGGTATACATATAAATCAAAATTTGAAAACAGGTGTCACTGAACTGAGCCAAAAAGATTATTTAGAAAATGTACTGAAAAGATTTCAGATGGATAACTGTAAGCCTATGTTAACACCAATAGATCAAAATTTTAATGGAAAATTATTGGAAAATTGTAACAGCACTGTTGATAAGAATGTTGAACAGTTATGTAGACAGATCATTGGATCTCTTATGTATGCAGTGTCGGGCACTAGGCCCGATCTGTGCTTTGCAGTCTCCTTATTAAGTAGGTATCAAAAATGTGCAAATTATATGTTGTTAACAGCATTAAAAAGGGTGTTGCGCTATGTTAAACATACTCTAGATTACAAGTTGAGTTATAAATGTAAGGATGATATTTTAGAGGGATATTGTGATGCAGATTGGGGAGGCGATCTCAGGGATAGAAGATCGACCACAGGTTATTTGTTTATATTTTCTGATTGTTTAATTTCATGGAGTTCAAAGAAACAACTTTCTGTGAGTCTATCTTCTACAGAGTCTGAGTATATTGCGCTGAGTATGGCAGCCAGTGAGGCCTGTTGGCTGATTAATTTACTAAATGATTTCAAAATTAAAAATGTGTGTCCTACACATATTTATTGTGACAATCAGTCTGCAATATCAGTTGCCTGCACAGATACTGTTAAGCGTTTAAAACATATAGATATAAGATACCATTTCATAAAAGAATTGATTAAAAATAATAAGTTATGTTTGAAGTATATAAAGACTGGTGAACAACCAGCAGATATGCTTACAAAGGCTGTAAGTAGGGAGTTGATAACCCGTTTTTTGAAGAAATGTGGTGTAGGTAACTTTGAAAAGTTGTAATCTTTAGTTGTAATTGTTATATATTTTTTTTGGTATAATTACATTGAGAGGGGGTGTTAAAATTATGGCAATGTAATTATACTGCTATTTTTAGATGGTAACATTAAGTGCATTTCCGTTTATTTTTTTTTTTTAATACTTCCGTCTGTGGGTGCATTGTACTGTACGTCTTGTGCTAAGTAATTGGTAACAAAATAAAATCATTTCGCTGGCAAAAACTGTTTTCTTCATCAAATATTATCACCAATTTTTTCACAAATGTATTGAAAAACGTCGTATGATACACGGTTGGCAAAGTTTTACAAACTCGTGACGATGAAAACCCTCACCTTGTGGCTCGGGTTTATCACTCGTCAACTCATTTGTAAAGTCTTACTTACCAACCTCGTATCACAAATAACCATTGTTTACCTTTAATAAATTAATTTGATTTTTCATTGTGTTTTTATGAATCCCTATTACAAGATAAGACTAAATAAATAAAACCCAAGTACTCAGTTGTGTGTTTTCAACTCCGAGGCCAACTTATAATGATGACCATAAGTGTGTACTTATGTTCTTTTTTTTTAGATATAAAGCATAGTGCAAAGCTAACACAAAAAACATAATTGCACACTTGTGTTCTTTATTCTTAGTGACAGTATTTTTTATGATTTATTTTACGAGACAGTAACTGTTTTTTCTAAATATCTAATTAAAATAAAGAGATAATTGAAAAGTTTGCAATGCATAATAATTATGCGATATTCGTTTATTTAAAAACGAAAGTTTCAACTTTGTACTTTCAAGTTAAAGCAATTAAACAGAAGTGCAAAGTTTTTTGGATTTATCTCGAAACTTACTTTTTGTCACTTATGGTTTTTCTCCTTGAGGCGGCAGAACCGAGAGTGATACCTGTACCTAAAACCGGGGGGTTCCTACCATTAATTCCTATTTTCGCTGGATTGTCTGCTACAGGAAGTTTAGCAGGTGGTGTTGCTGGCATTACCAAAGCTGTCAATAATTACAAATCGGGCAAGAAACACCTAGCAGAATTGAAACGGCGTAATATGAAAATGGAGCCAATGTACTATAGGCGACAAAAGTGCATGGACAAAGCAAAACAAAAATCCTATGAAGGTAAAATGAGTGCCAGTAGCTACCATATAAGCCGTACTAGTTCAATCGGATCTTACTAGATGGCGTTGTAATTATCATTCAATGAAAAAAAACGTTCGCTCGGAATCTTCCTTCTTCTTCACAATTAATATTAATTTATAAATATTGTAATAATTCGTCATGTCAATGTTTAACAATTATTTTGCTTTTTGTAGTTTTTCGGAATCTGTCAACATTGATACAGACACGCAGAACATTGCCAAGTATGAAATCTAACAAAAACATTTTTCTTATAACCTCAAGCCGGGGGATCGAACCCGCTTCACTCTGGCCAATGCATCTCGTTAGCATCTTCGTCCGCTCTCTTAGCCACTCGGCTATGGAGACATTATGATAACTGGTGAAACTAACAATATTATATTTTACTTAATCTTTGCATCCTTGTCTAGTTAATGCGTAGATACAGATAGATAGATTATGTTTGTTGCCGATTGTTGGACTACCGTAATTTAACTTTAGAGATTTATTGAAGACTGCTGTATTTATATGCTACTTAAGGTTGAATGTTGAATAATATACTTGGATACGCTTATACGCCTCGTTTGCTAAACTGAGGGTAATTTTTATAATGACTTCACAAATCGTTAGATTTCTTGTCAATCGCCTAGTGTGAATATCCAAATTATGAAGTTCTCAAAAATATTTTACTATGATTCGATTAACAACGTTTTTGAAAGCAAAAATTATTGTTCTCTGGGAACAAGAAAAACTTATAAAGAAAATAGCTCGAGATATGGGCATAACGGTAAGATTTTACATATATTAACATTTGTTAGTGCAATATTGCTTACAAATTGCACTATTCATGATCTAATGTTAAGTATTTATTATTTTGTTTTTTTTTTTTTACAGAGAAACACAGAGTCAACTTTGCCATTCGACATTTAAATTTCGATTGGGAAAACGAAATCGTTATATTTACCGACGGAAAGTGTCGGATAAGAATAGACGTAAAATTTTGTAAAGGAGTAGCGGGGTTTTAAAGTTCCAGGGTTCCAGTGAGATAAAGTCAAAAAATAATTTGGACACTGAGGTAAACAGAACATGGGAACTGATGCGAAATAGTGATATATGTTTCAATATATTATGGTTACGAGCATGAAAACTCGACTTCAAGAAGTGATAGATAGTGTAACGGCTATCCTCTCCGTTACTAAGAGACAAATTGACTTGGTTATTTTTCAGTCAGAAGCACAAATAATAATGTTACAATTAATGTTAAGTAAACTGTTATTTGACATTTAGTGCAGACCGGGTTAATATCTAGCCATTATGTTAGTAGGTATAAGTGTATAAAATTGAATGAAATTTAGTTTTCAATTCTTTATGAGTACTTATTTGTTTCATATTTTTTAAGTGTAAATTGTTTTTTTTTGCTATTTTTGAAACACAACATACTATGTTTTGAAGTTACTCGAACTTAAATTATCGCCAAGTAAGTGTTCAATACTTCATACTGAACATAAATTACATAATTAATATTATGCATTCATTAATTATGTTAACCCGGTCTCCAGTTTAAAGATCTAGTTGCTAATAATATTATTTCTTTTTATTGTGGTGATGCTTCAATCTTCTTTCCAATAAATTTTGGAAACGAATACTTAAGCTAAGAATACCTCAATAATTTTTTAGATGGCTATAGGGAATATGCACATAGACGGTGCTGCCAACTGGTGCCATCAATTTTGACTTGATAAGTTTCTTTTACTGTCCGCATAGTGTCTTTTCTGTCGCACAAGTGCTGCCGCCTATAGTTTCTGCACGTTCCCTTACATCGGTGAAAACGAAATAATATTATTGATTGAGAAATTGCTCTTTTATTTATTGAAATAAAATGTTTGATATCAAAAGGTTGTATTATTTTATTTTCTGATCAAAGATATTTTTTAATTAAACAGATAATAAAATACATATTTGATACATATTAAAAAAAAAACTATTAAATAAAACAAAAATAACACTCTGATCTGGGATTCGAACCATAAACCTATTCCTCATACCAGTACTTGACTCATGCATGTAACCGTTAAGCCATAGCTGCTAATAGAAGATGTTTCGAAATAGCGGTTTAGTTTGGTATATAAACTAGATGCAGAAAACGGCCACTATGCTGCATCAATTCACAACGCCATCTAGTTAATTCTCATCGAAACATGAACACAAACGATCAAACACTGCTCACGCGATTATCGCCCCGGGATGTCCATGCACTTTTGCAGCCCACTGTACATCGGAAAAGGGTTACATCTTAAACCATACAAGAGTGGTTTAGGAATCTATGTCTCAAATAAAAAAAACTAGATAGCAGGCTACCCAATAGAGCATTAACTAACATCGATATTACATTGCACTCGGAAACAATTCCTTATTTTCGCGGTGTATTTATGAGAGACGAATTACCAGACGCGCCATGGTCGTTAGAATGTGGTGTGATTAATTTAGATTCTTCTAAAAGTTCTGGCACTCATTGGGTAGCTTATGGAAAAATCAAAGATTACATCGAATATTTCGATAGTTACGGTAACTTAAAACCGCCGAAAGAATTTATAACCTATGTGGGACCGCAAATTCATTACAATTATGGAAATTTACAAGGGAATCATTTATACAACTGCGGACATTTATGTTTAAAATTTCTAAAATCATTTTGGAAACGTAAATCATTGAAAGTGAAATAAGAAATATTAAGTTAATTATTTAATTACTTCATACTAATAAAATGAAATGCTAAAACCATGAGGCACATTTCTTAACGATCGTTGCTCAGTATTAGATGTAAATTAAGCGCTTCGCTTCACATTAAATCAATATGTACGTTTTTAATAAAAGCTTTATGAATGCACAGAAAATCATTATTCAACTTCCGGCATTCAAAGAAAGAAGACGCATAAGAGCAACAAGGAAAATAAGTAAAACAAATAAAGACTTTCTTCATTCTCTCGGTTTAAAAATAACATCTAAAAAAAATGTTGCAAATATCCGACCCACCACAACAAGATAATTCTATTGAAAGCTATGAAATCCATACTTACAACCCCTACAACCATAGCTTTAAAGAAAACGATGAAATCAGAATACCAATTCATCAGCAAGACGTTTACGTATTACCGTCTGCGAGCTCCATTTATATTGAAGGGTACGCCAGTGCATATGAACAAGACGCGGGTGGAAAGAAAATAAAAAAAGAAATTAATTTTTCGAATAATCCAATATTGTTTTTATTTCAAGATATAAGATACGAATTAAATGGTGTTGAAATAGATCATATTAAAAATACTGGAATCACAACAACCATTAAATCTCTTATCTCAATGAATGAAGGAGAAAGTAAAAGTGCGAAATTGTGGGGTTGGGATTTAAATGGATCTAAGCAAAAAGATGGACATTTCTCTGCTATTATACCCCTGAATAAAGTCCTTGGATTTGCGGAAGACTACAATAAAATTGTCATCAATTGTAGGCATGAACTTATACTCCATCGAAGTAATTCAGTTTTAAACAGTGTTATAGCTGATAAAAATGACAATGTTTCTATAAACATCCAAAAAGTTCAATGGCGTGTACCACATGTTAGAGTTTCTGATCGTAATAGATTATTATTACTTAAGAATCTAGAAAAGGATAGATCTATACAACTAGCTTTCCGGAATTGGGATTTGTATGAATACCCTGTTTTACCTAAAACGACAAAACACTCATGGTCAGTTAAAACTGCTTCTCAGTTAGAAAAACCAAGATATGTTATATTTGGTTTACAAACTAATAGAAAACTGAACAAATTAGAGAGTTCATCTGAGTTCGATCATTGTAATATAACAAATGTCAAGTTGTTTTTAAATTCGCAATACTTTCCTTACGATTCCCTAAATTTGAAATTTGATCAAGATAAGTACAGTATATTATACGAAATGTATGCTAATTTTCGTCAGTCGTATTATAACACAAGCATCGATCCCTTGCTTAATTTGAATACATTCGGAGAAATAGCTCCACTTTTCGTAATTGACTGCTCAAGACAAAATGACACACTGAAAACCGGACCAGTTGATGTTCGATTAGAAATTGAATCTTCAAAAGATATACCTGATAATACAACAGCCTACTGTCTGATCATAAACGATCGTCTTATAGAGTATAAACCTTTAAGTAACATCGTTCGAAAATTATCATGAACATGATTATAGATGTTCAAGGTTTTAAAAACGAAAACAATAAATTTATACCGAAAGAAATAGCGATTATTTGCAAGAAGAGTGTGCTTGTATTTTTAATTAAACCACCGTATTCATTTTATAATTTAACCAAGAAGGAACGTTTACAAGTTTCATGGATAGAAAAAAATAGAGGAATATTATGGAATGAGGGATTTGTGCCGTACTGTAGTTATAAAAGCTTGATATTAGACTTCTGTAAAAATAAACAAATTTATACAAAAGGTTGTGAAAAAGTACTATGGTTAAAGGAGATACTAGAAAGTAATGATGTTCATAATTTAGAAGAAAAAAATTGTCCTAAGTTAGAAACACTAAGTGAAAAATATTTAATGTCATTGGATGTTCAGAATTGTATTTACCATACAAATGTTTGTGCTTTTAAAAACGTATCATGTTTAAATAAGTGGTGCATAGATAATAATATTTTTATGTAATAAACAAATGCAATCCATAAAATAATGTTTTATTTTCTCCAATAAGTTAAAGACCTCTGAAGAGAAAACAATTGTTAAATAAGTACTCTAGTTATACTTATTGACGGCCTAAAGTCATTATTGGCCTTTATATTATTATATAACATTATAGGTATCATTAGTACATTGATAGTAAACCACTAAAATGGATATCAATATCGGGAGCATTGTAGAAGTTCTCATTCATAAAAGGAAGCTTAATGGTTTTCACGAAGTCAAAATAATAAATGCCGAACACAATTGCGCTGTGTTAATAACACCAAGTTATTTTCAAACTGGGCGTTTGCGACTTTATTATACGGGATTACAAGTAACAGCGCAAGTAATTAGAAAAGACAAATGTTTTATAGACTTGGTGCCCTACCAGAATATAGTGTGACAGAAAATTAACATATTTACGAAGAACTTGATCGTTACAAATACAAATTATGAAATACCTATTGTGCAGTCCTACAGTATAAATAAAGCATTCATAGCACATCTGAGTCATTCAAATAGTGAACAACACGTGTATCAGGTCAACTGCATCGTACAAAAAATCAAAATGGTTAATTACTGCTGCCCGCTTAAATGCTTCGAGTGTCCAGATACTCAACTCGACGGCGTTGCATGTCTTCGTTGCCATGCGTTTCTCTACTGCCACTGCCGATGTGTCACATACATGGCGGAGAACGAGGGCTACATCCAAATTGAAAACGAAAAGGGGAAGTTCATGGGCATGAAAAGAAAATTTGAAAATGCTGTATATTGTGATTATGATATCGGCTGCTGCCTAAAATTTTTGGATAACATGAGGGAACATTTAGTTAATCTTCAACAGTTAAAGAAAAAATGGGGTTCTCGGTGATTTTAATGTATGTTATATCTACGTATGTGCGCGTGTGCGCATTACAAATCGTGATTAGTTTTAACAAGTGTTATTTTGAGAATAGATAAAGCATTTATTTTACTGTCTCATTTACATAATTAAAATCATATCAACATATTGTTACAGAAGTGCTAAAGACTACTAGTACAAATACAATTGAATATTGAAATGAAATTGAAAAATATTTGTAAATCGTGCATAAGATGTCACCTATCTCGCTATAAATCATATCATGCTATACATATAATAACTTCATGCGTTGTTTGAAGTAACTAATATTAAATAACTTAGTTTCTCAATAAACTTTCAGCAATACCTAAGCCTTTTTTTATTTACCTCTTTTTAGTTATGTGCATAATAGAGATTGATCAGATTGGTTGCTTTGTTCACTGAGGTCGAAATCAGATAATAATTATAATAATAATAATCAGTCCTTGAGTTGTAAATTGGGTTATCTGGAGGCGCTGTTAGTGTTTTTGAACAGAAAGCTGTAAAATAATAAACTACATCTATTCGAAAGTCAATGATCCAGATAACCCGATAACCCAACTAGTTGACCTCTATTTAAAAATAAAATTAATCAGTTATCAGCTATCAATGAAGATTGTGAATAAAAGGTTAGTTCTTAAGTTGTAAATTGGGTATTCTGGGGCGCTGGCTAAGTTTTCGAATAGGCAGCGGGAGCTGCCCGTCTATTCGAAAAGTCAGTGATCCAGAATACCCAATTTACAACTACTACTGTATTATTTAAAAAAGTCAGATGTGACAAAAGTTGTATATACTATTATATAAACAGTTTTTTTGGTCTCCTGTAAAGTAAGTCAAAATTACATAGCGATTTTGTCATTCGCACCGACGATATGTGCTTTTAAAAATGTATCGTATTTAAATAAGTGGTGTATAGATAATAATGTTTTTATGTAATAAACAAATTCAATCCATAATAATATTGCTTTATTTTCATCGATAAGCTTCTTCTTCTCTTTTAAGTCGATACACTCTTGACAGAATGGTCGTGGTCCTCAGTTGAGGATTGATATCCTTCATGACGACTTTTTTGGGAAAATAGTGAGGCTAAGAACCTTTAATTGATGGTAAACAGTTAAAATGGATATCAAAATTGGGAGTATCGTCCAAGTTTTCATTCATAAATGGCAGCTAAATGGTTGTCATGAAGTCAAAATAATAAATGGTGAACACTATAGTGGTATGTTAATAACACCAAGTTATTTTCAAACTAGGCGTTTGCAAATTTATTATACAGGCTTACAAGTAACTGCGCAAGTAATTAGAAAAGATAAATGTTTTGTAGACTTGGTGCCTTATGACAGAAAATTAACATATTTATGAAGAACTAAATATAAAATACCTAATATACAGCCCACAGTATAAATACTGTATTCGTTATAAAATTGATTCATTCACATAGTAGCAATGCGTGTATCAGGTCATCTCCATCGTTATATACAAACAAATCAATATGGTTAATTTCTGCTGCCCGCTCAAATGCTTCGAGTCCCCAGATACTCATGTCGATGGCGTTGCGTGTCTTCGTTGCCATGCGTTTATCTATTGTCACTGTCGATGTGTGACATATATGGCAGAGAACGAAGGCTACATCAAAATCGAAAATGAAATGGAAAAGTTTAGGAGCATGAAACGAAAATTTGATGATTACTGCTTTGAATATTTGGATAAGATGCGGGATCATAAAATTCGTCTAGAACAGTTAAAGAAAGCATGGAACTAGTCTCTGTGATTTTAATGTCTTTCTCTGAAGTGTTATTTTAATAATAATAATAAGTTTAAGACTAAAATAATTATTGTTTTATTATAATCAGGTAACAAAATCGTACGTTGCTACTTCCCCTCATACTCTTACAGAACAACTTAGTTCACTATGAATAGAGCCGTTTGAACTGCTTATAATTAAAGGGATTTAGAATGAGTCTTTAAATTAACAAGATATCTCTTATGAATATCTATTCATTTGCCAGACCGCTTTGAAGATGAGAATTTGTAATGAATTTTTGAATAGTGGATATTGGGCATTTGAATAGGTAACTGTAAAATCAGTTTTTGAATAGATGTAGGTAATTCACTTCTTGAATAGTGGATATTAGGGGATCTAGATATCTCATTTGTATCTAGATACCCTAATATCTACCTACTTACGTTCTCGGAAACCATGTTGATTAGAGCTTAATAAGTTATTTTTTTCTAAGTAGCTTTTCAACCTTTTATTTATTATTTTTTCCAGTACTTTAGCTATAGTAGGTAGTAGTGATATTGGCCTATAGTTGGAGATACAGTCTCTGTCCCCAGACTTATATATAGGCACAACAACAGATTTTTTTCAACGCATCCGGAAATTTGCCAGTGCTCAAGCAAAGATTACAGATTATGGTGATAGGGAGGGATAGAGAACTAAGCGCTAATTTTAAGAAACAGGCAGAGATACCATCCCAACCTGTTGAATTAGTGTTTTTTAGTGATTGAATAGTAGCCTTTACTTCATTTTCATCAGTAGGTAACATCATCATGGAACTTAGTGGCTTAGTGCATTCTGAATTCATAGACTTAACCAGTTCAGCTTCTGATAATTGTGTTTTATTTATGGTAGCGTCAGCCAGTTCTTTTCCGATATTAGTGAAATAAGTATTTGCATAATTAAGTGATTCTTGAGGAGACGATTTCATTGCCAAAAGATGTCTATCATCAGCTGTAGTCTCATTGAGGTTACAGATTTGTTTAACTATCTCCCACTGTTTCTTTAAGTTTCTATGGTACTGCTTTATTAAGGATCTTTGATAGTCTCGTTTTAGCTTATTCAACATACGGTTACATGTGTTTCTATATCTCTTGTAGGTTATTCTAGAAATTATGTTATCCGGATCTTTTTTCAGGGTTTGATGAAGCTTATCCCGGTTTCTTAGGCATCGGATCACACCTGGCGTGACCCAGGGTTTCATGTTGCGTTTTCTGTGCGAAACTGTAAGTATCTTGGTATACTTCTTAAGAGTTCTATTGACAAGATATAGAAACACATCTGTAACTTCATTAACATCAGATCCTTTTAGCAGTGAAACCCAGTGTATTTGATCTAATTCAGCTAGAGCTGATTGATAATCAATCTTTTTATAAGTTTTAGGTGAATTATTTTTCTGCACAGATAGCTTAGAAAGTGATATCATGACGGATGAATGATCGGTAATGGAGGAATTACACACAATTGTCATATTTGGAAAATTCGTTTTAACTATGCAATGATCCAAACAGTTGCTACCTCTCGTTGGAAGTTTGTGAGATGGTAATAACCCGTGTGAAGTCAACATATCCAAGTAGTCATTGGCTCTATTGTCTTGCTCGTTTTCGACGATATTTATATTTATGTCTCCTATTACTACAATATTCTTAAAACGTTTTAGTTTTGCTAGTATCATGTCAAGGGACGAAATAAAATTGTTTATCTGTCTCTAGGAGGGAGGCCGGTATATGGAAATAATGGCAGAATCCGATCCAATGGTTGTTACAAGACAATTTGCCTCTTGAAAATCATTAGGTTCAGTGGTAATAGAGGATAAATCAGTTTTAATATAAATAACTATGCCGTCATTTTGATTTAGGTTCCGATTCGTTGAAAAAGGTTGGTAGTTTGTTAATGAGGGTAAGTTCATATCTTCACTAAGCCAACACTCAGTTAAGACAATCAAATCAAATTCTATATCCAATCTAGTTAGAAGGACCTGCAGCTCATCAAAATTGTGATTTATGCTTCTTATATTTTGCGTAAATACACTAAGCTGTGCATCAGAACTTATGAAAATACTAGCTTTTGCCCGCGGCTTCGCTCGCGTGTACCAAGAGTATTCCAAAGAACCAAGATATCAAGCAAGCAAGCATACAGGCAAGCAAGCAAGCATGCAAGCATGCCAGCAAGCATGCAAGCAAGCATGCATGCACGCAAGCAAGCAAGCGTGCAAGAAAGCGTGCAAGTAAGCGTGCAAGCAAGCGTGCAAGCAAGCCCGACTACAGGTAGATACGGTCCTTTACAGTTTCTTTATATTTTTGTACAATGTTTTTCGCTAATTCGGAAGCGGGCACTAAAATAACCAGGCTTGTTAATAATATAAAACCTATTATTACTATCCCCTGTCCTGCATTAGGCACAATTCAATGTTTTCTTACCTTCTACGGAAACTTGAGTAACTGGAAGCGATATGTACCTACTAAGCATTGATATTATACATATTTTATATAGTATTTTGTTAAAGTGTTGTGTGACCTAACCGTTAAAAAGTTATACCTTCCATCATCAGCTCATCTGAATAATCAAAAAAAATACAACTAAAGGTCTACGTGCATATGATATTTAAAGAAACTTCCTATAACTCCTAACCGTTAAGGAGTTTAACCTTCCATCATCAGCTCACCTGGATAACCTGAAATAATACAACTATCGGACTATACGTACCTGTAATATTTAAAAAAATATCCTCAACTCCTAACCGTTAAGGAGTTTTACCTTCCATCATCAGCTCATCAACATGAGATGATGTCTACCAGACGCAAACACGCAAACACAGCTTGAGAAAATATATGAAAAACCTAATGTGTGTCTACAAAATTTGAGGGTTGCCCTCGATTTCCCTGAGATCCCGTCACCAGATCCTGATTTGGTGACAGTGGGACCATCTTAGGAGTACCTATATTATATTCTTACGAATAAAAAAATAATTTTCATAATGGGTCCACAATTGACCAAGAAATCGGTGAACATACCTCCTCCTTTTTTTAAATCGGTTAAAGAGCCCTTTGCGGCCTACACACAGTATAAACTTATGAATTTTGAAATTTTAGCTTTCTACAACCAGTACAACGCAAAATCCCGTTTTTTCCCGTTCCCGTAAGAATTTCGGGAAATGCTTTCTTAATGCTCTCCTACACTCCCCAAGGAACCCACTTGCCAAATTTCAGCTTTCTATTATCAGTAAAACGAAAAATCCCGTTTTTCCCGTTCCCGTGGGAATTTTGGAAAGTCCTCTCTCAATGCTCCTTTACACTGTTCAAACAACCTACATGCCGAATTTCAGCTTTCTGCGACCAGTAAAACGAAAAATCCCGTTTTTCCCGTTCCCGGGGGAATTTTGGAAAGTCCTCTCTCAATGCTTCTCTACACTCCCCACGCAACCTACATGCCGAATTTTAGCTTTCTACGACCAGTAAAATGAAAGATCCCGTTTTCTCCCGTTCCCGTGGGAATTTTGGAAAGTCCTCTCTCAATCCTCTTCTACACTCCTCAAGCAACCTACATGTCGAATTTCAGCTTTCTATGACCAGTAAAACGAAAAATCCCGTGTTTTTCTTATCCCGTGAGAATTTCCGAAAATCCTTAAAACAGTTTTTTACTATTATAATTATCTACTTTTATGTCAAACTTGAAGAGTCTAGTAATTATAGTTCATAGGATCCCGTTGAACTGAATATATAAATCCCGTTTTTTCCTTATCCCGTGGGAATTTTGAAAAATCCTGAAATTAATGTTTTAACTAATATAATACCTACTTGGGTATCAAATTTGAAGAGTCTAGTTATTATAGTTACTGAGATAGGGTCACTCGGAATCGAATTTATAAATCCCGTTTTTTCCCGTTCCCGTGGGAATTCCCAAAAATCCTTCCTTAGTGGATGCCTACATTGTATAAGGTATCTATGTGCAAAATTTCAAGTCTCTAGATCCAGTAGTTTGGGCTGTGCGTTGATATATCAACAGTCATTTAGTTTATTTAGACATTTCAACCCCATCGCACCCCATCCAGGGAGATGGTATTTTACGTCCGCCACGTCGGATTTTAAAACCGTTGTTGTTTTATGACCATCGACCCGATAAACCATAGAAACAACACCCATGTTGATTTTCAGACTTTGTTACCCCTTTCCCCCGTTTTAGGGGTTGAATTCTCAAAAAACCTGAAACACGTGTTTACTCATTTACCATTAGGAGTACTTCTGTGAAGTTTCGAATAAAATAGTCGAACTAATCTTGTTTCCCCATACAAATTTTGGACCCCCTTTTCACCCCCTTAGGGAGTGAATTTTGAAAAATCCTTTCTTAGTGCACCTTTAGACCTTATAAGGAACCTACATGCCAAATTTGGAATCTCTAGGCCCAGTGGTTTGGGCTGTGCGTTGATATGTCAGTCAGTCAGTCAGTCAGTCAGTCAGTTTCTTCTTTTATATATATAGATTTTTACAAACATTCAGGTTTGTCCACCGCCATTGAATTACCGATATTGACTTTCTTGTCAATATCAATTGACAACATTGTTACATCGTTCATTTTATAAGTAACTAGCTTTTGCCCGCGGATTCGCTCGCGTGTACTATGAGTATAACAAAGAACCAAGATATCAAGCAAGCAAGCATACAGGCAAGCAAGCAAGCAGGTCCACAATTGACCGAGAAATCGGTGAACATACCTACATAAAAAAAAAGGTGGAATGCATAACCTCCTCCTTTTTTAGAAGTCGGTTAAAGAGCCCTTTGCGGCCTACTTACAGTATAAACTTATTAATTTTGAAATTTTAGCTTTCTACAACCAGTAAAACGCAAAATCTCGTTTTTTCCCGTTCCCGCAAGAATTTCGGGAAATGTTTTCTTAATGCTCACTCCCCAAGGAACCCACTTGCCAAATTTCAGCTTTCTATGACCAGTAAAACGAAAAATCCCGTTTTTACCCGTTCCCGTGGGAATTTGGGAAAGCCCTCTCTCAATGCTCCTCTACACTCCCCACGCAACCTACATGCCAAATTTCAGCTTTCTATAACCAGTAAGACGAAAAATTCCGTTTTTCCCGTTCCCGTGGGAATTTCGGAAGTCCTCTCTCAATGCTCCTTTACACTCGCCAAACAACCTACATGCCGAATATCAGCTTTCTACGACCAGTAAAACGAAAAATCCCGTTTTTTTCCCGTTCCCGTGGGAATTTCCGAAATCCTTAAAACCGTTTTTTTACTATCATAATTACTTAGTTCTATGCCAACCTACATGCCGAATTTCAGCTTTCTACGACCAGTAAAAGGAAAAATCCCGTTTTTACCCGTTCCCGTGGGAATTTGGGAAAGCCCTCTCTCAATGCTCCTCTACACTCCCTACGCAACCTACATGCCAAATTTCAGCTTTCTATAACCAGTAAGACGAAAAATCCCGTTTTTCCCGTTCCCGTGGGAATTTCGGAAGTCCTCTCTCAATGCTCCTCTACACTCCCCAAACAACCTACATGCCGAATTTCAGCTTTCTACGACCAGTAAAACGAAAAATCCCGTTTTTACCCGTTCCCGTGGGAATTTGGGAAAGCCCTCTCTCAATGCTCCTCTACACTCCCCACGCAACCTACATGCCAAATTTCAGCTTTCTATAACCAGTAAGACGAAAAATCCCGTTTTTACCCGTTCCCGTGGGAATTTGGGAAAGCCCTCTCTCAATGCTCCTCTACACTCCCCAAGCAACCTACATGCCGAATTTCAGCTTTCTACGACCAGTAAAACGAAAAATCCTGTTTTTTCCCGTTCCCGTGGGAATTTTGGAAAGTCTTCTCTCAATCCAGCTCTACACTCCCCAAGAAACCTACATGCCGAATTTCAGCTTTCTACGACCAGTAAAACGAAAAATCCCGTTTTTTCCTTATCCCGTGGGAATTTTCGAAATCCTTAAAACCGTTTTTTTTACTATCATAATTACTTAGTTCTATGCCAAATTTGAAGAGTCTAGTAATTATAGTTCATAGGATCCCGTTGAACTGAATATATAAATCCCGTTTTTTCCTTATCCCGTGGGAATTGTGAAAAATCCTGAAATTAATGTTTTAACTAATGTAATACCTACTTGTGTATCAAATTTGAAGAGTCTATTTATTTATTCATTCAATTAATAGTGCAAGTTTACAGTTTAACACCAAGTCACTTACATACTAGATTCAAATTCTTAATAATAACAAACAATGTCAGTGCACAATAGAAAAACTTATAAAACGAAATTAAATTAATGTCAATCTAAAGGGAAACAAAAAAAAAAATACAATGTTTAGGTAAAAAGAAATTGCCTTGCAATACCACAGAGGCAGGCAAAGCGATCAGCGAACATGTCAGCGTCAGCGTGCTGAGCGAGCATATAATTAAGTAGCGAAAGAGCACGCATAGTAGGCGCATGCTTCACGTACACCGTGCGGCAGCATGGCACGCTCAACAGGCGCGGCCGGCGGCGCGGCGCCACGGCCCCCGCCGCGTCCCGAGGCAGTCTCTTCGGCACTATCAACCCAATTTTCTCTAATAATGTTGGACTATTCACTCGGTGGTGTACAACTGATAGGTAGAAGGTGAGCAAAAGAAGCCTCCTTCTCAGCTCAAGTGTTTCAAGACCAACCATACCCAAAACAAATGCGGAGGGGTAAAGATAGGGATAATATCCATAGGATTTTTTATATAACCAGCGAGCAAATTTACGTTGCAGTTTTTCAATAATGACTGCGTATTTGTCCTCATAAGGATCCCACACAACAGCCCCATACTCCAACTTGCTACGGACATAAGCACTGTAGAGGACCTTAGCGACACCAACATGAAATTGCTTGGATACCCTCATAACAAATCCCAAGATTTTACTTGCCTTCTTGCAAATATTTATTATGTGCTTGTGGAAGTCAAATTTATCATCCAAAGTTAAGCCAAGGTCTCTAACTTCCTCTAATCTCTCCAAGGTGGAACCAGCCAAGCAGTAGTCGACCCGAAGCGGAGAACGTTTGCGTGAAAATGTGATCATCTTGCACTTTACTATATTAAAACGAAGTTGATTTAACATGCTCCATTCCATAACAGCATCAATGTCACTCTGCAATGAAATGCTATCCACCGCACTACTGATGCCTCGGAATAATTTAAGGTCATCAGCAAAAAGAAGACACTCAGCATCACGGACCGCATCGGGAAGGTCGTTCACCATGATCAGAAACAGCGTAGGCCCTAAGGTACTGCCCTGACTCACCCCAGAGAGAGTACAGTAGTTCACAGATTCAAAACCACCCACTCTTACATATTGCTGCCGATCAGCCAAGTAACTTGCAAATAGATTTAAAAGTTTCGGCGTGAACCCAAATATCGCTAGCTTTTCCAACAGAATATCATTATCCACCAAGTCGAAAGCCTTCCTAAAATCAAAGTAAGCAGCGTCGACTTGGCGTCCAGCATCCATCTCACTACAAACGTAGTCGGCGAAGGCAACAAGATTTGTAGTGGTCGACCTAGCCCTGCGAAAGCCGTGTTGACTATCGTGCAAACGGTCAGATATCTGCAGGCCTATACACCGGTTAAGAATCATCTCAAAAACTTTACCAAATACAGCAAGAACAGCAATAGGTCTACAAGAAGTAACCTCGTTATCAGCGTCTCCCTTAGGAACAGGTGTAACTCTAGACAATTTCCAGTAATCCAGATAAATGGTTTGAGTGATCGAAAGATTGTAAACGTGCAACAGGGGAGTCATTAAGGCAGAAGCGCAATCTTTCACTAAAAACACTGGGATCCCATCCGGACCAGCCGCCGAACGCGGTTTGAGGGCACGAATTGCTGCCCTATAGTCCTGCTCGGAAACAAACGCGATCGAAACTGATCTAGAGTCATCCAAAGCATAGGCGACACGTGCCGCAGCCGCAGCATCCAGACGTGGCCTGTTCTGTTTAAACACTGAACTGAAATACTTGGCAAAGGCGTCCGCAGCACCCTGACCGCTCACCAGCTCACCCTCATACCGAAAGGACCCGTCCAGTTGTCGCCTTTCTCTTTTTTTATCTTTAACATAACCCCAAAACTTTGGTGGACACTTGAAAATGCTATCCTGAATCCTATCTAAATATAAGCTATACGCATTATCTATGAGGCACTTCACATGTTCTCTATAAAATTTGAACATTTGCCAATTAAAATCCTTCCCATCTCGTCTAAATCGCTTCAAATGGAAATATTTCGACTTAATATTACGTATTATTTCAGACGTGTACCATTTCGGATAAACGAACTTGGAATTAATTCCAGCACGGTTTCTCAAAGGAACGAACTGATTTATGCACGAGAAAAGTTTCGCATACATGACTTCGGCAGCACTGTTGACATCATTGATAGCCAAGAGTTCAGCCCAATCGATGGCGGCAAGAGCCGGATAGAGTGCCTCATAATCCGCCCTCCGCCAATCCCAGTCAGGGCAGGAACCTGCGCGCGGGCGTGGCGCCGGCGTCGGCTGAGACCAAAGGCCACGAGGCAACGATGCCGACACGACAAGGGGCGGATGATATGCGTCCATAGGCACTAGAGTATCGTCACAACCAAATACAGATAGATTTCCATCATCCATTCATCATCTAGTTATTATAGTTACTGAGATAGGGTCACTCGGAATCGAATATATAAATCCCGTTTTTTCCCGTTCCCGAGGGAATTCCCAAAAATCCTTCCTTAGTGGATGCCTACATTGTATAAGGTATCTATGTGCAAAATTTCAAGTCTCTAGATCCAGTAGTTTGGGCTGTGCGTTGATATATCAACAGTCATGTAGTTTATTTAGACATTTCAACCCCATCGCACCCCATCCAGGGAGATGGTATTTTACGTCTGCCACGTCGGATTTTAAAACCGTTGTTGTTTTCATAACCAGCGACCCGATAAACCATAGAAACAACACCCTTGTTGATTTTCAGACTTTGTTACCCCTTTCCCCCCTTTTAGGGGTTGAATTTTCAAAAAACCTGAAACACGTGTTTACTCATTTATCGTCAGGAGTACTTCTGTGAAGTTTCGAATAAAATAGTCGAACTAATCTTGTTTTCCCATACAAACTTTGGACCCCCGTTTCACCCCCTTAGGGTGTGAATTTTGAAAAATCCTTTCTTAGTGCACCCTTAGACCTGATAAGGAACCTACGTGCCAAATTTGGAATCTCTAGGCCCAGCGCTTTGGGCTGTGCGTTGATATGTCAGTCAGTCAGTCAGTCAGTCAGTCAGTCAGTCAGTTTCTTCTTTTATATATATAGATTTCATTAAACAATGAATATATTTCGTTTGTGTAGTTCCATGGCAGCTAGACTTCCCTGACATTTTTTCAGGTAATGACCCGTAAGTAAATGGCTTGTGAAGGTGAGTGATTGGTAGTAGTGTAGGGAGTGTAGAGTGTATACAAAGAATATAATGATATGAAAAGAAAACTTACAATGTAATACATCAGATAGTCATTGGGACACAGTAAATGATTTTAAGGCTTCAACTTGCTGTTCAGATTTGATCACGATTGGCGTCGAGCTATCCGTCTGCTTGACTAAAACCTTTCCTTGCCAGGTCCAACAATGTTTATAGTTGTGGTTTTTGCGCAGATCTCGTGCAAGGAAATGAAGTTTGCGAGCACGCGGTGTAAGGGATTCCGAGACATAGATTGGTTGTTTATCGCCAGCTATGTTCATATTTTTTGTGTTAAATTTGTCATCCTGATGTGACATATTATATTGCTTGACAGCCTGCATTAATGATTTACTTTGATTAATTGTCTGGAACTCAACAATAATCAGCTTTTGGGCATTTTTCAAACGCCTGACCTGTTTTATATTATCCGGGGCGAATGACAATCCTAATGAATTATGCAGCATGGTCATTGTGCCAGTTAAATTTTCATTTATCGCTTCAGGGATGTTCCTTATCTCCACCATGGTTAGCCTTTGGGCCCGCTGTAAATCTTCTACCTGATTCTCAAGATTATTTATTTTTAGTAAAGCATCATCGTGTTCCAGAGACATTTTATCCACTTTTTCTTTTAAGTTACTGTACATAGCCGTAGTGTGTTCCAAAATTCTTTCAATTTTATTTTTAGTTTTGATAATTTCCTTATTTTGCGTCCTCAAGTCTTCAATTGCTTCATAAAGTTTCACATTTTGGGCTTCCCTGTCTGTCTTAAAGTTGTTTAGCATGTCTCTAATTTCTGACTCAAGTGAACTCATGTCATCTAGGTCTGTGTGAAATTTACGTTTTCTAACAGCTACAAAGCTGTTATCCATGTTGCTCGATAGATCAGGATTGGATAATGATCGGTTTCCTGGAGGTGATCTAAGCATGTTTGTTCAGATAATTTTGCTTATACTGTATTCAACTCACACTAGCACACACCGGCCTAGTAGTACTCAACTGGTTACCACTTGATAATGAGCCAAACTATTGTAAGGCTTATGATAAGCGGGTTAAATTTGAACTTGCTTTGAATTATAATTAATTTTAGTTTAATAACAGTGTCACAACAAAGTGAATGGTCTTATCGCTGTGAACGACGAGCGACGAATGAAATTAACGTACTTGTAACATAACCGCTGTATCCGTGCGAACGTGCGTAAAACTTGTAACTGTATTGGTAACCTAAGCGGTGCTCCAATCAGAATGTTACATTCAGCACACATGTTTTGGATTTCGATCGATTTAGGAAATAACTACTTTGTAGGTAGGTTTACGTTCCTTTGACTGGACTTGCTTTCAAAAATCTTGTGTTTCCTCATAACATATTATGCAAAACAATATAGCGCAAATAGTGTTTGCTCAAAACAATACAAATAAAAATATTGAACTAACTTAAAAATAACAATACAAGTATATAAAATACATTAGGTACACTTCGCGAATTGCTTTAAAAACGAGGTGTAGAAAACCTTTACATTTTGCGCGCGTGCCGCTCTTTGCTGACCATGCGCAGTTCACGTGACCAATTTAATTATTAACATTGGCATTATTCTCATTTGTCACGGTTATAAATCTTCACATTTTACACATCTCTAGGAGACATTTTTCCATCTCCTAAATAAATCATCGTCCACTGTTACAGGCGTTGCAGGCTCTGAAACTTGGTGCTATCATCTAAACATAATGAAATCTATATAATAATATTACTTAACCACTAAATTAATGAGACATAATTTCAGCGCTTACTAACGACTTGTCGTGTAAATAATTATCTATTTCAACAAACAATTTGAATTTTGAATTTGAATGAATGTACATACAATTACAGCATTAAACATTAAATTTCATTTCACTAGCTTGTGGTTTACGGAATTCCAAAAATCAGAGTCAAGAAATCAAGAAAAACAACAATCATGAGGAGGATGGCTTGCTTTTTGACAGCAATCACGATTGACCAAGTGTTACATAACTTGAGATCATCGCGAGGACAATACTTGTTTCCATAAAATAACATCAACATCATTAATAAAAAACTACCGTATAAACCAAACCTTGATACCACTTTTTCAGTCGGTAATTAAATGGCGGCTTGCCGGATAGCTCCCGTGTTAACCCTAATACGAGTATATCACTTTTGCAGTCGATATTTGTATGGCGGTTGACGGGTATACATAAAATAATAAATAGCACTATATTCCGCCACATCCTGTGATGATCCAAGTTCTCCTGTCTTGACCATGGTTAATGCTCCTTAAACCACTGCATGAAACTCACCATAAACAAAACAATTTAAAACTTATTATCAATTCTAATAAACTAACCACTATAAAATTATAAGTACCTTAATATGCTGCGCTAACTCTATGTCGCCCTTGAACTTGAATTGTGCTACCGAGGCACATTCTGCTGACTACGATACTGCAGCAACGACATATTTACGAGCTACTTTACCTACACAAATTACTTACTACATAATACACGCTACAATATTATAGCTAGAACCATGGCTTCTTCCAAGGCCTTACGTTCTTGGGTGAGGGCGTCAGCTCGCGGAAGGGTGAGCGCTCGAGGTCGATGATCGCGACCAGCTTGGCGGCATCGTCGGCTTGGGGCGCGCAGCACGGGCGCGGCTGCGCGCGGGCGCGGGGGCGGCGGCGGCGGGCGGGGAGCGCGCTTCTTCTTCTTCTTGCTGGGCTTGGCGGGCTTGAGGCTGCGGTCGGCGCTGCGGCGGCGCTTGCGGCGCGCGGGCTGGGGTCGCAACGGCGACGCGGGGTGGTAGGGGGCGTGCGGCGGAGCGGCTCGGCGGAGGAGCGGCGCTTGCGCGGGGCGCGGGGCTCGGGCGGCGTGCGGCGGCTCGGGTGAGGGCGGCGCGGGCGCGGCTGGCTCCGTGTGTCGCTCCTGTAGACCTGGTCCCTGGCCGTATTGCAGCCCAAAGCTTGCACATGGTACGAGTCCCGGGTCACCACCAAGTTCGGCGGTGACCCGAAAAGAAAAACTCAATTGGCTTGGCTTCCTCGGTGCAAAACGTTCAGTCGGGGTCATCACTTTACCGGCTAAATGTAATTCCACTGGCAGACTACATCTTGCCGGATATTGGAGGGAGCAGAGGGTAAAGAAACTACTATGTGACTGTTCTATATGAGACTGCCATGACTGACATGTCTACTTGTACTGCACTGAAGAACTGAAGAACTAGTACCAGTTAAATCATTACATATGCCAACTTATATATACAATCTATTCCTTATGCTTATAGGCTAGGCGTGCAGATATCAGAGTTGACTATCGTCACGCCAGCATCAATATAATCTACTTATCTTAGGTTCGTGCCGTATGCCCTAGTGACTTACCGGCACGTCTTAACATACAAGCTACATTTTGTGGCTTCCGCCAAAGGTATATGTCTCAAAACCCGAACATTAGCCTTTAACGATGGCAAATTATTAAAACTTCGTCCAATCTGAGATGCCTGGGAAGCATGATCCAAAACAACACTAGAAGCCGACTGAGTATTTGTATCCGCACGATTGGGCGGGTTCAACGCTTCCTGATTTTGTGACGAAACATCCCTGTGAACCCTACTTATGTGCACATTAAGCCCCCTTGACTGCACATATTGTCTCGACAACCCTGGGCAATAAGGACAACTAACCTTTGGAGGGCTATTCATAATATTATAATGGGCCTTTAAACAAAAAGGATGGAGAGAGTGGGGTAGGTAAAAAAAAAAAATAAAAAAAAAGAATCAAAAGATAAAAATAAATAATTAAAAAGGTTATATACATGCAAGAGACACAAAGTACATCTAATTTACAAAAATAATATTAAAATTTGTATACAATGCTTTATAAATCTCATCTAAAAACAACACGTAGGCATGATAAGCCGGTAAATACAATTATAACAACAGCAACACATTAACACGATAAAAACAATAAAAAAAACACTTACATAATACCTACAAAAGTGACTAGAATAATTATTGTAGTGTTTGTGTATATGTAAACTTGTCTCGGGTACACGGGCAGTGGGGGGAAACAGTCACGTGCGAGCTGTTGGCGAGAGCGGATGTGTTGACCCTTGCTGCTGGTGACGTAACGAGCCAATACCTACCCCTGTGTTAGTGTGAGTACTACAAGTGGCGACGAGTCAAAAGGTTAGTGCAAAAAAAAATATGTCAAAAAACTAAACATTGATAAAAAATAAGAGGGTAGGTTAGATATAAAATAAACATGACATGTTTCTGGTTAGATAATAACGGAATAAGACACTTCTTCTAAGATTGTAAATCTATTTTATGATTAGTTAATAATACAATATTATTTAGTTAATTGTTGAAGGTAGAATAGTTATTTTGTTTACGTTATGGATTAGATCTACCAAACAAAGAATGCCGCACGAATTTATAGTCATGTACGCATAATACAAAGATTCATTTGCTTATCGATCTCACTGTCGGAAAAACACAATTCTCTCTCAATTCCATTATGGTGACAATAGTTATACCGGTGGAATTTGTATGTAAAATAAGTATTCTGCGTTATATTATTAATGCCAATTTCACATAAACCAATTTTACAATGTATCCGTATGCGGAATTTAAAATAACTTTGTAACTTAATATAATTAAATGTAGGTATTTAATTTCATATTAAAAGTTCAAAAATAAGTCTATGATAAAAACAATTAACTTATAAGTCATACGGCTAGTCAAATAGGGTAAACAGAAACATAATGGCGTTATGGAAACACTATTTGCATTTTAAAATGTGTGCATTTCTTAACTTATTATAACGACAATTAGGATTACTGTATTATGGATACGGGATATTAATAGTTGAATATATATATATATCGCCGCCCCCGCAGAATAAAGCCGCAAAGTGCGGTTACCTGCTTTTTATTGTTCATTCAGTTTTGACATCTACGCGTTAAAATACATCACCTCAATTTTTTCCGTATTTTTTTATTAAGTAGTTACGAAGATACAAAAAATAAAGACATTATTCTTTGTCATAGACAAAACTAGAAAAATCAGCAATATGTTATTGCGTACCAGAATTGAAACAATGTTTCGTGTAAAGTATCAAACTGTAGTTATAAGGTGCAACTGAAATAGAAAATTAATTGCAAACCCTTTTGCAGTTTTCTTCTGGTGCAGATTTTAATATTACAATTCCGTAACATCCCTTTGAAAAAAAAATCTACATAGTTTAATACGATAACATCCTTTACTTTTCTGTTTTACCTAAATATTTAGTGTAAAAGCCGTTGCCAAACCCAAACCGAATAGGCCATTTTTTACGAAGCAAGTGATGTCGTTGTCTCTTCCTACCATAGAGCGAACCACGTCGCGGACGCAAGTGACCCTTCATTCCGCTTTCGGCGCTGCTAACTCAGTCTGTATGTGTTACATTACAAATTCTTTACTTACTGCCCGTTATACACACAATGATTTTTATCACATTACGAGGAAAAAAAATCCAAAATAAAATTATTCGGTTAAAACACTTAAATTTAATACAAAATGTAAATTTTTCGAGTCATGTATCATAGATAATGCAAACTGTGTTTAGTTTCTGTCAACATTTAAAAAAATACTTACAAATAGAACCAAACAGATTACAGCCTCTACTATAAAGCTCATGGAAGATCGACGTAAGAATAATGATCCTACAGACATCTGGTGACGCTTGCCAATACCGGCGGGTTAATAGACAGATCTCGGAGTCTCTGAGGCTCGATATACGCCAATTTAATACTAATAGTATAGAAGTGGCGATATAGCGCAACAGAGGCTCTAAAGTTTTTGCAAAGAATCTGTATATTGGGCAAAACCAACTGGCAGAGTTAAAGACCGATGAAGGTAGGATCGTGAGCTCTAAACCGGAGCTTTTGTTAGAAGTCGAAAAGTTCTATAGACAGCTATATGCATCAACGTGAAAACCCGACATGGATCTAGCTCTAGACCCGAGAGCTAGATTAACCCGACACTACACCGAAAATATCCCGGACGTCAGCTTGTACGAGATTAGTGTGGCTATCAAGCATTTCAGGAATGGCAAAGCCCCTGGTGATGACGGAATAACGGCCGAACTTCTGAAGGCGAGAGGAAAACCAGTCCTCAAAGCCCTTCAGAAAGTATTCGATTCCACCATTCATGAATTGGTGATGTTCTTCAAAAAAAGCGATAATACCTTATTGAAGAATTATTATAGACCCATTTCACTTCTGAGCCATGTTTACAAGCTGTTTTCGAGATTCATCCATCACGAATTGTCTCGCGCGCAAGTTAGACGACTTCTAGCCTCCCGAACAAGCCGGATTTCGAAAGGGCTTTAGCACTGTAGACCACATACATGCGTAGCGGCAAGTTATACAGAAAACCGAAGAATATAACCGCCCCCTTTGCCTAGCATTTGTAGACTACGAGAAAGCCTTCAATTCGATCCAGACTTGGGCTGTACTGCAGTCTCTCCAACGGTGCCAAGTAGACTCCACAATCTCCGTTTGACTTCAAGACCAGATGTCGAAGCCTATTCTATTGCAGCGGGGAGTCAGTCACGGAGATGTTATTTCTCCAAAACTGTTCACCGCTGCACTAGAGGATGCGTTCAAGACTCTGGACTGGGAAGAGCGCGGCATCAATGTAAATGGCGAATATACATCACTCACTTTCGATTTGCCGACGACGTGGTGCTTATGGCTGAACCTTCATGGAGGACCTTAGTGCGATGCTCGCTGACCTCGGAAGAGTCTCCGAGATAGCTGGACTTAAACTGAACATGGACAAGACGAAGGTTATGTCGAACGCCCAAGTTGTACCAGCTCCCGTCGTAATAGGAGACACTTTGCTCGAAGTTGTTGACGACTATATCTACCTGGGACATATAATCCAATTAGGTAGGTTCAACTTCGAGAAAGAGGTCTATCGACGAAATAGACTCGGCTGGGCAGCGTTCGGAAAGCTTCGCAATATCTTGTCATCCAATATACCGCAGTGTCTCAAGTCAAAAGTCTTTGGACTTGTGTGTGTTGCCAGTGATGACTCATGGCACTGAGACCTGGCCGCTAACAATGGGCCTCATAAGTTTGTATGCGGGGTCGCATTAGAAATGATGAAATCTGCGCAAAAACTAAAGTCACCGACATAGCTCGAAGAATCGCCAGACTTAAGTGGCATTGGGCAGGGCACATCACTCGTAGAATAAAATTGATGGCAGGTTTTTCACAAGACGTATCTGAATACCTGCTTAGTCCTGAAAGAGCGCACTGTCATTGTTGGGTGTACTAATTAATGTGAACATGTTTAACTCCTTTAGTTAGTTCAGATGTTTTTAATATTTTCGATAGAATGGATTCTCTTTTTGCATTATATGGGGTATGCAATGAATGGTACGCCAAACCAGATAAAAAATGTAAAGTGAGATTCAGGAAAAAAACCGCATCAAAATCCGTTGCTTAGATTTAAAGATCTAAAGCATACATAGGGACAAACAGACAGCGGGAAGCGACTTTGTTTTATACTATGTAGTGATTGACTATTTTTGTTATTTTTAAGTTCTTGATTACAAATAAATACACAAGACTAACTAAGTTTAGGGAGATTAAGGAACCAATCGCAAATACTTGTTTATGATAAAATTCTTGGGAGTATTTTTAAGTTTTATGATGTCTTCTTATCCTAGTGGCTAGTTTTAATGAAATATTACGTTTTATTGCTTCTTAAAAACTATTAAAATTACGTTTTTCTTTCTAAGAAAAATTTATTACTTTATCATTTTAACTCGTTCTCCTTCTGGTATTTTGTAAATGATGTTACAAATATAAAAAAGATCCTGTAAAATACTGAAAAAAACATTAATCATCTGTTACTTGTTCAGTATTATTATAAATGGACCAGAATAAAACAGTAATAATGTATTGCCATTACAACTGTATTGCAAAAAATTCAAAGAATATAAAAGTTACAGTTCATTACAAAACTAAAAAAAGGAAAAAAATAGACGAACAAAACCGTAAAGTAATTTTACAAATAATAGAATACGCAAATAGTTTTGTAAATCGTTTTTTCATCAATAACTTTTAAATGATGAAAGCTTAATCCAAAACAGCTATTAAAATAAGTGGGGAAAAAAATTAGCTTTTGAATGCCACTAAAACTTAACTTCTACTGCTTATTATTAAAAAGTTGTGGATCAATTTCGGTTTTTATTTTTTCCTGTAAAATTGTCATTTTTCACTTGCGGCTTTATTCTGCGGGGGCGGCGATATGTATAGGTGTTAGGTTGAATTATATAATAAATTTATCTATATTTGAAGGCTTGTTGGCCTGGTCAGTGGTGGCTCTGGCTGCGAGGCTGTGAGTCCCGGGTTCGAGTCCCGGTAGGGGCAGTGTTAGTGTGATGAGCATGAATGTTCGTCCCCGAATCTTGGATGTTTTCTGTGAGTTTGAGAGTATATTTATCCAAATACTTAAGTCTGTGTGACGTTGTCTGGTGCCCATAAAACAAGTTTTAACTGAGAATAAATTGGAACTAGGTCAAATTGTGTTAGGTTGCCTACTGATATTTGTTATTAGCTTTATTATTAACTAGCTTTTGCCCGCGGCTTCGCTCGCGTGCACCATGAGAATTCCAAAGCACCAAGATATCAAGCAAGCAAGCATACAGGCAAGCAAGCAAGCATGCAAGCAAGATGCAAGCATGCATGCACGCTTGCTTGCTTGCGTGACAATGGGACCATCTCAGTAGTATATTATATTCTTTCGAATAAAAAAATAATTTTTAAAATCGGTCCACAATTGACCGAGAAATCGGTGAACATACTTACATAAAAAACCTCCTCCTTTTTTTGAAGTCGGTTAAAGAGCTCTTTGCGGCCTACTTACAGTATATACTTATGAATTTTGAAATTTTAGCTTACAATCAGTAAAACGCAAAATCCCGTATTTTCCCGTTCCCGTAAGAATTTCGGGAAATTCTTTCTTAATACTCCCCTACACTCCCCAAGAAACCCACTTGCCAAATTTCAGCTTTCTACGGCCAGTAAAACGAAAAATCCCGTTTTTTCCCGTTCCCGTAGGAATTTTGGAAAGTCCTTTCTCAATGCTCTTCTACACTCCCCAAGCAACCTCATGCCGAATTTCAGCTTTCTACGACCAGTAAAATGAAAAATCCCGTTTTTCTCGTTCCCGTGGGAATTTTGTATAGTCCTCCCTTAATGCTCTTCTACACTTCCCAAGTAACCTTCATGCCAAATTTAAGCTTTCTACGACCAGTAAAACGAAAAATCCCGTTTTTTCCCGTTCCCGTGGGAATTTTGGAAAGTCCTCTCTTAATCCTCCTCTACACTCTCCAAGCAACCTAGATGCCGAATTTCAGCTTTCTACGACCAGTAAAACGAAAAATCCCGTTTTTTCCCGTTCCCGTGGGAATTTTGGAAAGTCCTCTATTTATCCTCCTCTACACTCTCCAAGCAACCTAGATGCCGAATTTCAGCTTTCTACGACCAGTAAAGCGAAAAATCCCGTTTTTTCCTTATCCCGTAGGAATTTCCGAAAATCCTTCAAACTATTTTTTACTATTATAATTACCTACTTCTATGCCAAATTTCAAGAGTCTAGTAATTATAGATCATAGGATCCCGTTGAACTGAATATATAAATCCCGTTTTTTCCTTATCCCGTGGGAATTTTGAAAAATTCTGAAATCAATGTTTTAACAAATGTAATACCTACTTGTGTATCAAGTTTGAAGAGTTTAGATATTATAGTTAATGAGATAGGGTCACTCGGAATCGAATATATAAATCCCGTTTTTTCCCGTCCCCGTGGGAATTCCCAAAAATCCTGGATGCCTAAATTGTATAAGGTATCTATGTGCAAAATTTCAAGTCTCTAGGTCCAGTGGTTTGGGCTGTGCGTTGATATATCAACAGTCATTTAGTTTAATAAGACATTTCAACCCCATCCAGGGAGATGGTATTTTACGTCCGCCACATCGGATTTTAAAACCGTTGTTGTTTTCATAACCAGCGACCCGATAAACCATAGAAACAACACCCATGTTGATTTTCAGACTTTGTTACCCCTTTCCCCCCTTTTAGAGGTTGAATTCTCAAAAAACCTGAAACACGTGTTTACTCATTTACCATTAGGAGTACTTCTGTGAAGTTTCGAATAAAATAGTCGAACTAATCTTGTTTCCCCATACAAACTTTGGACCCCCTTTTCACCCCCTTAGGGAGTGAATTTTGAAAAATCCTTTCTTAGTGCACCCCTAGACCTTATAAGGAACCTACATGCCAAATTTGGAATCTCTAGGCCCAGTGGTTTGGGCTGTGCGTTGATATGTCAGTCAGTCAGTCAGTCAGTCAGTCAGTCAGTTTCTTCTTTTATATATATAGATATAGGGTGAGTGAGTAGGCATTACGGGCCTTCAAGTAAATGAAAACCGTGCGTATTTGTGAGTAGGCAGTACGGGCCCTCATACAACGAAAACCGTGCGTAGTTGTGAGTAGGCAGTACGGGCCTTCAAGTAAATGAAAACCGTGCGTATTTGTGAGTAGGCAGTACGGGCCTTCAAGTAAATGAAAACCGTGCGTATTTGTGAGTAGGCAGTAGGGGCCCTCAAGTAAAGGAAAACCGTACGTATGTGTGTTGCAGGCAATGTGGGCCTTCATATAAATGAAAACCATGTGTAATTGTGTTTCGGCAGTACGGGCCTTCAAACTAATGAAAACCGTACGAGATTGTATTGTGGGCAGTATGGTCAAAAAAAAAATGCAGTATGGGCATTCCCGTCCAAGGGTAAACCATACATACCTATTTATAGGTTGTTGTCCATAGAAAGTCCTTTCGGTTTCAGGTAGCCCCAAATAACTCGGAATATGGCAAATCTACTTCCGCCCCCAGAAAAACTTGACCTCGAAGGTGACAATGCCTCAATTGCTTTACGTTGGGAAAAATGGAAGAAGTATCTTAATATTTATCTAGATGCTACAGAAATCAAGGGAGCTGGAAAGAAAAGAGCTACATTGCTACTTCTAGGTGGATCTGACCTCCAGGAAATTATTTACAATCTACCTGGAGCATACGTAGATGCTATAGAAGGAGTTGACGTATTCAATACTGCAATCGAAAAGCTTGATGGATATTTCCTTCCAAAGCAAAATAAAATATATGAAAGACATATTTTTCACCAAATAAAACAAGAGGAGGGCGAAAAATTTGAAAAGTTTGTTGTCAGGCTCCGAAACCAAGCAGCGAAATGTAAATTTACCAATCCCGAAGAGAACCTGATTGACCAGATTGTAGATAAATGTTCGTCGTTAGAACTCCGTAAGAAAATATTGACTTTAGGAGAAAGTGTAACGCTGGATAAAATCATTATTGAGGCTAATACACTGGAAACTGTAGGATACCAGCTAGAAGAATATGGACAAAATAAAAATACAACTTCAAATAACTCTGACATCAATGCAATCCGAAATAGGTCTACACATACTAAGCCAGGGTTTAACAAATCAGGAAACGACAAATGCGGACGATGTGGATATATAAAACACACCCTAGCAAATCAAGAATGTCCAGCAAAAAAGAAAACATGCCATGCTTGCGGCAAAATAGGTCACTTTAGTGCGTTGTGCAGAACAAGACCACAAAAACGGAAATTTGAAAATAAAGCAAATGAAGACAAAACATACAAACGGAAAAAACAAGAGAAAGAAGTAAATTCGATTGACGAAGAGACAGCTGCAGAATATGTTTTTTAATATGAATGAAGACGATGATGCTATGATTGAGTGTGTAATGGGAG
This sequence comes from Archips xylosteana, assembly GCA_947563465.1. Taxonomy (NCBI): domain Eukaryota; kingdom Metazoa; phylum Arthropoda; class Insecta; order Lepidoptera; family Tortricidae; genus Archips; species Archips xylosteana. The sequence continues at coordinate 1,050,751 of OX387354.1, forward strand.
GTATTAGTTTAAATAAGTTAATCGTTTCGTGTTGCAAGCTGAACCTCATCACTGGAAAAAAAACGTGGGAAATGTTGAAAATGAAGGGAGTAAAAGTATGCAACATACAACTAACTACCACAAATCATTAGTCATTCAATCATTAGTTTTAATCACTACCATGTGATTGATGCTTCTAACGGAATGTGAATGTTTGTTTGTTTCGTCGTACTTTTGTTCGAGTTATCGCTTTTCTGGTAGTTTTTCAAAATGAAAACAAACAAAAAAAAAATATATTTAAACCATCAACCACCAATTTGTTGGCATTTGCGTACTGTATGGTCAAGGACATGAGCTACTATGGAACCATTTCCCAGTAAACGTCATAGTGACATCGCAAAAATTAACAAGGAAAATCGTAATGACTTTTCCTTTGAAAAGGTTCCATGGTGGCTCATATTTAATTGGGATGCACCAAAAAAAAAAAAAAAAAACTATAGTTAGTAACTAACTACTAAAACTATAGTTATATTTTTTGGAAAGGATAGGATCTTTTAAGATACCGTTCTCATCGATTTTTAATTTGGTTGAGCATTTAATTTTTTATATTTTTTTAAGAAATATGTTGGATGACGTCACAGTGAGAGAGCCACGTTCCATTGCCTAGAAAAATTCAAGTCGTACATAACTTAATCTGTGGCACTACTGATTTGTCTTGCCACTGTCAATAATACAAGCACGGCTTAGGGTCCTAAATGAACCTCATGGTAAATAGATTTATTTATTTCTCTTCTGTTAGCTTCGATTATTCCTGGTTGTTTAATGGTGTGATAGTAAATAGATATTTTTTATTAAAATCTGATATTTAAATTCTTTTATATTTACTTGTATTTAACGTAGTAATTTAACAATTAAATTTGTAAGAATATATTGGAAATACTCGTATACATTTCGGACTTTACGATAAATGACAACTGTTTAAAGCCAGGTGCGCATCATGTGATTAAAGTTCTGTCCTTGTCACTCTTTTTGGTTATAAGCAGGACAGCAACATTTCAAACTGCCAATTTGCTTTAGAGTGTAGACCTGCTTTATATCTGCCTTTGTGACGATTCACTGCAGGGGTCAAATGAAGGTCATTACTTAAATTTTCTTTATTTAATTCAGTTTTATCATATTTTTGGAATCTGATTCCTGAAAACGCTTCACAAAGCCTATTTCTCCCAACGTTTTCGATTTATTATACGTTGTCAAAAAATTGGGACATCCTAATTGAAGTCATCATAAACGATAATCCGGGTTAGCTTGAAAAAATCCTTTTTAGGGATAAGTTCGCCTTTGTACTTTTTTTGTTGTGTTGTTTTGTATTATGTTTGTGTTTATGTACAATAAAGTGTTTACATACATACATACATATAATCATAAACGATCAATCATGATTGCTTGACTAAGATTGAAACTAATCAATCATCAATCACCACACCATGACTAAACTAACAAATCATTAGTCATCAATCATGATTGACTTATCTAATCATTAGTCAAACTAAATTTTGCTCAACACTGGTTCCTATACTAAAAGATGACAATGATTTGCGGTTATGTATCGAGATGAGGCGGGCCAACATGGCAGTTATGAGAGAAAACCATCCACTACCTTGTATGGATAACCTTTTGCCTTAAAATTAAAAAAGCCCAATATTTCTCCAAACTAGACATCAAAAATGCTTTCTACCAGGTGGAAATTCACCCTAATTCCAGACATTAACGACATTTATCACATCCAAAGGACTATACAGATATAAGCGATTGATGTTTGGTATCACTTGTGCACCAGAGTTATTTCAAAAAAAAAAAATAAAGAAAGAACAGAGTGCGGAAATGGGTTTTTGAGAAACGAAGAAACTGGTCAAATACTTACACGCTATGTTATACAACTGAAAAAAAATTGAAGGCGAATGGAAAGTTCAAAACAAGGATGGAAAAGGAATTGAAGCGGAAAAGGAAGGAAGTATATTGAACCAAAGTGAAGAAAAACAGTAGATTAAGTAAATAAATAGGAAAGTAATAATAATACCTGGTGATATGATCTAAAGCTACTCCTGATTATATCAAATGATTATCTTTAATGTAATGCAAATTCTGAAGTTGTTGATTGTGGACAAAGTAATTAAGTAATGTTAAAAGTTCTTATTAGCATTAATCTTAAGTTTTGTATTACCTACTTTCTAGCACCGGAATTGTTGTGTTCCCTGAATAAAATATTTTTCAATAAATATATTAAGGGAGAGATGTAGTGTTTGTGTATATGTAAACTTGTCTCGGGTACACGGGCAGTGGGGGGAAACAGTCACGTGCGAGCTGTTGGCGAGAGCGGATGTGTTGACCCTTGCTGCTGGTGACGTAACGAGCCAATACCTACCCCTGTGTTAGTGTGAGTACTACAATTATGCTCAATAGGCACCTAAAAATTTGAAAAAAAAAAATAAAACCATTTATTTGCAAATATTGAGGAAGAGAAAAAAAAACTTTAAAAACCCTTATTAAAATTCCTATAATCAATTAATTACTGCACGAACATAAATAATAAATAATAATAATAAATATCACGGGACAATTCACACCAATTGACCTAGTCCCAAAGTAAGCTTAGCAAAGCTTGTGTTATGGGTACCAGACAACGGATAAACATACTTATATAGATAGATACATACTTAAATACATATTAAACACCCAAGACCCGAGAACAAACATTCGTATTTTTCATACAAATATCTGCCCCGACACGGGAATCGAACCCGGGACCTCAAGCTTCATAGTCAGGGTCTCTAACCACTAGGCCATCTGGTCCTCTCAAATAAAAGAAACTATAAATAAACCGGCAATAATATAAATCATTAAACTACGAGTACAATATTAAGAATCAACTCAGATAAACAACAACTCAAACAATCATTATAAATACAATAACGATATCCAGTAAAATAAGAGAAAAAAAAAATTAACCGCACTCTGTAGATCGCTTATACCTACTTGCAGCACCAAAACGGCGAACAGTAGGTAGGTAGGTATCACGTGACGTCGTATCCATGAACGCAAATTAATGCCCAGCAATATTATTTTGCACTAAATGGCATGTTTCATTATTGTGCCATTCGGACCGAAGATCTTTTTAAAACAGGCAACATTGTGCAACAAAAATTGACGCGGGTAGGTCTCATATCCGTCTTATACAAAAACCTGGCGGGTAGGCGGCGAACCAACAACTGTAGCCACAGGCACTCAAGAATTTTAAAGCACTGATTACCCGTTCCCTGATGAAGTTTGCGCGGAGATAACACCTGCACGACACAATCAGAGTGCAATATTTCCTTTAAGACATTTCCCGTCTCGCATCCGCGCAAATACACCAACACTGGTCACTGTTTAATGAAGGTCGCTGCTGGTGCGGCGCTGAAGGAAGGTAGGTATTTTTTAGGTAAGGTAGGTATGTTAATTAATTCGTCCTGTTTTATTGGCCCTTTGTACTGAATGCCATTTAGTGAGCGTCCTGTGTCGGTCGGGCATGACGCATCGGTAACAACCCGGATTGGTGTTGTTGCGGACAGCCGAGTGATCGCGTGATGGGATAAAAAATTTAATGGGCTATCATAAGCTTGGTTTAACTTAATCATGTGGCCCGCTTGTTCAAAATCTCGCATGAAAGCTACATATTTGTGCTTAAAATTCGGATTTTTTGCAAATTTTTGTTCTAGTCCCATAAAGCGTTTATAGGCTATATTTCTGGAATTACCTAAAGTACTGGGAGAGGCTTGCAGCGGGAGTTCAACGATAAAGTTACCATCAGATGAGCGTTTATGAGTTTTCAAAAAAATCTCTTCGCAAATGTCATCATCATGTGGTAATTTAAGTGTGTCAATCTTTTTTGGAATATCCTGGCATTCCTCAATCTCCCAAAATTTTTTCAACTGATTATTTAAAGTGAGGTTAACTACTGTATTTCGTAACTGAGTTGGTAGGCATTTAATTTTACCCGACAGTACCCATTCAAGACGTGTCCTTTGAAGTATTGGCAATCCATCACCTAATTTATGCTGGCCAATACATAATAAGTTATAAAAGTGTTCGGAACCCAGTATCATATCGATCTCGCCCGGTGCATAAAACGCATCGTCGGCGAGTTGTAATCGCTCAGGAATGCGTAGGTATTTCGCGTCCAATGGTTTATAATTTAGACTGCAAATCGTAGGCACAATAAAACAGGATACATTTAGGTTAAATTTTTGATCGCTTATCGATTGTAGTGTTAGACTACAAGTATGAGTTATGTTGGTTGTTATGTTGTTAAAACCCGTAACCTCTAAGTTGAATTCGGTTTTATTGAGGTTAAGTTTTGAAAAGGCTTTTTGGGTAATAAAATTTGACTGTGAGCCGGAATCGAGTAAAATACGCATTTTATGCGGTTGGTTATTGCAATCAAAAACATTTACTTGTGCCGTCGACAATAGTACTATTATTGATGAGTCGTGCGTTACCATCGTAATTGGTTCGCCGTTTTGGTTGCTCGTTATGCTACTACTAACTAAACTATTGACGACCGACTCATGATGTGATTGAGCCTCGTTGGGATGAGAAATAGAACGGTTTGGAATTTGACTACCAGGTTCATTGTTCGTACTAGGGGTGTACATCGTCATTGGACGTGTACTCGTATCGGTAAAATTTCGATTAGGCATTTGGTTGTGTATGTGAAGTAGTGTATGGTGTTTACCATTACACGATCTACACATACTAGCTCGACAATTCGGTAATAAGTGGTTGGAACCTAGACAGTTCAAACAAAATCGTAGTTTGCGGACTATGGATGCTCGATCATTCGGGGTTTTCGATAGGAAATTTGGGCATTGGTTAATGTAATGGTTACTTTTACATAAAGGACACTGGTTTGGCTTGTGCGTGTTATGTGTGGATGTTACCTTGAGGTTGTTTGAGGACGTGGTTACCAAAGTCCTCCTGCTGGTGCTCGAATGAGGGTTGCTCCCCCCTCCTGCCTCCAGCAGATCGGCTCTTGTGCGCAGGAATGTTTTAAAATCCTGTAACGAAGGCAATTTTCTTGAATCTATTTTTTCTTCCCATTTCATTTGCATGGGTTTTTCTAATTTGGAAATCATAAAAAATATGACAATAACATCCCAGTCCTCTGTAGGTACATTTAATGATTTTAACGTTCGAATATGCTTATTAATGTTATCGAGTAAGTCTCTGAGGCCACGGGCCGTTGAAGGCACCGTGTCGATGTTGAACAAAGCTCGTAAATGGTTAAACACTAGAAGTCTAGGGTTATTATACCTCTCGCAACGCATCTGCCACGCGATCACGTAGCTATCGTGCGTGTATTCCAGTGAGCTTATAACCTCAATTGCACTACCTTGAAGGCATCCGCGTAGGTATTTATACTTTAAAATGGGTTTTAGTGAACTTTGGTTAACTAGCGCGTCGAAGGTATCACGGAATTCTAACCACTGCTTTATATCACCGTTAAACGTGGGCAAATTAATGTCAGGAAACTTACATTCGCTATTGTCAGCCGTAGCTGGCTCCCGTTTCGGGGTGGCGTACAGCAGCGGCGGCGTGGTCTGCGCGCTACTGCTCGACTGCGCGTTTTGCCCTATTATGTGTTTAGCTCGAGAATATAAGGCGTAATATTCTTTTTCAAATTCCTCGCGCTCGTTCGCTTGGATTTCACAATCGGTACAAATTAATTCGATTTGATCCTGTATGGTTTCAAATTCAGAAAATGTGGTAGGAAAATGCTGAACGCGTGATTCTAGTTCTAATAAGTCTCCGCCCTAATATTCTGGACCTGTACAGTATCAAGAAATTTTTTAAACATCGTTAATTTTCGTTTCTTAGTGCCACGTTTTATCTTTAATTCTCGCAAGTCCACGTGCTCAAGCCCTCTGGCCTCGACAGTTGATTCTTCAGAATCGGACATGTTGATAATTACTTTCAATAATTGGTTAACTGTAGCTATCGAATGCTATTATCGACACAAATTTCAAGTAAGGAATTTAGAAATTGGGAAAATTTGGAGGGAAAATGCCAGCCCACTTGCCTTTTCTCCTCGTCTTCGGTATTTCCGCGTGATGCTCTGCTCGGTTGTATGTGGGCAGCGTCGTTCCGCTGCTGGTTTGGTGTTCGGAGGTGCTACCACGTGGCGTGTCGGCCACGTGCCGCTTCCCAGATTCGTCGGCGTGCTGGTGAGAATTCGTCACCATGTGTTACCGTAACACGATGTACTCCACCGTATCAGCGTGGACTCCCTGCTTTGCCTTTCCTAGGTGCTGGGTGATGTCCACGTGGCGCTTGCTGCGTCCTCTTCCCCGTGCTCGCGCGGTCGTGGGCAGCTTGACTGCTGCTTGTTACGCTGCTGGATGCGTAACTCTTGATCTCTGGAGCCGCGAGGATGATTTTCTGTCTAGGGGTCACCACATGTAAAATTGGTAAGGTCTGGGAAAATAAAATAGCGGATTAGTGGGGCCGACCGTCGCCGTCGGTGGTAGCGAAAAAGAGGGTTTATTTCTAGAAAAAACTTGCCTTAAATACTAAATGACAGCGCCCTCTCTGGGATGGCGATGGAACTATTTACGTAGATTATTGACCAATTAAAAGGTCCTAAAGGATGCTATACAATTCGAGAAGTTCCAACAGGTTTGGCTAGATGGCGCCTACTTAAGTCTATGTTAAATTAATAAATTTAACACCTATAAAAATTATTTATGCGCTGCTTTTGGCAAAACTAGCCAAGTTGACTCTATTTACACGGATCTTGCACTCTTTATTCCACATGGATTCATTGACAGGGGAGTCAGATAAAGCTTTGAGAAATTTAATTGATCATATAACAAAAAATTTAAGAGCGCTTCAGAGCCTCGGCGAACAGGTGGACAGCTGGGATACTCTCGTTGTTTTTCTTTTTACATGCTTTATATTAGCTTCACCTGTATGTTTGTATGTTTGTATGTATGCTTGTATATTTGTATGTTTGTAACCGACTCCTTAGGGCGCGATTTTGACCCACTTTCCGGTTTCCGATTGAGCTGAAATTTTGCACATATGTGTAAATTGGATGACAATGCAATATTATTGTAACATAGAGCTGATCTGATGATGGAGCTGGATGGTGGCCATAGGAACTATGTAATAAAACAACACAATCCCGTCGAGTTTGGGCTCGTTTGATTCGTCTTGACGAGCACTTTGATCTCAGATGGTAACCAGGGTCTGATGATGGAGCTGGAAGATGGCCAAAGGCACTCCACAATAAAACGACACGAGCCCGTCGAGTTTGGGCTCGTTTGATTCGTCTTGAGCAATAACATAGTTATGCAAGTTTTTACCCATCACAAGGGAATCAGTGAGTGACTATTTAAAGAAAGATAGACTACTGCAAAAAATAATAATGTACTTAACTTTTGGCTGGCCGTCTTCTTGTGCGGAACTGGAAAATCAACCGTATTTCGTAAGGCGCAACGAACTTTATTTGGATACCGGTTGCGTAATGTGGGGATACAGGATGGTAATTCCGTTAGGATTGCGGCACAATGTTTTAAAAGAGTTGTATATGAGGCATTTAGGCGTGGTAAAGATGAAGAGCCTTGCACGCAATTACGTATGGTGGCCGGGTATAGATGCGGACATCGAACGTAAGTGTAAAGAGTGCGAAGTTTGCATGCACGAGGCATCAGCACCCGCACACGCTCCTCCAAAACCGTGGCAGTATACGTCAGAACCGTTTCATCGAGTTCATGTGGACTTTTTGGGACCATTTCAGGGTAAAACCTTCCTGATAATGGTGGATGCGTCTACAAAATGGATCGAAGTCTTCGAAATGGGGAGAACAACGGCTTCGAACGTCATTAAAATATTTAGAGAGGTTTTTGCACGGTTCAGGTTACCAAAGAAAATCGTTTCAGATAATGGGCCCCCATTCACCAGTGAAGAATTAGCTAAGTTTATGAAAAATAACGGAATAGAGCATATTTTTACGCCTGTCTACCACCCATCGTCTAATGGAGCAGTTGAGAACGCCGTGAAATTGGTCAAAAAAGCCCTTAAGAAAGCGCATAGGGAAAAGTGTGACATCGATGCGGCGTTACAAACATATTTACTGGCGTATCGCAATGCAGTGCACGCCACCACGGGGCAGTCACCGGCCATGCTACTGCAACGCCGAAGCTTACGCTCTCGACTGGATCTGTTGCGGTCAACAGACTCATTGGAAAACAGAGTACGGGAAAAACAAAGCCAGCAGACCCAATCCGCGGGAGGTATCGAAAGGCAGCTTAATGTAGGTGACAAGGTATGGGCCAGAGAATTTAGTTCGGGGGAGAAATGGGTTAAAGGTATTATACAGGAGGTGTTGGGCTCGCGTAATTATAAAGTAGGCACGGAAAACGATCAGGTTAAAAGGCATATTGATCAATTAAGATTACGGAGTAATAGTAAGGCGTGGTCTGGTCCAATCGGCGAAGATATTGCTTGTGAGAATACAGACTCAGCACCGATATCACAGTCAACAAACGCGCCGGAGCACCGAGTGAAACGACCCAGGCACCCACCAGACTATTACGGAAATCCCATTATTACCAGTTAATTAACGTACTAAATTTATGTAAGAAGTAGGTTAAGATTAAAGCATTGTAATATTTTAGAACTTATGTATCATTTAAGTGGTAGGGTGTGGTATATGTACAAAGAATGTAGGGTATGCATATTTTTATTGATATTGTAAGTGTGGGTAGTTTATAACTTTCCTTCAATTATAGCACCGTACAGAGTGGACGTGTTTTATTTAGCTCCGCTGAAACTCCTGAAGTTCCTGTGCTGAGTACGAGGCTGAGACCATACATAATATCTACCTTCTCTCGCAACTTAGTAACATCTTATAACTGTGGCACGTCATTATCCGGTGCCAAGCTGTCGCTATCTGTGCGTAACCGATAACCTAAAAATACTTCGCTAGGAACCGCTTTGGTTGTTTTATTTTTATTTTATTTTATTTATTTGGGAAACAAACAGCAAATATAACACAGTTGAATATCATTACATTAACATATACATAAGCCAACACAGTTTCCACTTATATACAAAAAACATTTTTTGTTGCTCGAGCTTGACGAGTAATCAAACAATTCTCATGCAAATTAACATAGTAACAACCAAATTAAAATAAAATTTTAACAAAATAAAATTTGTACTTGTAATTATTTAAATAATCAAGTCTTTTTAAATTTTCACAATTTATGGGTAGCCTACCATGTATACACAAAAATTAAAATTAAAAATTATCTTTACATTACAAAGCAGCAAATATATTCAAATTCAAACACAATTTGTAGCTAGTTATTCACTTCTTAGTAAAGAAGTAAGTGCAGAAACAAATTGATTCAAGTTCATGCAAAACATATCAACACCAGAAAATAAATCATTATGCTTTTTACATGCTCTCAAAAGAAGTCTATTTCTTGCGTATGCAGTACGACTAAGGGGAACGGCAAATAGATAAGAAGAACGAGTTTGTCGTTTGGGGCATCTGAAGAATATCTTTGTCAGCAAATTTGGAGAATCAATATGGCCATTAATAATCTTGTACAAAAATGTCTGATCTTTGATATCACGACGCATTTCGAGAGACATGATACTCTTACCGTCATATGACTTATATTTCCATTTCATGCGCTTAATAAATTTGTGTTGGATTCTTTCTATTGCGTCGATATGCACGTGAAAGTGAGGACTCCAGACTGAAGATGCATACTCCAAATTAGAACGAACCAAAGCATTAAAAAGAAGTTGCATAGTTCTGGGGTCTTTAAAATCCCTTCCCTGGCGAAAAATGAACCCTAACATTTTGTAAGCTTTTGAAACAATTTTAGTAACATGAGAAGAATGTTGCAGTTCATTGTCAAGATACACAGCGAGATCTTTTACTTCTGTGACGTTTTTAAGAGTTGTATTCCTGAGCGAGTAATTGAATGAGAAACAGTTTTGCTTGCGAGAAAACGTTATAGAATGACATTTCTCAACATTAAGGTAAAGTCCATTAACAACACAATACTCACCAAGTCTGTCCAAATCACTCTGAAGATTATAGCAGTCTGTCATCGATTTTATTACAGAATATATTTTTGTATCATCGGCGTATAACAAAACATTAGAATGATGGAAACAATTGATTACGTCATTTATAAAAACATTAAACAACAAGGGACCCAAATGGGAGCCCTGAGGAACACCAGACGAAATAGGAATAAAGCTAGAAGTGTAACCTTTGACAGTTACTGCTTGGGTTCGATTTCGAAGGTAAGATGTGAGCCATCTCAACAGACTACCGTGTACTCCAAAGACTTCGAGCTTTTTAACAAGTATAGAGTGCGAAATTTTGTCAAATGCTTTCGAGTAATCTGTATAAATACAATCAACTTGAAAGCCTCTATCCATTGCTTCCAATGAATAGTCTATTAGCTCGCAAAGGTTTGACTCTGTCGATCGTTTATTAATGAATCCATGTTGCTGTGAGATAAGCTTTGGTCTTAAAGCTGGATAAATGTGATCATAAATTATTTTTTCGAAAAGTTTGGGGATGACAGATAATTTAGAGATTCCACGGTAATTTTTTATATCATGTTTGTCGCCACTTTTGAAAATAGGAACTACGATTGAGCGCTTCAAATAACTTGGCAAAATACCAGTTTTTAATGAGATATTAAATAAAACGGAGATAGGAAATTTTAATGTATTTCGGCATCTTTTCCAAAACACGGGATGTATACCATCGGGTCCACTACCCTTTGAGGTATTCAGATCTTTAAGATACTTATCCACAATGCTTGGCGTTATGTCAATATCACTGATAATGCTGTCCTGATAAATATACCTTCCAATTTATGATCGAAATCAAGCGCAGATGATATATTTTTATCTTGAACAAAAACAGATTGAAAAAATGAATTAAATAGGACAGCAATATTTTGGCCATCAGAAGCAGTACTACCATCCAAGTAAAGAGTTTCAGGAATACCACGGTTTTGTTTCTTGGATTTTAAATACGTCCAAAATGATTTAGAATTTTTACGTATATTATATTCAGTTCTTGAGATAAATACATTATAGCAGTATTCCTCCATTGTTTTTACTTTAGCACGTAGTTCCGAAAAGGTATCATAATCTGATTTTCTATTTTTCATATTTTTTATTATTATATAATTATTATAAATTTTCCATTTTTTATGAAGTTTTGCTTTTTTACGTATCAAACTGATTAAAGGACGGGAGTACCATTCAGGAAATTTTTTAACGGTACTATTTATTAACTTAGTTGGGACCAAATCATCAATTACTTTGTTTATCTATATATATAAAAGAAGAAACTGACTGACTGACTGACATATCAACGCACAGCTCAAATCACTGGGCCTAGAGATTCCAAATTTGGCATGTAGGTTTCTTATAAGGTCTAGGGGTGCACTAAGAAAGGATTTTTTAAAATTCACTCCCTAAGAGGGTGAAACGGGGGTCCAAAGTTTGTATGGGGAAACAAGATTCGTTCGACTATTTTATTCGAAACTTCACAGAAGTACTCCTAATGATAAATGAGTAAACACATGTTTCAGGTTTTTTGAGAATTCAACCCCTAAAAGGGGGAAAAGGGGTAACAAAGTCTGAAAATCAACATGGGTGTTGTTTCTATGGTTTATCGGGTCGATGGTTATGAAAACAACAACGGTTTTAAAATCCGACGTGGCGGACGTAAAATACCATCTCCCTGGATGGGGTGCGATGGGGTTGAAATGTCTAATTAAACTAAATGACTGTTGATATATCAACGCACAGCCCAAACCACTGGACCTAGAAACATGAAATTTTGCACATAGATACCTTATACAATGTAGGCATCCACTAAGGAAGGATTTTTGGGAATTCCCACGGGGACGGGAAAAAACGGGATTTATATATTCGATTCCGAGTGACCCTATCTCAGTAACTATAATAACTAGACTCTTCAAACTTGATACACAAGTAGGTATTACATTAGTAAAAACATAAATTTCAGGATTTTTCAAAATTCCCACGGGAACGGGATAAGGAAAAAACGGAATTTATATATTTAGTTCAACGGGATCCTATGAACTATAATTACTAGACTCTTGAAATTTGGCATAGAAGTAGGTAATTATAATAGTAAAAAACCGTTTTAAGGATTTTTGGAAATTTCCACGGGATAAGGAAAAAACGGGATTTTTCGTTTTACTGGTCGTAGAAAGCTGAAATTCGGCATCTAGGTTGCTTGGAGAGTGTAGAGGAGGATTAAGAGAGGATATTCCAAAATTCCCATGGGAACGGGAAAAAACGGGATTTTTCGTTTTACTGGTCGTAGAAAGCTGAAATTCGGCATGTAGGTTGCTTGGGGAGTGTAGAGAGCATTGAGAGAGGACTTTCCAAAATTCTCACGGGAACGGGAAAAACGGGATTTTTCGTTTTACTTGTCATAGAAAGCTGAAATTTGGCAAGTGGGTTCCTTGGGGAGTGTAGGGGAGCATTAAGAAAGCATTTCCCGAAATTCTTGCGGGAACGGGAAAAAACGGGATTTTGCGTTTTACTGGTTGTAGAAAGCTAAAATTTCAAAATTCATAAGTTTGTACTGTAAGTAGGCCGCAAATGGATCTTTAACCAACTTTAAAAAAGGAGAAGGTTATGCATTCCACTTTATGTATTTTTTTATGTAGGTATGTTCACCTATTTCTCGGTCAATTGTGAACCGATTATAAAAATTATTTTTTTATTCCAAAGAATACAATATACTCCTGAGATGGTCCCATTGTCACCAAATCAGGATTTGATGCCGGGATCTCAGGGAAATCGAGGGCAACCCTCAAGTTTTGTAGGCACGCATTACGTTTTTCATATATTTTCTCAAGCTATTTAAGTGTTTACGTCTGGTAGACGTCATCTCATGTTGATGAGCTGATGATGGAAGGTAAAACCCCTTAACGGTTAGGAGTTGAGGATATTTTTTCAAATATTATAGGTACGTATAGACCGATAGTTGTATTCTTTCAGGTTATCCAGGTGAGCTGATGATGGAAGGTTAAACTCCTTAAGGGTTAGGAGTTACAGGAAGTTTCTTTAAATATCATATGCACGTATAGACCTTTAGTTGTATTCTTTCTGGTTATTCAGATGAGCTGATGGATGATGGAAGGTATAACTCCTTAACGGTTAGGTCACACAACACCTTAACAAAATACTATAATAATTATAATATCAATGCTATGTAGGTACACAGCGCTTCCAGTTACTCAAGTTTCCGTAGAAGGTAAGAAAACATTGAATTATACCTAATGCAGGACAGGGGAAAGTAATAATAGGTTTTATATTATTAACAAGCCTGGTTATTTTAGTGCCCGCTTCCGAATTAGTGAAAAACATTGTATATAAAGAAATACTGTAAAGGCCCGTATCTACCCGAGGTTTAGTCGGGCTTGCTTCCACGCTTGCTTGCACGCTTACTTGCACGCTTGCTTGCACGCTTACTTGCACGCTTTCTTGCACGCTTGCTTGCTTGCGTGCATGCATGCTTGCTTGCATGTTGCTTGCCTGCTTGCTTGCATGCTCGCATGCTTGCTTGCTTGCCTGTATGCTTGCTTGCTTGCTTGATATATTGGTTCTTTGGAATACTCATCGTACACGCGAGCGAAGCCGCGGGCAAAAGCTAGTAATAATATAAAAGTCGTTAAGAGCACGTTCGACATCATTGTGCGAAAAAAGATAATTCCAATCAACCTTCTCCAATTGCTCATTTATTAACTCATAGTCGGCAGCAAAAAAGCGGCGTACTGTATAATGGGCAGGTTTTAAATAATTGTCGCTGAGTCCCGTGTCAATCACCAAACAAAATACTGGATGGTGACCATCAATAGGCACCAATGGTTCTACGGAGGATAAACTGCAATTTATATTTGATAAAACTAAATCTAGTTGTCTATTGTTTTTGTTTGGAATGTTGTTATATTGAGACCAATTTGTAAAACTTAAGAAAGTCGACAATTGTGCAGCCAAGTAGGTAAGGTTTGAATTTCCAATTATAAATTGATTTGGACAGCCCTCTTGAGGAACCCATGCAATTTCACCAATGTTAAAATCGCCAACGACAATAAAAATATCATCCGTGAAGTCAGTATATAAGTTAGACAAATATTCGAATAAAGCAAATTGTGATTCTGTTTGAAATTTAGTTTGAGGAAAATAACACGTTAGCAAGCGCATTTTTTTTGAAATGGTTCCCTCAGATATAGGCACATCAATCCAGGTTACGTCCGCGTCGCGCAAGTCGACTTCGGCGCGGACGTCGTGCGCCGCGACTCGGAACTCGCGGCGCACGGCTATCAGTGTTCCTCCGCCTCGCGTCAAGTTAGTACCCGCGTAATCGCGGTCGGTGCGGTACACGTTATAACGAGGATCAAAAAGTTCACTATCAAAAATTCCAGGCAAGAGCCATGTTTCGGTTATACAGACAAAATCGTAATCTGCTTTTAAAATATTTCGTAGAAATTCTATGGTTTTTGACCTCAATCCACGTGCATTTTGGTAGTAAATTTTAATGCCCATTGATAGAAAAATAAACAAATAATAGTGATGGATCTATAATAATGACCATTGTACGTAAAACTATTTTATATGATAGAATTACGAAATTACTTTTAAAGATGACTTTAGTTTCATGATTTGACTTTTTGCACGGCATACCAAGAGAACAGACCATTATGAAATTGATATACCTACATTTTAAATTAGAACTCAAGCATTGATATTTGTTATTAAATTTGCACTTACAATAATATAAGCCGTAGAAGTTTAGTGACACATTAGAATTACGAGTATACATGCTAAGATAGGGGACATTATAATATTTAAATTGACATTCTTGAATATTTTGAGAAACATAATAAATTACACTTATGATATCTTGTTTAAAGCCTCTTCGGACGAGATATATAAGATGGGGGAATTTTCATTACGACGAACCATGACTGTGCAATTGCGAACCCAGCAATACTGGTACTGTTTTTGATTCGCTCTCCGTTTAGCTTCTCTCAAGAGATATTTATTATGACTAGACAGGTGGTCGTTTATGTAAATGCGATTAGAGCAATTGGCAAAACCAAGATCCGCATCTTTTAAATTCTTGAGTTTGCGGAGAGAGGATATAAAATCATCTTTCTTATATCTAGCTTGCATCTTAAGAATTATAGGCTTGGGTTTAGTGCTGTCGGTGTCATTCCTTACAGCAACGCGGGTCACAAAGTCGATATCCGTGTCCGTATTAAGTCCAAAGCCACTCAGTGCAGCCAATGTCTTCAGAATAGAGACCAGGTTTTCACCCCTAGCTTCAGGTATGCCGTTTATCTGAATGTTGGAACGCCTCACCCACTGCTCGTTCCTCCTGGTGTCGGTGATGATGCCATTAATAGCTTTTTTCACTTCATCGAACTCCAATTTGCTCTCCTCCAATACATTAACGCGAGACTCAATGGCATTCATCCTTCCAGCCAAAGTATCCAATTTAGAGTCAATGCTACTCCTCATCTCAGCCAAGTCACTTTTCACCTGAGACAAATCTGTTTTAATTCCTTGAATAGCTGAAAATTGAGTATGTAAAATGTTCAATTTCGATAAAATATCGTTAAGGAGTGCTTCAGGGCAAGTAGCTAATGATGAACGACTCACTTGTGACGAAATATTATATGAGTTAGGTGGAGTTACTAACATTGCGGTATTCTCGGGATCATTGGGCGCATTTTCCATGTCCTTGGATTCGTCCAGTACACCTTCATAGGACATAACTGAGTCGTTAAAGACACTGCCCGCCGGGCGACGCTGAATAGGAGTATCATCATTTCTATGACGACGCAACCCAACCGATTCACAGAAGGAGCACACCCATTTCTGTCTAACATTTTCAGTAATTTGCTCTAAATTTAAGTTTAAGCAATGGGGATGATAATTTCTATTACATCTCAAACATCTTAGTAACGAACTTGCGTCGGTTGACATATTGCAAGCTAGACACGACATATTTAATGGTTGAAAAATAAAGCTTATTATCTTCTCAGTAAAGTCCAAATTACAACGACGATGATGCGTCGTACGGGCGTAGTTGATTAAGAAGCGCAAATTCGCGCCGCCTTGCTCAAGCTCTCGTGGCACTACGGTCCGGCGCGCAACTCTGACGCAGAGGTCGCACGATCGAATCCCACACAAAAATAAAATGTCACTTTCCTTTACACCAAACTTATTTACCAACTTTACACGGTTGGATATTAACAGAGGGAGTAGTCCGACACTGGGCAATATGGCCGATGGCCCAAATCCGAGCAAGCCGTAGTAAGACAAGGAGGCACCGATAAATTAAGATTAACCGGCTAGTAAAACAAGCAATACTAAGATTTAATAAAATAATGAAAATAAAGCAAATAAAACAAAGCAAACCACACGTCCACTCTGAGCAACAGTCGTAATCTTAATTGAATCTTATGAATAGTACTATTTAAACCCTGCTGTAAAGGTTTTATGTATTGGTCCCACCGATCGTCAGTTGTATCGGCACCGATAGTTTTTAAAGAGTCTAAAATCGTTTTATTAAAACGCTCTACCTGGCCATTAGAACGATGCATCCCCGTCGCGACGGTATGCAAGCGAATGTTTTTCTTCCCACAATAGTTAATGAACTCATTTGAGGTAAAACAAGACCCTGCATCTGTTATTAGTCGTTTGGGGTTGCCAAATGATTTCGAAATAGCTTCCAATTCTTTGATGACACACGAGGCTTTAGTTGACATGACAGCCGAAATGAAAACAAATTTTGTGAAAGCGTCAACTACTACCAAAAGATATTCGTTTCTATTTTTAGTCTTAACAAATGGACCCAAGTGGTCGAGATGGAGTGTGTGAAACGGTTGAGCATATTTAGGCAACGAGTAAAGTTCTCCCTCCTTGGGGCCTCCTTTACTTTTATAATATATACAATTTAGACAGTTTTTTATGTATTTTTTTATCACTCGGCGCATTCTAGGGAACCAATACTGACTCCTAATTCGTTCTACAGTCTTGTCAACCGAAAAATGCCCCAGGTCGTCGTGATTACATCTAATTATTTGCCAGAGGCACCTTTTTGGTACGACCCAACGGCGACCGTGAGGAGTTCTTCGGTATACTTTACCCCCAAGCACCTCATACTGCGCAAATATGTTCTTATTATTATCGGATTCCCCTGATTCTACAATTTCTTTAATTTTTACTAACTCTTCGTCCTGTACTTGAACCGAAAGTAACCAATCTGCCTCTGTGATTGACATAATAATTTCACTTTTCGATTTTTCCCCGGATTGCACGGGATTGCGACTCAAGGCTTCCACGTGTTGCATCCGCGTGCCTTCACGATGCACAATGTCAAACGAGAACTCCTGAGTCGCCAAAACCCAGCGAGCGATCCGGGGAATTATCTCTTTCTTTGTTAGGGCGAATCTAACTGCATTGCAGTCTGTTATTATTATAAAAGGTGTCCCTAATAGGTATAACCGAAACTTTTGCAAGGAACAAACAATTGCCAACAATTCCAATTCGAACGAATGTGTTCGGTTTTCAACCTTGATAGGAAAATACACCTCTCAGTGTATCCTTCAGAAATACTCTTCTGACCTGTCAAGGTGACGGTTCTAAAGCTCTCGAGATTCGGTCGGCACGCGCTGAGTTCTCCTGCGCATATTAAAATACTAAAAGTACGGTTTTCGGGCTATATCGGATTTATAAACATACACACACACACCCATACACCAACTCAAAGGTGGATCGAGCTGAAGAGCGCCGTGGATGCAAGCAGGGCCCTGCGAGAAGCGACGCAGTGAAAGCCAGGTACACTTTCTTCACAGTATTATATCTATGTATTTATCCCTGTCCAACTCTGCCTAGCGCAGATCCATACATTTTTGGTAGCAGAACGCGGTTGTTTCGGCTTTATTTCGGTTTATTTTGGTTATTTCGGTCGGATTGACTATATTTTATCTTCGAACAAAGGATTTTATACCTACCTTCGAATTTCAATTCGGTTTATATTTTTAATAGTGGGTTGGTAACTTGGGTGTATTCGGGCTTGTGTTAATAAACGCTGTCATATATGACAGTTCGGATTTAATTTAATCTATGGTGTCACTTGAATTTGACGTTTGACGTTTGACAGCTCCTTATCACTCACTTGTCTTTGTTATCTACTGGCTATTTGTTTGGATTGTTTTGATCGGTTTGTTGGTGTTTATTTTATGGTTTAAATAAGTGTTCAAGTGAAATAGTGAAGTGAATAAGTGAATCTTGGCTTGCGTAATACGTACAACATTCGGTGTTTTCTGTTTGACAAGTAACATACGGATTTAATTGCTTATTTTCGGTGAGTGAATTGATAAACATTGCGATGTCGTTTTAACATAGTTTCTCGGTATTTAAAGTTAAATTACAATGGTTGATCGATAGTGCGGACCTTATTACTCGTTCGGAGCATGCGGGTCGATTGAAAATGCGCCTATTAACGGTAAATACGGAATTTTTAAAATTTGAAGAGGCGTTTCAACGGATTTTCGAACTAGCGGATTTGGACGTGCAAGCGCAGGCGGAAATTCTTGCTGCATGTCGCCTTGAATATACGCGCGGTTTAGAGGCTTTCGATAAGCTAATGGAGGCGAATTTCCAATATAAACAAACTATTGATAGGTCAGATAGTAAGTCGGATTCAAGCCGGTCGGAGTCAGATGGACTATTATCTCGGTTGCCAACATTACAATTACCGTTCTTCGCTGGGGCAATGGACCAATGGGTGGGATTCAATAATTTGTTTGATAGTTTGATGGATTCACGTTCGGACTTATCGGGGGCTCAAAAGTTGGCCTATCTCATGTCGTGCCTCTCCGGTGAGGGTCGGGGTTTGATCCAACATTTGCGGATATCGGATGAGGGTTACCAAATTGCAAGGGAACTTTTAATGAAAAGGTACCAAAATACCCGTCGGCTGGCAGACGTGCATGTGGACCAAATCCTTAACCTGCCGTCTGTGTCTCCCAAACTTATCGGTCTGCGGGCACAGTTTCTCAATCCAATCATTATGGCAGTCAACTCATTGGAGCGTCTCGGTTTTCTGTCATTGAGTGGTCCTTTCTACTTGTCCATATCTGTCTGGCAAAATTGCCTACTAATCTCAAGACACGGTTTGAGCAAAAGTGTGGGAATGAAGCGGAGACCATTCCAACATTTTCGGATTTACAGGAATTTCTCGAGGTAGAATGTCGATTGTTGGAGTGTGCCAGGGCTGACCCTGGGCATCCCGTTCAGGAACCTGTTGCGAGTCCATCTAGGCCACGTCGTAGGGCACCGCAGTTCACAGGAGTGACACTTATCCAGTCTTGTGGCTTTTGTGGAGATCGGGACCATCGGGATCTTCCACACTGTTCGGAGTTCAAAGCGATGTCCCCATATGCTCGGAAGGATTATGTGCAGAAAAATCGGTTTTGTTTCTTTTGCCTCGAACCACATGGATATAAATATTGTAATCGGGTTCCTAACTGTGCATCGTGTGGGAGTAGGAAACATCATCCCTAATTGTGTTTCAATCGGTCGGGCTCTCATCAGGGCCACCCTAACCAGCGACGTTCGGCTGAGCGGTCACCGGCCCGTACGGGCGGGGGTCATATTGCTTCAGATCCACCACGGCCACACCGTGGTTCTCCTTCACGGTCGCACCGTGACTCGCCTTCTCGGTCTGGACGAAGAGTGAATCCGTCTCACACTCAACCTCCGTCTCCTCATCAGGCTCAACAGCGGAGAGAGTATGACCAAGATGAGGGTCAGGTTCGTGATGGTCATGACCAACGTCGTCATGGCGAAAGAGATACTGCCCGTCATCAGGACCAGCAGTATACTAGACCATAGGATACGGTTTCTCTCGGTCATACTGCCCCGGGGCTACTTCCAGTAACAGTGCTACTGCCCACGGCTTTAGTAAAAGTTTATTTTAATTCAGATTTAGATAATGGTATTGAAGTTCGGGCGTTACTGGATGTAGGCTCGCAGGGGTCGTTAATAACTTCGGATTTAGCTCGCAGGCTAGGATTACGGCTAGAGCCATCGGACAACCATATTCGGGGTATTGGTAATACAAAAGCTATCGGTATTTGTGGGAAGGGTTCGTTGACCTTCTCTCCGGTTACTAAGCGGTTTCCTATGGTTACCACTCCGGTGGTTAGTATGAAAAATATAATCGGTCACATGCCTGCACTTAATTTAAATAATTCGGTTCTTCGGCTTACGGAGGGTTTAACTCTGGCAGATCCACATTTCGGTTGACCGGCACCTATCGATTTATTACTAGGTTCGGATGTTTTCGGCGCACTAGTAGGAGAAGATAAGATAGTATTACAGCCTGACGGGCTGACGGCTTATAATTCGGTTTTCGGTTATGTGTTGTTAGGCCCGGTGCTAGTGCAGCCGGCTGCCTCAACTCTAATAGATGATTCGGAGTTTTTTGGTGCGTCAATTTCGGATACCTTAGAGAAGTTTTGGAAGGTGGAAGAGCCACCCCAAGCGTGCCAGTCAAATCCATTAGACCAGGAGTGTGAGCTTCATTATAAAATTAATACGGTACGGTTGAATGACGGACGGTTAATGACTAAATTGCCATTTATATCATCGAGCCCGGTTTTAGGGGATTCCCGCGCCATTGCGGAGAAACGGTTTCCGGCGTTAGAACGTAGACTTAAGGCGAAGCCTGCCTTACGCGAAAAGTACGTAAACTTAATGCGGGAATATTTAAATCTCGGTCATAAGTCACTTTCAAAGTTTGACTTTCAATCTGGTCAGGAGTTCTACGTCATTCCTCATCATGCTGTAGGTACAGATAACGTGGGACAAGGAAATCAGTGGGAGTCTAGCGAGAGACTGGATTCGGTTCAAAATGGATTTATGTAATCTCAATCGGATCGCTGTTCCGCGATGTATGTTTCCCAAGTCAACGTGCCAAGTTTCGGTTCACGGATTTTGTGACGCGTCGGAATTAGGATACGCAGCAGTGGTCTACTTACGTACCATCACTGAGGACGGTTCTTCTTCGGTTCACCTGATCATGGCAAAGAGTAAGGTCGCTCCCATCAGATCTCGGCTCACCATTCCAAAGTTGGAATGTGTGGAGCCGTGCTCTTAGCTCAGCTCCTGCATCATGTTTGTCTTTGTTTGCAAAGAACCATGGATGTCTCGGAGGTTTACGGATGGATGGACAGCTCCATTGTCCTGTCGTGGCTTAAAACGCCACCTCATAATCTACAGGTATTTGAAGCGAATCGCGTGTCACAATTACAGAACTTCGGCGAGGAAATAGATACTCTGCGGAATAATCGAAGGCTTAAGGACCACTGGAAACGCCTAACCCCCTTCCTAGACTCTAAGGTGTTGCTTCGGGTAGGTGGTAGACTACATAATTCGGACTTACCCTATGATTCGCGACATCCGTTAGTGGTTCCTAAACCGGGTCACTTTGTAACTATTTTGATTCGGGATTTACATTTAAAAAATGCACATGTCGGTCCAAATACGTTGTTAGGTATTCTGCAACGCAAATATTGGGTATTATCGGCTCGACGAGCGGTTAATAAGGTCACCACTAACTGCATACCGTGTTACAAACTGAAGGGATCTACCACTCAACCGTTAATGGGTAATTTGCCTCGCGATCGGGTTGTAGCAGCCAGACCTTTTGAAGGTGTTGGCACAGATTTTGCAGGGCCGTTCCTTGTGAAATCACATAAACTGCGGAAACCGAAAATCACAAAGGTCTATCTATGCGTTTTGGTTTGTTTGGCCACTAAGAGTGTCCATCTGGAAGTAGTCTCGGAACTTTCCACAGAAGCTTTTATAGCAGCTCTTTCTCGGTTTGTGTCTAGGCGTGGGCTGCCTACTATCATTCGGTCGGATTGCGGTACCAACTTCAAGGGTGCTAACAATTATTTACGAGAAGTTCAAAGTTTTTTGACTGAGAATCAAAGAACAATCGGTCATGAGTTAGCTTGTCGTGGAATTTCGTGGATATTTGACCCCCCAGCATGCCCTTCATGGGGAGGTTTGTTCGAGTCAGCTGTGAAGTCAGCCAAGACTCATCTCAAACGGGTAATCGGAGAGACCATTCTCACTTTCGAGGAGTTAAGTACCGTATTTTGCAAAATAGAGGCCGTTTTAACCTCGCGACCTCTGTGTCCCCTTTCTTCGGATCCTAACGACCCAGAGGTTCTAACTCCGGGTCATTTTCTAATCGGTCAGCCTTTAAATGGCGTTCCTGAATTCCCCCTCCAAGAGGAGAAACTGCATCGGTTAACTCGGTTCCAGCTGTTACAGCAAATTTCACAAAGATTTTGGCATCGTTGGCATTTGGAGTATCTCCATACTCTACAGCAGAGAGCAGGGCTGCCAGATCGTATATTTGGATACAAAATTTGTATAATTGGACGGTGTATTGTATCCATGATCGATCATTTCGTATAATTCGATATGCTGTGTTAGTTTAGTTTTAAGAAATTATGAAGAAAAATCGATTTATAGAATTTTTCTGTGTAATGCGATCAAATTTCGTATAATCGCAGGTACTAAACCGTATAGCCGCGATTTGTTTGCTGGCAGCCCTGGCAGAGAGTCAAGTGGAATGACCCTGCTGCCCCTCCCAAGGTGGGAGATTTGGTTCTATTAAAGGAGGAAAACGCCCCTCCTCTACATTGGCGTCGTGGACGTATCGTCCAGTTGTACCCAGGCAAGGATGGTACGGTTCGGGTTGCTGACGTTAAGTTGGCTCAAGGCACGGTCTTACAACGAGCGATTGCCAAGCTTTCTCGGCTGCCTGTGGATTAGGCTTCGGTTTCTTCTATTCGGATTGTTTCGGGATTAAGCCATTGGAAATGGCTTGGGCGGGGGAATGTTCGGTTTTCAACCTTGATAGGAAAATACACCTCTCAGTGTATCCTTCAGAAATACTCTTCTGACCTGTCAAGGTGACAGTTCTAAAGCTCTCGAGATTCGGTCGGCACGCGCTGAGTTCTCCTGCGCATATTAAAATACTAAAAGTACGGTTTTCGGGCTATATCGGATTTATAAACATACACACACACACCCATACACCAACTCAAAGGTGGATCGAGCTGAAGAGCGCCGTGGATGCAAGCAGGGCCCTGCGAGAAGCGACGCAGTGAAAGCCAGGTACACTTTCTTCACAGTATTATATCTATGTATTTATCCCTGTCCAACTCTGCCTAGCGCAGATCCATACAGAATGGAATTTCTTTTCGTCCATTGTTGTTTGTCTACTATAAAAGTGCGCAGGTTTCTCACCCTCATCAGTTACTTGCATCAGTATACCGGCTATACCCTCCCTACTGGCATCTGTATACAAGATGTTTTCTCTATTCGGGTCAAAAATTGTCAAGATACTATTAGAGGTAGGTTTGTTTTTAAGCTCCCGAAATGTACTTTCATGAACTGAATTCCATTCCCAAACAGAGTCTTTTTTTAAAAGTTTTGTCAATGGGGCCATAATAATGGCACAATTTTGAATAAACTTCCTGAAATAACCAATGAGGCCTAGGAATTGTCTAAGTTGGTGAACCGATTTAGGGACGGGAAAATTATGGACGGCCTCTAATTTAGTTTCGTTTGGCATAACGCAACCTGGTTTGATTTTATACCCCAAAAACTCTATTTCACTCTTAAAAAAATGTCATTTTTTTAAGTTCAGAGTCAATCCGTTACCTTTTAATATTTTTAGCACCCTCTCCAATAATTTTAA
Organism: Archips xylosteana; assembly: GCA_947563465.1. Taxonomy (NCBI): domain Eukaryota; kingdom Metazoa; phylum Arthropoda; class Insecta; order Lepidoptera; family Tortricidae; genus Archips; species Archips xylosteana. Next base: position 1,074,653 of record OX387354.1, read on the forward strand.
ATTTTCATCGACCGTTTCAGAAACTAAATAAACGTCATCTAAGTATACAATAACGTTTTCAAATCTCAAGTTACCCAAAGTTTTATTCATCATTTGTTGAAAACAAGAAGGTGCGTTTGCCAAACCAAACGGGAGCCTAAGGAACTCGTAATGACCGTCCTCGGTAATAAACGCGGTCTTCGGTATGGATTCTTCATTCATCATGATCTGATAGTACCCACTTTTCAAGTCTAGACTGGTAAAACATTTATGGCTTTGAAGCCTGTCTACTAGCTCCTCGATTCGTGGCATCGGGTATTTGTCTTTTACTGTTACTTTATTCAGAGCACGGAAATTAATGCGGAGCCTTTTCTCACCATTTTTTTTATTGACAAGCAACGCCGGGCTTGCATACGGCGAATTACTTTCGCGTATAATTTTGTTTTGTAGAAGTTCATTAACTGTTTCGCGAATTATTTTCCGGTCTGGGATAGAGGCTCGAAACGGTCTGCATTGAATTGGTTGAGGATTAGTTACATTAATTACCATTTCATGGTTATTTACCTTCCCCAAATCTTTAATACTCGATGCCACACAACCATTATATTTTGCGAAAAGCGCTATCAACTCACTTCGGTTGGAATCCGCATCAAGTTCGAAATCGGTCACATTACTACAGAATTCGGCGAACGAAGTGGCGTAATCAAACCTAAATAGATCTCCTACCCGCGAATACATTATATCGCGGCGCTCAGTTACATTCCTTCCAATTAGTATTTCACAATCGGCTAAATCGTCTATAATGTAAAAGTCAACTTTTGACAAACATACGCAATCGATTTTCAGATCAACTGTCACTTTGTGTGTAACCAATTTCAAACTTTGTTTAGAAAAACCTTGCAAAGAAACCGGTGAAGGTAAGGGAATACTTTCGAACCCACAATTATCTTTTAAAAATTCTGACATTAATGAACAACTACTTCCGGTATCTATAAATGCTTCATGTTCAAAGTCATTGACGAGAATACTTTTCATAAATTTATTTCGAGGATTTAAGGTCGAAATAAATTTAGTTTCTTGTTTTTCTGATTTTACTGCGTTCTTTTTATGATAACAAACAGATTGTAAATGACCTTGTTTACCACAATATTCGCATTTATTATTTTCACATTGACTTTTTTTGTGATTACCCCCACAAATATAACACTTGATCTGCTTGCGTTGTTGATGTACTTGATCCGTGACTTGGGAAGTGTTATGAAGAACTGACTGTCCGGATGTATTACCCTGGGTAGTAGGTATAGGAGTTGGAGATAGCTGAGTAACGGTTTTTGGTTGGACCTCACGCGTCGTTACGCCTATTTGTTTAATGACTTTAGTTTTATACGTACGTCCGTGTAAGAAGCTCGCTAAACTATCACACGTCGTAAAATTACTACTTTCAATAGACGCTCCTATTGTACTTTCGCTTATATTACCGACAATAATCGATATAATGTCCTGCTCAGAGAATTTAAGCGACAATCTATCTATTTTACATTTCTGTATAAAGTAAAACTCATATAACGATTGGTTATCGCTCGGTTTTCTCTCGATAATTTCTTTTAAGAGCTCAAACATATTGCGACGTATTTGGAAACTAGAAAATAATTTTTGCTTCCAGTCTACCCATTTCCATGACGGCCAAGTACCGTCAGTACGTAAAAGTGAGTCGTACTATACTTTTGCGGAACCTTTCAGCTTATTGAGGGCTTGTTACCGGATAATTTCATCGGACCAAGAGCATGTCTTAGCGTAGGTCATGATAATATTAAGCCATGCACATATATCATCTCTCAACGGGTCAAATTCGGGAATTATATTGTTTAAAGTAGAAACGTTACTTGTACTCACAGTTGCGGTATCATTTTTTGATACCTTCTTCCTCGGTGGAGGTGACGGAGTCCTGGAGCTACTATCAGTGGTCGAGCTTGAACTTGAGCGATGTTGCCTTCGTTTCTTTGGGCGTTTATTATGCTTGTTTCGCTTACCCATTTCGATCAAAAGTGCGTGGGTATCCCACTTCTGATGTTAACGGAGCTATTACAAGAAATAATAACAGCACGAGAACAACTGAAAGCGTAGCTTTAATTATGACAATTATTACAATCTCAATACTTGAATAGATTTATGTTTAGTAGATCGCGGCAGACAGAAGAAAGAGCCTCCGGCGGCTCGGCGATCCTTTTTATGCCCTCGTGTTGCCCCTCTAGGTCACTCGAGTGATAGTAGGGCGTAGCTGTTGCGTCAACCTCGATAGATGGCGCTGCAAGCTGCACCACTGTCCTGTTTGTAGCGAGTCACGTGACTCGCTTTTCCCACTGGCAGAGACGGTTGCCAACAAAACATAAAATGTTTTTAATATAATGCACCACTAGCGCCATCTAGCAATCATTAGGGAAAATAATCTATTATTTAAAACAGCGCCATCTAGAGGCGTAAGGGAACACTGCATTGGGACAAAGGTTACAAACTTAAATATTCCTCTGAAAATTTCAATTGCTAAAAATAATCAATTTATTTCAGGTACAAAAAGGGGAACTCTGCACGTCACTAGCAACATGGGCATTAAAGGAGTTTTGGAGGACGTGCTCTTCTGTCCAGATGTCCCGTACAATCTACTGTTAGTCTCCAAAATGCAACGCGCCGGCTTGACAATTGTTTTTGATCAACAAGGTGCCCAGATATGCAAAGATAGTAAAGTAATCATGCGAGGTAGGTCAACTAATAATCTCATTGCTTTAGATTTTGATGCAACTGTAAACATATGTAGTAACTCGGTTTCCCAAGTATGCAAAAATAACAAAAGTGATTATATGTTGTGGCATCAACGTTTAGGCCACATTAGTAAAAATAAATTTTTAGAATTAAAAAATAATGATATGTTTAACGACATTAATCAAATTAAAAAAATAACACCTACAGATGATCTGTGAGAGGCGTGCATAAATGGGAAACAGAGTAGATTGCCATTTAATCTAACTAAAGATAATAAAGTCATATAAAACGGCCATTGTTTATAGTACATTCCGATGTCTGTGGGCCTATCACTCCTCCAACCGTTGACAATAAGAACTATTTTGTGTTATTCGTCGATCAGTTTACTCATTACTGTGTTACGTATTTATTAACATACAAGTCTGATGTTTTCGCGGCCTTCAAAGATTTCGTAGCAAAGAGTGAAGCACACTTCGATACGAAATTAGAAAATTTGTATGGCGATAACGGTGGTGAGTACGAGTACTTATCCACTGAAATGAAAGCCTATTGTGTCGAAAAAGGTATCACTTACCATCTAACGCTTCCCCGAACTCCACAATTAAATGGTGTTTCAGAGAGAATGGTCAGAAGTACCACCGAGAAAGCTCGTTCTATGTTAAAGGGTGCTAAACTAAATACACATTTCTGGGGCGAAGCAGTTTTAACAGCTGTTTACATAATAAATATAACGCCAACTAAAGCTATCCCATTTTCAAAAACACCATTTGAAATGTGGCATGACAAAAAACCATTATTAAAGTATTTAAAAGTGTTTGGTTCTACAGTTTATGTCCATAGCAAAACAATTAAAGCCAAATTTGATGATAAATTATGTGTTGAGTTCTTGGCGTTGTTTACTCTTAGCGAATTTATAAATCGTAAAATTTGATGTTTTTTGGGAAGTTGAATGAAAAGCTCAGATATACGTGTGTTAGCTCCAATAATTATTTTCGAACAGTTTTTACATAAATCAAGGATAAGGGGTAGAGGGCACAGAGAAGACAGTGACGTAGGCGTGACGTAGCTATATCACGACATCAAGCGACGTTCCTATTGGCCACACATGACGCGATTTATTTGCGGTTCTGTAGATCCTCGCTAGATGGCGCTGCAGGTCTGAACATCATGGAAAAGCATACTTATGGGTTATGTACCAAATGGCTATAAAGTTTGGAACCCAATATGCGAAAAGTATGTTGTGTTCAGAGACGTAATAGTGGACGAGACTGATTTTGTTCAGTCCAGGCCTTTAGCGCCTGAAGGGAATGTTGAAAATTCTCATATTGAAACTGATAAGCCTAAATCAGTACCAATAAAGTCCAGAATATCTGACAACAACAAATCAGATATAAGTAAATCTGGGGACCATCAATGTCCAAATAAAATTCGAAAAATAAACCATGATTCATCCAAATTTGACATAACAAATGAAGTGTCATCGCAATTAAATGACACAGAATGCACAAAAGTAGATACTGAACTTAGACGGAGTGATAGGCTCAAAGGTCGTCCCCCTATGACTTGCCTCGTCGTGACATAAACTGGTTTAGAGCTTGGAGGTATGCATTAGTGGTGAGATCACTCACAAGCTCCAAATGTATGGCTCGCGTAATAAAACAAATAAATAAGCAAATATAGGCCTTAACAGTTTGAGCGCCTCTGCCTTTGCGGGTTAATATGAAAACTGGCCCAGCATAATCAACCCCACATTTATTAAACGGGTAGGTAGGGGTTATTCTTTCTGCGGGTAGATTTCCCATCAGTGGCGTGAGAGTTTTCCCTCTTAATCGTTTGCATATTATGCAATTGTGCACGACCTATCGCGCTATATTTCTACCGCCAATGGGCCACCACTTATTGCGTACGTTAAACAATAACATTTGAGGTGGAGCATGTAGTAGTTTTTCATGCTCACAGCGAAACAACAAAATTGAAAAGTGATGTGTGCTCTCGATTAAAATCGGGTGTTTTTTCTCAAATGAAAAGTGTGTAGAATTTTCAAAGCGACCGCCAACGCGAATAATATTATCATTTCCTATGAACAGTGTTAATTTACTCAAGCTGTGTTTAGGATTTAATGACTGTTTATTAACTAACTAGCTTTTGCCCGCGGCTTCGCTCGCGTGTACCAAGAGTATTCCAAAGAACCAAGATATCAAGCAAGCAAGCATACGGGCAAGCAAGCAAGCATGCAAGCATGCCAGCAAGCATGCAAGCAAGATGCAAGCAAGCATGCATGCACGCAAGCAAGCAAGCGTGCAAGAAAGCGTTCAAGTAAGCGTGCAAGCAAGCGTGCAAGCAAGCCCGACTACAGGTAGATACGGTCCTTTACAGTATTTCTTTATATTTTTGTACAATGTTTTTCGCTAATTCGGAAGCGGGCACTAAAATAACCAGGCTTGTTAATAATATAAAACCTATTATTACTATCCCCTGTCCTGCATTAGGTATAATTCAATGTTTTCTTACCTTCTACGGAAACTTGAGTAACTGGAAGCGATATGTACCTACTTAGCATTGATATTATACATATTATATATAGTATTTTGTTAAAGTGTTGTGTGACCTAACCGTTAAAAAGTTATACCTTCCATCATCAGCTCATCTGAATAACCAGAAAGAATACATCTAAAGGTATATACTTGCATATGATATTTAAAGAAACTTCCTATAACTCCTAACCGTTAAGGAGTTTAACCTTCCATCATCAGCTCACCTGGATAACCTGAAATAATACAACTATCGGACTATACGTACCTGTAATATTTAAAAAAATATCCTCAACTCCTAACCGTTAAGGAGTTTTACCTTCCATCATCAGCTCATCAACATGAGATGATGTCTACCAGACGCAAACACTTAAATAGCTTGAGAAAATATATGAAAAACGTAATGTGTGTCTACAAAATTTAAGGGTTGCCCTCGATTTCCCTGAGATCCCGTCACCAGATCCTGATTTGGTGACAATGGGACCATCTTAGGAGTACCTATATTATATTCTTACGAATAAAAAAATAATTTTCATAATCGGTCCACAATTGACCGAGAAATCGGTGAACATACCTCCTCCTTTTTTTGAAGTCGGTTAAAGAGCCCTTTGCGGCCTACTCACAGTATAAACTTAATTTTGAAATTTTAGCTTTCTACAACCAGTACAACGCAAAATCCCGTTTTTTCCCGTTCCCGTAAGAATTTCGGGAAATGCTTTCTTAATGCTCCCTTACACTCCCCAAGAAACCCACTTGCCAAATTTCAACTTTCTATGACCAGTAAAACGAAAAATCCCGTTTTTCCCGTTCCCGTGGGAATTTTGGAAAGTCCTCTCTCAATGCTTCTCTACACTCCCCACGCAACCTACATGCTGAATTTCAGCTTTCTACGACCAGTAAAATGAATGATCCCGTTTTCTCCCGTTCCCGTGGGAATTTTGAAAAGTCCTCTCTCAATCCTCTTCTACATTCACCAAGCAACCTACATGCCGAATGTCAGCTTTCTACGACCAGTAGAACGAAAAATCTCGTTTTTTCCTTATCCCGTGGGAATTTTCGAAAATCCTTGAAACAATTTTTTACTATTATAATTACCTACTTCTATGCCAAATTTGAAGAGTCTAATAATTATAGTTCATAGGATCCCGTTGAACTGAATATATAAATCCCGTTTTCTCCTTATCCCGTAGGAATTTTGAGAAATCCTGAAATTAATGTTTTAACTAATGTAATACCTACTTGTGTATCAAATTTGAAGAGTCTAGTTATTATAGTTACTGAGATACGGTCACTCGGAATCGAATCTATAAATCCCGTTTTTTCCCGTTCCCGTGGGAATTCCCGAAAATCCTTCCTTAGTGGATGCCTGCATTGTATAAGGAATCTATGTGCAAAATTTCAAGTCTCTAGGTCCAGTGGTTTGGGCTGTGCGTTGATATATCAACAGTCAGTCAGTCAGTCAGTCAGTCAGTCAGTTTAGAATTTTATATATATAGATAACTTGTAGACATCCGGAAACGATTCGAGCTGAGAAAATCTGGTTAATAAAGTGGTTGATTCGTTAATTTCCTCAATACTGATACTGCCGGTACGCTTATTGTTTTTATGGTGCGAATTATAACCACTTGACAGTCCGACGATACCATGGTATCCAAAACCAATATGCGTCAACCCGTCCGCGGATACCTTAGTATCGTAAAAGGTGGAGGAAGGAATAGTTGATTTAAATGCCATCTAGTAGAAATACGCGGCATTATTTACAAAATGTATTGATGCACAAACGTAGCCTGACTAAATTGTTTGCCCTAAAAAATATAGATTGCAGTAGTGGCGGGCTGCTTGTCGGTTAAAAAAAATAGTACATTACTGCAGAGGCCGGGACTTAAGGGGTTGCCGGCCGAGTATCTAAGTTGATACGAGGCCGGCAACCCCTGTTCCGGCCGAGGCTTGTATAGTGCTTTTCTCAAACATGCACCATCACCATCATCATCATCATCATCATCATCATCATCATCATCATCATCATCATCGTCGTCATCATCATGATGGTGATGGTGATGATGATGATGATGATGATGATGGTGGTGATGGTGATGATGATGATGACGATTATGATGGTGGTGATGGTGATGATGATGATGGTGATGAATGATGATGATGAAGATGGTGATTGATGATGATGATGGTGATGATGATGAATGATGATGATGGTGATGATGGTGATGATGGTGATGATGGTGATGATGATGATGGTGATGATGATGATGGTGATAATGATGATGATGATGATGATGGTGATGATGATGATGATGATGGTGATGATGATGATGATGATGATGATGATGGTGATGAATGATGATGATGATGATGATGATGATGATGGTGATGATGATGATGGTGATTGATGATGATGATGATGATGATGATGGTGATGAATGATGATGATGGTGATAATGATGATGATGATGATGATGGTGATGATGGTGATGAATGATAATGATGAAGATGGTGATGATGATGATGATGGTGATGAATGATGATGATGGTGATGATGATGATGGTGATGATGATGATGATGGTGATGATGATGATGGTGATAGTGATGATGATGATGGTGATGATGATGGTGATGATGATGATGATGTTAATGATGATGGTGATGAATGATGATGATGGTGATGATGATGATGGTGATAATGATGATGATGATGGTGATGATGATGATGATGGTGATGAATGAATGATGATGATGATGGTGGTGATGATGGTGATGATGATGATATTGATGATGATGATGATGATGATGGCGATGATGATGATGATGGTGATGAATGATGATAATGATGGTGATGATGGTGATGATGATGATGATGATGATGATGATGGTGATTGATGATGATGATGATGATGGTGATGGTGATGAATGATGATAATGATGGTGATGATGATGATGATGGTGATGATGTTGATGATGACGATGATGATGATGATGATAATAATGGTGATGATGGTGATGATGATGTTGATGGTGAAATATTTCTCTAGGCAGATCACCAACCATCACCATCTTACCTTACCTTAAATAAGCGTAGTGGCAGAATGTCATAATGAACCAAAACGCAAAATATTGCTTATAGTTTTTTTTTTAAATGGCTGAATGCTATGATGCCATAGACCTATAAACATCATGGTGCTGTGTGACATGAAACAATAGACGATCGCATTGCCGGCCTAGGCCTGCAACGGTGTATTTTGAAGCCTGTTTTAACGAACACAACGTAAACATTACATAGCATGTTTGAGAAAAAACATTTCGCAGTGACCTGTGAATTCTGCGCGTGATTGTTTGTGTTTGTGGAGAACGTGCCGTTATGTCGAAAGTATTTCACATGTATTACATAGTTTTGAGGGTTATTGTGCATAAAAATGACCAGAAATGTTTATTTTCTATGATTCCGTCTTAAATTTACTGAATGTGAGTGTAAATACAGTGTAATTTCAATTTAAAACAGCGAGGTTTTTTTTGAGCTGTGACTGTGAAGATTTATAGCCAATTTTTTAGTAATTTGACGCCCTGAATACTGAAATATACAATAAATATTGACGATTGGTTTATGAAGATTAGATTAATAAACTTTTATTTGGGAAATATGTCACACTCGCCAAGGATTCATCAAAACATTTACGGTGCTCCTCAGGTTTTGTGCTGTGGATGGTTGAGTATCCATGGACATTTGAAAATAAATCTGAAATAAGGGTTTGTACAAACTATTTCTCGTGTGGCTTGATTATTCGGTGTTAGGTATTATTGTTTCTGTCGTATGCATTTTTTAAGTTTTTGCTATTGTCACAGTTTAGGTACAGGTCTTGAGGAGAGGAATTAAACCATAAAAACAAGTCTAGACGTTTATTAGGAACGCTAAAACTGTGAGCAAGCAAGAGACTAGAGGGTCGTAGGTTTTAAGCACTTGAGTGGGATACGCTTTCCCCGGACAGACACTGCCCTGGATTCAGGAGACCGTAGGACGCGCTGCGGGCGTCGCAGGTGGATCTTCAAGGAAGTTTGCTGTGTTGCAGAGCTGAGGCCAGGGTGCTTCAGGGCTCGGAGTGTGCTGGTGGTGTAGTGCCAAGAGGCGGAGACTGCAGTATCGTTCGGGCGGTTTAACCCCGACTTGGTTGCCCAATAAACGGGCAGAGTATCCACAGGACTGTTTTATTTGGTAGTATAGGTAGACTGTTTTCTTGACAGTGGTATTCAGATTCAAAAATGTCCCAAATTTTTGACGGCACTGGGTTTTAAAGACAAAATTAGGTCACGCCCCTCGAGATAACGCTAACCGTAATTTGTGTGATGTGTTTTGACAGTTCGTGCCACAGAGAAGACTCTGCGCAACAAAACGATGTACTTCATTTATTAAGCTTTCCTCATTATTTAATTAATTAAATATTTAGGACAGACAAGGCTCAGATTTTGTCCGTATTTACTTAATTATATTAAATAAATACGCCCAAAAATCATAGCAGCGGAAAGTTTGATAATAGCGCCATCTAGTGCTCACGGGGAAAGGCTCGTTGCATTGAATCGAACTAACTTCGTTAGGATATCGGTAATTAAGTCCAAAAACAAAACCAAAGAATTATATTGTCCCAATTGCATTGTGACAGTACCTCCCTCTCCGCGGAGGATTTTTTCGTCTTAGCGAAAAAATCCGCCTGAGAAAAATCCCTAACGTAACACATACAAAATAACCTATCAATCCTATCATACTTCCTAACATACTTCATTCATTCAACCTAACACAGGCAGGTCTGCCGTTTAAGACACTGCAAGACCCTACGCTACGAGAAAATGGCGAGATGGTAAAGAGGTAGTTATTAGGAGACACAGCCGCCAATCTAGACAAGGGTTGCCAACCGCCCTTATAGGATTATCCAGCACTACGCGCAAGGTTTAGCTGCCTGGCCGCGCAACGCTAGATATAGCTTTCATTAGGCATTTTTAAGGAGTTGAAATTAGTAAAGACCGCTCCGGCAAAGGCTTTGGATTAAGACTAGCATTGGTAGTGAAGTAATTGTGTCGACCTAAGGAACTAGTGTACGTAAACAAAGCAACTAGAATTTTTATAACTTAGAGATAAATAATATTAAACACGGGAACCATGTGTATAGTTTATTCCTAACACGCGGCTAGTAAATGTTAAATTTAAGTAGTTAACTATAATTAGTGCGTCACACTCTGTCGAGGTAGACGCTAAGGTAGTCACAACGATCACGAACGAGTCGATGCGTTTTTATTTTAAAACTAGATTTAATCATACAGAAGAGTATTTTACGAGTAGGCGCAAAATATTAATAAGTAACGTTAAGTCGTTGACCTTGCTATGCAGTAGCGTTGTTTAAGGTAAACAAACTTGACGATACGATTGAGAACATAAAACAGGGTAGTTAGCGCAGCGCGACAATTACTGCCACCCTCTTTTTTAACTTAAGGTATCATGGACCGAGCCCACGACATTAACGTAATAAGAGTGCAACGTTGTTACAATAATAAAAGTACATTTTATAGTTATGATGAAAATTAAGTCTTCTGTGTAGGAATAGTACTAATTGTTGCTAAATCGTTCTTAACGAGGTTATTTATTCGTACGTTATTTAAAGGTTATGTTGAAGTTTATTACTATTTATTGCCTGGAGTTAATTTCAGATCCTTTATGTGCCATACGCCTAAATCCTTGCCAGACATATCTTGTAGTTCAAATATTAACGGTGACCTTTTCTTGGAAATACGGCATTTCATAAATTTAGGTGCAAGTTTTTTACAGAAATACTGCGATTTATCACTTAAATAAAAGGTTCGCTTCCATACAATGTCTCCTACTTCAAAGTTTGCAGGCTTACGTCGTAAGTTATAGCGACGCACATTCTTTTGGTGCGCGTAGTATAATGAATGTTGCACTTTGTCGAATATATTAGTGAGGAAACCTGCATTCTGAGCGTAGACATCGCGTGGTAGGTAAAATAATAAATATACTAATAATAAGAAATAATAATAATAGGAAATTTCGAAGCCTGTTTCTGGAATATCGCTCGTGAGCATAGATGGCGTTAGCTTAAATATTTGTTTACGTAATTGTTGCACAGAATCTGCGGGTGTAGAACCACGAATTAAGACTTCATAAGTTAGCTCACTCTTTTGAAGTGACAAATACTTGATTTCGTACATATTAGATATTTAGATTAAGTGATAGCGTTGAAGTTAATAATTAGCTGATAATGAAATTTAGAAAAATAACAAATTATAAGGCGCGTGCCAAGCGACATTTTATAAAAAGAATGTAGTACTGTACTGAAGTTAAATTTAGTAAAAAAACAGTCTTAACGATACTTTGTGATAGTGATCGTTAAAATTTAAGGTATAGTTTTAGGTGATTAAGTAAAATGCCTACTGGGGTAGTCTCCACTAGCAAATATCAAGTAATTTGACTATTCCGTACGTTACAAACAAGGAGTAATCTAAGTATGTACCTTCCCACTCAATTATATCCTCGCAGTAGATAGAAGTTAAAGAAAAATAAGTAGAGTAGTGTTGCCTTTATTTATTTTAGAACGATTTGGATGAAATTTAGCATGCAGTGGTTGTAGGTTAAATAACCGTTGGTTATTAACTTCCGATTTTGTATGAAATTTTCCGTTGTAGAATAACGGTTGGCAGTTAAGTTTAAAATTAGGTAGGTAGTTCAATTTAAAATTGGGTAGTTAAATTTGAAAAAACGTTACAAATTTAAAAAAAAAAACGTTGAGATGACAACCACTGGGCAACGAAATGCCCTTTATTCGCCTCTTACGAAACCTAGGTGCAAAAGGGTGGCACTATTCTTAACCGGAACCACACGGTGATTAGAAAAGTGATAAAAAGAATATTACTTACTGCGAGACACAAGTAGTAGGAAAGTGCACAAAATACCAACACAACACCACAACGAATAAAACCAGAAAAAACGTTTCCCAACTCAAGACCACGTTAAGAGGCGCCACTTGTCACAGTTTAGGTATAGGTCTTGAGGAGAGGAATTAAACCATAAAAACAAGTCTAGACGTTTATTAGGAACGCTAAAACTGTGAGCAAGCAAGAGACTAGAGGGTCGTAGGTTTTAAGCACTTGAGTGGGATACGCTTTCCCCGGACAGACACTGCCCTGGATTCAGGAGACCGTAGGACGCGCTGCGGGCGTCGCAGGTGGATCTTCAAGGAAGTTTGCTGTGTTGCAGAGCTGAGGCCAGGGTGCTTCAGGGCTCGGAGTGTGCTGGTGGTGTAGTGCCAAGAGGCGGAGACTGCAGTATCGTTCGGGCGGTTTAACCCCGACTTGGTTGCCCTGGAATTTGGTTAATGTCAACAGGGGCCCGTACAATTGCTCTGTCCACCGGCCCAACGTCCATAACGGTCCCTGACCATAGGTCCGAATTTAAACGCTGGCTGTGTGGCAGAACAATCATACGGAATTTACAGAAAGAGAAGGATGAAGTTAAATGTAATACAAAAGAATAAAATGATTTAGTGAAAAGGAAAACTGTTCTTTTTTTTGAAATTTAAATTTGAACTAACTGAAACTGCCTAACGGTCTAAGAAGTTTAAATATAATTTACAATAAATGCAGACCGTTGGAGTTAGCTAGGTGAAGAAACAGGAGATAGTAATAGAATAATTTTGTAGAAATAAACAAATAAAATTAGACAAGGTAAAATGTTGATATTTGCTTTTGGAGAAAACTTACCAATAAACGGGCAGAGTATCCACAGGACTGTTTTATTTGGTAGTATAGGTAGACTGTTTTCTTGACAGTGGTATTCAGATTCAAAATGTCCCAAATTTTTGACGGCACTGGGTTTTAAAGACAAAATTAGGTCACGCCCCTCGAGATAACGCTAACCGTAATTTGTGTGATGTGTTTTGACAGTTCGAGCCACAGAGAAGACTCTGCGCAACAAAACGATGTACTTCATTTATTTAGCTTTCCTCATTATTTAATTAATTAAATATTTAGGACAGACAAGGCTCAGATTTTGTCCGTATTTACTTAATTATATTAAATAAATACGCCCAAAAATCATAGCAGCGGAAAGTTTGATAATAGCGCCATCTAGTGCTCACGGGGAAAGGCTCGTTGCATTGAATCGAACTAACTTCGTTAGGATATCGGTAATTAAGTCCAAAAACAAAACCAAAGAATTATATTGTCCCAATTGCATTGTGACAGAAGGTAAGAAAACATTGCATTATACCTAATGCAGGACAGGGGAAAGTAATAATAGGTTTTATATTATTAACAAGCCTGGTTATTTTAGTGCCCGCTTCCGAATTAGTGAAAAACATTGTATATAAAGAAATACTGTACAGGACCGTATCTACCTGAAGTTTAGTCGGGCTTGCTTGCACGCTTGCTTGCACGCTTACTTGCACGCTTTCTTGCACGCTTGCTTGCTTGCGTGCATGCTTACTTGCTTGATATCTTAGTTCTTTGGAATACTCATGGTACACGCGAGCGAAGCCGCGGGCAAAAGCTAGTAATAAAATAAATAAAGAAATTGATATTTATCCATTTACCTTATATAAGTTTTTTTGTATGTCAGTGTCGATAGAATCAAGATCTATATTGGATTTAGTAGTTTTACAATTATTGACGATTTGCGAAAAAAATAAAAGTTTATCCAAAGTCATGCTCAAACAAAACCCGTTATTTAAAATCTTACGTCCTATCAAGATATTACTGCCTAAAAAAAAAAGCATCCGGCAAAACAAGGAATGAAATTTCGGTAGCAAAATTATTTACTTCTACCCGACATAAAATTTGCAAAGTACTTTTTACATTTTTGTTGCCAATACCAATCAATGAAACCACATTGTCAATTCGTTTGCCTCTAAACTTAGTTGCAAAACACTCTTTCATCAACGAGCACTCAGCTCCCGAGTCAAAATGAAATTTGAAAGACTCACCCGAGTAATTTAACGTTCCGGTTGGGGACTAAACCTCATATAGGTTGGCATGCTTCTCCGCCGGGGTTGCGACGCTGGTCACGTTGGTTGTGCAGCGGCTGGCGATGTGACCCTGGGTCCCACATTTGTAGCAAACCACAGCGCTGCCTCCAGGTTGTTGCCGCTGACCTGTACTCGTCGCGGCCGGAGCAGGAGGTGGTTTCTTCGCTTCAATCTTCTTAGTATGGCAATCCGCTTGTTTATGTCCGAGTTTGCCACAGGCATGGCACTTGATCTTCGTTTTTCTCATTACGAATTTCAATCGCACGATTTGATCCCGCTTCTGATGTCGTAGGGGCGTCAGGATTCTGGCTCGAACTTTCAGACATCTCGTGGGCTCAGCTGGGTATCGCGCAATGAATACTACGTTATTAATTGAATCACGATTTACTGTACTGATTACTCAAATTAGATTAAATACAAAGTTTAGGTAACACTAAGCAAAACGTGGGACAGTTCCGTGACGACGTGTTAGCTGCTTGGCGGCTCGTACAAGAGTGTCGCTGCCCGAAGCTGCTGGTAACGTCACGACTCTGTCGAAGTGCGCCAAAACCTATTTGTACCGCGTTCTCCGCTAGGCGGCGCACTTGCGTTCCGTTTAGTGTCCGTACTCATGACCGGCTACGACATACTTTACTTTTCTTACTCTTACTTAAAAACTGTTACCCACATTGGAAGAGCGGTGTCTCTTAGCACAGGTATCACGTATACTTAAAAAGAGGCACCAACCTTTGTTACTATGTATCCATAAGTGAATGAATAAACGATTTTTATTATTATTTATTTTATCTATATATATAAAAGAAGAAACTGACTGACTGACTGACTGACTGACTGACTGACTGACTGACTGACTGACTGACTGACATATCAACGCACAGCCCAAACCACTGGGCCTAGAGATTCAAAGCTAAAATTTCAAAATTCATAAGTTTATACTGTAAGTAGGCCGCAAAGGGCTCCTTAACCGACTTCAAAAAAAGGAGGAGGTTATGCATTCCACTTTATGTATTTTTTATGTAGGTGTATGTTCACCGATTTCTCGATAAATTGTGGACCGATTATAAAAATTAATTTTTTATTCGAAAGAATACAATATACTCCTGAGATGGTCCCATTGTCACAAAATCAGGATCTGATGACGGGATCTCAGGGAAATCGAGGGCAACCCTCAAATTTTGTAGGCACGCATTACGTTTTTCATATATTTTCTCAAGCTATTTAAGTGTTTGCGTCTGGTAGACATCATCTTATGTTGATGAGCTGATGATGGAAGGTAAAACTCCTTAACGGTTAGGAGTTGAGGATATTTTTTCAAATATTATAGGTACGTATAGACCAATAGTTGTATTCTTTCAGGTTATCCAGGTGAGCTGATGATGGAAGGTTAAACTCCTTAACGGTTAGAAGTTACAGGAAGTTTCTTTAAATATCATATGCACATATAGACCTTTAGTTGTATTCTTTCTGGTTATTCAGATGAGCTGATGATGGAAGGCATAACTCCTTAACGGTTAGGTCACACAACACTTTAACAAAATACTATATATAATATGTATAATATCAATGCTAAATAGGTACACATCGCTTCCAGTTACTCAAGTTTCCGTAGAAGGTAAGAAAACATTGAATTATACCTTATGCAGGAGAGGGGATAGTAATAATAAGTTTTTTATTATTGTATATAAAGAAAGTTTAGTCGGGCTTGCTTGCACGCTTGCTTGCACGCTTACTTGCACGCTTTCTTGCACGCTTGCTTGCTTCCGTGCATGCATGCTTGCTTGCATGCTTGCTTGCTTGCCTGTATGCTTGCTTGCTTGATATCTTGGTTCTTTGGAATACTCATGGTACACGCGAGCGAAGCCGCGGGCAAAAGCTAGTTATATATAAGAGAAGAAACTGACTGACTGACTGATTGACTGACTGACTGACATATCAACGCACAGCCCAAACCACTGGGCCTAGAGATTCCAAATTTGGCATGTAGGTTTCTAATAAGGTCTAGGGGTGCACTAAGAAAGGATTTTTCAAAATTCACTCCCTAAGGGGGTGAAAAGGGGGTCCAAAGTTTGTATAGGGAAACAAGATTAGTTCGACTATTTTATTCGAAACTTCACAGAAGTACTCCTAATGGTAAACGAGTAAACACGTGTTTCAGGTTTTTTGAGAATTCAACCCCTAAAAGGGGGGAAAGGGGTAACAAAGTCTGAAAATCAACAAGGGTGTTGTTTCTATGGTTTATCGGGTCGCTAGTTATGAAAACAACAACGGCGGATGTGGCGGACGTAAAATACCATCTCCCTGGATGGGGTTGAAATGTCTAATAAAACTAAATGACTGTTGATATATCAACGCACAGCCCAAACCACTGGACCTAGAGACTTGAAATTTTGCACATAGATACCTTATACAATTTAAGCATCCAGGATTTTTGGGAATTCCCACGGGGACGGGAAAAAACGGAATTTATATATTCGATTCCGAGTGACCCTATCTCATTAACTATAATAACTAGACTCTTCAAACTTGATACACAAGTAGGTATTACATTAGTTAAAACATTGATTTCAGGATTTTTCAAAATTCCCACGGGATAAGGAAAAAACGGGATTTTTCGCTTTACTGGTCGTAGAAAGCTGAAATTCGGCATCTAGGTTGCTTGGAGAGTGTAAAGGAGGGTTAAGAGAGGACTTTCCAAAATTCCCACGGGAACGGGAAAAAACAGGTTTTTTCGTTTTACTGGTCGTAGAAAGCTGAAATTCGGCATCTAGGTTGCTTGGAGAGTGTAGAGAAGGATTAAGAGCGGACTTTCCAAAATTCCCACGGGAACGGGAAAAAACAGGATTTTTCGTTTTACTGGTCGTAGAAAGCTGAAATTTGGCATGAAGGTTGCTTGGGAAGTGTAGAAGAGCATTAAGGGAGGACTATTTAAAATTCTTACGGGAACGAGAAAAACGGGATTTTTCATTTTACTGGTCGTAGAAAGCTGAAATTCGGCATGAGGTTGCTTGGGGAGTGTAGAGGAGCATTGAGAAAGGACTTTCCAAAATTCCTACGGGAACGGGAAAAAACGGGATTTTTCGTTTTACTGGCCGTAGAAAGCTAAAATTTGGCAAGTGGGTTTCTTGGAGAGTGTAGGGTAGTATTAAGAAAGAATTTCCTGAAATTCTTACGGGAACGGGAAAAACGGGATTTTTCATTTTACTGGTCGTAGAGAGCTGAAATTCGGCATGAGGTTGCTTGGGAAGTGTAGAGAAGCATTGAGAGAGGACTTTTCAAATTTCCCACGGGAACGGGAAAAAACGGGATTTTTTGTTTTACTGGCCGTAGAAAGCTGAAATTTGGCAAGTGAGTTTCCTGGGGAGTGTAGGGGAGTATTAAGAAACTATTTCCCGAAATTCTTACGTGAGTAAAGTAATTGTTTTAGTTCATTAATATGGACCTCCGCAAAGTAACGCCTGATTCAATAAATTCTTTTTTTTTGTTGCAGGCTAATTGATTCAAGCGACAAGTTTCTTCTCATCCGATATACCGCAGTGTCTCAAGTCAAAAGTCTTTGACCAGTGATGACTTATGGCACTGAGACGTGGCCGCTAACGATGGGTCTTATAAGGAAGCTCAAGGTCACTCAGAGGGCGATGGAGAGGGCTATGCTTGGAGTTTCTCTGCGGGATCGCATTAGAAATGATGAAATCCGCGCGAGAACTAAAGTCACGGACATAGCTCGAAGAATCGCTAGACTTAAGTGGCAGTGGGCAGGGCACATCGCCCGTAGAACTGACGGCCGATGGGGCCGAAAGGTTCTGGAGTGGCGTCCGCGGACCGTAAGACGCAGTGTAGGTAGGCCTCCAACAAGATGGAGCGACGACCTGGTGAAGGTAGCGGGAACGCATTGGATGCGGATGGCGCAGGGCCGATCTGTTTGGCGAGCCTTGGGGGAGGCCTATGTTCAGCAGTGGACGTCTTTTGGCTGAAATGATGATGATGATGATGACAAGTTTTTTTGTGGAAATACATTTGCTTTAAGCGACTAGTTTCATACATTTCGGTCACAGGCTACTTGCATTAAGCGACATCTATTTGTACATTACGGAGCAAGCTAAGTAATTCAACCAACCATCAGCTTTTGAAATAGAAAATGGAAAAAAGCTTTAAAAACCATTTGGCTTCCATGATGAGAAAGGAAAAACGGTTTAAGTCATTGCCACAGTATTTTTATATAGTTAAAGTCAAATGTGTTTAGATAATAGCTAATTTTTGTGTCGCTTCAGTCAGCAGTGGAGTGAAAAACAGCGTCCAAATCTATTTGCATCAAGCGACAAAAATTAGCTCTGATTGGCGTGAAACCCGGCTCAAACGACGCGGAAAAATTTGCTGATTCCGAATATGTATATGACTCAATATCGCCCATAGTGTCGCTTAACGCCATTAGCCTTTCACCCATCGAGGTGATGTTTCGCTGATTTAATTCCGGCCTCCCACAGTCCTCCCATTGAGGGGGCGCTTGGTGGGTTAAACCACTACTCGACATTCCTAAGCGACAACTCGCACCTTCAGGACTGTAGTGACCTAATCCAAAATTTTCAAGTTTTGAGTTATTGTCATAAAACGTCACTTTGAGACATTATTTATCCACTATTTAGTAAAACACAGACCTTTATAACTTAGAAAAGGGTAATCTTTATGATCGGTCTCTTTCACCCTGCCGCCTTTCTTCACCTCGGTTTAATTTGATACAGACTTGATCAGAGTTGCGCCGTCAGTGTTGTCAGAAAGTCACTGCGAGTTCAACATAAGAGTGACCTAAGGCTTATTAAATCTGTATGTGCCAGAACCTAAGGTAAATTAATCTTAATATATAAAAGAAGAAACTGACTGACTGACTGACATATCAACGCACAGCCGAAACCGCTGGGCCTAGAGATTTCAAATTTGGCACGTAGGTTCCTTATAAGGTCTAGGGGTGCATTAAGAAAGGATTTTTCAAAATTCATTCCCTAAGGGGGTGAAACGGGGGTCCAAAGTTTGTATGGGGAAACAAGATTAGTTCGACTATTTTACTCGAAACTTAACAGAAGTACTCCTAACGATAAATGATTAAACACATGTTTCAGGTTTTTTGGGAATTCAACCCCTAAAAGGGGGAAATGGGGGGACAAAGTCTGAAAATCAACATGGGTATTGTTTCTATGGTTTATCGGGTCACTGGTTACGAAAACAACAACGGTTTTAAAATCCGACGTGGCGGACGTAAAATACCATCTCCCTGGATGGGGTGCGATGGGGTTGAAATGTCTAAATAAACTAAATGACTGTTGATATATCAACGCACAGCCCAAACCACTGGACCTAGAGACTTGAAATTTTGCACATAGATACCTTATACAATGTAGACATCCACTAAGGAAGGATTTTTGGGAATTCTCACGGGAACGGGAAAAAACGGGATTTATATATTCGATTCCGAGTGACCCTATCTCAGTAACTATAATAACTAGACTCTTCAAATTTGATATACAAGTAGGTATTACATTAGTTTAAACATTAATTTCAGGATTTCTCAAAATTCCCACGGGATAAGGAGAAAACGGGATTTATATATTCAGTTCAACGGGATCCTATGAACTATAATTATTAGACTCTTCAAATTTGGCATAGAAGTAGGTAATTATAATAGTAAAAAATTGTTTTAAGGATTTTCGGAAATTCCCACGGGATAAGGAAAAAACGAGATTTTTCGTTTTACTGGTCGTAGAAGACTGAAATTCGGCATGTAGGTTGCTTGGGGAGTGTAGAGTAGAGAAGGATTGAGAGAGGGCTTTCCAAATTTCCCTCGGGAACGGAAAAAAGGGGATGTTTCGTTTTACTGGTCGTAGAAAGCTGAAATTCAGCATGTAGGTTGTTTGGGGAGGGTAGAGGAGCATTGAGAGAGAACTTTCCAAAATTCCCACGGGAACGGGAAAAAACGGGATTTTTCGTTTTACTGGTCGTAGAAAGCTAAAATTCGGCATGTAGGTTGCTTGGGGAGTGTAAGGAAGCATTGAAAGAGAACTTTCCAAAATTCCCACGGGAACGGGAAAAACGGGATTTTTCGTTTTAGTGGTCATAGAAAGCTGAAATTTGGCAAGTGGGTTCCTTGGGGAGTGTAGGGGAGCATTAAGAAAGCATTCTTACGGGAACGGGAAAAAACGGGATTTTGCGTTTTACTGGTTGTACAAAGCTAAAATTTCAAAATTCATAAGTTTATACTGTAAGTAGGCCGCAAAGGGCTCCTTAACCGACTTCAAAAAAAGGAGGAGGTTATGCATTCCACTTTATGTATTTTTTTATGTAGGTGTATGTATGTTCACCGATTTCTCGATCAATTGGGGACCGATAATAAAAATTATTTTTTTATTCGAAAGAATACAATATACTCCTGAGATGGTCCCATTGTCACAAAATCAGGATCTGATGACGGGATCTCAGGGAAATCGAGGGCAACCCTCAAATTTTGTAGGCACGCATTACGTTTTTCATATATTTTCTCAAGCTATTTAAGTGTTTGCGTCTGGTAGACATCATCTTATGTTGATGAGCTGATGATGGAAGGTAAAACTCCTTAACGGTTAGGAGTTGAGGATATTTTTTCAAATATTATAGGTACGTATAGACCAAAAGTTGTATTCTTTCAGGTTATCCAGGTGAGCTGATGATGGAAGGTTAAACTCCTTAACGGTTAGAAGTTACAGGAAGTTTCTTTAAATATCATATGCACATATAGACCTTTAGTTGTATTCTTTCTGGTTATTCAGATGAGCTGATGATGGAAGGTAAAACTCCTTAACGGTTAGGAGTTGAGGATATTTTTTCAAATATTATAGGTAAGTATATACCGATAGTCGTATTCTTTCAGGTTATCCAGGTGAGCTGATGTTGGAAGGTTAAACTCCTTAACGGTTAGGAGTTACAGGAAGTTTCTTTAAATATCATATGCACGTATAGACCTTTAGTTGTATTCTTTCTGGTTATTTAGATGAGCTGATGATGGAAGGTATAACTCCTTAACGGTTAGGTCACACAACACCTTAACAAGATACTATAATATGTATAATATCAATGCTAAGTAGGTACACAGCGCTTCCAGTTACTCAAGTTTCCGTAGAAGGTAAGAAAACATTGAATTATACCTAATGCAGGACAGGGGAAAGTAATAATAGGTTTTATATTATTGTATATAAAGAAAGTTTAGTCGGGCTTGCTTGCACGCTTGCTTGCACGCTTACTTGCACGCTTTCTTGCACGCTTGCTTGCTTCCGTGCATGCATGCTTGCTTGCATGCTTGCTTGCTTGCCTGTATGCTTGCTTGCTTGATATCTTGGTTCTTTGGAATACTCATGGTACACGCGAGCGAAGCCGCGGGCAAAAGCTAGTTGTTTATATTTTGAATCAAATAAGGACCTTTTAGTAGTTCAATCTACCTTACAGTATAATTTTATTATACATTTATGGCTTATTTGGTATTGAGTCATTATTTAACTGAAATCTTGGATTATTTTAGGACACAATCTGTAAATAGTGTCTTATATATTAAAAAATATGCCTTTAACAAGAACGCATTGCATTTTGGGACTCTATCTAAACTAAAAAGATTCCATGTGCTGAGACTATTTAAGAAATGAATCGGACTAGTTATAAATTTGCAATTAAGTTAAAGAAGTTAGGTTCATATTAGATTTCACGTGTAGTTGTTTGAACCCATAAATCCTACATTAATACGCAAATCACTCTATTGAGTTGTGCCCGCGCTGGACAGATCCGTGCGTGATCGCTCACGCACAACTTTTTGGCGACCTTTGTGAAATGGAATGTAAATTATTTTTGTATTTATTTTTAAGATTTAAATTAATAAAGAGTTACCTACCTATTTTAAGGAAGAAATAATCTTGAATAATGTTAAAAATACTGAGACTAACGTTAAGACGGATACAAGAATAAGCAATACTTTACACGAGAAACAGACATTAAAAAAATAACGAAAAGCATTTTGCAAGTGACAGGATGGTTTAAAGTAATAATCAAAAGAATAATTTAATTCTTCTTGATTGCGAAAGAAAACGTGTTAAGAAAATATACCTGCTAAACCACTCATAGAAGAATGTCGAACTCTCAAATATATCAGTGGACATGGGTAATCAAAAGGTAAATAACTAGTGTCCCATCTGTACTGATTGAAGCTATAATAACTTCCATAATTTGTAACACGATAAAAATATCTCATAGTGTTTCTGATTTCCTGTCAATCGTCTAAAGGTAACGTGGATTAAATTCTCAAATATATAAAAATCTTGTGTCACAGTGTTTGTTATCGAATTCCTCCGAAACGGCTTGACCGATTTTAATGATTTTTATGTCTTTATTTGTGGTAGGTCTGAGAATAGGTCGTAGCTAGTGCACATAAGGATTTTAATTTCACGTGTCTTGCATTGCATTACACATATTTTTTAAAGTTTTAGGACGACCGTAAAAAAACAAATGTGTCGTCTACACAACAGTTCATCAATTGTAGGAAATTCACCAATTAATTGAAATAAACTTCCTTTGTGAAGTTAAATCTCAAAATCAGTAAAGTCATTTCTTTACTACTTATTATTATTAAGATTATTCCGTACAAAGCAAAATTTCAAATTCAGGCCCAGAAGCTTGACGAGAAGTCAAAGGATACCTCAAAAATATAAGCGTCCGAGGAAGATCAGTACCAAGTCAATTAAAAAATATCAGAGTACAAGTTAACAAAGATTCATCATTTGATTTGTGAACTAGTAGCAGCAGTAGCACACCAAGTTCGAGCGAATCGTCATCAAGCTGTTCTAGTTTGAGCAGTATCACTTTTTGTAATGAATCTATGAATACTCATACACAGTTAAAGCGTTCAATTCCATTCCGGGTGAACCATCAACATTTAAGGAACAAGGCAAGTATCAGACCAATTCATTCAATATTGGAACAATTTTATTAAGTACAATGTCGAAATGAAAACCGTATATAGGCAGATCGATAAAATTTTGATCCGATTCACATTTGCTCAGTCTATTACTGGCAGATGCAGAGTGTTTGCGGAAAAACTTCTTTTTTTTATGACTGAATTACCTTAATTCTACAATAGTAGTATTGTCAAGAAAAAAAATACATAAATAACACTGATAAAAGAGGTAAAAAGATTGCCACGAATCATCACAGTGAAAATATTAGAACATAATAGTAATGATTATTGCTACTGTTGGGACGAAACCCAGGGTATAAGAGGAGCTGAAGAGATTGGTTCGTATTTTAGATAATTTGAAACATTTGAATGAACCCTAACAAAACTTTGCACATTGCTTTCGTCCCAAATAACTCGTAACGACCGCTTTAGCCTAGTTGGTAGTGACCCTGCCTACGAAGCAAGAGGTCCTGGGTTCAAATCCCGGTAAGGGCATTTATTTGTGTGATGAACACGAATATTTGTTCCTGAGTTATGGATGTTTTCTATCTATCTATCTATCTATCTACAGCCATTGTCCGTCCACTGCTGGACGTAGGCCTCCCTCATATTGCGCCAAAATTCGCGATTCTGGGCTTCCCTCATCCACCCACTGCCAGCTGTCCTCCTAAGGTCATCAGTCCAATGTTTTCTATGTATTTAAGTATTTATTTATCTATATAAGTATGTTTATCGTCGTCTAGTACCCATAGTACAAGCTTTGGTAAGATTGTCCCCTAATATTTTTTATTTTTTTTTTTTTATATGAGATTGGTTAAGTATATAGTAAGATACTTTTACACTATAACCCGTTTGGAAAATATTCATTCCATCACACACAAATACTCGAATATTGATTCGGGGACATACACAAAACGAGTTCTGAAAATTTATATTTGTCGGCGCAACGTTAACAAATGTTATTATTTTAAACGGCACGTGCAGCAACTGACGATGCTGCGTCATCGTACCGTTGTAAACAACACCTGCACTGAGCCGTACCCTTTCTACCTGCTGTCTCGCCACTAAGTTGTTTACGTCCGACTATAAAAGGGAGGCGATGGGCGATGGGGCGGCAGTTCTCGCTTGGCTTCGGCTCGATGCACATGTTGTAGCGTCCTTATGGGATTGATTATTGTGCAAGAGAACTTAGAACAGATTGTCCTAATTAATTAATCAAAGATAATTGGAGATTACAATATAACCTATTAGAACCACTTCCGGACTTTTACTACAATGTCCTCCCCTTCGCCTTCATATTTAAAGAAGAAGATAATTTACATTTCTTTCATAATATGAGAAGCAAAAGAAAAAAAACATGATGACTGTAAGTGAAATAAATAAATGACTGCAAGAAAAAAGATTTACGTGATCGTATAAATAAAAATGTATTAGCTCATTATTACGCTGATATATTAATGTTGTTAACTTATTAACAGTTTATGGATGTTTAAAAATGTTCCTAGTTTGATATTTCCCGTCACCAGAAAACAAGTTATCTGGGTTGATAAAGTTAAGTTGCTATATAAGGATTACCTTAGAAATTATTAAGGAAAATATTGGTTTTGTGTAATATTGCTTTTTGTGACATTGCGTCCACTGTGTTGATTTTACACGAATTTATTGTATTTTCTGTTATAATTGTATATACCAGAAAATATAATAAATTGTTGTTGTTGTATTGTGTTGTTGTTGCTGTTGTAGATTAATGAATATATTTAAAAACTTACAAAAGTGTTAAGTAAGTTAAAGAAGAACAGTAAGGACAGGCTGATTATTACCTAATATTATTGAGACGAATGTTGTTTCTTTTGTGATGTGCGGTTTTGTTTTTTGTAACAGTTTTATTACAATTATTATTGTAAAAGAAAAATAAAATTCTTAATAACCAACTTGTTAAGCTAAGGAAAGACTATACCCAGTCTGATCATTAAGAATAATAAAAAAAGCTTTTGTTTTTGTTTTTTGTTTCCGAATGACCAAAATATTGTTATTATACTAGTTCCTATATCATTGGTTTATGAGAAATTGTGACTGATCAGAAATATGTTTATTATTTATTTCATAATAGTTTGTAACGTTGCGTCTATAACGCCGTGATAATGTTAGGCCCTAGCTACGTGCGGCCTCGAAATGCGAATGGATTTATTTACTTATTTATTAATTGTTAATTTTATACGGGACCCGCCGAACGCGCGGCGGCTTGCAGGGCTTTCTCATTGCGCGCGCGCTCATATAAGGAACCCTGGCTCCGCCGTAGAGTGGGGGCGGCCTATATAAACCGCGGCGTTCATTTCTCGTGGGTTTTTGCTGCGAGCACTGCTACTATATACTCCACGCTCGACTTAAATTCGGATTTCCGTTAAGAATTTATATATTTAAAAAAAAGACAGCGTCGTTGTTGTAGATACTACAAGTACCTAAACTCTGTGCAACATCTGGTTCCCGCTGGGGTGAGTTTCCACTTCTGTAGACCCGCTTAAATAGTGCTTAGATTTATCCGTAATCTATCAGCTGTTCCGAGCCACTGAACTGACCGTTAACCGCCTTTAATCCAAATTTCACTGTCCCGAACGGCCGTTGGTCCTGAGTGGTAGCCGAGATCTGCTGGTGGCAAGGCACAGCTGTGAGGAGCATCTTCCTAATGCCTCCTGTCCTTACAGGAGCCTGGTCTACCCTAACAAACTTTCCGGGTCCGGTCGCGGACCTGCCCTACCACCCCCAGTTCGCTGGAGGGAGCTGGGCCGCAGACGGCGGCGTAGTCGAGGCATCTTCGGCGGCATCAGTCGATCCGGTGGTTGAGGCCGGCCGTGGAAGAGCTGCAGTTGGGCGACGGTGACAGCCGCTCAGGCCAGTGCTTTTTGTTCGGGCTCAAAAAGAGAGTGACGTACGCGGAGTTTGTGCTATTGTTTTGGCCAGGGAATAATGTTATGATGGTATGACTTGTTTCCTTTCCCGCCCTGCTCTACCTGTAAGCCGTGGTCCGCCTAACGGGCTAACGTTACAGTGGCGCCTTGTACGTGGTATAATAGCACAGCCAAAGCTTACGCACTTTCTTTATCTCTCTAGTACGGCGGTTATCGCTAGCTATTGTAAACAGATGGTCGGGTGAATCAACGCGAACTGCGAACTGGTACGTACTTTTATGTGTAATTTGTGTTATTTAATGTGTAACTTGCTTTGCTTTATTTTATGTGTATTGTGCCTTGAAACTGTCGTGTTATTGCAATAATCAGCTGGCAGTTGGTTATTGTGTAGGAGCGCAATCGATTGCCGTGGAGATTAGGTACTTAGTTAGGTGTTGTTTACGTTGTGTAGCAAGTCATTTTGGTGTAAGTGGAATTGTTAAGTGCAACTAGCAGTTATTAAATTTAAAACGGTATATCTTTTAGCAAGTTTTGGCCGCAACAATTTAAATGGATAGGGAGTTAAATTAGACAGGTAACCGTTGCAGTTACAGTTGAATTTGAAAAGTGACCGTTGTGGTTGCAGTTAAATTGAATAGGGTATTTTCGTAACAACCCTCAAACACGGTTACGATTAGGTCTAAATTATTTGATGGGAATATTTATTCGAATTATTTATTAGTAGTGTTGAAGTAATGAATTATATTTTTTTTAAATGGAATTAATGACATTGATTGTTTGATGGAATTGAGGATTAATGTTATGTTTTGTTGAAATTGTATTATAATTGATTGGAGTATTTTCGTAGCAGCTCGCAAACGTAGTTACGTTAATTTTGATTACATAGTTTATTTTTTTTAATCAAGTTATATTTATTAATTAAATTATCAATAATTATTATTTAATGGAATTAGGAGTTGATATGGAATTTTAATTATTGCTCGCGCGTACCGTCTGTGATATTATAATTATTTAATTTTTGTAACGGGCAGCTGGTTATTACTATTGTGTTTTTTGTATTGTTTTTCTTTTGGGTCTAGCAAATAGCTGAGGCAGCAGCTGCGGAGTGTACTAGCACACCATTACTTGTTATTTACAGTCTAGCTTTATATTGTATGTTGCAATTGTGCTGTGCGATTACTCCTTATTATTTGTTTTCCCTGCTTTTGTTGTGTTAGTGCTTTAAATAGAAATGGAAACTCACACCATAAAATATTTGCTTCTGAATAAAAATGAGCTGGAGTACGAGGTGCTAATTAGGGGTGGGGAACCGGGTCCTACGGTTCTTAAGTTAAGGGAGCAAATTAATAGATTATCGGCGAAAATACCTGCGAACGAGGTCTTGGAATCGGGTCTAGATCCAGTGGTGGATCATGAGGGTGCGCTGGGGTCTTATAATGAGTTGTTGTTGCGTGTTAAAGCGTTGCAAGAGAAATTTGACCCTAATTTACTTGCGCGGACTAAGGCGTTGGCTAGTCATATTTATTTCCGGTTAATTCGCATTGACAGGACTGGTATCGAGGATAGGGTTAAAAAGTTAGGGAGTAATTTTGAGAGGGCATACGCATTGCTGACGCAGATCGCTCAGGTGAATAGTGTTACCGCGCCGCCCGGCGACCAACCTCAGCCGTTACAAACTAGTTTGGATAGTGTACCTACGTCGGGCGAGAGATTACCCACCGGTTGCGAGCGTAATCACGTAAGCGACCTGCAGAAATTAAAATATAATGGGAAGTCGTGCGTTTATGCGTTCATACAGAGAGTTAACGAGTTCTGCACTTCTAGGAATATTTCTAATACTAGGATACTTGCGTACGGTACGGAGATCTTTACAGAGCAGGCGTTACATTGGTACCGGAGTGTGAGGAATGACGTCACGGACTGGCCGGGGCTAGCGAAGTTACTCGTTGCCGATTTTGGTCATTTCGATTATGACTATCGATTGATGTCGGAGATACGTAACCGTACGCAAGGGGAAACTGAAAATATTGTAGTTTACCTAGCCATTATGTCTGAACTTTTTGCGAGGCGCACAACACAGGTAACTGAAGAGTAAAAATTAGATATTCTTTTACACAACATTAGGCCTTGTTACGCCAGCGCTATTGTGGCTCACGGGGCAAAGGTAACATCTATTGAGTCCTTACGCTCGCTCTGTCGTAATTATGAGCGAACTCAGGTTTTCTTTAACCAGTTTCACGAACCGCCTAGGGTGTCGCGCGAGACACTGGCGCCGGATCTCGCATATGCGGGGTCGTCGGGGGGTTCAAATCAGACTAAATCGGTTAATAGGAATTTTAGTTATGGCAATAATAGGTCATACAACACTGGGCCGCAACAGGGCTATGCCGGTCGGTCGGGGTATGGGCAGACATTTGAACGGACGGCTAATCAGGGCGACTATCGTCGTAGCACGGGTACGGTGGCACCTATCGAGGGGGGGGTTCCGCGGGGGGATGTATTTTGCCCGAGATGTCGCTCTGGGAATCACTCGCTTGGAGAGTGTAGGCGCGAGCGTTTCGTGATTTGCTTCAAATGTGGCACGAAGGGGGTTAAGTATCCGGATTGCCAGAAGTGTAATGCTAGCCGCGGTTCAAAAAACTAACTAAGCACGGCTGTCGTGACGGGATAGTGGGTTTAGCTGTACCTAAATTTAATGCTTCGGAATGGCAAGAATGGTTGAAATTTATAACGGTTTATACTAAAAGCTACTCTATCGCGTCAGTCGTGAATCGAAAACCGCTTGGCGACGTTCGGCCTTACGTGACCGTGAGGGTGGGGGTCCATTCGGTTTGTGGGTTGCTGGACTCAGGTTCGGCGGTAACTATATTGGGTAATAATGCTCACACACACTTTTTGTCCTCGGGGTTTACATTAAATAAATGTGCGGGCTCCGAAACTTTTGCGGCGGCCGGCGGTCAGCCGTTGCCTGTTGTAGGTTTTTTTAATTTACCTATTGTTTTCGAAAATAACTGTCACGTCTTACGGGTTTACGTAATACCTTCTGTTACGTCGTCATTGATATTGGGCATGGATTTTTGGCGGCGGTTTGAGCTGTGTCCTAAATATTTTAAGTCCATTACTTTGTCGAGCGAGCCGGTGAATCTAGTATCGACTGTACCTGCGGGGAAGCTGCGGCCATATAGCGAGCTTTCTGGTGCGCAGCGTGTCGCTGCCACGGATGTTGTCAAACAGTTTGAGAACATTTACTATGAGACGCAGGGGTTGGGTCGTACCCATTTGGTCCAGCATCGCATTGATACGGGAGATTCGTCGCCGATTAGGCAGAGGTACTACAGGCTCTCGCCGGAGAAACAACGCATATTAGGCACGGAGTTAGATGAGATGCTTAGCTTGGGCGTGGTAGAACCATGTGAGAGTCCGTGGTCGTCACCGGTGCTTCTAACACCAAAGAAAGATGGTTCGCTGCGGTTTTGTCTGGACAGTCGGAAACTGAACTCGGTCACGAGAAGGGACGCTTATAAGTTGCCATATGTATCGGAAATTCTGGATAATTTGAAGAATGCAAGCTTCTTGTCAAGTATTGATCTTTCTAAAGCCTTCTGGCAAATACCTATCGTAGATTCGGATCGGGATAAGACAGCATTTTATATTCCAAATCGCGGCACCTTCCGTTTCGTCACTGTTCCGTTTGGGTTGACTAACGCTCCCGCTACACAGCAGAGACTCGTGGATGCACTCTTTTACGGGCCAGAGTTTGAGAACTCCGTCTTTGTATTTTTGGATGACATAGTGATAGTGTCTCCGGACTTCGATAGTCACATAGCTACGCTTATTAGGGTGCGGGAAAAGCTACGCACGGCTAATCTCACGGTGAATTTTAAAAAGTCACAATTTTTTAGGGGTGAGTTGAAGTATCTCGGTTACGTCGTGAATTCTGAAGGGTTACAGGTGGATCCTGCTAAAGTTGAGGCTATTTTGGGTATACCTACTCCTACCTCGAAGAAAGAGGTGAAAAGGTTTCTGGGTACTGCCTCTTGGTACCGGAGATTTGTGCCTAATTTTAGTGACACAGCGGGACCTCTAAATGCACTTACTTCTACGGGTAAAAAGGCGAAGCCTTTTGTTTGGACTAGGGAGGCGGATGATTCTTTTAATAAACTTAAGTCTTACATTGTTTCCGCACCTATCCTTTCGTGTCCTAATTATATATATATATATATTAGGGGACAATCTTACACAAATCGACCTAGTCCCAAACTAAGCAAAGCTTGTACTATGGGTACTAGACGACGATAAACATACTTATATAGATAAATAAATACATAAATACATAGAAAACATCCATAACTCAGGAACAAATATTCGTGCTCATCACACAAATAAATGCCCTTACCGAGATTTGAACCCAGGACCTCTTGCTTCGTAGACAGGGTCACTACCAACTAGGCTAAAGCGGTCGTTAAATTATGAGTTACCGTTCGCGGTGCATACGGACGCTAGTGACTACGGTATCGGCGGCTTGCTTACGCAAACGGTAGATGGCGTGGAACACCCAATAGCGTACATGAGTAAGGCCTTGTCTGCTCAGGAACGCAACTATAGTGTTACCGAGCGTGAGGCTTTGGCCGTTCTCTTAGCTCTCGAGCACTGGAGGTGCTATCTCGATAATGGGAAAAAGTTTATGGTTGTTACCGATCATTCTGCTTTAAAGTGGTTTATGAATCTAAATAACCCTACTGGACGTCTCGCTCGCTGGGGTGTGCGTCTGTCAACATTTAACTTCGAAATTGTCCATCGCCGGGGTGTCGAGAACGTTATTCCGGACATGTTGTCTCGGGGCTGCCCGATTTCTGCAATCGATACGAGTCCAGCTGCTACTTCTACGAGCGATCCGTGGTATCTGAACATTTATCACGGGTGTCAGAATTCACCAACGTCATTTCCCAACTACATCATTAAGAGTGGTCGTCAGTAGTGTAGAATTGGGGCTGCTGGATCACAGGAGAATCCAACAGCCCCAATCTAATGTAGATCTATTCAAGAAGTAATTTTTACTTGTATTTGAAAACAACATTACTGTACAAGATATACCACAATTTCTATTCAAGAAGTAATTAGAAAACGAACCTAACTTGTACCTATTGGGTCCCACTGAAAAACAGCGTTGTGGCTTGCCACAACATTATGCTGAGTGGGGCCCAATTTATACTATTCGATATATTTTTTTAATTTGTAAATTTCCTGTCAAATGTATTTTTTTTTCTGTGTTTGTATCGAATATGTGTAAATAAACATCTCTCTCTCTCTCTCTCTCTCTCTCTCTCTATTAACAGAGCATACATACGTTTACTTTTTATGAAAAACTTTCTCATAAACATTGTAACTATGTATTCAAATATGTAGTTAACTTTTGTAGATGCGTAGTGTTATATTGAGCGGTACTTAATATAGATATCGACCACATTCCTGCCTTAGCAAGTAGACACCTATCATTCTAATGTCTAATTTTAAAACATAGGTAGGTATTACGATAGTTTTGTAGGTCTCATTTCATACTTATCAGTTTTCATCGTGCTAAATATTTGCTTAACTTTAGTGCATGAATAATTAAGTTTCCACGACAATGTATAGTATGAATTCTTTACTGAGGATATTCATTAAAAAAAACAAGTGGTAACTACTGAAATATATGTATATATTTATTTATATCATATTTATTATCATAAAGTGGCTTAGCTTAATATACTAATATAAACATGATATGCACGGAAAACATTTTATTTCTAATACTAAACAATTTAAACATTATAAACACAATTACTATTATGGTATAATTAACATCCAAAATTAAAATTAAAAACAAACATCATAATAAAAAATAAAACTTTCTAATATTAAATTTATGCTTATAATATCGTGTAACTGTTACACGTGTCGGACGTTATGCAGCCTTCTATTTTTTCAATGATGTTACGAGTTGCCTCGTACACATTATCCATTAATAAATTTTTTACCACATATTGTGCACACAGTTCAGCATTACACTTGCATATTTCATCGTCTGTATTTACTTTGTCACCATCGAAAATTTCAATTTTAATGACTTTAGTTGCTCCATCCCTATGCGGTTTTTTAATAAATGAGTAGACTGTGGTCTCTGCTCTTCTTTTAAGTCCCAAATTCAAGCGTTTCTCAGCAGGCGGTTTTCTTTGCGATGTGCATGGCACGAAGTTAAACAAATGTTCTGATGTATCCTGAAACAAGAATTAATTAACGGTTAAAGTTACGTTGAAAAATAACCTTTTATTAAGTAGAATCTCTGTAGGTCTGTTTTATTCACTAAAGATGAGAAAGACTAAACTGAGAAATAAGAAAATGCTATCATTATTATTTGAATTAATGATACCTTGGTTAAAGTTAAAATTATACGATAATTTAGTCTTTTTTCCGTTCAGGCAACGATTGTATAGGTATATTATAATGTAGCCAGTGCTCTGCCCCAACGGTACACAAGTAATAAATAATTATTTACACATATCATCATTATTATTATTTAATAATATGAAAGTTTGTTTAATTAATGGCTTATATTTATTGAATACATGATTTATTATTTTCTATAATTATAAATATCTTTTTGTTACTTACCGACATTTTGTTGAGAGCACCGTTCACTTTAAAAATGTTTTCTAACTAAATTACCACAGCATAATTTACGAATTTATGTATGATAAAAACGTGTCATTAAAGTTCAAAATCAGACGTTGATCGCGTATTCATTTGAAGTTTCGTATAAGGAAAGTGATATGGAGTGCTCAGCGCCGGGAGTAAGATGATTCCGTCTGTGTTGATATCCCTATATGGCTTCCCTGAATGCAGAAAGGACACAAGTCACAACTAAATTCTATACGGTTTTAAATTTAAATATAACATATTAGAAGCCTTGGTGGTCCAGTGGTTTGACCTATGCTCTCTCAAGCAGAGGGTCGTGGGTTCGGTTCCGGGCTCGCACCTATGAGTTATTCGGAATTTATATACGAAATTACATTTGTAATTTACCATTACCAGATTTACGACGAAGGGAAATATCGTGAGGAAACCTGCATATATCTAAGAAAAAATTCAATGGTGTGTGTATGTGTGAAGTTTTCAATCCGCACTGGGCCCGCGTGGGAACTACGTTCATTCTGAGTGGAAGCCTATGCCCTACAGTGGAACGTATATAGGCTGGGATGATGATCATGATGATGATGATAACATATTAGTATTAAAATAAACATGTCATATTAGTATAAAAAGCCGTGATAGCCTAGTGGTTTGACCTATGCTCTCTCAAGCAGAGGGTCGTGGGTTCGTCTCCGGGCTCGCACCTATGAGTTATTCGGAATTTATATACGAAATTACATTTGTAATTTACCATTACCAGCTTTACGATGAAGGAAAATATCGTGAGGAAACCTGCATACATCTAAGAACAAATTCAATGGTGTGTGTATGTGTGAAGTTTACAATCCGCACTGGGCCCACGTGGGAACTACGTTCATTCTGAGTGGAAGCCTATGCCCTACAGTGGAACGTATATAGGCTGGGATGATGATCATGATGATGATGATAACATATTAGTATTAAAATAAACATGTCATATTAGTATAAAAAGCCGTGATAGCCTAGTGGTTTGACCTATGCTCTCTCAAGCAGAGGGTCGTGGGTTCGTCTCCGGGCTCGCACCTATGAGTTATTCGGAATTTATGTACGAAATTACATTTGTAATTTACCATTACCAGCTTTACGATGAAGGAAAATATCGTGAGGAAACCTGCATACATCTAAGAACAAATTCAATGGTGTGTGTATGTGTGAAGTTTACAATCCGCACTGGGCCCACGTGGGAACTACGTTCATTCTGAGTGGAAGCCTATGCCCTACAGTGGAACGTATATAGGCTGGGATGATGATCATGATGATGATGATAACATATTAGTATTAAAATAAACATGTCATATTAGTATAAAAAGCCGTGATAGCCTAGTGGTTTGACCTATGCTCTCTCAAGCAGAGGGTCATGGGTTCGACTCCGGGCTCGCACCTATGAGTTATTCGGAATTTATGTACAAAATTACATTTGTAATTTACCATTACCAGCTTTACGATGAAGGAAAATATCGTGAGGAAACCTGCATACATCTAAGAACAAATTCAATGGTGTGTGTATGTGTGAAGTATACAATCCGCACTGGGCCCGCGTGGGAACTACGTTCATTCTGAGAGGAGGCCTATGCCCTACAGTGGGATGTATGTAGGCTGGGATGATGATGATGATGATTAAAATTGAATGATACTTTGTTTTAAATTCTTTGCATAGTTAACGTCTCATCTTCGCCGTCCGGTCACCTTATAAAATTGGTTTATTTATACATAACTTTTCTATCAGATATTGAACCTTGTTCCTACTCATGTTTAAGTAGCCTATTGATTTGATGATATAAATGCAGTGACATGCAATTTATCAATTTTGGATATAATGCTTATGCATAATTTTTGTACGCACACTTGTATTTTTACGACTTAATTTTATTCACACATAGTTATGATTGGAATAATATATAACTTGATCGGGACTGTATCTAGCCATCAATTGCTGCCCTGAAGTCTACAGTGTACCTACTGGCTCCTAATTTCCGCAAGTGACGAGTTCAACTATCTACTGAATAATGTAAGTATTCATTTACCCAATGTTAATAGTACTTAATGAAAACAGATGTTTTAAAATTTTAAACTTATAAACCTCATTGTTTGAGTTAAATTTGATTTAAATTAACGCTATAATTAAAACATAAGTCATTCAGTCAGTCAGTCCTATACACAGTCATATAAACAATTATATAAGGCTTTGGATAGACTGGTATGTCATCCTGATCTTAGAAAAAACGTCATGATTTTCTCATTTAATTTTTGAAACTATTTGACTACAGAACCCATTATAAAACTCATAGTGAAAATAGATGGATCACTCACGTCTTAACCGAGTTAAATTCGACATGTTTCGGGCTAATCATCTGAGTTGAACTCGTTTTTAAGACGTGAGTGATCCGTTTATTTTCACTATAAGTGAGTCTTACGATAGTTTCATGTCCATTAAAAAACTAATGAATAAGTAGGTATATTTACGAAGACAATATTATTAAAATATATATATATATTTTTGTTTTACAGGTCCGAACACGCTGATATTCTCTTTCCATCAGACGATGATTCGACTTCACCTCAAGTCGAGAAAAAAACAACTAAGAAGAGATCGAAAGTGGAGGCTGGTGCCAGCGGCGGTTCCAGTTCTAAAAAACCACGACATGAGCGAAAGGCTACCATGAAGGATATTTTCGGGACCGATAGCGAAGATGAAACTCAAGGTGTGGAACGAGACCTCGCTAAAAAACAACCGTCATTAGTGAGCTATCTTACGAGAAGAGTAGCGAATGGTCATGCGCGTCAATCTCACGATAGTAAATCGGGTTCTCACTATATTGAACTTAAAATTTATAAATGTGATGAAATAGAGCGAGTACCCCCGATGAACCGATGGCGTCAGGCTGTTGTTACTGTAAAAAATAGAAGTGATACTGATACACCAGCCTGGCGTCATATAGCTGATTATATGTCTGCAGTAAGGAAGGAGTTTAAAAACTGCCCCCCAACTTTCATAAATTCATATTTTTAATGTAAGGATTAGTATTAACATTTTCTTCACACTAATCTATTAATACATATACCTATTGTTTTATTATTCAAACATTTATCCGTAATAATTAAATTCCTATTGATAGTTCTTATGTTTAGTAGCGATATAATGTAGTCTATTCTATTATTATAAATAAAGTTTAATAATCTGGTGTAACGTTTTTACTTTTCAGCTCCAAGGCTTATCAACACATGCCATAACCGTGAAACGGATTATGATTTAACTAGATGTGAAAACTGTCAAATTTATATACCAAATAATAAATTTAAATTTCATTTGAGAACTAATGCGCACAAATCGAAATGTTTATTTAGAACAGAATTTAAGAATATTGAGATTGTAGCAACAGCGTTTAAAAATAGATTAGTAACTTATCGTTTAAATGCTGCGCAGGAAGACGAGTATGCCCCAGAAATATTCCTGCGTAATAATAAAACGAATGTTACAAAACTATTAAAGTTGAGCATAATTAAACATAATTGTGTTAAGGTGAATTTTGAATTGTTCGCTTTTTTTACTTTACCTCACACTGGTAAAAGAGAATTAAAATCGTTTAACATGAAATACAAGACTATATTTTCTAATACAGACTTATCTGATTTTTTACACGAGTTTGGTTAACGAATGCAATAATGAATTATCTGAATTTGAGCACTGCGAATCCGGTTGGTCTTTTGAGAGAGTAAGTCACTTAGAAATTAACATTAGTAAATACTGCCCACTGAGGGGTGGTTGCTACATAGAACTACCAGCTATTATAAGAAATACAAAAAGCTGTTTGAATATAAAAAACTTTGATGATAACTGTTTCTTGTGGAGCGTAGTTGCTGCACTGTTTCCATCTAAAAGTAATCCGTGTAGAACAAGCTCTTATCCACATTATTCAAAAGTATTTCAAACTAAAGGAATGTCATTTCCTCCTTCATTCGAAGATATCAAAATATTTGAAATAAACAATAATGAAGTTAGTATTAATGTTTACGGTTTAGATATTAAAAACAATGTCATTGGACCTTTATATATGACGGAAAGCATGAAGGTAAACCATGTCAATTTATTGTATATTGAAAACGGTGATAATGGACATTTCTGCCTGATTAAAGACCTCGCTCGTTTGGCACGGAAACAAGTTTCAAATCATAAAGGTAAATTATACTTTTGTGAAGTATGTTTACAATTTTTTTCATGCCGGTCAGCGTACAATCGACATAACTGTTCTAAAACAGTGACGCAATTGCCTAATAAAAATATTAAATTAAATTTTATACACTTTGAAAGAAAACAAAAGATGAACTTCGTTATTTATGCAGATTTTGAAAGTTTACTGATAGATTATGATACGAATGATCGAACGAATTGTACTCGTAAATTAAAATTACATGAAGCGTCATGCTTTGGATATTATATATGTTGTTCACATGATGAAAGCCTCACCAAATACGTTTCATATAGAGGGTCAGACTGTATCAATAAATTTAT
Organism: Archips xylosteana; assembly: GCA_947563465.1. Lineage (NCBI taxonomy): Eukaryota > Metazoa > Arthropoda > Insecta > Lepidoptera > Tortricidae > Archips > Archips xylosteana. The sequence continues at coordinate 1,112,036 of OX387354.1, forward strand.
AGAGTATTTAATCGAAGATGTTACTAGAATAGACACAATATTATCAAACCCAAAGCCTATGATGCCCCTAACTCGAGATCAGGAACTTGAATATCGAAACTGTGCTAATTGTCACATCTGTAATCAATTACTTTTCAATGATCGGGTCAGAGATCACGATCACATCACTGGCGAATTCAGAGGGGCAGCGCACTCTCATTGTAATCTCATGTTTAAAATAACCCCTTTCGTCCCCGTTATTTTTCATAATTTATCAGGTTATGATTCTCATTTATTTATAAAAGAGTTATCAAATTATAGCAAAGAAATCGATATCATACCAAAAACTAAGGAAAAATATTTAGCTGTGACGTTCAAAATTGATAATTTAAAGACGAAAATTAAGTTTATTGATTCGTTTCAGTTTCTTAGCTCTAGTTTAGATGTTCTGAGCAAAAATTTAAATGACCAAGATTTAGTTCATTTTTCAAAACATTTCGATAATACGGAACATTTTAATTTGGTGAGACATAAAGGGGTTTATCCGTATGACTATGTTAATTCATGGGATAAATATGACGACACGCAAATCCCTGAAAAAGATTACTTTTATAATAGTTTGAAATCAGAGCAAATCAGTGATGAAGACTATAAACGTGCAGAAAAAATATGGCGAACTTTCCATATTCAGTCGCTTGGCCAATACACAGATTTATATTTAAAATGCGATGTTATTTTGTTATGCGATGTTTTTGAAAATTTTAGAAAAAATAGCTTACATTATTATAATTTGGATCCAGTATATTATGTTACTTCACCTGGGTTGAGCTGGGATGCAATGCTCTTATTCACAGGAGTTCAGCTAGAATTGATCAACGATATCGAAATGTATAAAATGATTGAAAAGGGAATAAGAGGTGGTTTAGCTCAGTGCTCACTTAGACACGCTAAAGCTAATAATAAACATCTCCCCAATTATGATAAAACGCTGCCATCTACTTACATACTATACCTTGATTGTAATAACCTTTATGGTTACGCGATGACAAAAAAAATGCCTGTTTCAGATTTTAAATTTTTAAATAAACAAGCTATTAAAAATTTCAATGTAGAGAAAATCTCAGATAAATCGGACTACGGATATATATTAGAAGTGGATATGTCTTACCCAGATCACTTGCATAATATGCACAGTGACTTACCGTTTGCAGCTGAAAATTTTATTCCTATTGGAGGGAAAACTCCAAAATTAATTGCAAATTTGTATGATAAATATAACTACGTTATTCATGGAGAACATTTAAAAGAATGTTTAAAAAATGGATTAATTTTAAACAATATTCATCGCATTATAACTTTTCGACAAGATGACTTTTTGCGAAAATATATAGATTTGAATACTAGTTTGCGACAATCGTCTTCATCAGATTTTGAGAAGGACTTTTTCAAATTACTTAACAATTCAATTTTCGGAAAAACAATCGAAAATAAACGAAAACAAATACATGTGAAACTAGTTTCAAAATGGAATGATAATCAAAATACTACTAACAAAGTTGTAGGCGCTGAAAAATTGATCGCGAACCCTAACATAAAAAGTATTTCAATATTCTCAGAAAATTTGGCCGCAATTCAATTGCATAAAGATAAAGTCATTTTAGATAGACCTATTTACATAGGATTTACTGTTTTGGAGTATGCAAAGAAACATTTATACCAATTTCATTATGATTTTATTCAAAAGCAATATGCGGGTAAAGCTAAATTGTGCTACACTGATACTGATAGCTTATTATATTTGATTTATTCCGACGATGTATATAGAGATATTAAAACCAACATTTCCGTTTTCGATACAAGTAACTTTTCTCCTAATAATAAACATGAGATGCCCCTACTTCATGCGAAGGTTCCTGGATTATTTAAAGACGAGTTAGGAGGGGGGGTAATAACTGAATTTGTTGGCTTGAGGGCCAAGCTATATTGTATAAAAAGTAGAAAAGATGAAATTAAAAAATCAAAAGGCATTTCTAAATGTGTTACAAAAACATTAAACTTAGCGGACTACACAAAAGCGTTACACTGTAATGATATTTTGAGACGTAAAATGTATACGATCAAGTCTATAAAACATGTACTGTTCACACAAGAAGTGAATAAAGTAGCTTTAAGTAATAATGATGACAAACGTCAAATGATGGAAGACCGTATTCATACCCTACCATGGGGTCATGTGAATACACTATTTTAATCTAGCTAGGTACATAATTATAAAATTAAGACTTATGTCAATGTCAAAGTTTGATAAATAAGAATATTGTAAGGTTAAATTTAATATAAGACATGTACGTAATTTATTTCTACAAAATTCATGTAATTATGTAGTAACAGACGAAATGAGTACTTATTTTTAATTTTAAAAACCAAATTATTAATAATTATTATGCATGTAAACAACATAATTCTAAATATTTATAATAAATGAGTTACTCCTCGCTACCTCAAAGAGCGGTTTAGCTACGTAACTTCTATTCGATGCTCTCAGAACTTTCTCCTTACCGTGCCTCTCTCTAACTCCAAATTTTATGTCTATTCTTATACTGTCCAGGCTATACGGTTGTGGAATGCCTTACCGATTGACTTACGACGGGCAAAATCTCTGTCAATCTTTAAATCTATGCTTAAGGTGTATTATCTGTCATCTTGTAATAATTAGCTTTGTTATAGTTTATTTATTTATTTATATGTGTCTGTTTATCCCACTGCTTATATTTGTTTTAGACGTGTACCTATTATAATGTAAGTACTATTTATGCATAGGTAGATGTACTATTTTTGTTGCGTTTTAATTTTCTGATCCACTGTTGATGCACCACCTGCTGTAAACTAGTCCTTCCTTCTTTCTGGTAAAGGGTTGCCTGGAAGAGATCGCTCTTAAGCGATAAGGCCGCCTATTGCTTACCTTGTATCTTTCTCTCTGTGTACCTGTTTTCTGTATTGCTTACTATTCCTGGTGTACAATAAAGAGTCATTGTATTGTATTGTATTGTATTGTTATTCTAATCTCGTTGTTCTATTCATTATTTTTAATTATTCTAAAAGCCTACTGATCCCAATTATCTACTCCTTGACTTGACCTAGGTATATAAAGACTGACAATGATAATCAAACCTCACACTTCATCATGAAGTTCATTAAACAAACTCAAACTTTAGATGTGAATACTATAAATGTCGAACAAGCGACGCATCAAACAAAACATAGCACCCTGCTGCCTAACACAATCCGCTGTATAATATGTGGCCCTTCCAACTGTGGTAAAACTAACGTTATGCTGAACTTACTGTTCCATGAAAATGGCTTAAAGTTCAAGCACATTTATTTGTACTCGAAAACCGCTTTTCAACCGAAGTATCTTTTTTTAAAACAAATTATGCTGAACATTCCAGGGGCTGAATTATTTTTATTTAATGATAATAAAGAAGTAGTTCATCCCAATGATGCACTGAAAAATTCAGTTATAATTTTCGACGACGTAGCGTGTGAAAATCAAATGAATATTCGAAATCACTTTGCTATGGGAAGACATAAGCAAATAGACTGTTTTTATTTTTATCATACATAAATCCGTAAATTATGCTGTGGTAATTTAGTTAGAAAATATTTTTAAAGTGAACGGTGCTCTCAACAAAATGTCGGTAAGTAACAAAAATATATTTATAATTATAGAAAATAATAAATCATGTATTCAATAAATATTAACCATTAATTAAACAAACTTTCATATTATTCAATAATAATAATGATGATATGTGTAAATAATTATTTATTACTTGTGTACCGTTGGGGCAGAGCATTGGCTACATTATAATATATCTATACAATCGTTGCCTGAACGGAAAAAAAGACTAAATTATCGTATAATTTTAACTTTAAACAAGGTATCATTAATTCAAATAATAATGATAGCATTTTCTTATTTCTCAGTTTAGTCTTTCTCATCTTTAGTGAATAAAACGACCTACAGAGATCATACTTAATAAAAGGTTATTTTTCAACGTAACTTTAACCGTTAATTAATTCTTGTTTCAGGATACATCAGAACATTTGTTTAACTTCGTGCCATGCACATCGCAAAGAAAACCGCCTGCTGAGAAACGCTTAAATTTGGGACTTAAAAGAAGAGCAGAGACCACAGTCTACTCATTTATTAAAAAACCGCATAGGGATGGAGCAACTAAAGTCATTAAAATTGAAATTTTCGATGGTGACAAAGTAAATACAGACGATGAAATATGCAAGTGTAATGCTGAACTGTGTGCACAATATGTGGTAAAAAAATTATTAATGGATAATGTGTACGAGGCAACTCGTAATATCATTGGAAAAATAGAAGGCTGCATAACGTCCGACACGTGTAACAGTTACACGATGTTATAAACCATGAGAGTCAATAAATTATGTGTACTTACTTAATCCTTGTTTACTTTCCTCCTAAAATTAAGAATAATCTATAAAAGCGAGTTGATGAATTATGCCTGTCGCACTTGAATTTAATCACAGGAGAAGTTACATCAGACTAAGTGATATTAAATTGATTATTAATAATTAAATAAAATAGAAATCATTATATCTGCCTCTTTCTCTGCTATCATTTTAAACAATTGTTCAGACTAAAGAGTATATAAACACTAAAAAAATATCAGAACCCTCACTACGATCTTCGATAAACAAACTCAAACTTTAGAACCACAACAACATACGGAACAGCCTCAACAACAGCAGTCACAACAATAACAACAACAGTCGTCGTTACAACAACATCGGATGAAACAGCACCAACAACAGCTCGAAGTTTACCAAAACAAGTCTTATTAAGATGATGTCTAAATGGTTATTTTTAAATTATATAGAATCGGATGAGATTTTAAAAAGGTGGCGTACACCATTACCTTTAAAATTATTTAATAACAGAGTGAATGAACTACTTTTTCGTGTGTATCATAACGAGCAAGAAGCTAATGAAATATTTGAGCTGTCTAACACTCAGCTTTTAAAAGATATTTGGAATAAATTTACTATGTTATTGGAAGAACCTTATGGAGATATTAATGTAAATTTTGAAAAATGGATTATGTTAATTAAGCTATTACCATCTAAGTGTTTCAAAGGAGTTGATAATTCAGATGATGATATCATTGTTAACAAAATGATTAATTTGATTATAATCGCAGTCAGCGATTACTTAGTTGAATAGATTAAGATTTTAAGTTCCAGTTTACTGATAACCATAATTTTTTTAATAGAGGTATTGCGTTTAAAAGATACATGACTCAATTGATGGTAATATGTAAATAAAATGAGTTTGTATTAAAAATCCTTGTTTTATTGAAAAGATCCAGATTTTTAATTCTACTTAACTGATAACTGTAATTTTATTAAGTTAATAAGTACCTAATTTTATTAATAGAGGCATTGAGTTTAAAAGCGGCTTATTATAATTAACAAGAATGTTTTTGAATAGATAACCTATTTGAAATGTCGTTTATTGAATAGATTACTGTATTCGAATATATGAGTTTTTGAATGAATTGTTAGGTTTGTTTTCAAATACAAGTAGAAATTACTTCTTGAATATAGATTGGGGCTGTTGGATTCTCCTGTGATCCAGCAGCCCCAATTCTACACTACTGTCGTCTCTTCCGTTTAATGAAGAGCAAATGTGTGCTGACGCAGGAATTCGATTGGAAGGAGGTCGTTCCCAAGGAGGTGAGGGACGCTGTAATCCAAGAGAATCACGCGGAACCCACTGCGGGCCACCTGGGTATCTATAAAACCTATAAGCGGTTGACTCTGAAGCACTATTGGCCGGGAATGCATGCCGATGTCGTTAGGGTGGTATCATCCTGTGACACTTGTATTGCGCATAAACATCAAAATCATGCTACCCTGGGCGAAATGGGTAGGCCTAAGACTTGTTCTAGACCGTTCCAAGTACTGAGTATAGATTTGGTAGGGCCGTTGCCGGTGTCTAGAAGGCAAAATACTCAACTCTTCGTGGTCACGTGTTGTTTCAGTAAATATTGCTTGCTATTCCCAATAAGACGTGCAACTGCAGAAGTTATTACGAAAATTCTAGAGGAGAACGTATTTTTAGTCCACGGTATACCATCAACCATAATCTTAGATAACGGCAGACAGCTAATCAGTGCTACCTTGAGGCAGCTGTTCGCAAAGTACAAAGTGAAAAAGCTACATTACACCGCAAAGTACAGCCCACATGTTAATTTAGTCGAGAGATATAATAAATCGATTATGACCGCGGTGTCCGCTTTTATCGAGAACGATCACCGGGTCTGGGATACACTAATACCTAAAATTCAGTTCGCTATTAATAACTCGGTCAATGAGGCAACAGGTTATACGCCTGCATTCTTAGTTCACGGGCGGGAGCTTGTTACTTGCGGGTCTCATTACGTAAATGTGGATTCCGAGGACGTCGGGGAACTGACTTTTCAGCCACGTGACCAGTACGCGGAAAATTTCGGCGCTCTTGCACCCATTTTTAACAAAGTACAGTTGGCTTTGTTACAGGCACACAGTAGGAACGCGCAGTATTATAACTTGAGGAGAAAACCGGTAGAATTCAGTGTAGGTGACGTTGTCTGGAGGAAAACCTTCTACCTGAGCGATAAGGACAGGCATTTTTCGAAAAAACTGGCACCTAAGTTTATAAAATGTAAGGTCATAGCGAAGAAATCCCCACTAGTTTACGAGTTGGCAGATATGACAGGCAGGAATTTGGGTCTTTGGCATGTTAAGGACTTTAAACTGACATGTTACAAAGAATAATGTTAAATTAGAATTGTTAATGTTAATTAATTGCTCGCTGTGTAGCCCCGGCCGAATACTAGGGTTACGCCATTTCATCCTAGGGTGCCGTGAGAACCGGCAGAGGGACTATACGCGTGTATTAAAAGCGGTTTAACATCACATTATAATTACGATTACAATTATTTTTATTTTAATGATTAATGAAAATATGTTTTGAGTACTACACTAACAATGCATGTTAGTAATTATTTCAATATTAACCTGCATCATACCTAACAATTCGTTTACCTTGTTTGTTTACCTGGCTAGAATAGCGGATTGAGTATTATTTAAGTGCTATCTTGATTGTGCGGATGGATTTTGCTCCTTATTTCAATTCAGTTACGGTGCCATTTTTGTCGAACCTACATTTACTTGTCCTTATAACTATTATACCTCAGCCGGTCGGTGGTATTGAGGCAGCGTACACCTTCATGCTGCGTTGGTTGTCGTTGGCCGATGCTGTGTGCTATAGTACAAATCGATTATCGTTGTATTGGAGTTTTCATGCTGCGTTAAGTCCAGACAACGGGGGGGGTCGTATACTTGCTGTCGTATTGGTAGTGTTAGGTATCTGTCTGCGTACCGAGGAGCTTAGCTTGTATTGATTTCTGAGTTCACGATAGGCGGCTGAAAAGGTACTTGATGGGTGCTTGGCGTCATGGGGCAATTGTGTTGGGTATTTTGTGCCAGTGGGGATTGTACGGGCCGCATTATTTTGCTGCCTATACTTCGGACGACATCGCATGGTACCTGTTGCGGGCCGTAATTGATACGCGCGCGGGCGTTACTTAGGGCGGATGATACCTGATTAATAAAGCGGAACATCGTTACCTGCACTATAAGAGTGTGAGTGTTCTATACAGTCATGCTCACGTATGGAAGGGTCTTAAGATCGCCTAGAGGTTTTAAGACCGAATGGAGGGATGAATGTAAGAGGGTGAATTATGTCTGTTAGGTTTATAGTTGGGTCACCTAGGAGGCAGGTCGGATTTTTCGCACAGGAAAAATCCTGCCCTAACTGACGGGGTACTGTAACGTTGCGTCTATAACGCCGTGATAATGTTAGGCCCTAGCTACGTGCGGCCTCGAAATGCGAATGGATTTATTTACTTATTTATTAATTGTTAATTTTATACGGGACCCGCCGAACGCGCGGCGGCTTGCAGGGCTTTCTCATTGCGCGCGCGCTCATATAAGGAACCCTGGCTCCGCCGTAGAGTGGGGGCGGCCTATATAAACCGCGGCGTTCATTTCTCGTGGGTTTTTGCTGCGAGCACTGCTACTATATACTCCACGCTCGACTTAAATTCGGATTTCCGTTAAGAATTTATATATTTAAAAAAAAGACAGCGTCGTTGTTGTAGATTCTACAAGTACCTAAACTCTGTGCAACATCTGGTTCCCGCTGGGGTGAGTTTCCACTTCTGTAGACCCGCTTAAATAGTGCTTAGATTTATCCGTAATCTATCAGCTGTTCCGAGCCACTGAACTGACCGTTAACCGCCTTTAATCCAAATTTCACTGTCCCGAACGGCCGTTGGTCCTGAGTGGTAGCCGAGATCTGCTGGTGGCAAGGCACAGCTGTGAGGAGCATCTTCCTAATGCCTCCTGTCCTTACAGGAGCCTGGTCTACCCTAACAAACTTCCGGGTCCGGTCGTGGACCTGCCCTACCACCCCCAGTCGCTGGAGGGAGCTGGGCCGCAGACGGCGGCGTAGTCGAGGCATCTTCGGCGGCATCAGTCGATCCGGTGGATGAGGCCGGCCGTGGAAGAGCTGCAGTTGGGCGACGGCGACAGCCGCTCAGGCCAGTGCTTTTTGTTCAGGCTCAAAAAGAGAGTGACGTACGCGGAGTTTGTGCTATTGTTTTGGCCAGGGAATAAATGTTATGATGGTATGACTTGTTTCCTTTCCCACCCTGCTCTACCTGTAAGCCGTGGTCCGCCTAACGGGCTAACGTTACAAATTGTTCTGTCCAATATCGTACCTGTAAGTGATTTTTTTTAATAAACTCACTATGATATGAACCTATTAAGGACTGAAACAGTAAATTTGATATATTTTCAGAACCATAAAGACCTATTAACAATTGAGTCTTTTAAAAAATTTATATTTCAGTAAAATAAAGACTCAAATTTACCTCTTTTCAGAAAAAAATATATAATTGTTAACGAATCTATAATAATTTCACTATAAATAGGAACAAACGTTATTTTCCGATGATTTTTATTAAATTTTACCAAAAATGACAAGGATTCAGAATATAGCAATTAAATTAAATTAATTAACAATTAAATAGTCAAATCAGGATAAGCGACGATAAACGAATCAATATTTTACAACCGAGTCACCGAGCAGAATAAGAAGCGTTACGACCGTTACATCCGTTTTTATAAACTCGGTTGTCGTTCAAATCCGCCGCGCAGTGGAGGGGCTTCTTCGTCGGCGTCGCTAGAGGGCGCACCTCGCCCTCTCGATTGCCAACACGGCCATTCTGCCAGGTGCCTGCCCCAGGCACCCCACGAGTCTGAATAAACTGCTGTCGACATAAAAACATACTGATATAAGTATTTTATGCTACCGATACTCAACAAACAACTCTCTTACGTTGCACCCATTATGAACGATTGGTCATCAGAGTTCTAGCATATTATCACACAACCTAGGCCGCTTACACTTAAAGGGATTTTACCACACTTAAGCTTGCGCCTTTATTTAAGAACAACTTGCACTTAAAGGGCGTTTCGCCACACTTAAGCGTACCAAGTTCGTTCCTAAAGGTCTTTCTTTTTTTTTACTATAACTCTGATTTCTCATTTACTAATGGTGCACGTTCAATCAGAATAGGCACTGAAACAAAGCATTTTATTTTGACTCGCAATAAGTAGGGTGTTTGTACCGGTTCTAACTCAGCGGTGTGCGGTGGAGCTCAAGATAGTATGGTTAGTATGAAGAGTTGGTGTGCGCGAAGCAGTGTGATTGGTCGAATGAGCTCTGACGTCACGCTCAACTAGCGCTGTGGTTGACGCGAAGCAGTGTGATTGGTTGAATGAGCTCTGACGTCACGCTCAACTAGCGTTGTGGTTGGTCGAAGCGAGGCAGCGAGGCGCTCGGTGTTGCATCATTTTGTAGGGAGGGTTCAACTTATAGCGGTGCTGGGTGAATGCAGTTATGGGAATGGATATTGTGTGAGGTTTGTATGGGGATATGATTTTATTAACTGTAAAATATAACTTTGTTTTGCCGCGCGCGTTATCAGCGCATCATGATGCAGGGGGTTCGATAGATGGCAGCACTTGCCTATTATTAGGGGTTCTGGCTCACTTTTATTTGCGGTCGGTAAAATGTTTTTCGAAATTGCGCATGTTATTGAAATGTAGGGGAATAGTATGGGAGCGGATGTGTGATAACGTTTTACCAACGGCAAAAAGCGCAAAACTTGGTAATTGTAAAATTTCGCAGTAGGTATAATTGTTTGAATGTATGGCGAGGACGGTGTCGAGTACTACGCGTCGTGTGTTGGAGGGCGATGACGATGACGAGGACGATGTGGACGAGATCGGTGGTGGTTGGGATGGTGGTGTTATTGTTGATGGATGATGCGGTGGCGTGTTATTGTTGAGTTCAACAGTTGACAGTAGGTAGGTATACGGCGGCGGCAGCGCAGCGGCAGCGGCAGCGCAGCGGCGGCGGCGGCGGCAGCGCAGCGGCGGCGGCGGCGGCGGCGGCGGCGGCGGCGTTGGTGGATTGCTGTTGTTGAATGTCTTATCAATAATTGTGGTTACATTATCAGACATTCACATGAAACGTTTTATCAGAATTTTTTATGAATAATTGCGGTTAATATCTCCGAGTCAATGTGTTTTTATCAGCTCTGGAGGGAAAAATGCGATATTAGGTAAGCTTGTTGGAGCTCGGTGCGTATGCGGTCTCTTATCTCCATCCAATAGACATCGAGCTTAAATAATCTTAGACCAATAGCGTTCTTTCTTTAGGACTAAGATGAGGGGTGGAGATGAAGGATGCGAAGGTATATAAGCTTATCATCTCCCAGCCACCGCAACAGTTCTCGAAGTCTTATCATGGTGTTAACACCGCATTATTAAAATCTATAAAAATGTTTGCTTGTGAATATTGCAAGACGACTTTCTCGAGGCAAGATGCCCTGAACCGTCATCTAGGTTATTGCACGATGCGAAAGGGGGACCGAGAGATGATGGGGGTGAAGTGTCCCCGCTGTGAGAAGATGTTTTCTCGGAGGGATGTAATGAATCGACATGCTGTGAAATGTGGGAGGGATAAGCGTAGAAGCGATTCTTCTTGCGGCGATAATCCTCCCGCAAAGAAGATGAGATGTGATGTGTGTGAGGTGGATGTAAAATCGATGCCTGCACACCTGCGAAGTGCCGCGCACAAAAATAAATCATGCGAGGTCGTGGTGGGGCATGAATTAGTGCAGATTATCCGCAGCGCCTACAAGTCTCGCATCGCTAGCTATAGAGTCTTCGCGCAAAAGGAGTATATAACCTCTCAAGAGTTTCTGGAGGATGTCAAGAAACGTAGCATTGAACAAATTAAACGTATACAGACAGAGGTAGGAGGTGCCGTGAAGGTGAATCTAGAACTTTTCGCCGAGTATGTAAAATGGATAAAGAAAGGTGATAATGAAGAACAACAAGAGAAGGAGATTAAATCATTTAACAGCAAAAATAAGATCATCCAGGTGGGAAGTGATGTGGAAGATATATATAACTCATTTGCAAAGGAGATCGGTGCCAAGGCCGATGAGTTTCAAGAGAGGGATAGCGGGTGGGCTATCACCAAAGTCCTCTATTTAGAGGTGAACATCAACAAGTACGCGCCGCTCAAAGGGTCTAGCTACATACCGCTACCCGCTTGGATACAGAAGAAGAGGGCATGCGTCAATGTGAAGAACGATGACGATGCATGTTTCTTTTGGGCCATCGTCAGTGCGTTGTATCCAGCGGATAAAAACAGCGAACGCATATCGTCATACCCCCACTACAAGTCAGTACTCAATATAAACATTGAATGCCCTGTAGACGTTAGAGATATAAAACAATTCGAGAAGCTGAATGATCTCAGCCTTAACGTCTATGAGATCAGCGGGAGGACGATCGCAGGGCCCATATACCATACTAATCAGAAACGTTCTCAGCACATCAATCTTCTACTCATCGAGGACGGCACTCGCGCACATTATTGTTGGATTAAAAATTTATCGCGTTTGATAAGCAGACAGCAATCATCTTACGCTCATAGAATGCATATATGCGATAGTTGTCTACTAACGTTCAGCAGCGAGGATAAGCTTTTAGAGCATGCAAAGCGCGATTGTGCTCAAATAAAAACTTTGCTACCATCACCTGAGGACAGAAAATTAAAATTTAAAAATTTTAAAAATCGCTTGCGTGCGCCAGTTGTAGTCTATGCTGATTTCGAGGCGCTATTAAGACCTATATCTAGTTGCTCTCCTTATCAGTCATCATCATCATCATATACAATGAACTATCAACTGCATACGCCCTATAGCTACGGCTACTATATAAAATGCTCTTACGATGATTCACTATGTAAATATATAACGTACCGCGGAGAGGGCTGCGTTAAAGAATTCCTATCATCGCTAGAGGTGGAGTTAGCACCCTTCGCTGAGACTATGCAAAAAGTTGTTCCAATGGTATCTTTATCACCTGAGCAGGAGAGGGCGTTTAACGCGGATGTGAATTGTCATATCTGCGGTGAGCAATTGGGTGATGATCGCGTGCGCGATCACGATCATTTAACGGGCGCGTTTAGGGGTGCCGCTCATAATAAATGCAATTTAAATTTTAAAATAAAACCTATCATACCTATATTCATACATAACCTCAGTGGGTATAATTTACATTTTATAATTAGAGAGTTGAAAGATCGCGATGTAAATATCATTCCCAAAAACAAGGAAAATTTTATTTCTATTACACTTAAGAAACATGGTGGGTTGAACGTTGATATTAGATTTGTAGATTCATTTAGATTTCTTGCTTCTAGTCTCGATAAACTCGCTGCTAACCTCGAACCGCACCAATTTACAGAGTCAAAAGCCAATTGTGCGAATGAACATCTTGAACTACTGATGATAAAGGGTGTGTTCCCTTATGATTATATAGATTCTTGGGAGAGACTTGAGGAAACATCGCTCCCTCCTCAAAGCTGTTTCTACAGTAGGCTAAACAGCGCTAGCATATCAGATGAGCAATATCAGCGCGCTCAAGGGGTGTGGAACGCTTTTAATGTCAAGACCTTAGGCGAGTACAGCGATCTTTATTTAAAGACTGACGTTTTACTACTTACAGATGTTTTTGAAAATTTCCGTAACGTATGTCTTAAGACGTACCAGCTAGACCCCGCGCATTATTATACCGCTCCAGGACTTAGTCGGGACGCTATGCTGCGCTCGACTAAAGTTGAGATGGAGCTGCTAACTGATTATGATATGGTATGCTAATATCATCTGGGATTAGAGGAGGGTTGAGTCAGTATTGTGGGAAATATGCTAGGGCTAATAATATGTATATGGAGGATTATGATTCTAGTAAACCCTCTAATTTTATTATGTATTTAGACGCTAACAATCAGTATGGTTGGGCCATGAGTCAACCCATACCCCTAAAAGATTTCCGTTGGCTATCGGAGGAGGAGATTAAGAGTTTCAATGTTATGGAGATTGACTCAAACGCTGCTATAGGATACATACTCGAAGTAGATTTAGAATATCCGCAGCACTTACATGATGCTCATAGCGATCTATGCTTTTGTCCTGAAAACCGAGTACCGGAGCTAACTGGCGCTAAAACATCGAAACTCCTTTCAACGCTGTATAGCAAAAGTAGCTATGCCCTACATTATATGAATTTGAAGCAGGCACTGAGCGCCGGACTCGTGTTAAAGAAAACCCATAGAATATTAGCCTTCAGCCAGAGCCCTTGGCTTAAGTTATACATCGATCTCAATACTGAAAAAAGAATGATGGCTAAGAACACATTTGAAAAGGATTTTTATAAATTAATGAATAATGCTGTTTTCGGTAAAACAATGGAGAACGTTGACAAGAGGGGTGATGTACGTCTAATTACCAGGTGGGAGAGCAATGGCAAGAGGTTAGGTGCGCGCGCTCTAATCAGCCGATTAAATTTTCATAGTTTAACAGTACTAGATGATGACCTTAGCGTTATACAAATGAAACGTAATAGTGTGAAATATGATAAGCCTATCTATATAGGATTCACAGTTCTAGAGTTGAGTAAAACGTTAATGTTTGAATTTCATTATAATTATATAAAACCTAAATACGGGGAAAATGTTAGATTGCTATATACAGATACCGATTCCCTTGTGTATGATATTAAAACAGATGACTTTTATGAAGATATTAAACCGGATTTAGAAGCTAAGTTCGACACTTCTGATTTCCCGCGAGATAATGTCTACGGCTTACCACAAATAAATAAAAAAGTGGTAGGTATGTTTAAGGATGAATGCAATGGAGAAATTATAAGCGAGTTTATTGGTGTTAGATCAAAGTGCTATTTTGTTGAGAAGGTTAATAGGGATAGGATAAAGAAGATAAAGGGGGTGAAACGAAATGTTGTAAGTAATGAGGTGAATAGAGATGACTTTTTCAATTGTATAAATGAGAGAGGTTCCGTACAGCACCGAACTATGCATGTAATTCGTAGTAAAGAACACCTTCTCTACACCCAAACGTTGAATAAGATAACGTTAAATAATTATGATGATAAGAGGTTCACCATACCGGACCGGCCGTATGAAACGCTCGCATGGGGACATAAGTTAATCGACAGAAAATAATATTTTATATAATTTTGCAATACATTGTTTATGCATAGTGTTAAGAGTCTCCTTTATAATTATAAGTGTACGTAATAAAGCGATGTTATAAATGATTAATTTTTTATTCCTCAACGCATTGCCCCTATTATTAGCTGATTAAAAATTTCAAGTTTATGATTGAGCTGCTGCTATTACAGTTAATTTATATGGTTATAGATTAAAGTAATACTCTTTATAGAGAGTTTTATCAATTGTTATATAGACTTGTACTTGATCATTTTTATAGACTTAAGATTATTATGTTTATACAGCTAGTCTAAGCTATTTTATAAGTTTACATGTTCTCGGATTGCATATATAAACGTAGTCTAGCTGTAAGCTATCTATTATAAGATTTTTTAAATAAAACTAGTCATATTCAATACGGGTGCGCCAAAGTTGAACTAATTTTTTAATGTCGATTATCGGAAGTCTGAAAATGTTGTTCCTAAAAATTTACATCCTAATAATCACTACTCATAACTACTCTGTTCCTAACGTTCTGAATCCCTAATCATTCACCTTCATAATGTTCGTTGCAATAAACATCTATCATACTACTATTTGTTTTACTATATTTTCTCAACATAACCATCTTTTACACTATTATTCATCATCATATCTTTTTTATGTAGATTTGTTTTTATTCATAAAATTGAACATTATTATACATTTAACTTCATAATGTCCGTTGCAATAAATATATCATACTACTTTTTCAGAAAACCGAGTGTTATAGACTACGTTAATAGTAAAATAAATTGTAGGAACGAAAACTTTAGGAAACAAAACTTTAGGAACAGTGATCATTAGGAGTACAAATCGTTAGGAAAATCAATTTCAGGTGATGAACTTTAGCGAACCCAATATGGACCCATTCAAAACATTTTGTTTTATTTTAAAACTTCCATCATTTAAACAAAACCCTGTGGTGAGACTTTAGTGATAACATGAGTGCGGTCACATCCTACATCCTATTCCGCTGATAAAAATGTTTTTAACTGTTATAATCAACTAGATTTTTGCTGCAGCGTACCATCCAAACAATCGATGAATGTTAGATGGTCGGATAGCCTAGTTGTTAGAGAACCTGACTACGAAGCTTGAGGTTCCAGGTTCGATTCTGCCAGTTGAGAACAGATATTTGTATCAGAAATATGGATGTTTGTGCTTGATTCTTGGATGTTTAATATGTATTTATGTAAGTATGTATTTATCTATATAAGTAACTTTAACCGTTACCTAGTACTCATAGTACAAGCTTTGCTTAGTTTAGGACTATTTGGGGGATTACACGCTGTTAGTGTTTATAGCCTGTTAGAGGTAGCTATAGCGCTGTTAGTGCTTATAGCCTGTTAGAGATGGCTATAGCGCTGTTCTATAGTCTATTCAAACCAACCTATTATGAGAAGCAATAACCTGTTATAGAAGTAGCTATAGCGTTGTTAGTGCTTATAGTCTGTTAGTGTTTATAGCCCGTTAGAGGTAGCTATAGCGCTGTTAGTGCTTATAACCTGTTAGAGATGGTTATAGCGCTGTTCTATAGTCTATTCAAACCAACCTATTATGAGAAGCAATAACCTGTTATAGAAGTAGCTATAGCGCTGTTAGTGCTTATAGCCTGTTAGTGTTTATAGCTCGTTAGAGGTAGCTATAGCGCTGTTAGTGCTTATAGCCTGTTAGTGTTTATAGCCCGTTAGAGGTAGCTATAGCGCTGTTAGTGCTTATAGCCTGTTAGTGTTTATAGCCCGTTAGAGATGGCTATAGCGCTGTTCTATAGCCTATTCAAACCAACCTATTATGAGAAGCAATAACCTGTTATAGAAGGTTCGGTTGTTGCGAGTAGCTGACATAAATAAATATAAATAAATAATAGGAACAATCTTACATAAATCAACCTAGCCCCAAACTAAGCAAAGCTTGTACTATGGGTACTAGATGATGATATACATACTTATATAGATAAATAAATACTTAAATACATAGTAAACATCCATAACTCAGGAACAAATATTCGTGCTCATCACACAAATAAATGTCCTTACCGGGATTCGAACCCAGGACCTCTAGCTTCTTAGGTAGGGTCACTACCAACTAGGCTAAAGCAGTCGCTAAATTCATTCTGTTAACTGCATAGATCAGTAGTGAACGATGTTATAACCGTCTATAACGTTTGCTATTAAAAATAGAGGGCCTTTAAATTGTCAATCGCTTGCTTGGAACGCATGCGCTGATAAGTGTTAACGCTTCAACCACCCACGATATGTTTGTTTCCCGCGCAGTTAACATTTTGATAACACCCTATATAAAAGCTAGCTGGTTCTTTACACAGCTTCATTCCTGATCGCATGCAGTTGTGATACTACACAGAAACAGTTTATATGTGAAGTATATTCGCGATGACGATGAAAGTCTCTCCAATAGTGTAGTGATGTTTTTATAAAACGTTGATATATTATATTAACGTACGTAAAATACTTATCTGCGAAAACACGCGATAGACTCAAACTAATACTTGAACGAAGCGGGTATTTCTTCAACTTCATATAAAGTGAGTATGAATTTTATATCTGATTTACAGTTACGTGGTGTTAACGGTTAAATCTAACTCTAAATACTTTTAAAGTTATATGTAGTTAAAATTATAAATTTTATTTCAGATTTTCATCACTTATTAATCAAATGATTGAGAACTTATGTGCGGAGTAAGTATGAGGTGTATTTAATATTCTAAAACTATAGCAGATAGCTGTATACTACCTGAGTATAATTGAAATATGAGTTTTTGTATAAAGAGTGCTAAAGTATTTATGCTCATTACTCATATATGATTTTAAAGTTATGTTAAAACTAGTACTCTGCAGGGACGCCGACTCCTCTCATATAATCATTTATGTAGTTGTGGTAATGCTAATCCTATAGGTTATCTAAGCGTATCAGAGTTGTTTAAAGATGAGTATCCCGATGTAATGAATATTTAAGAGAGTCAGTCTTCATGTAGAGTAGTAGTTTTAACATATGAGTTTGATATCATATAGGAGTAATGGATATAAATGTTTAGCACTCTTTATACAAAAACTTGTATCTCCATTATACTACGGTAGTATGCAGTTATGGCATGAGTTTCGTTGTTTTCATATGAGTACATCTTATATTTAAGAATTCATCGCTGTCTAACATCAGGAGGGAAGATGTTCGCGAGAGAAGGTTATCTTCCAGCCTATGAACTCACTGAAACATTATTTGCGGGTCAGCATGGAGTTGACCGCAATAGCTCACAAGCGATATAGAACTCTTTTAGAAAAGTGAGTATGAGAGAGCTATTTAAATATTTTTCTGACGTGCTGTGATATTCTGTTTAAGCTAAAACAGCTCCTCCTTATATTTTCAGTAAGACGTCAGCTGAGAGATCACAACGACACCGTTACGGATGTCGCGCTAGCAACCTCCTATTAGCAGCGCTGCGATGACATATTGCGGACTACATCGTTAGCGGTATCAGATGCTGTAAAGATCTTCATAGCGTAAACTCCTTTTTAGTATTTCTATGATTTAATCATACGCAGTAGGAGTGTAGCTAACTATAGTAATATATTTCAACTCTCACCACCCACCTCAATTCTATAATATGCAATTCATCTACAATTTATAGATTTGCGTTTATCATATTTTGAAGACTACAACTGACGTTCGCATACGGTTTCTAAAGTTTTTGAATTTTAATATTTTGTTCTCAGGTGATGGTAGTACGGTTTTGATTTGAGCATAATCGCGCTTCGCATGCTCTAAAAGCTTATCCTCGACCTGTCTGTCACTACCGCGAGTCGCGAGCCGCCATTTTGTTTGTGCAGTCTATATACTTTAATAATAATAATAATAATAATAATAAAGGCGTAGGGATGTGACGACCTCATCGCCCGCTGGTGTTGTTGTGTCACCAGTGCAGTCAGTCATCGCAGGGCGGCTTGTGGCGAGCTGTTGGTGCGTAGCGACACCACGAACCCGAGACCTCTAGGGGTACACATACACACATGCGCTTATACACACACTCACACACAGTTACACACCCACCCCCGCCTCTAGTTTGCCTTTGTTAGCCGCCTAGAGTGGAGCGCAAGAGCTAAATGCTCGAAGGATGGATGTGTTTGGCCGTAAGTGGCGAGTTGGCATTTTGAAGTTTAAAGTCCAGGGACACCTCTATCTAGAAATTCCTATTTCTACTGTGATGTATGAAGAGGCTGTTTAGCTCACCAATCGTAGAAGTCAGCGCAGCAACTCTCTACATATATTTTTCAGTAATCAGATTTCCGTTCCTTTCTTATTGAGATATCAGATTTCCATTCCTTTCTTAAGAGGATACGATGCGCACCATTTCTCCATACAAACGTAATCCCCTGTTTCCTCCCTGGATAATGGCTTTAGAGCCAAATTTTTTTTACTGTGTAATCCGTATCTACCACAGCTATGCCCCTAGGTTTCGTTTTTTTCCATATTTCAATTAACATAAGAAATACGAGCTTTCAAAAACTGAAAAAATTGCCCAATTTCAACGTCATTTTCAGACACTCATCAGAAAAGAATCCCTCATATAAACAAAAAAAGGAAAACATAGGGGCATAGCTAAATCTATCCTCTAATTATATTTGAAAAAAATAATTTTATTGGTCCAGTTTTCGAGAAGAAAACAGGGGATTACGAAATGCTGTTTTGATCAATTTTACGCGCCTATTAACGGTCTGAGCTGCAGTTGTCCCGCTCTCGCTGTACTGACAAGGATGGGTTCGGGCGAGACAGCGACATTTCATTAAAATACCTATTTCTCAAAAGTCTCTCAGCCATCGTACCCTCTTAAAAGAGTTCTATATCGCTTGCGAGCTATTGCAATCAACTCTAATATGCAATTCATCTACAATTTATAGATTTGCGTTTATCATATTTTGAAGACTACAACTGGCGCTCGCATACGGTTTCTAAAGTTTTTGAATTTTAATATGTTGTTCTCAGGTGATGGTAGTAAGGTTTTTATTTGAGCACAATCGCGCTTCTCATGCTCTAAAAGCTTACGCGAGTCGCGAGCTGCCATTTTGTTTGTGCAGTCTATATACTTTAATACTTATATGGACGTGTTTTAAATAATCACGGAAGGAAAAAGGTGGCATGTACTCGTAAGCGAAAATAAACTCTCCCTTGTTCTAATTAAAGGTCGTGTCAATCCTCAGGAGTCAAAAGGCTTTTTATAAGTTTGATATAGAAAATTGTTCCAGTCACTTTCGTATTAGGTATGCTATTCAGGAGAGTCATCACAAATTGCTACAGGCATGTGTTATTATTACATTGATTATCCTACTGTCTTTATGCATTTCACATTCATGTATAATATAATTGATTGCGTTCTCAAAGATAATTCATTGCGTTCTTGTAGTTAAGTATTCTATTCTATTTCTATTATTCCATTTTATTGAGATATCAGATTTTACGACGGTCTCAAAAGTCTGTAAGTCACCGTTCGTTTACGACTTAGGATTCTGTATAAAGCTTTTGGTTTATCTAGAAATTCCTATTTCTACTGTGATGCATGAAGAGGCTGTTTAGCTCACCAATCGTAGAAGTCAGCGCAGCAACTCTCTACATATATTTCTAGTAATCAAATTTCCATTCCTTTCTTATTGAGAATTTGAGATATCAGATTTCCATTCCTTTCTTAAAAGAGTTCTATATCGCAGCTTTGGGGAGGGAGTGATGTTTCCTCTAATCTACTAAAAGAGTCCATATAATCATAGGGAAACAGACCCTTTCTCATCAACAGATTAAAATTTTCTTTGTTAGCGCGATGAGCTCTTGTCTCTATGCTTTTCACATTCATGTATAATATAATTGATTGCGTTCTCAAAGATAATTCATTGCGTTCTTGTAGTTAAGTATTCTATTCTATTTCTATTATTCCATTTTATTGAGATATCAGATATTACGACGGTCTCAAAAGTCTGTAAGTCACCGTTCGTTTACGAGTTAGGATTCTGTATAAAGCTTTTGGTTTATCTAGAAATTCTTATTTCTACTGTGATGTATGAAGAGGCTGTTTAGCTCACCAATCGTAGAAGTCAGCGCAGCAACTCTCTACATATATTTCTAGTAATCAAATTTCCATTCCTTTCTTATTGAGATATCAGATTTCCATTCCTTTCTTAAAAGAGTTCTATGTCGCTTGTGAGCTATTGCGATCAACTCCATGCTCACCCTCAGGTAATGCTTTAACGAGTCTAAAATATTATGAAGGTCGAAGAATCTGCTACCAGTTCGGAAAACCTCTGTTGAGAAGAAACCAGTAGGAAACTCATCGCTCTTCATACAAATGG
Source organism: Archips xylosteana (assembly GCA_947563465.1). Taxonomy (NCBI): domain Eukaryota; kingdom Metazoa; phylum Arthropoda; class Insecta; order Lepidoptera; family Tortricidae; genus Archips; species Archips xylosteana. Next base: position 1,133,141 of record OX387354.1, read on the forward strand.
AAATTTTCACCACATCAGATTTTCTTTATTGTATATCCCAGGTATGATTATTAATTTTATAACGGTGTTATATGAATCATTGAAATATTATATTTTCTACCTTTTATTTCAATCGAGCAGTTAGCTGCGTGTAAACCTTTCATCGCATCTGATTTTCCATTTTCAATGAACAATAGATTGATATGCTCCCGTCCTCGGTAAGATGTTAAACTACCGATTCCCATCCTCAGTACAATGATAAAACTACTGATTATTCCTTTCCTTTCCTCTACTTCACTAGGTAGGACTTGAGTTCGTTAAGTTAGAAAGCTGAAACCCTCACCTCATCGCAGTAGATTGTATAAAACCCTATCACGAGATTCCTTCAGTTTATTTTGAAATTCCTATTACTACTATGATGTATGAAGAGGCTGTTTAGCTCACCAATCGTAGAAGTCGGCGCAGCAACTCTCTACATATAATACTGATGGCATCTCTTTTGTCCGCCGGCTTTTTCTACTTGACTTCACATCTGATTTTCCATTTTCAATGAACAATAGATTGATATGCTCCCGTCCTCGGTAAGATGTTAAACTACCGATTCCCATCCTCAGTACGATGATAAAACTACTGATTATTCCTTTCCTTTCCTCTACTTCACTAGGTAGGACTTGAGTTCGTTAAGTTAGAAAGCTGAAACCCTCACCTCATCGCAGTAGATCGTATAAAACCCTATCACGAGATTCCTTCAGTTTATTTTGAAATTCCTATTTCTACTATGATGTATGAAGAGGCTGTTTAGCTCACCAATCGTAGAAGTCGGCGCAGCAACTCTCTACATATAATACTGATGGCATCTCTTTTGTCCGCCGGCTTTTTCTACTTGACTGACTTAGTATTGGATTGGTTAGCTAGTTTGTAGGAGGGAAATGTTCCTTTGCCCGTCTATATGAAGCAATTCTGAATAAGATAATTCGGTGCGTTCCCATAGTCAAGCCATTATGTAATAATATTTTATTTTTAACATGTAACAACCGCTATAGCGAAATTTAATCGCCTAACTGCTCTAGCGAAATTATGTCTAATTTCCTGATGTGTATTTTGATAAAAATTACGTGAAATAAACCTACAATGAGATATCAGATTTTTATTAAACCTATCCCCGCTAGCAACTTGCTGCTATCACCACCACCACCAACACCCTCAAAATACAACATTCCCACTTTATAGTAATTTAGTATTTTTTAATTAAAATTTTATTAAATTGATATTAGGTACTTTTAATTACTTATTTTATTTATTTTATTTTATTTTTATTTATTGGAGAAAAAAACAGATACATACACAATATGAAACAAAGCATATAAATAAGAGTGTACCTATAGTATGCACCCTAAATTAATTCTCACTTAGAATTATTGAAGGATGCGGCAATTTAATAACAATGGGTTCATTAAAAAAAACACATTAAGAGCAACCGCACATCGAGCCATTACTGTCTCAATGTGCGCCCGCACAAGAACCACCACCACTTACAAAAAAAAAACCAGCAAAAATAAAAAAAAAACATGCAAAAATAATAATATTAAATTAGAAACAACAAAAAAAAAACATGCGGATTTTTTAAAAAAAAAAAGAGAGGAACGAAAAAAAAGGAAAGCATAGAATCTGGGCTCACCAGTTAAAACACATAAATTAACAAAATCACACCTTACAGACTGACATAAGTTCTATTAATAATTGGGTTACTTGACGCTTGAACTTAACGTACGAACTACAAAACATGTCGACAGAGACCAGTCGCCTGTTGTACGATTCGCAGAGTCTACGCAGCGGTGCACGGACACCTGCTTTAGTCCTATTCATCGGGATAGCGAACAACGTTGTTGATCTAGTTCTGTAGGACGGGGCTCTGAACCTGACACTCTCCACAAGTTCAGGACAGTCGTAACAGCCGTTGCATATATTATATAGAACGACCGCATCACGAACCAAGCGCCTATCCGCCAGAGAAGTAAGACCGTCCCGTTTTAGGAGATCAACATACGGCCGATAGGGTTGAAGAAATCTATAACCACTTGAGTGCCCGCGATTCAAAAAAAGGTGCTGTGAAGTGCCCAAGATTTACCGCGCGCCAGCGGCACCGTGTCATGTTTTGTTAATAAATCGATTGCTTAGCTTTCCCTGTACTTTTTGTTATGATTCTTATTACGTTGTAAAGCTAAAGAAACGGGCAATTTGTTTACATTAATAATTAAATAGGTCTCGGTAGTAAAAATAATTTAAAAAAAATCACAAAGTTGACATGCAGTTCCGAATGGGGACTTTTGCCAGAAATATATTTATTTTTAAAAATCTAAATCGATAAGATATGTATTTTTTATGATTATTTAAAACTTTAATAGTTTACGCTTCTATTGATACCAAATAAAGTATATGGTTGCGAGGAAATATTTTGCATAAAACCTTTTTCATTTGCAATGTCTAAAATGTCAGTTTCACAATTCACCGCCAAACCGCGTGGTTTGTTTATGATTTTTTTACAAATAATTTAGGCATCTGAGGACAAAAATATTGTCATACGTAGATAAAGACACTATCAGTCTTTAAATAACATGTGCCAGTTTTGTCAAACTCGCAGCAATTTTTGTTACAAACTATCAATAACAAAAAATAGCCCTACGTACCTACCGTAACGAGTGTCGTTTTTGACGTCCGATTACCGACAATTCCCACCACTTAAAACCACAAATACACTTAACAAAAATACACTCACATGTCACACTTCACAACTAAATATATATCAAGCCGATTATCAACTCATTATATACTCTTTTGTTTTCATTACAAAAGTAAACAAACCCACGTGCAGGGCGTCAGAGTCATACTAGACGTCACCAGACGGGCTCGCGCGGCTATCATTCAACATGGCGGCGGTATAAGGACGGGATACACAGGTGACACAGGCGCGAAACGAAATCACAATAAAATTCATGACATGAATTTCATCACAGATTAGAGAGTTATCACATTGTCAACATGATATTATTTACATTTCATTGTATCAATATGAAAATACTTAGATACTTATTACCAATAAAATGCTAATACGAAATTAACTATCATGCGTAGAGGTTCACTCACGCAGACTTGAATTTCTTCAATGAATAAATTATATTTTAATAACAGTGGCTGTCGTGATATAGAAAAAAAGACTAAACATAGTATGTTATAATGGGTACGGGCGGATTTTAGCATATGTACTCGTAAATTACAGGAACCAGAATTAATTGAACGGTTTGAATAATTTTGAACGAAAGTTAAAATTAAAACACAAACACAAAGTTAAAATTAAGCTAATGGTTTTTTACGTACAAGATTGTTGTTTAAAAATATTACGTAATATGAAAATTTGTACACCTGTTAAAAATAAGCGATGCATATTAAATTTTATTCTTATACATAAAATATTATATATTATCAGCATCATAGTCGACTGACCATTCATGAACCTTATTGCAACGAGATAGGGTCTACCAATGGTCGGTTAGCTGTGAGGCTGATAGTCAATATTAAATTATTTAAAAATAATAGCGAGTTAATTTCGATTAATATCCAGGGGCGGGGGGCACGGTAGTAAATTTTGCTAGTAAGTAGTATGAATGAATGAATGAATGAAAGAAGTTTATTTCACACACAAAACAAAACACATAAAATTACAAAAGAAAGAAGAAAAAAAAACATTAAAATGTGTGTGAAAAAGGTCCCGCCTCAGCATAAATGCGGACTCCTGAGGTGGAGCCAGCGCTGGTCTTCCGGCGGGACCCTTTTGTATCAGTCACAGAAACCCTGTCGTGCAACACGGCCTTAAGCGGTATGCTCTGCCGTGGCGAAAAAATTTTGGAGTGTTAAGTTAAGACAACTATGACAATAGCAGCTAATGTGCGAGCTAAGCAAATAAAGACAGACAATGGCCGACAAGGGTAAGAATCAGAACTTGATTTATTAAAAATACTTGAATTTTGAACCAGTACATGGAATATGTGAATTTGAACCATTTATATCAATAATAAAAATAAAACATCCTTCGCCGATTAATAAAAAAAATGAAAAGTAATCAAAGAATTAGTAAAAGCCTCCACAAATGAAAATAGAAACACTCAAAAATGAATAAGCTAAATTAAACCAATCTGCAACAAAAACCCAGTGTGCACCATGCCTTACGACATAAAACGCGGACCCCGTGCGGATCTGTTAAAATGCTTCGCGCAACTACTGTTGCGTACAGTTGTATTTACAGACGTCACAAGTTTTTTTCACCTAAACCTGTTCAAAACATACATAATTATTTATTTAAAGAGGATTTACGCTTAGTTTAATAGACAAACTTACTTATTCTAATAGCCTAGACAGAAATATGGCGTAATCGTACAATAAATGTACGATTAAAAATCAAACACGCAACATTTTCATCACTCGACGTACTTTGTTGCAAGAATTTATCACATTATATTTAAACCGGTATTGAAATATATGCTTGATCGTATGGAGCAGTTAATAACGATTAATTTGATATACAACATTAATTAAAATATGCGAAATTGAGTACTTACGGCATTTGTTTATCACGAACTCCCTTGTTGACACTCCGAACTTTGACATTCACCGAAACAACTTTTACGATTTTGTAAAATTGTTCCATAGACTACGGTTTTTATTTTTTTTAATGTTGCCACATTCATCCGCTACCTAACTAAGTCAACAGAAAAACGCTCTTTGCACGTTCCACTTAAATATCATTTAATAACCGTTGGAACTCCACTTCGCAACTAGAGTTGCGAGAGCATTTTGCGTTTTGACAAAATCGCAACCGTAGTTGCGCAGGGCACGTGAGTGGGTAATTAACGGCTCTCAGAAACTTCTTTTGTATAGATTCTAATTGATTTACGTAAATATTATAATACGGGTTCCAGACCTCAGATGAGTACTCTAGAAGGGGGCGCACTAGTGATTTATACAAAAGAATGTAAGAGGAACGCTTTTTAAGCGGCTTTGCGGCTCTCAGGACGAATCCTAGCATTTGATATGCTTTTGTTGTAATATGGCCAATATGTATGTCTAGGGTCAACTTTTCATCCAGTGTAACACCCAAATCTTTTACAGACGTAACGACCTGTAACGCTCTATCCCCAATATGATACTGCCCAAAAATCCTATTTTTATTTCTTGTGAAAGAAATTTTAACACATTTGTCATATGCGAGAGATAACTTGTTCAATAAGCAAAATTGGTAGAAAACGGTCCAGGTCTTCTTGAATAAGGTTGCAGTCATTCAAGCATTGGACACCTTTATATATTTTCAAATCATCAGCAAACATAACGAATGAACAATTACGAAAACAGTCAGCGATATCATTAATAAATAGCGTATACAATAGCGGTCCAAGAACAGAGCCCTGCATCACACCGGAAGTCACATTCGAAGCCCTAGACTCGTAACCATTGATTACAACTTTTTGGATACGATTTTCCAGATAGGAGGCAAACCACCTTAACAAGTTTCCTTTAATTCCGTTAAATGCCAACTTTCGCAATAATATTATATGGTCCACTTTATCAAAAGCTTTCCGGAAATCTGTGTATATAGCATCCACTTGACATTTCTTGTCCATCGATGTAAATAGGAAGTCAGTGAACACCAAAAGATTGGTAGATGTTGATTTACGCTTCACAAATCCATGCTGTTGTGGGATGATGTTACATTGGACCGTAGAGAAAATTGCTTCATGGATGAGAGACTCTAGCAATTTAGGTATACAGGACTGTATTGAGATTGGTCTGTAGTGAGAGATCTCAGATTTCGAACCGGATTTATGAATCGGCGTGACAAAAGATAACTTCCAGCAATCGGGAAATATCCCTTCCTCAATGCACCTATTAAATATAATTTGGAGTGGGGTAAGTATAGCTGGGGAAGTGTTCCTTAAAAATATGGGACTGATTTTATCTGGACCGGGACCTTTTTTTGGATCTAATTTAACAAGTAACCTTTCAATATCTTTTTCTGTAATATGGACACTAGAGATTATTTTTGATTCAAACGAACATGGCAGATCATCCAAATCTGTGCAACTACTTCCATCTCTTTTTTCATATACTGAGTTAAAAAAAGTCGAGAATAGCTCACTTATGTCATTTGCTGAACTGGCAACCCTATTACCAAGTTTCATGGTATGAGGGTAATTAGATGTGGATTTTTTCATGGAAGATATATAGGCCCAAAAAGCTTTGACATTGGTTTTCATAACCTCCTCAGTGTTATCAGTGTACTTGCGGAAGCAATCAGCCATCAACCGTTTACAGCGGGCTCGCAGAATAGAAAATTCACCATAATCACGGAGGGATTGGTATGTTTTCCATTTAACCCACACTCTTTCTTTACGTTTAAGCATTTTAATCAGTGTTGTTGAAAACCATTTTGGATAGGATGGACATTTATTTTTATGTAATGGCACATGATTATCTATTATTCTGTACAATAAACAATAAAATCTTTTGACCGCATCGTTAGCCTGTAAAGAATGTAATTCATCGGACCAATTTATCTGCCTCAAATCCTTATTAATATCAATATAATCAGCTTTTAAGAAATTATATTTAGGAATATCTTTAATTGGGAGTGGCTTAGTAAGCTCGGTCTGAATACTGAATTGGAACGGAGGGTGGTGTCTATCTAAATTAGATAGGACGACATCAGGTGAGGAGGCATAACATTCTAAATTGGAAAGCAACAAATCAAGAGTTCTATTGTTATGATTTTGTATATGATTATACTGACTCAAATCCAAAAATGCACATGCATTAAGTAATAATTCAGTGTTAGCACCCTGCGCAGCACAGGGTTTTAGCTTTGGGGAATCTTGTAATTTATACCAAACTAATTCTGGCAAATTGTAATCCCCCACCACGCAAAACCTACAGCCAGGTATCTGTTCCTGAATTTTCTCTAATGTTTTAAAATGGTCAGAATAAATATAACTAGGTGAGGCGGGAGGGATGTACACGATCGATAAAACTAGGTCATAGGCAGTGGTGGGGATGACCAAGATTAGATCCTCAGCCGAGGGGGTATCCCACTCCAAATGACGGGTCGCCTTTATGGAGTTTCGCACTGCAATTAGTATACCGCCACCATCCTTTTTGTGGTGTGTAGAAAGATCACGATCCCGGCGATGAATAGTGTAGTCACTACTCAACAACTCAGCGTCCAGCACCCCTGGTTGCAACCAAGTCTCTGTCAGCATGATTACATCATAGGTAGCGTTTAACACATTAAGGCGCAAGTCTGCAAGTTTAGATCTTATTCCACCACAATTTTGATAGTAAAATAATATTTCATTTTTATACTTCGACATTGTAAACATAGTAACATTTGTAAATATAATATATCGTAAGAAGCAACGATATATGTATGTAATTATTTAATTTATGTGCAATTGTATAGTGGTGTAAAAGTAGTTTATCGGTCAAACAGTGCAAGCGTCTCTTTAATTTGTATAAATAATGCAGTTTATAAATAACTATATCAGAATAGTCAAAATTTTTAAAATGTGACACGGTTTGCCGTATTATATAAATATAAATATGAGCCTCAGATTTTGCATAAATTCTATTGTACAAAATTAAATGGTATTCAATTTTATAACAGTAAGTAAAGCGAAACAATAATATTTCAAGTACAATCGGATAAAGACGCCGCATATGTAGTCAGAGAGATTCAATGTCCTTGTCGCTCCTGATGGCAATGACACGCGTGTCATCTCCCTTGCGCATTAGTATGGTCGCGTTCTTAACCCACACATGCTTGTAGTCTTTATTTTTCTTTGCTTCACGGGCTCGGGCGTGTAGAATTTTGTTCTTGAGGGTAAGATGTTCGTTTACATATATCGAAGAGGATGATTTAACTATATCGGCCGCTGACGTAGCGGGATCGCGCCCGGCGGCTGCGCACAGCTGCCCGGCGGTCAGTCCACGGCGCGCTCTAGCGGCGGCTACCAGGTCGTCACGCAAGCGGCGCGTCGTCAATTGTATAACAATGTTTTTAGGGCGGTCAGCAGGCTTGTTGTGAGGAACACGGTGCACATCTTTAATGCAGTTATGGTGAATCGGCACGCTCAATAGTTTACCTAAAGCTTCCGTAATGTGCAATAGGTTCTCATTTTTCTTTTCGGGTACATTTTGGAGTTCAATATTGCACATTCTAGCTTTCTGATCAAGATCATCAAGATGGTTTTGTAGTAGACATACTTCATTTCGGAGACGCTCGTTCTCCACCCGCAAGTTATCTACTGATTCTATCCTAGATTCGAGCGCGCAAATACGATCTTCCCATGAGTTGACGGTAGCGGTAAGTTCGCATAGCTTATTATTAAAGTGAGCCCTGAGTTCCTGCATAAATTCGTTCACGGAAGCAAATTTGGTATCGAAATATGCCATGAGAGCGTTAGTGTCAATGTTCACAATAGACGACGACATTTGTTTATTTTCTAAGACGCAGGCGACAGGAGATTTACCCACTACGGGGCTGTTTGGTTTCTTACTCGGTTTACATGCTGAGCACTTCCACTTAGACTTATTCATAGGCAATATTCTCTTATAGTCTGCCTCGGATAGGCCAACACAGAAATAGTGGTAATTATTCTGGCATGACGCACATTTCAAGTGGTCAGATGCCATAACTTCCTTTTGACACTTGGAACACTCCATGGCAATACAATTGGTGGGCATTAAGTGCACGGCTTAGGAAGGTCTTCGCAAAGTAAGGGCAGATGTGCGGTGTACTCACGATTTCTCAGAACATAAAAAAGCAAATCACTGAGTGGATTTGCAACGGATGTTGACCACGAAGGTAGGCATTGAGTAGTACTTCCTTTAATAACAAGAGTATCAACAATTTTAACAATGAATAAATAAATTTAGCAGTTGTTTAGTTTGACATAACTTTAGGACTTAAAAAGCACGGTTTTTCATATTGCTATTTTTTATAACTATAATCTTGATAACTCTATATGTTCGAGAAACTTTACAAAGTTTTGCGCTTTTGCCGCCGCCGCCGCCGCCGCCGCCGCTGCGCTGCCGCCGCCGCCGCCGCTGCGCTGCCGCTGCCGCTGCGCTGCCGCCGCCGTATACCTACCTACTATCAACTGTTGAACTCAACAATAACACGCCACCGCATCATCCATCAACAATAACACCACCACCCCAACCACCACCGATCTCGTCCACATCGTCCTCGTCATCGTCATCGCCCTCCAACACACGACGCGTAGTACTCGACACCGTCCTCGCCATACATTCAAACAATTATACCTACTGCGAAATTTTACAATTACCAAGTTTTGCGCTTTTTGCCGTTGGTAAAACGTTATCACACATCCGCTCCCATACTATTCCCCTACATTTCAATAACATGCGCAATTTCGAAAAACATTTTACCGACCGCAAATAAAAGTGAGCCAGAACCCCTAATAATAGGCAGGTGCTGCCATCTATCGAACCCCCTGCATCATGATGCGCTGATAACGCGCGCGGCAAAACAAAGTTATATTTTACAGTTAATAAAATCATATCCCCATACAAACCTCACACAATATCCATTCCCATAACTGCATTCACCCAGCACCGCTATAAGTTGAACCCTCCCTACAAAATGATGCAACACCGAGCGCCTCGCTGCCTCGCTTCGACCAACCACAACGCTAGTTGAGCGTGACGTCAGAGCTCATTCAACCAATCACACTGCTTCGCGTCAACCACAGCGCTAGTTGAGCGTGACGTCAGAGCTCATTCGACCAATCACACTGCTTCGCGCACACCAACTCTTCATACTAACCATACTATCTTGAGCTCCACCGCACACCGCTGAGTTAGAACCGGTACAAACACCCTACTGCAATAAACTACGAATAACAAAAGCTGTTTTAAAAATATGTACTTTAATAAAATATCTAGTTTTAATTGTTTATTTGTTACGATACCTACTTTTTTATATTTTGTGGCAATAGTATTAGTTAATTAATTTGATTAAAAAAATTATATATTCGATATATTATTATATTTTTACTAGGTACGTGATAAACCTCTTGCCAACACGGTTTCTTACAATCAAGAAGAGTTAAAAATAGGTAGGTACGTAACAAGACTGCGAATTACCAAGTTTTAAATATGAATTTACGTTAAATCAAAAGATTGAAATACATACTTTTTTAATCTAGTTTCCAGTCGCTTATTTGTATCCATGGCTTAATATTCTCGGCAGCCATCACGCCTGTGTACTTTTTGTGACTTCTTTCACTACCTCTGACGTCCGTCACCTCATATCTGTCGTTCTCTAGAACCTTACTTACTCGGAAGGGACCTTTAAATACTGGTAGTAACTTACGGCTTTTTTCCTCATTGCTTTGGCTTTGAATTGCGATAAGAACTAAATCTCCTTCGCAATATGATCGAGCCTTAATTCGAGAGTGACCAAACCTTTCATTTTGTGATTTTGCATTGGATTTAATATTTTCATCTACACTTTCACGCAACCTTGTGACGTCTACTGATTGATCATCGTCACACTCTTGAGCGAAGCTATCACTATCAGCGCGTAGTCTATACCCGAAGAAGATCTCGCTAGGTACCGCTTTTGTGGTTTTATGGATCGTACTATTTAAACCTAACTGTAAGGTTTTTATGTACTGATCCCATGTGTCGTCGGTTGTGTTAGCTCCTAATGCTTTTAATGCGTCTAATATAATTTTATTAAATCGTTCCACCTGTCCATTAGAACGCGGCATGCCTGTTGCTACTGTGTGTGAACGTATGTTTCTGTTTAAGCAATACTGAGTAAAGTCTTTTGAAGTAAAGCACGATCCGGCGTCAGTTATTACTCTTTTAGGGTTCCCAAACGTTTTGAATATACTATCTAATTTTTTAATAACACAAGACGTCTTTGTTGATCGAACAGCCGATATAAACACGAATTTTGTAAACGCATCTACAGTGACTAGTAAGTATTGATTCTTATTCTTTGTTTTTACGAAAGGACCTAGGTGGTCAACATGAAGCGTGTGAAAGGGCTGAGCGTACTTTGGCAACGAGTACAGCTCTCCCTCTTTAGGCCCACCTTTCTTTTTAAAATAGATACAATTAATGCAGTTTTTTATGTATTTCTTTACTATGTGTCGCATTTTAGCAAACCAATACTGATAGCTTATTCGTTCGACTGTTTTATCCACTGAAAAATGTCCCAGGTCGTCGTGGTTACATTTTATAATCTGCCAAATACAGTTTTTTGGAACCACCCAGCGCCGTCCTCGGGACGTTCTTCTATAGACTTTCTCTCCTAACACCTCATAATTAGTGAAAACATTTTGGTTACTGTCCGTCTCTCCAGATTCTATAATAGCTCTGATCCGTTGCAACTCTGGGTCTTGTAACTGTACTGACAGTAACCAATCTGCTTCCGTTATTGATAATATGACTTCAGTTTCAGATTTTTCACCGGATGGCACGGGGTTACGACTCAAAGCATCTACGTGTTGCATTCGTGAGCCCTCTCGGTGTACAATTTCGAATGAAAATTCTTGAGTCGATAACACCCATCGTGCGATTCGGGGGACAATCTCTTTCTTTGTCAAAGCGTACCTAACCGCACTACAATCGGTTACAATCTTAAAGGGCGCTCCTATTAAGTACAGTCGAAACTTTTGGAGGGAACAAATTATGGCTAGCAATTCCAACTCAAACGAGTGATACTTCTTTTCATCGTTTGTAGTTTGCCTACTATAATAATGCACTGGTTTTTCGCCCTCCTCTGTAACTTGCATAAGTATTCCCGCGATACCTTCTCTACTAGCGTCAGTATACAGTATGTTTTCTTTATTTGGGTCAAAAATAGACAGAATACTATCAGAGGTAAGTTTATGCTTTAGCGACTGAAACACCTGTTCGTGAAGTGCACCCCATTCCCAAACACTATCCTTTTTTAACAATTTTGTAAGTGGGGCGGAAATCATGGCACAATTTTTTATAAATTTCCTAAAGTAGCTTATAAGGCCCAAGAATTGTCGGAGTTGGTGAACTGTTTTGGGGGTAGGAAAATTCGCAACAGCCTCTAGTTTGGCTTCGTTTGGCATAACATAGTTCTGTTTGATTTTGTAGCCCAAAAAATTAATCTCAGACTTAAAAAAGTGGCATTTTTTTAAGTTAAGTGTCAATCCACTATCGCGAAATATATTTAAAACCCTTTCTAACAATTTTAAATTTTCATCAACCGTTTCGGTGACTAAATATACATCATCTAAGTAAAGTATGACATTTTCAAATCGAAGATTGCCTAAGACTGTGTTCATCATCTGTTGAAACACTGACGGCGCGTTGGCTAAGCCAAACGGGAGTCGGAGAAACTCATAATGGCCGTCTTCTGTAATGAACGCAGTCTTTTCAATCGAATTGGGATGTATCATTATTTGGTAATACCCACTTTTTAGGTCTAAACTAGTAAAAAACTTATGACCCTGAAGTCTATCTACGAGGTCTTCGATGCGTGGCATGGGATATTTATTTTTGACTGTTACTTTATTTAGCGCCCTATAGTCAATGCAGAGCCTTTTCTCGCCATTTTTTTTATTAACCAACAGCGCCGGGCTCGCAACCGGTGAACGACTTTCCCGTATAATATTATTGGTCAAAAGCTCATTTACCATGTCTCTAATGATTTTTCGATCAGAATGAGAAGCTCTGAAAGGTCTGCATTGTATAGGCTGGATTTTAGATACCTCGATTGTCATTTCATGATTGTTAACTTTGCCTAATTCGTTAATATTAGACGCGACACAATCCTTATACCTTCTAAAAAGCGCAGCTAGTTCATTCTGATGTGAATCTGTGTCTAGTTGCATATCATTGACGGTATTACAAAATTCCGTAAAAGTACCCGCGTAATAATGAACAACAAATTAACCAGACGGAAACTACAAAATTCTTGGGTTTAAGTCTGGACAATAGGTTGACATGGAATATTCAGACTGACACTATATGTAAAAAACTAAATCAATTCTCTTATGCTTTATACAATCTAAGAAAGGTTGTCAACGAGTCAGTGGTACTAACTGCATACCATGCCTATGTAACATCTACTCTCAGATATGGCATTATATTCTGGGCCAATTCAACTAATAGAGAAATTGTCTTTAGGGCACAGAAAAAGTGCATTAGATCTTTGTGTGGCATTAGCTACCTCGACTCGTGTAAACCACATTTTCAAAGATTACGTATACTAACTTTCCCTAGTCTATATATATATGAAATGATAATTTTTGTCAGATCTAATCCCAGCCAGAGTTTTAATAGTTTACGTCTCAGAAGGAAAAAATGTTTATTGCCTTCTAAAACCGCCTTATTACGGAAAAGCATACTCAGAATGGCTCCTAGAGTATATAATAAACTACCTAATGAGCTAATACAAATAGAAAACTTGATAGAGTTTAAAAAAGAATTATATAAATTTCTTGCTAAAAAAGCGTTTTATACAATAAACGAATATATGACTAGTATTAATTAAATAATAAGAACTGCATGTGCTTAGTTAACTGACCCTACAATTTGTATGCCTCACGGCTCAACATAGTGATACAAGATATTCATAAGACCTCATGTAACTTACCTGTGTTGAACAAATAAACGAATTTGAATTTGAATTTGAACACATGTTTCACTCACAAATCGAATTGAAGTACATCGCCTACTCGTGAGTACATTAGATCAGATCGCTCCGTCACGTTTCTTCCGATCAGCATATCACAATCGGCTAAATCACTCATTACGTAAAAATCGACATTCGTTAGGGACACCGAATCCATTTTTAAATCGAGTGTTACCTTCTCGTTAACTGATTTTAGATTTTTTTTTGAAAATCCTTGAAGTAGAACGGGAGATGGCAGTATTGTAACGTCTAATAACCAGTTCTGCACCAAGGTTCGAGATATTAGCGAGCAACTACTTCCCGTGTCTATGAACGCATCACAGTAAAACCCATTAATGTTTACCGTTTTTATAAATTTATTGCGCGGATCGAGGGTAGAAATGAATTTAGTTTCCTGCTTCTCCGGTTTAACCGAATTCTTTTTGTGATAGCAGGTTGATTCTAAATGGCCGCGTTTGCCACAAAAATCACATTTGTTGGTATCACATTGACTTCTTTTATGAGCCCCGCCGCAAAGGTACAACTTAATTCGTTTTCGTTGTGTTTGGTTTAAATTTTGGTGATTACCGTGATTGGAAGAAACTGACGGACCCAACCCACCTGTAGAAGGTGACACCGCTGATAATGATATGGATGTTTGAGAACCGGGTGGCTGACTAACTACCTTTGTGGGATTATCACGTAAGTTATTGTTAACTGGTTTTGCACTTTTTAGTTTGTATGTTCTGCCGTGGAGAAAACTAGCTAAGCTGTCGCTCGTTACAAAATTATTTGACTCGATTGACGCACCTATTCCACAATCTCCTATGTTTCCGACAATGATCGACGCGATATCTTGCTCAGAAAAGTTCAAGGACAAACGGTTAATTTTGCTTTTTTGTTCAAAATAGAAATCATAAAGTGACTGGTTATCCGTTGGCTTCTTTTCAACTATATCTTTTAACAATTCAAACATATTTCGTTGAATTTGAAAACTAGAAGCCAACTTCTACCTCCAATCAGCCCATCTCCAAGAGGGCCATTGACTTTCAGTACGTAGTACCGAGTCATACCAGACCTTAGCGGAACCCTTTAATTTATTCTGAGCCTGATATCGTGTTATTTCGTCAGACCACGAAAAAGTTATATTAAGCCAAGCATTCACATCATCTTTTAATGGGTCAAACTCCGGAATAATATTGTTCACAATAGAATTATTGCCAGTACTACTCACAGTTGAGGTATCAGCCTTACGTGATACCTTGGTTTTCTTTTCTCCTCCCTTCTTCCGTTTCGGTGGAGGTGACGGCGTCCTTGCGCTGGAGCTATTGGACGAGCTGGATGAGCTGGAGCTCGAGCGTGTTCGTTTTCGCTTTGATCGTTTATCGCGCTTACCCATTGTGCGTGCGTGGGGTAATTGATATTATATACGTAATCCCACTTCTGATGTTAACGAATCTATAATAATTTCACTATAAATAGGAACAAACGTTATTTTCCGATGATTTTTATAAAATTTTACCAAAAATGACAAGGATTCAGAATATAGCAATTAAATTAAATTAATTAACAATTAAATAGTCAAATCAGGATAAGCGACGATAAACGAATCAATATTTTACAACCGAGTCACCGAGCAGAATAAGAAGCGTTACGACCGTTACATCCGTTTTTATAAACTCGGTTGTCGTTCAAATCCGCCGCGCAGTGGAGGGGCTTCTTCATCGGCGTCGCTAGAGGGCGCACCTCGCCCTCTCGATTGCCAACATAATAAATACTGTTTTTCTCAAAACTTGCTATCTTTATATCGTAATAATGTGCGTAATGAACTGACCTATAATATAAAAATTAAAATATTAGCTTGGTGTTAAATAGAAGCCGTATTTTAGTCTTTAACACGTTGAATGCGGGACGTCTTCACTACAACTCTCGCTCTGTGCTATACATACCATTTTTGACTTGTAACATTTTTTCTACTAGTGCGTTACAAGACGAAAGTGACTTGTAAACAGAAGATTAAGTTTTCCCAATATTTCTTTTATTTTTATAAAAAAATATAATTTTATGATTGCTATAGCAAGTTGACATGTTTAATTAGATAAGTTTGTTTTCGCCACAGAATACAGACTTTAATTTGGAAGTTATAAGACATTTAAATAACAAGACGAATTCGGCTCGTACCGCATCACGGGGGTAGGGCAAGGTTTGTTATGTCGATAATTTTATAGAGAAGGGAAATATAATGAAACTAAATATCGCTATCGATGTT
This sequence comes from Archips xylosteana, assembly GCA_947563465.1. Classification (NCBI taxonomy): domain Eukaryota; kingdom Metazoa; phylum Arthropoda; class Insecta; order Lepidoptera; family Tortricidae; genus Archips; species Archips xylosteana. The sequence continues at coordinate 1,149,118 of OX387354.1, forward strand.
CACAATTATTTAAAAAAAATTACAAACCTAAATGTTCAAATTATGATTTGTTGTAGCATTATTGTTTTTCTTAACGACCGCTTAGCCTAGTTGGTAGTGACCCTGCCTACGAAGCAAGAGGTCCTGGGTTCAAATCCCGGTAAGGGCATTTATTTGTGTGATGAGCACGAATATTTGTTCCTGAGTTATGGATGTTTTCTATGTATTTAAGTATTTATTTATCTACATAAGTATGTTTATCGTCGTCTAGTACCCATAGTACAAGCTTTGCTTAGTTTGGGACTAGATCGATTTGTGTAAGATTGTCCCCTAATATTTTCTTATTTTTTTATAACAGTCAACGCACATTTTACTTCTTGTACCTTTTTGAAACTTGTTGACTTCCTTTTTTGCGGCAATATTTCCATCATATCGTTTTGTAGTTTTCGCAAAGCTACTTTGGTCACTTTTTTCTGTGAGTTCAAATACTTTTAATACTGTTTTCTACGGCCTATTTCTCGGTGCATTCATTGATAACGTAAGTATTAGCGAAACAACGTACAAAAAAAATCGGTAATAATCACAACACTAGCCTGCACTGGCCAGTTCACATGGTGCGATACAAGGCGGTACTTTACAAGACAGTTTTGGCTGGGCCCTATTTAATAAAAATTACAAGTTGTAAATTGTAAATTGTATCAACAGGTTACAATTCTACAAGTTTCTGTTTAATAAAAATTTTAATTTACAAATTTGTTATGGTGGAAAATTTACAAAATTGTATAATAGGGATGACGACTGGGTTAAAAATTTGTCATTCTAATTAGTCCGTCAGTTAGATTATGGGAAAATATGGGACACGTATTTTTTGGTTTATCAAATTATTAAAAAACGACAAAGATATAGATCATCAAACTTCCGGAGTGGGGGCTTGTGACGTCACCCTTAGGTAAAAATTGTACCATATAGTGACGTCACTCGAAACTTCTAAGCACTGTATCCTCCTCATTTTTTGTTTGTCAAACAAAAGAAAAAATACGTGTACAATATTTTTTAATAATCTAACTGACGGACTAAACAGTTTTTTTTAGTCGTCTAGCCTATTGTACCTACAATTTCACATAATTCTGTTTAATAAAAATTTTCACTTCACAGGTGATTGTTTACAATTTTGTATGGAAATTTACTTTATTAAACAAGTAATTGTACTTACAAGTTGACATATTTTGTAAATTGTAGTATAATCCCTACAGGTAACCTAGGGATCTGTCAGAAATTAATGAAGTGTGCTCCGACGATCTGAATAATTAAAAATCATGGTTCTAACAACGAGTAGTGACATTAGCTTGAGGTCCCGGGTTCGATTCCCGCGTCGGGGCTAATATTTCGTAAAAAATACGAATGTATGTTCTCGAGTCTTGGGTGTTTAATATGTATTTAAATATATATAAGTATACTTATCCGTTGCCAAGTACCCATAACACAAGCTTTGCTTACTTTGGAACTATATTTATTTATACACATACAGCAAATATTGCTTATAGTTTTTTTTAATGGCCGAACGCCATGATGCCGTGACACTCCGTGTGGAATGGAATCGAAAAAGATCACTTTGCCGACCTAGGCCGGCCGGCATGTTGTATGAAATTCCACTATTGACCTCTCGTCTAGCCGCACCTGCAACGTGGATACTTCGCGGCCATAAGGAACATAACATCAATATTATCATTGCATGTTTGAGAACAATATCTTTATTCTCGTAAATTAGAGACAAAATTGAAATTTTGTTGTTGTTCTCCGTGACTTCAAATAGGTTAACCAATTTAATAATTTCTTATTAATTTCTTAAGCCTACCCTCGTTTAATTGTAGCAAACTTGTAGCAAAAAATTACATTTTACGTAAATTGTACCTTACAATTATAATTTTGTAAATACATTATTGTCATTGAAAGCTACAGGCGTTTTTTACATATGTGAACATTTATTAATTAATTTAGTTAAATTTAAAAGCAAAGGACTACTATTTAATAAAGAATTATATCGGTACTATAGGACTCGAGTCAAGGAATTAATAAAGTCAGCCCACAAAATGTACCTGCAGAAGACAGAACAGTCTATCACTTTAAATCCTGCTGTATTCTGGAGGCACATTAAAGACAAGCGTAGTAACCGGCGGCAGAAGGGTTATACGATGGGAGGCGTGTTTTTGTCGGAGAGTGATGCAGTGCAGGCTTTCGCTAAGTACTTCGGCTCAATTTTCCACGCCAACTCACCCGTGCTTGACGTGGACGCGGCTGCCCGCAGTGCAAACTTAGGAAACGATTCTTCTTGTATAAGTTTAGGTGACATTTCCTCTCGCCAGCTGCGTGGTGTCGTTAGGAAGCTAAAGAATTTTTCTGCACCGGGGCCTGACAGTATACCCGCTTTTCTGGTCAAGGATTGTATATCGGTGCTAGAGCAGCCTCTACTTTTCATTTTTAATTTATCCATTCGTGAGGGTGTCTATCCAGCTACCTGGAAGGTTTCGAGAGTGACGCCAATACCAAAAGACGCATTGCCATCCAGTCGGTTTTTGGAAAGGTGTTTGAGGGCGCTATTAACGGGTGCATTGTGCCAGTTATATAAAAATAAATAAAAAAAATAAAAAATAAAAATTGTTTATTTCAGATAGCATAGATCCATATTATGTTAGTAATAAAGAAGTCCTTATTTTATAACTATGTTAGTATAGACATTATTTAAATGCATTTTGGCCCAGTGCGTGACAATAACACTGTCCATCCTGTCAGCTAACACGTTCAGGAGACTGTTGCCGCGGCCGCGCAGGCGCAGCAGCGACGCGGCGCAGCGCTTGCGCAGCGTCGCATGGAACCCGTCGACGCGCGCGTCTGCGAACATGCCCGACGCGCTGCACCAGCGCGGCAGCCGCAACAGAACCCTGAACGCGTTATTGTATTGGACCCGCAGAGCATTAAGCGATCGTTTATCTACCCTTTCAATATCCGCGTCATCACGCAGGTCATCGGTTACCCAGTGTCCAAGGTACTTAAAACTATTTACCCTATTAAGTGGCTTACCATTGAGAAGAATGGGAGGAACATACGATGGACATTTGGTTCCCGATTTAAAAACCATATACACACTTTTAGTGACATTATATTTCAGACCGTGTTTAATCCCATATCTCTCACAAATACCAATCAATTGGCTTAGACCACCGACCGATGGACTCAGCAGTACCATGTCATCTGCGTAACTTATATTGTTTAGACAGACTCTGTCTATATGGCATCCGACATATGTACTGCTGAGCTCACCTATCAGGGCGTTTATATACAGGTTAAACAGCTGGGGTGATGTTAATCCCCCCTGTCGAACCCCGCATTCCAATCCGTACTCGTCGGACAAAACGTTACCCCAACGAACACTGTTCTTTTGACCGGAATACCAACACCTAAATATGCAAATAAGTTCCCTGGGCAATTTTATCTCTTCGAGCTTTTTCCAAAGTAGGTCATAATTGACCAGATCAAAGGCTTTTGAAAGGTCCAAGAAACATGCATAATGAGATGCGTGAGGCTAGGAGGATATTCAAATCTAGGCTAAAATGGGTTCAAAACCATGAAGACCAAATAAAAATGGACATTCTGGCCTCCCATCATTCTCGTAACGATTTTAGATCTTTCTGGAAGAGTACTAACCAGTTAAGTTTCAGGCCTGGACTCCCTGTGAGCGTTGATGGCACTAGTGAGCCTGGCGAAATTGCAGATCTTTTTCTTGCTCATTTTGTGGTCAAGTCACCCCTGGGGCAGTCGCAGACGTTGGCGATCGATGCTGGGGCCATTGAGGAGTTAGAAATAAAGATTATGGCGGAAGATGTTTCTAAGATCATTAAAAACATGAAACGAGGCAAATCCCCTGGCCACGATGGGCTCAGCATCGAGCATCTGCGTTACGCGGGCTCGCATATACCTAGGCTGTTAGAAATGTTGTTTACACTCTGTATTGGGCATTCGTACCTGCCAGCGGAGATGATACGAACCATTGTTGTACCTATAGTGAAAAATAAAACTGGCGACATCTCAGACAAAAATAATTATAGGCCTATCTCGCTGGCAACTGTGCTTGCAAAGGTTTTTGACGGTGTGCTTGATATACATTTGAATAAGCATTTACAATTGCACGATAATCAGTTCGGGTTTAAACCTGGACTTTCAACAGAAAGTGCAATCTTATGTCTTAAGCACACCGTTAATTACTATACCAAGCGGAAAACGGATGTCTTTGCTTGTTTTCTCGATCTTTCAAAGGCGTTTGATATGGTGTCATATGACATACTTTTTAATAAATTATTGGATGCTCAGGTCCCTTTGGAAATTATCAACATCCTGAAAGTTTGGTATGGGGGTCAGGTAAATAATGTGCGATGGGCTGGGTCATTGTCGAGACCGTATAAGATGGAGTGCGGAGTGAGGCAGGGGGGTTTGACCTCACCTGTGCTTTTTAACCTGTATATAAACGGGCTGATTGGCGCGCTGAGCAACACGCATGTCGGCTGCCACGTCGACGGATTGTATATCAACAATATCAGTTATGCGGACGACATGGTGTTGCTGAGTGCGTCAATCTGTGGGTTGAGAAAACTGGTCGCAATGTGTGAGGAGTATGCGAGAGGACATGGCTTGATATATAATGTCAAGAAGAGCGAGGTCATGGTCTTTGAGGCCGGTGGTAAAATCCCAAACAATTTACCGCCTGTAAAATTGGATAATGTAAAGAGAGAAAGAGAAAAGAGGGTAAATCGATTTAAATACCTAGGACACATAATTACGGTCGACCTCAAAGACAATGACGATAGAGAGAGGGAAAGGAGGGCATTATCACGAAGAGCGAATATGATGGCTCGCAGGTTTGCACGGTGTTCAAGAGAGGTTAAAATTACACTATACAGAGCCTATTGTACATCTTTTTACACGTGCAACCTGTGGGCTAGATACACCAACGTAAGTTGCAATGCCCTCCGAGTACAGTATAATAATGCATTTAGGGTGTTGTAGGGGCTGCCTCGATATTGCAGTGCATCAGGGATGTTTGCTTCGGCACGTGTCGATTGCTTTTATGCAACGATGCGTAAAAGGTGTGCGTCCCTGGTGCGCCGCGTGAGAGGCAGCACCAACAGCATCCTAAAGATGATTTCGAACAGGCTTGACTGTCCTATTGTGAATCACTGCTGTGCGATTTCGAATGGAGTGGCGCAGAGGTGATTCACAAATAGACTCTATTTTATTATTTAATATAATGTAATACTAATCCTTAGAAAGTAAGACGCATGTATTACTAACAACCTATGGACTCCGGTCTGCAATAAAGCATTTGAATTGAATAAATAGGCGTCTTTCTTCTGGTATAGTACTCGACAGTGTACTTCAAGGACAAAATAGCGCTTTCAGTTGACAGTCTAGGACGAAATCCAAACTGTGCATCGTGGAGCTGTAAATATTTGGCTAAATGTAAATTAAGCAGACCGTCGAGCACCTTTGCTACAACCGTAGCCAACGATATAGGTCTATAATTCGATTTGTCCGATAAGTCACCTGTCTTATTTTTTACAATAGGAACTACAATCGTCTTAGACAACGGCGGAGGTAAGTAAGAATGGCTGACACATAAATTAAAAAGCATAGAGAGGACTCTAGGTAAATGAGGTCTAGCATGTTGCAAATGCTCGATGCTCAAAAAATCGTGTCCAGGCGATTTACCACGTTTCATCTCTTTTAATACCTTATTTATCTCTTTCGAATTGAAACAAACATCAGTATGCTCAGAGGTCAAGGCATTTGGCTCATGTGCAGGGTCACTAAAAGAGGATACAATATTAAACTGGTCCCTAAACACATTAGCAATATCTTTGGGGTCAGACACACCATCGACACACACAGGAAGTCCAGGCTTGCTTTCCATTTTCTTTGTGGATTTCCAAAAATTACTAAAATCGTTCTTTGCATGTTTCGCAGCAAGCATATCCATTTTTATTTGTTCCTGATGCTGCTGCGTCCACTTTAGTTTAGATTTAAATATTTTCCTACTTGTGACCATCGCTTCATATAAATAGCCTGTTGACGGTTTTCCAAACAAAAGCCAGTTTTGAAAGTGAAGCCTGGCCCTCCCATGTACATCACTTACATGCTTATTCCACCCCATGATTTTCTTTTTTCTACATTTTACATTGACAGCTTTGCTGTATATAGAGGCATCACATAACGCTTCAATTATGTCAGAATATAATTTATCTAATATTTTACAATGATCCAGATTACCAAGACAGCAGCTACCACAACAGTTACTAAGTTCAATAGGAAAATCAATCAACTTCAACAACTCATTACATTTGTTGGTATATTGACTAATTTCTAGAGGTGTTCTTTCACCCCATACAATAGTTTTATATGTTAAATTAATGCCATTACAAATTCTGTTAGTTTTTACTGGGTGTAAATTTAAGTTACATTTTACTACCAATGGATAATGATCAGAATAATAAACATTATAATCAACAAAAACATCACTCACAGTTGACCATGCAGCCTTTCAAAGTCAAAGTCAAAGTCAAAATTCTTTATTCAATTTAGGCATCAAATTGATGCTCCTATGAACGTCGAAAAATCTACCACCGGTTCGGAAAAAACCCTGTTGAGAAGAAACCGGCAAGAAACTCAACAAGGTATATTTTTTTCAATCAGATCTACATTGTTATTAAATGACATACATCTAAAGTATTTAATACAATTAAATTTTTTAACACAGTAGATACGCTATTTGAGACTAGAGATCGCCAATGCGGATCGGAATTATTTCCAAACATCCCTGTCCATGATATAGTCATTAATTTTATAGTACGCCTTAGATATTAATGTCTTCTTCACAATGGATTTGAATTTTGTATCAGTTTGTTCGGTTATTGTTTTCGGAATTTTATTATAAAAACGTATGCATCTTCCCGGAAACGACTTTTTAGTTTTAGCCAGTCTGTAAGATGGAACTTTAAGCTTCCCTTTGTTGTCAGACAGTGATCTAGCCAGCGCTTGCAACCATGGGAATCACTTAAGTAAGTATGAGTAGGTGAGTCAATCCCCAACTTAACAAAATCTGCACATATCCATTCTTGGTCGGAACAGAAACTCAATAACTCGTTACAAAGCAATTGGCCGGGGTGGGCGTTGAAGTCCCCCAGTACATAAACAGACTCAACATTTTTATCGTCCACTATTGCATGTATGGTACTCATGCATTGTTCAAAGTCCGACAGGTTGTCAACACAGTCCGTTGGCATATAAACATAGAAAACCATAATGGGCTTGTCGTCTGACAATAATTGAATACCACTGATTCTCACATTATCACATTGAATTATTAACACTGAAGAAAATATATTTTTACGCCATAGCAAAGCTGTACCACCGTGGGGCCTGCCCCTGAGTATTCCCGCAGACGAGTCCACCGCGGAGGTGCCGGTACACGCGAAATCGTCACTGATGCTGTCCAGATATGTTAAGTCTTGCGGCAGTAACCAAGTTTCCTGCAAGGCTATAACGTCAGCAAAGGCGCATAGACGCTTAATATCATCAATGGAGCGCTTTATGTTACGACAATTGAATGTACAGAGGGTAATCTCTTTTTCTGACTTTTTAATCATTTAAAATTATTTACATTAGCTTCGTTCATAACCTTACTTTTCGATGGTATAAAACGAACTAAAACAATTACTTTGCTCACCCGCGACTTTTAAGGTCGCGGGTGAGCAAAGTAATTGTTTTAGTTCATTAATATGGACCTCCGCAAAGTAACGCCTGATTCAATAAATGGTATAAAACGACGAAATATTACACCCTCAGGCCACAGCTCCTCGTCAAGAAATAAATGCAGTTTATGCTTACAAATGAACATCTTATAGGCATTGTGACGCTTATACTTGTTTCTCATTATAATTCGTTCAAGTTGCACTCTTTCCCGCGTTTTCTTATGAATATACTCGGTTATATCTGATTCCAACGTATCTTGATGAACATTAGTGATCAGTATCGGGATTTTCGACTCGGCTGCCCTGAAATTACAGTCCAAATCAGCTGACGCCCTTCCCGTTTTACCGTTAAATACATTTTTATTCTTGGGTTTAATGCGCCGCTGCACCGTTTTCCATTCACCATGCAAAATTCAAAAGATACATCCGCGTAAGAAATATTTCCTGGCACGTCCTCAATAGGCATATTTGTTACTGTGTGGTCATTTGTTTCTTTCGATGACGTCGCAAAAAGCGCCTGTTCCCCTGTTGATGCGGCCGAGTCAAAGCAACTGGTTCCCACAAACGGCAATTCGGGTAGTTTACGTTTCTCCGATTGCATCGCAGGCTGCCGCATAGGCGAAGGCGGTGTGCAATGCAAGGAACACGACGGATGCGCAGTATTAGAGTTATTAGCGTCAACTGAATCTTCAAACCGTTGTAAGTGCAAGCGAGAACACACGTTAGGTCTGTCAAACACACGTAAAGGAGACTAGTGAGTCCCGCTGAGAATCGCTAGTTCATTGGCACATTTTTGCGATGACACATCAATGTGCGACAATCCCATTGGTCCGCTGTCAAAGAATGAGCCAGCAGCACCACGTCTAACGTTAACATTTGGAAAATTAACGTCTCGATACTGGTTATTTTTCAAATTCGAATTTGATTGTAACTCCAATACGTGCGTTTTGATGTCTTCCAGCTGTTCAAGGGTTGCGTAATTTGACCTTAAATCTCTGATTTCATTTTTGAGTATTGCTATATCTTTAAGGAGGGCTGTTGAGTCGAGATGGTCAAATGTTACAGGTGGTAATTTATGAAGGTCGCGGGCTACGAACACTGGTAATTTCTCACTATCACTTATTTTTATAAGGCTAATAATATCTTCCATGTCTCGTAGCTTCTTGCCATGGTTTTTTCGATTTATTTTCTTTGTTTTGTCCGTAGATATAGACTGGTACAATAACTCTTTCGACTTCTTAATCTCTTCTGTTGAAAAAGAATCCACACATATTTTGTACATGCTCTCATCATCAATAACATCGAGTTTATTTTGCACAAACGATAACAACTCGTCAATCACAACATTGCAGTTGTTGCACTTTAAAATACCCACTGCGGCCATGATGCACAGCGACTCAACTATACCCAATCGTCTAGCTGATGCTCAGCATGGTTTCCGAGCAGGCAGATCCACTACGACTAACATGATCAACTTCGTTGACTACGTGCTTCTTCATATGGACCAGTCCCGGCAAGTTGATACTGCTTACTTCGACTTCCAAAAGGCTTTTGACCTTGTTGACAACGACATCCTGCTAAATAAGTTGTCCCGCTTTGGTTTCTCGCCAGCGCTGCTGAAGCTTTTCGGAAGTTATCTGAGGGATCGTAAACAATTCGTGCAGCTCTCCGGCTTCCGATCTGAAGAGTATTTTACTAGATCCGGGGTAAGTCAGGGCAGTACGCTTGGGCCGACCCTGTTCCTTATAATGATCAATGATCTGCCATCAGTTGTCCGGAATGTGGAATGCTTGATGTTCGCGGATGACTTGAAATTGTTTTATGCCGTTCATTCCCCTTCGGACTGTAATACATTACAGAGCGACATAGATGCTGTGATGGATTGGAGTAAAATCAATAGGTTGCAATTTAATAACAAAAAATGTAAAATTATTTCATTTAGCAGAAGTCAAAGTACGCTGATGAATGATTACCACCTTTCTGACGCTACCTTGGAACGCGTTTTTGCTGTGCGTGACTTGGGTCTTGAGCTGGACATTGAGCTGGATTTTCATGGCCATGTTAATATGATAGTTAAGAACGCCAATAGGACGCTAGGCTTTATAATGCGTTCAGCATCTCAGTTCACCAGTAATACTGTTTCAATTATTTTGTATAATGCGTTTATACGTAGTAAATTGGAATACTACTCCATTATATGGGATCCCATAGAAGCCAACTACAGGCTTTTGATTGAGAGAGTACAGAGAAAGTTCGCGCGCTACCTCTACAAAAGGCAATTCGGTTACTATCCTTTTCTTTACCCATCACTCTTTGTTGGGGGAATGGTCGGACTTGAGAGCCTTCGATTCAGGCGGATGCTTCACCTTGCAGTACATTATTGCCTGCTGCTAAAAGGCTTAATTGACAATCCAACGGCATTGGAAGGTATCCGATTGTTTGTCCCCGAGCAATACGTGAGGGTGGCGGGGCGCCGGCGCCGGCCGCTGTTCGCGGTGGGCGCGGTGGGCACGCGGCGCGCCGGCAACGCGCCCGGCGCGCGAATCAAGTGATAGGCCAGGACTTTACTTTAAAAAAAACTTTATTTAATTTAAACAGAGTAACTGCCTAGCTTAACAATCACGAATATTCTGAAGAAATCTTAAAAACTAAATCTTATATACTAATTAATTGCAATTCAGCATTGATGGTATTGATCTACATTTGCGAATGCTGTTGATGCTGAATTGTTATTATTTTCTGCTGACGAAGGAGATGTTGGTAGGGTTGGCACCTTTAACCCCTCCCTCCTCAAGAGTGGAATTATCTGAAGGAGGATTATTCGGCTTCAGATAATTTCTTCTAAAAACAATGAAATATAATTTAAAGGATATATAACTAAGTGCTATGGTAATTCCTATAACATAAAGTACTATGGTCCAAACACTGCATTCGTAGGTTATTAGATCACTATTGAAGTTTTCACTATTAAACTTTACACTGTTAAGGATTTCCCGGATGTTACTAAAGTCTACTCCTCTGAGGTCCACCTTGCTGTTGTCCCTCTGGGTCTTGATCTGGAGCTCTGGTATCTTGATTGGGGGTTGGTTATAAGTTGTTGCTGAGATGTTGCTTGTAGCTTTTATTATGATGTGGTCTATTGTCATTTCGCAGTATTTTTCTGGAGTTACAATGAAAGTTCCGGCTACGTTTTCCTTCGATGTTTCGTCCCCGCAGGTTTTTGTAATGACGGTATTTATACGGGAATGGAGTAACCAGTGGTCAGATGTGAGTCTTTGGATAATTTTCTTTTCGGTCTTGATAAGCTGTTGGTTGCAGTTTGTGAGGTTATCTCGTAAAAGGAATATTTGCTGGATGCACGTTGCTGTTGGGTGTTGTGCCAAATCGTCTTCGGTACAAATGAACCTTTTCTCCTCTATTTCTTCTCATTTCCTTTCTACGGGTCTGGAGATCAATCTATTTATCATAAGGTATGGGTATTCGGGAATAATTGCGAATGTTTTATCGGTAATCGGGTTATATATCGGGATAGGGATGATTTTGTAAAAAATATATGTGCTTTTCTCTGTCAAAGGGATTTCTAATATAAATGTTAAGTGATTATTACTAATATATGATTTAAGTTCTATATTACGTTCTATTTTAATTAAATTGTCTTTAGAAACGGGGTAAGTCAATGTCGCATGTTTTTCTATGCTAAGAAGGACGTTAAATAATTCGGTAGAGTTTATTATGGACTGATGTAACGTATATAATTTGCTGAAGGCAATGGCGGTTTCTATTTCCTGTATTATGCTATAAATGGTTCGAAAGTTATTTAGGATTTGATACATACTATTCATTGTAGTTACTATGTTAGAAAGTTTAATATCATCTTTTTTAAATTTTCTAGTTGGTTTGTTTTATAATCTAAATGCTTAATATTGAAATTCATGTCGTCTGAAACGTTAACTAATTTATCAAGTGCTCTTTGTAGCAATGTTACCTTCATTTCTACAGACACTTCCTTACGGTTTAAGTTATTAATTATTGAGTTAAATCTAACTGCGTCATCTATATATATAAAATTCTAAACTGACTGACTGACTGACTGACTGACTGACTGTTGATATATCAACGCACAGCCCAAACCACTGGACCTAGAGACTTGAAATTTTGCACATAGATTCCTTATACAATGTAGGCATCCACTAAGGAAGGATTTTCGGGAATTCTCACGGGAACGGGAAAAAACGGGATTTATAAATTCGATTCCGAGTGACCGTATCTCAGTAACTATAATAACTAGACTCTTCAAATTTGATACACAAGTAGGTATTACAATAATAAAAACATCGATTTCAGGATTTTTCAAAATTCTCACGGGATAAGGAATAAACGGGATTTATATATTCAGTTCAACGGAATCCTATGAACTATAATTACTAGACTCTTCAAATTTGGCATTGAAGTAGGTAATTGTAATAATAAAAAACAGTTTTAAGGATTTTTGGAAATTCCCACGGGATAAAGAAAAAACGGGATATTTCGTTTTACTGGTCGTAAAAAGCTGAAATTCGGCATGAAGGTTGCTTGGGGAGTGTAGAGGAGCATTGAGAGAGGAATTTCCAAAATTCCCACGGGAACGGGAAAAAACGGGATTTATACATTAGAATCCAAGTGACCCTATCTCAGTAACTATAATAACTAGACTCTTCAAATTTGATATACAAATAGGTATACATTAGTTAAAATATTAAAATCAGGATTTTTCAAAATTCCCACGGGATAAGAAAAAAACCGGATTTATATATTCAGTTCAACGGAATCCTATGAACCACAATTACTAGACTCTACAAATTTGGCATAGAAGTAGGTAATTATAATAGTGAAAAATTGTTTTAAGGATTTTCAGAAATTCCCACGGGATAAAGAAAAAACGGGATTTATCGTTTTACTGGTCGTAGAAAGCTGAAATTCGGCACGTAGGTTGCTTGGGAAGTGTAGAGGAGCATTGAGAGAGGAATTTTCAAAATTCCCACGGGAACGGGAAAAAACGGGATTTATATATTCGATTCCGAGTGACCGTATCTCTGTAACTATAATAACTAGACTCTTCAAATTTGATACACAAGTAGGTATTATATTAGTTAAATCATTAATTTCAGGATTTTTTTAATTCCCACGGGATAAGGAAAAAAACGGGATTTATATATTCAGTTCAACGGAATCCTATGAACTGTAATTATTAGACTCTTCAAATTTGGCATAGAAGTAGGTAATTATAATAGTAAAAAACTGTTTCAAGGATTTTCGGAAATTCCCACGGGATAAGGAAAAAACGAAATTTTTCGTTTTCTGGTCGTAGAAAGCTGAAATTCGGCATGTAAGTTGCTTGGGGAGTGTAGAGGAGCCTAGAGAGAAGACTTTCCAAAATTCCTACGGGAACGGGAAAAAACGGGATTTTTCGTTTTACTGGTCGTAGAAAGTTGAAATTCGGCATGTAGGTTGCTTGAGGAGTGTAAAGGAGCATTGAGAGAGGCCTTTTCAAAATTCCCACGGGAACGGGAAAAAACGGGATTTTTCGTCTTACTGGTCGTAGAAAGTTGAAATTCGGCATGTAGGTTGCTCGGGGAGTTTAAAGGAGCATTAAGAGAGGACTTTCCAAAATTCCCACGGGAACGGGAAAAACGGGTTTTTTTCGTTTAACTGGTCGTAGAAAGTTGAAATTCGGCATGTAGGTTGCTTGGGGAGTGTAGAGGAGCATTGAGAGAGGACTTTCTAAAATTCCCACGGGAACGGGAAAAAACGGGACTTTTCGTTTTACTGGTCATAGAAAGCTGAAATTTGGCATGGAGGTTGCATGGAGAGTGTAACGGAGAATTAAGAGAGGGTTTTCCAAAATTCCCACGGGTACGGGAAAAAACGGGATTTTTCGTTTTACTGGTTGTAGAAAGCTAAAATTCGGCATGTAGGTTGCTTAGGGAGTGTAGAGGAAGATTAAGAGAGGGCTTTCCAAAATTCCCACGGGAACGGGAAAAAACGGGACTTTTTGTTTTATTGGTCGTAGAAAGCTGAAACTCGCCATGTAGGTTTTTTGGGGAGTGTAAAGGAGCATTGAGAGAGGACTTTTCAAAGTTCCCACGGGAAAGGGAAAAACGGGATTTTTCGTTTTACTGGTCATAGAAAGCTGAAATTTGGCAGGTGAGTTCCTTGGGGAGTGTAGGGGAGCATTAAGAAAACATTTCTCGAAATTCTTACGGGAACGGGAAAAACGGGATTTTGCGTTTTACTGGTTGTAAAAAGCTAAAATTTCAAAATGCATAAGTTTATACTGTAAATAGGCCGCAAAGGGCTCTTTAACCGACTTCTAAAAAAGGAGGAGGTTATGCATTCCACCTTATGTATTTTTTTATGTAGGTATGTTCACCGATTTCTTGGTCAATTGTGGCCTATAATAATACAATACATACCGCTACAACATTTACACCATTCGAAGTTGTCTTCGGACATACGGATTCCGGAAACCCTTTTAATATAGACAGAGAGCGATATTTACTCCAAAAGTTACTCCAGGATCATAGGAAAAGGCTTAAGGTATTGTATGAATACATAGGTGACAAACTTCTTAGCGATAAGGTTAAAGTTAGAGAGAAGAAGGTTGGTGAAAAACCACCGGAAATCAAGGAAGGTGATACCATATTCATGAAGGACACACGAATCCGCAAGGCCAAGGAACTCCCTAGGTATGAAAAAGCCAAGGTCATAGGTAGTCCTCTCAGGAATATTATCCCAGTAGAAATTAAGAAACGTAACACTAAGGTAGCTATAAAAAATGTCAAACGACCTCCGCAGGTGGCGTGTGATATTACTGAGCGTGATGGGCCTAGTACATCACGGAAGCGGACTCAACCTCCAAAACCTCGAGCGGAATCCAGGGATAGCTCCGATCAAGATCGGTACAGCTCAGATGAGGACTAGTTCTTGGAATATTATTAAAACTATAGACTTAGGATCAATAAGTGCACTATTAGAAAAAAAATTAATACAATATATACTGTATAGATTCAGGCGTTACTTTGCGGAGGTCCATGTTTAAAATAAATGGAATACCTGTGTTGCTCCTCCGCTAAGTAGTGAGGCCAAGTCGTGCAAAACAGCTACGTTTGCGCTGAAAAATGCTTTTTCATGCAATTTAACCCACCCTCCCTCCGCATAAAAAAACGTAAATCACCAACGCATACGTAACTGAACCCACCACCAAGAGAACCACCACCACCATAAACCAAATCCCGGACACGTGTTTCGCTTCTCTCCGAAGCATCATCAGCGGTTGTTGACCCTACGACGGTTAGTCGTGTCACGTGTCCGGGATTTGGTTTATGGTGGTGGTGGTTCTCTTGGTGGTGGGTTCAGTTACGTTTGCGTTGGTGATTTACGTTTTTTTATGCGGAGGGAGGGTGGGTTAAATTGCATGAAAAAGCATTTTTCAGCGCAAACGTAGCTGTTTTGCACGACTTGGCCTCACTACTTAGCGGAGGAGCAACACAGGTATTCCATTTATTTTAAACATGGACCTCCGCAAAGTAACGCCTGAATCTATACAGTATATATTGTATTAATTTTTTTTCTAATAGTGCACTTATTGATCCTAAGTCTATAGTTTTAATAATATTCCAAGAACTAGTCCTCATCTGAGCTGTACCGATCTTGATCGGAGCTATCCCTGGATTCCGCTCGAGGTTTTGGAGGTTGAGTCCGCTTCCGTGATGTACTAGGCCCATCACGCTCAGTAATATCACACGCCACCTGCGGAGGTCGTTTGACATTTTTTATAGCTACCTTAGTGTTACGTTTCTTAATTTCTACTGGGATATTATTCCTGAGAGGACTACCTATGACCTTGGCTTTTTCATACCTAGGGAGTTCCTTGGCCTTGCGGATTCGTGTGTCCTTCATGAATATGGTATCACCTTCCTTGATTTCCGGTGGTTTTTCACCCCCCTTCTTTTCTCTAACTTTAACCTTATCGCTAAGAAGTTTGTCACCTATGTATTCATACAATACCTTAAGCCTTTTCCTATGATCCTGGAGTAACTTTTGGAGTAAATATCGCTCTCTGTCTATATTAAAAGGGTTTCCGGAATCCGTATGTCCGAAGACAACTTCGAATGGTGTAAATGTTGTAGCGGTATGTATTGTATTATTATAGGCCACTAGCTTTTGCCCGCGGCTTCGCTCGCGTGTACCATGAGTATTCCAAAGAACCAAGATATCAAGCAAGCAAGCATACAGGCAAGCAAGCAAGCAGGTCCACAATTGACCAAGAAATCGGTGAACATACCTACATAAAAAAATACATAAGGTGGAATGCATAACCTCCTCCTTTTTTAGAAGTCGGTTAAAGAGCCCTTTGCGGCCTATTTACAGTATAAACTTACAATACTTATACTTACTACTTATTTTAGCTTTTTACAACCAGTAAAACGCAAAATCCCGTTTTTTCCCGTTCCCGTAAGAATTTCGGGAAATGTTTTCTTAATGCTCCCCTACACTCCCCAAGGAACTCACCTGCCAAATTTCAGCTTTCTATGACCAGTAAAACGAAAGATCCCGTTTTTCCCGTTCCCGTGGGAATTTTAGAAAGTCCTCTCTCAAAGCTACTCTACACTCCCCAAACAACCTACATGCTGAATTTCAGCTTTCTACGGCCAGTAAAACATAAAGTCCCGTTTTTTCCCGTTCCAGTGGGAATTTTGGAAATCCCTCTCTTAATCCTCCTCAACACTCCCCAAGGAACCCACTTGCCAAATTTCAGCTTTCTATGACCAGTAAAACGAAAAATCCCGTTTTTCCCTTTCCCGTGGGAACTTTGAAAAGTCCTCTCTTAATGCTCCTCTACACTCGCCAAAAAACCTACATGCCGAGTTTCAGCTTTCTACGACGAGTAAAACAAAAAGTCCCGTTTTTTCCCGTTCCCGTGGGAATTTTGAAAAGCCCTCTCTCAATCCTCCTCTACACTCCCTAAGCAACCTACATGCCGAATTTTAGCTTTCTACAACCTGTAAAAAGAAAAATCCCGTTTTTTCCCGTACCCGTGGGAATTTTGGAAAACCCTCTCTTAATTCTCCTTTACACTCTCCATGCAACCTACATGCCAAATTTCAGCTTTCTATGACCAGTAAAACGAAAAGTCCCGTTTTTTCCCGTTCCCGTGGGAATTTTGGAAAGTCCTCTCTCAATGCTCCTTTACACTCCCGCAACCTACATGCCGAATTTCAACTTTCTACGACCAGATAAACGAAAAATCCCGTTTTTCCCGTTCCCGTGGGAATTTTGGAAAGTCCTCTCTTAATGCTCCTCTAAACTCCCCGAGCAACCTACATGCCGAATTTTAACTTTCTACGACCAGTAAGACGAAAAATCCCGTTTTTTCCCGTTCTCGTGGGAATTTTGGAAAGTCCTCTCTGAATGCTCCTCTACACTCCCCAAGCAACCTACATGCCGAATTTCAACTTTCTACGACCAGTAGAACGAAAAATCCCGTTTTTTCCCGTTCCCGTGGGAATTTTGAAAAGTCTTCTCTCAAGGCTCCTCTACACTCTCCAAGCAACCTACATGCCGAATTTCAGCTTTCTACGACCAGAAAACGAAAAATCTCGTTTTTTCCTTATCCCGTGGGAATTTCCGAAAATCCTTGAAACAGTTTTTCACTATTATAATTACCTACTTCTATGCCAAATTTGAAGAGTCTAGTAATTATGGTTCATAGGATTCCGTTGAACTGAATATATAAATCCGGTTTTTTTCTTATCCCGTGGGAATTTTGAAAAATCCTGATTGTAATATGTTAACTAATGTAATACCTATTTGTAAATCAAATTTGAAGAGTCTAGTTATTATAGTTACTGAGATAGGGTCACTCGGAATCGAATATATAAATCCCGTTTTTTCCCGTTCCCGTGGGAATTTTGGAAATTCCTCTCTCAATGATCCTCTACACTCCCCAAGCAACCTTCATGCCGAATTTCAGCTTTCTACGACCAGTAAAACGAAATATCCCGTTATTTCTTTATCCCGTGGGAATTTCCGAAAATCCTTAAAACTGTTTTTTACTATTACAATTACCTACTTCTATGCCAAATTTGAAGAGTCTAGTAATTATAGTTCATAGGATTCCGTTGAACTGAATATATAAATCCCGTTTATTCCTTATCCCGTGAGAATTTTGAAAAATCCTGAAATTGATGTTTTCATTATTGTAATACCTACTTGTGTATCAAATTTGAAGAGTCTAGTTATTATAGTTACTGAGATACGGTCACTCGGAATCGAATATATAAATCCCATTTTTTCCCGTTCCCGTGGGAATTTTGGAAATTCCTCTCTCAATGCTCTTCTACACTCCCCAAGCAACCTTCATGCCGAATTTCAGCTTTCTACGACCAGTAAAACGAAATATCCCGTTTTTTCTTTATCCCGTGGGAATTTCCAAAAATCCTTAAAACTGTTTTTTACTATTACAATTACCTACTTCTATGCCAAATTTGAAGAGTCTAGTAATTATAGTTCATAGGATTCCGTTGAACTGAATATATAAATCCCGTTTATTCCTTATCCCGTGAGAATTTTGAAAAATCCTGAAATCGATGTTTTCATTATTGTAATACCTACTTGTGTATCAAATTTGAAGAGTCTAGTTGTTATAGTTACTGAGATACGGTCACTCGGAATCGAATCTATAAATCCCGTTTTTTCCCGTTCCCGTAGGAATTCCCGAAAATCCTTCCTTAGTGGATGCCTACATTGTATAAGGAATCTATGTGCAAAATTTCAAGTCTCTAGGTCCAGTGGTTTGGGCTGTGCGTTGATATATCAACAGTCAGTCAGTCAGTCAGTCAGTCAGTCAGTTTAGAATTTTATATATATAGATTATAGCATAAGTCATTACTGATGCGGCATCTAATTCG
This sequence comes from Archips xylosteana, assembly GCA_947563465.1. NCBI lineage: Eukaryota > Metazoa > Arthropoda > Insecta > Lepidoptera > Tortricidae > Archips > Archips xylosteana. The sequence goes on from OX387354.1 coordinate 1,167,845, forward strand.
CTTTTGTCATACTTAGCCAAACGATAAATTTCGATTATCGTGGAATGAAACCGTTCTACTATTGACATTGAGCTTGGATTATTTGGTGTGCCTATGTGTAACTCTATTTTGTACAGCGCTAACAGTTCTTTCATAAGCTCATTATTGAATTCTGCCCCTGAGTCGCAACTAAGCTTTTGTGGTATCCCATACATGCTTAAATACTTAATTAAAGCTCTCACTACTTCCGGTGTACTTCGATTCGGTATACCTATAGCTTGACCTAATTTACTAAAAGCGTCTACTGCGGTCAAATAGTATTTGCCTTCAATGTAGAGAAGGTCCATGAAAATTTCCTGAAAGGGATTATCTTGAGTTTGTGTCAGTTGGATATGTGGCTGTGAAATACGTAATTAAAAGACAGCGGCTGGCAGTTAACTGTTTATTAATCTGTACTTAACTACCCTCAATATATATCTAAATCTACCTACATTACACATCTCTCTTCTACATAAAGGCTTCAAACATATAGAATATATACTTAACCAATTAACGTGGACAGGAACTAATGTTTATCTCTTCTACATTTACCTCCCCTTCTTATTTGAGAAGGAACAAGAAAATTACAATTTAGTCTTACCAAATAGTGTTTTATTTATAATTATACTTAGTTAGGTACTTTTTTTTTTTAAACAAAACAAATATTTATTCACTAATGTAATCTGCTTAGTGCTTACCTATTATAGTACATACTTAAATTCTCGTCATCCGATCGTTGATCGGGATCTGGTCCGTCAATCTCCGGCCGGTCTACTCGCGCGAGCGAGTAGCGGTTTCCCGACGCTTTCACCGGCAGAAGCTGGTCTATGTGGCGCTTCCACTCGTGTCCATCCTGAAGACGTACCTTATAGGTCAGCGGCGCATCCCTGCCGGTGACGGTAGCCTCGGCCCACTTGCCTGTCGTGGGGCGGTAGTCCCGCGCCAGCACGGTGTCCCCGGGCTGCGCGTGCCGCTCGGCGTCGGGCCGCCACCGGGCCGCGCGCTCCTGTGCCGCGCCCACGCGCTCGGCGCGCTCCGTGCCCGGCAGGACCGCGTCCAGTCGGCCGCGCAACCGCCGCCCTATCATAGCTTCCGAGGGAGCCACTCCGGTTGTGCAATGTTCGGTGTTTCGATACTGAAACAGAAACCTGTAAACGGCCATGTCCACGTCCACTCCGTCGTGTACTGCCTTTTTCATGGCACGCTTTACGGACTTAACCGCGTTCTCGGCGGCACCGTTCCCTGCCGCCCGATACGGACTCGTAATTGTATGCACGATACGATTTTTACGCATATACTCGGTGAACTCGATCGACCCAAACGGTGGCCCGCCGTCACTCACCACCTGCGTCGGTAGGCCGAACCGGGCGAACAACTCGCGTAACTTAAGCACTGTCGCTCCGGCAGTCGTGCTAGCCATCTTTTTGTACCTCGAGCCATTTACTATGTGCGTCGACGGTTACTAAATAATGCTTTCCTTGGATTATTACGAGTAATAGTATTTTTACAACAAGTAGGTTTAAAATTTAATTTTATTTGAGTAATTATTAGTCTATTAGGGGGATTTTATGTTAGATTAAATTGTTTTTGTCAACTTGATATTAAATCCTTAATTGCTTATTCATCAGTTGCTCACATAAGATTAGTTATTGGGGGGATTATAACTATGAGATATTGAGGATTTATAGGATCTTATGTTTTAATAATTGGTCATGGGTTATGTTCTTCAGGAATATTTTGTTTAGCAAATATTAATTATGAACCTTTACATAGACGAAGTTTATTTATTAATAAAGGAATAATAAATTTTATACCTTCTATAAGATTATGATGATTTTTATTAATATCTAGAAATATAGCTCCCCCCATTATTAAATTTAATAGGGGAAATTATATTAATTAATAGATTAATAAGATGATGTTGATTTTCAATAATTTTTTTAATATTAATTTCTTTTTTTAGAGCTGGATATAGATTATATTTGTATTCTTATTCTCAACATGGTAAATTTTATTGTGGAATTTACAGATTTTATACAGGTGTTTCTCGTGAATATTTAATATTAATATTACATTGATTTCCTTTAAATATTTTAGTATTAAAAATTGATTATAGAATAATTTGATTTTACTTAAATAATTTAATTAAAAATATTTAATTGTGGTATCAAAAATGTGAAATATTCATTTTAAGTTATTTATAAAAATAATTCTATTTGTTATTTAAGTTTTTTTTTTTTTTTTTTTTTTAGTTTGATAAATTTTATATTTATAACTTATTTTATTTATCAGGATATTGTTTTTTTTTTAGAGTGGGAAATTATTTCTTTTAATTCTAATATAATTGTTATATCAATTTTGTTAGATTGAATATCTTTATTATTTATAATATTTGTTTCACTAATTTCTTCAGTTGTTATTTTTTATAGAAAAAGTTATATCTTCATAAAAAAATTTAAATCGTTTTATTATTTGTATTTTCTATAATTTTATTAATTATTAGACCTAATATAATTAGATTTTTTTTAGGTTGGGATGGTTTAGGTTTAGTGTCTTATTGTTTAGTTATTTATTATATAAATAATACGAATATAATATAAAAGTATAATTAATCTTATTATAATAAAAATAAATGTTAAAATAAAAAACTTATTTTTTAATAAAAAAATAATAACTATTCATTTTGGGAAAATCCAATAAAGGGGGGGTAACCCTCCCAAAGATAAAAAATTAATTTTTAAAGATAATTTAATTATATTATTTAAATTAATAATAAATAATTGATTAATGAAATTAAAATAAAAAATAAAAAACATATAATTCTATTTATAAATCTATAAAATATAAAATAAAATATTCATAAGTTTTCTCTAATTATAATAGAAACTAATATTCACCCTAAATTATTAATAGATGAAAAATCTAACAATTTTCGTAAAGAAGTTTGGTATAGTCCCCCAATTGCCCCGATAATTACATTTAAAATTAAAATAATATTTCAAAATTTATCAAAAAAATAATAAGATAATAGGATTATTGGGGAAATTTTTTGTCATGTTATTAAAATAAGATAATTCATTCAGGATAAACCTTCTATGATATTAGCAAATCAAAAATGAAATGGGGTAGATCCTATTTTTATTAATAATGCAGAGTTTATTAAAATAGAAATATTATTATTTATTTCTAAATTTATAAATATTATTTAAATTAAAATAATAAATAAAAAATTAATAGATGCAACAGATTGAATAAGAAAATATTTCAATGATGCTTCTAAAGAAAATATTTTTTTTGAGTTTGAAATTAGGGTGATAAAACTCAATAATTTAATTTCTAAACCAATTCAACAACCAAATCATGAATTTGATGAAATTGAAATTAAAGTTCTAAAAAATAAAATAAACAAAAAATATTTTATTAGAGTTTATAAAAAAAAAAAAAATTAAAATAGAAATAAAAAATTTCTTAAAGAAATATAAATTCTTTTTTTGTAAAGTATATTTTAGTGTATGATGCACAATAATTTTTGATATTATTAGATATAGTTTAATTCTATAAAATATAAATAATAAAGGTAGAATTCTACATAAATTATCCTATCAGAATAATCCTTTTTTTCAGGCACTTTATTTTTTAAAAAAGGGATTTCCTTTATATTTGGGGTATGAACCCAAAAGCTTAATTTAGCTTATTTTTAAGTTTTTTTTTTATTTTATATACAAAATTATTACAAATGGTATTAATTAAATAATAAATTAATATTATATTATAAATAATATTAAATATTTAATATAATTATAAATATAATTATTATTAAAATATCTTTATGATTATAAAAATTTAATGATTACATTAATTTTTAAAAATTTAAATAGCAAATGTAATTTTAATATACATATTATAAAAAAGAGAGAGAAAGATTATTAATTTTTTAATATTCCTATTATTTAATGATATTAAAATTATTATATATTATTATAATTAATATATTTAATATATATTATTATAAAACAATTATATTAAAATTGAATTATCATTAATTGAACAATATAAATATTATAAATAATATTAAATATTTAATATAATTATAAATATAATTATTATTAAAATATCTTTATGATTATAAAAATTTAATGATTACATTAATTTTTAAAAAATTAAATAGCAAATGTAATTTTAATATACATATTAAAAAAAGAGAGAGAAAAATTATTAATTTTTTAATATTGATGTTATTTAATGATTTTTTTTTTTTTTTTATGTTAGATAGGCCAGACAAACGAACTAGTGGGTCACCTGATGTTAAATCAACACCACTGTCCATAGACACCCGCAGCGCTTTACACGATGCCAGTGCGTTGTCGGCCCTTAAGGAGAGGGAATAGGGGAAGGGGGAGGGGAGGGGGAGAGGGAAGGGGTGAGGTATTGGGCCCCCGGCACTCTCACTGACCGTACGAAACGCAAGCAGGATTACTGCTGCTTCACGCCGGTGTTCTGTGAGAGGGTGGTACTGCCCCGGACGAGCCGGCCCATTCGTGATGCAGCGGCTAGCTACAACATGGCTCTACCACTACAAAAAACTAAAATTATTATATATTATTACTAGCTTTTGCCCGCGGCTTCGCTCGCGTGTACCATGAGTATTCCAAAGAACCAAGATATCAAGCAAGCAAGCATACAGGCAAGCAAGCAAGCATGCAAGCAAGCATGCATGCACGGAAGCAAGCAAGCATGCATGCACGGAAGCAAGCAAGCGTGCAAGAAAGCGTGCAAGTAAGCGTGCAAGCAAGCGTGCAAGCAAGCCCGACTAAACTTTCTAATATAAAACCTATTATTACTTTCCCCTGTCCTGCATTAGAATTCAATGTTTTCTTACCTTCTACGGAAACTTGAGAGACTGAAAGCGCTGTGTACCTACTTAGCATTGATATTATACATATTATAGTATCTTGTTAAGGTGTTGTGTGACCTAACCGTTAAGGAGTTATACCTTCCATCATCAGCTCATCTGAATAACCAGAAAGAATACAACTAAAGGTCTATACGTACCTATAATATTTGAAAAAATATCCTCAACTCCTAACCGTTAAGGAGTTTTACCTTCCATCATCAGCTCATCAACATAAGATGATGTCTTCCAGACGCAAACACTTAAATAGCTTGTGAAAATATATGAAAAACGTAATGCGTGCCTACAAAATTTGAGGGTTGCCCTCGATTTCCCTGAGATCCCGTCATCAGATCCTGATTTTGTGACAATGGGACCATCTCAGGAGTATATTGTATTCTTTCGAATAAAAAAATAATTTTTATAATCGGTCCACAATTGACCAAGAAATCGGCGAACATACCTACATAAAAAAATACATAAAGTGGAATGCATAACCTCCTCCTTTTTTTGAAGTCAGTTAAGGAACCCTTTGCGGCCTACTTACAGTATAAACTTATGAATTTTGAAATTTTAGCTTTGTACAACCAGTAAAACGCAAAATCCCGTTTTTTCCTGTTCCCGTAAAAATTTCGGGAAATGCTTTCTTAATGCTCCTCTACACTCCCCAAGGAACCCACTTGCCAAATTTCAGCTTTCTATGACCAGTAAAACGAAAAATCCCGTTTTTCCCGTTCCCGTGGGAATTTTGGAAAGTTCTCTTTCAATGCTTCCTTACACTCCCCAAGCAACCTACATGCCGAATTTTAGCTTTCTACGACCAGTAAAACGAAAAATCCCGTTTTTTCCCGTTCCCGTGGGAATTTTGGAAAGTCCTCTCTCAATGCTCCTCTACCCTCTCCAAACAACCTACATGCTGAATTTCAGCTTTCTACGACCAGTAAAACAAAACATCCCCTTTTTTCCGTTCCCGTGGGAATTTTGGAAAGCCCTCTCTCAATCCTTCTCTACTCTACACTCCCCAAGCAACCTACATGCTGAATTTCAGTCTTCTACAACCAGTAAAACAAAAAATCTGGTTTTTTCCTTATCCCGTGGGAATTTCCGAAAATCCTTAAAACTATTTTTTACTATTATAATTACCTACTTCTATGCCAAATTTGAAGAGTCTAATAATTATTGTTCATAGGATCCCGTTGAACTGAATATTTAAATCCCGTTTTATCCTTATCCCGTGGGAATTTTGAGAAATCCTGAAATTAATGTTTAAACTAATGTAATACCTACTTGTGTATCAAATTTGAAGAGTCTAGTTATTATAGTTACTGAGATAGGGTCACTCGGAATCGAATATATAAATCCCGTTTTTTCCCGTTCCCGTGGGAATTCCCAAAAATCCTTCCTTAATGGATGCCTACATTGCATAAGGTATCTATGTGCAAAATTTCAAGTCTCTAGGTCCAGTGGTTTGGGCTGTGCGTTGATATATCAACAGTCATTTAGTTTATTTAGACATTTCAACCCCATCGCAACCCATCCAGGGAGATGGTATTTTACGTCCGCCACGTCGGATTTTAAAACCGTTGCTGTTTTCGTAACCAGTGACCCGATAAACCATAGAAACAATACCCATGTTGATTTTCAGACTTTGTCCCCCCATTTCCCCCTTTTAGGGGTTGAATTCCCAAAAAACCTGAAACACGTGTTTAATCATTTATCGTTAGGAGTACTTCTGTTAAGTTTCGAATAAAATAGTCGAACTAATCTTGTTTCCCCATACAAACTTTGGACCCCCGTTTCACCCCCTTAGGGAATGAATTTTGAAAAATCCTTTCTTAGTGCACCCCTAGACCTTATAAGAAACTTACGTGCCAAATTTGGAATCTCTAGGCCCAGCGGTTTGGGCTGTGTGTTGATATGTCAGTCAGTCAGTCAGTCAGTCAGTCAGTCAGTTTCTTCTTTTATATATTAAGATAATTAATATATTTAATATATATTATTATAAAACAATTATATTAAAATTGAATTATGTAGCGGGTTGCTAAAGTAATTGAAACCACCGGGGAAGTTTAAGACTGATATTGACCAAGGTATTAAAGAAAGCAAGCAAAACAGCTAATAAAAGGAAAAAAAAAAAATAATAACAAAGCGGGTAGCAATAGGTGAGTGCGCAAACAATGGTAGGTAGCAGCTACTAAGTAGACAAAATAACAGAAAATTATATAATAGCAAATTTGGTGTAAAGCGCCACCTACATTTTGTTTCCGGAACTAAACTATGAAAATAATGTTAAAGTCAACATATGGCCACCAAGAATTATAACGTCGACGTCTAAGCTTACAAAAAAAGAAATTAAAGCGAAAGCAAGGCAAGCAATATAACAGCGTGAAGCGCGTACTAATTAAATAACAAAACAAAGTAACTTAGCTATTGTTCGGTTTTCAACCTTGATAGGAAAATACACCTCTTAGTGTATCCTTCAGAAATACTCTTCTGACCTGTCAAGGTGACAGTTTAAAAGCTCTCGTGGATTCGGTCGGTACGCGCCGAGTGCTTGTGCGCAATATAATTATTAAAAGTACGGTTTTCGGGCTATATCGGATTTATAAACATACATACACACACCCATACACCAACTCAAAAGTGGATCGAGCTGAAGAGCGCCGTGGATGCAAGCAGGGCCCTGCGAGAAGCGACGCAGTGAAAGCCAGGTACACTTTCTTCACAGTATTATATCTATGTATTTATCCCTGTCCAACTCTGCCTAGCGCAGATCCATACATTTTTGGTAGCAGAGCGCGGTTGTTTCGGCTTTATTTCGGTTTATTTTGGTTATTTCGGTCGGATTGACCTTATTTTATCTTCGAACAAAGGATTTTATACCTACCTTCGAATTTCAATTCGGTTTATATTTTTGATAGTGGGTTGGTAACTTGGGTGTATTCGAGTTTGTGGTAATAAACGCTGTCATATATGACAGTTCGGATTTAATTTAATCTATGGTGTCACTTGAATTTGACGTTTGACGTTTGACAATTCTTATCAATCACTTGTCTGTGTTATCTACTGGTAATTTGTTAGGTTTGTTTTGTTTTGGTTTATTGGTGTTTATTTACGGTTTAACTAAGTGTTTAAGTGAAATCGTGAAGTGAATAAGTGAATTTCGGTTTGCGTAATACGTGTAACATTCGGTGTTTACTGTTTGATAAGTAATATACGGATTTAATTGCTTATTTTCGGTGAGTGAATTGATAAACATTGCGATGTCGTTTAAACATAGTTTCTCGGTATTTAAAGTTAAATTACAATGGTTGATCGATAGTGCGGACCTTATTACTCGATCGGAGCATGCGGGTCGATTGAAAATGCGCCTATTAACGGTAAATACGGAATTTTTAAAATTTGAAGAGGCGTTTCAACGGATTATCGAACTTTCGGATTCGGACGTACCAGCTCAGGCGGAAATTCTTGCTGCATGTCGCCTTGAGTATACGCGCGGTTTAGAGGCTTTCGATAAGCTAATGGAGGCGAATTTCCAATATAAACAAACTATCAATAGGTTGGATAGTAAGTCGGATTCAAGTCGGTCGGAGTCAGATGGACTATTATCTCGGTTGCCTACATTACAATTACCGTCCTTTGCTGGTGCAATGGACCAATGGGTGGGATTCAATAATTTGTTTGATAGTTTGGTGGATTCACGTTCGGACTTATCGGGGGCTCAAAAGTTGGCCTATCTCATGTCGTGCCTCTCCGGTGAGGCTCGGGGTTTGATCCAACATTTGCGGATATCGGATGAGGGTTACCAAATTGCAAGGGAACTTTTAATGAAAAGGTACCAAAATACCCGTCGGCTGGCAGACGTGCATGTGGACCAAATCCTTAACCTGCCGTCTGTGTCTCCCAAACTTATCGGTCTGCGGGCACAGTTTCTCAATCCAATCATTATGGCAGTCAACTCATTGGAGCGTCTCGGTTTTCCTGTCATTGAGTGGTCCTTTCTACTTGTCCATATCTGTCTGGCAAAATTGCCTACTAATCTCAAGACACGGTTTGAGCAAAAGTGTGGGAATGAAGCGGAGACCATTCCAACATTTTAGGATTTAAAGGAATTTCTCGAGGTAGAATGTCGATTGTTGGAGTGTGCCAGGGCTGACCCTGGGCATCCCGTTCAGGAGCCCGTTGCGAGTCCATCTAGGCCACGTCGTAGGGCACCGCAGTTCACAGGAGTGACACTTTTCCAGCCTTGTGGCTTTTGTTGAGATCGGGACCATCGTGATCTTCCACACTGTTCGGAGTTCAAAGCGATGTCCCCATATGCTCGGAAGGATTATGTGCAGAAAAATCGGTTTTGTTTCTTTTGCCTCGGACCACATAGATATAAATATTGTAATCGGGTTCCTAACTGTGCATCGTGTGGGAGTAGGAAACATCATCCCTTATTGTGTTTCAATCGGTCGGGCTCTCATCAGGGCCACCCTAACCAGCGACGTTCGGCTGAACGGTCACCGGCCCGTACGGGCGGGGGTCATATTGCTTCAGATCCACCACGGCCACACCGTGGTTCTCCTTCACGGTCGCACCGTGGCTCGCCTTCTCGGTCTGGACGAAGAGTGAATCCGTCTCGCACTCAACCTCCGTCTCCTCATCAGGCTCAACAGCGGAGAGAGTATGACCAGGATGAGGGTCAGGTTCGTGATGGTCATGACCAACGTAGTCCTGGCGAAAGGGATACTGCTCGTCGTCACGACCAGCAGTATACGACGCAATAGGATACGGTTTCTCTCGGCCATACTGCCCCGGGGCTACTTCCAGTAACAGTTCTACTGCCCACGGCTTTAGTAAAAGTTTATTTTAATTCGGATTTGGATAAGGGTATTGAAGTTCGGGCGTTACTGGACGTAGGCTCGCAGGGGTCTTTAATAACTTCGGATTTAGCTCGCAGGCTAGGATTATGGCTAGAGCCATCGGACAACCATATTCGGGGTATTGGTAATACAAAGGCTATTGGTATTTGTGGGAAGGGTTCGTTGACCTTCTGTCCGGTTACTAAGCGGTTTTCTATGGTTACCACTCCGGTGGTTAGTATGAAAAATATAATCGGTCACATGCCTGCACTTAATTTAAATAATTCGGTTCTTCGGCTTACAGAGGGCTTAACTCTGGCGGATCCACATTTCGGTTCACCGGCACCTATCGATTTATTACTAGGTTCGGATGTTTTCGGCGCACTAGTAGGAGGAGATAAAATAGTATTACAGCCTGACGGGCTGACAGCTTATAATTCGGTTTTCGGTTATGTGTTGTTAGGCCCGGTGCTAGTGCAGCCGGCTGCCTCAACTCTAATAGATGATTCGGAGTTTTTTGGTGCGTCAATTTCGGATACCTTAGAGAAGTTTTGGAAGGTGGAAGAGCCACCCCAAGCGTGCCAGTCTAATCCATTAGACCAGGAGTGTGAGCTTCATTATAAAAATAATACAGTACGGTTGAATGACGGACGGTTTATGACTAAATTGCCATTTATATCATCGCGACCGGTTTTAGGGGATTCCCGCGCCATTGCGGAGAAACGGTTTCTGGCGTTAGAACGTAGACTTAAGGCGAAGCCTGCCTTACGCGAAAAGTACGTCAACTTTATGCGGGAGTATTCAAGTCTCGGTCATATGTCACTTTCAAAGTTTGACTTTCAATCGGGTCAGGAGTTCTACGTCATTCCTCATCATGCTGTATGTAAAGATGAACAATCGAAACTGCGGGTCGTATTCGACGGGAGCTGCGCTACGTCGTCGGGCGCATCCCTAAATAATTGCCTACATGCGGGTCATAAACTTCATAGGGACATCACGGAGATTTTGATGCACTTTCGGACGCATCAGATTGTTTTCGTGACGGATATTAAAATGATGTTCCGTCAAACTTGGATTGATCCTTCGGACAGGCGGTTTCAATTGATTCTATGGCGTGAGTCGCCTCATGAGCCGCTGCTCGTTTACGAATTGAACACAAATACTTATGGTTTAAAATCTAGCCCCTTCGTGGCTATTCGGACTTTGCTAGAACTCGCAAATAGAGAACGCGAACGGTTTCCTAAGGCTGCGGCCACACTAGAGCAACATATCTATGTCGATGATATTTTGACAGGAGCGGATACGGAAGAGGAGGCTCTCTTACTCCAACGGGAATTAATCCAAATAATGGATTCGGCAGGATACGAGTTGCGTAAATGGATATCCAATTGTCCTGCACTTCTGAAGGACTTACCAGAAGATCATTTGCAAGTTCCACATTTGTTTGATAATCCTGAAGTGGATAATTCGGTTTCGGTCTTAGGTGTTCAATATAATCCGATTTCGGATAATTTCTCATATCGGACGACTTTAACTTCGGATAATTTGATTACGAAAAGACAAATCTTGTCTACCGTTGCTCGGATGTATGATCCTACAGGTTGGATTTGCCCGGTTACCTTCTGGGCAAAGTGTTTACTCCAGCGTTTGTGGCTTGAAAAGTTAACGTGGGACGAAGAAATCGGTGGGAGTCTAGCGAGAGACTGGATTCGGTTTAAAATGGATTTATGTAACCTCAATCGGATCGAGGTTCCGCGATGTATGTTTCCCAAGTCAACGTGCCAAGTTTCGGCTCACGGATTTTGTGACGCGTCGGAATTAGGATACGCAGCAGTGGTCTACTTACGTACCATCACTGAGGACGGTTCTTCTTCGGTTCACCTGATAATGGCAAAGAGTAAGGTCGCTCCCATCAGATCTCGGCTCACCATTCCAAAGTTGGAATTGTGTGGAGCCGTGCTCTTAGCTAAGCTCCTGCATCATGTTTGTCTTTGTTTGCAAAGAACCATGGATGTCTCGGAGGTTTACGGATGGACGGACAGCTCCATTGTCCTGTCGTGGCTTAAAACGCCACCTCATACTCTACAGGTATTTGAAGCGAATCGCGTGTCACAATTACAGAACTTCGGCGAGGAAATAGATACTCTGCGGAATAATCGAAGGCTTAAGGGCCACTGGAAACGCCTAACCCCCTTCCTAGATTCTAAGGGGTTGCTTCGGGTAGGTGGTAGGCTACAAAATTCGGACTTACCTTACGATTCGCGACATCCGTTAGTGCTTCCTAAATCGGGTCACTTTGTAACAATTTTAATTCGGGATTTACATTTAAAAAATGCACATGTCGGTCCAAATACGTTGTTAGGTATTCTGCAACGCAAATATTGGGTATTATCGGGTCGACGAGCGGTTAATAAGGTCACCACTAACTGCATACCGTGTTACAAACTAAAGGGATCTACCACTACCACCGCCACCTCAGCTGCTACCACTCAGCCGTTAATGGGTAATTTGCCTCGCGATCGGGTTGTAGCAGCCAGACCCTTTGAAGGTGTTGGCACAGATTTTGCAGGGCCGTTCCTTGTGAAATCACATAAATTGCGGAAACCGAAAATCACAAAGTCCCCTTTCTTCGGATCTTAACGACCCAGAGGTTCTTACCCCGGGTCATTTTCTAATCGGTCAGCCTTTAAATGGCGTTCCTGAATTCCCCCTCCAAGAGGAGAAACTGCATCGGTTAACTCGGTTCCAGCTGTTATAGCAAATTTCACAAAGATATTGGCATCGTTGGCATTTGGAGTATCTCCATACTCTACAGCAGAGAGTCAAGTGGAATGACCCTGCTGCCCCTCCCAAAGTGGGAGATTTGGTTCTATTAAAGGAGGAAAACGCTCCTCCTCTACATTGGCGTCGTGAACGTATCGTCCAGTTGTACCCAGGCAAAAATGGTACGGTTCGGGTTGCTGACGTTAAGTTGGCTCAAGGCACGGTCTTACAACGAGCGATTGCCAGGCTTTCTCGGCTGCCTGTGGATTAGGCTTCGGTTTCTTCTATTCGGATTGTTTCGGGATTAAGCCATTGGAAATGGCTTGGGCGGGGGAATGTTCGGTTTTCAACCTTGATAGGAAAATACACCTCTTAGTGTATCCTTCAGAAATACTCTTCTGACCTGTCAAGGTGACAGTTTAAAAGCTCTCGTGGATTCGGTCGATACGCGCCGAGTGCTTGTGCGCAATATAATTATTAAAAGTACGGTTTTCGGGCTATATCGGATTTATAAACATACATACACACACCCATACACCAACTCAAAAGTGGATCGAGCTGAAGAGCGCCGTGGATGCAAGCAGGGCCCTGCGAGAAGCGACGCAGTGAAAGCCAGGTACACTTTCTTCACAGTATTATATCTATGTATTTATCCCTGTCCAACTCTGCCTAGCGCAGATCCATACAGCTATAGTGATCTACTATAGAAAACCAGTGCACATCGGATATTCCGTATTACGGAAGTATCGTTATCGCGCAGCTGATTCCTATGTACAGAATAAAACTACCTATGGATTTACGAGCGAAGTGGGAATAAGCAATACGGCTGAACGGCACGTTCCGTGTTACGAAAGCATTACCGGGCGGTCGTATTGGTTGCGTACGTCAAGTTCAGGGTTCGATCCAAGTCATTGGAAGCGGTCACCTGCGCAAGACGGACTGGTTGAATGCCGGCCGGCGGGCGCTTATAAAGCCGCCTGGACGAGCGCGGGGGTCGCGCGCGCGGGGGTCGCGCGCGCGGGGGTCGCGCGCGCGGGGCTAGAACCGCGCACGGTGCAGCGCCGGCCGATCTTTGTACTTGGTACGTTAATATGGCAAATGCGCGCGGTGGTTTCTACCTAGCAACGCTACAATCTCCCCCTCTGGCTTCGAAGACGTCTCGGCGAGGAGGCCAGATCGCTTGGTTTCTTGGATCAAAAATATTTCATTGATCAGTGTCATTGCGCAGCTCTCAGCAGATGCTTTTTCTAGTGGGAATAGTTCAACCCAACGAGAAGTCAAGTCTTCGACGATAAGAATCCAGGATTTTCTGTCTGATGAAGTCGGTAAAGGACCAAATAAGTCGAAGGAGATCACATCAAATCTTTGATTCATCGCTGTGGTTTGTAATAGTCCAGCGGGTTTCATGTTAGAAGGCTTATATCTCTGGCATGGTAGGCAGTTGCGGACGTAATTCTCGATGTCCTTCCTCATGCCCTTCCAAAAGTACCTTTTATTGATACGATTAAATGTTTTTTCAGCTCCATAATGTCCTGCAGTTGGTTCGTCGTGATAGACGGAGATCACGTCAGTCTGTTCCTGCAATGGGACAACAAGTTCACTATCCTCAGCCTCGCTGTTGGGGTTATATCTATACAGCAAACCGTTATTCCTTAAATAACCCTTTAAACTCCAATATCTAGCGTCTTCTTCAGAATTCCCTTCAAGAGCCTCAATTATCTTTTCTATGGCGCTGTCCTTCAACTGTTCCAGTCTTATATCTCTTGGACTTTTCTTGGGTAGGTCGACCACAACACTACATATCCCACAACTTTCTTCAGTGACATTATCGCAGTTAGGACGTGACAATGAATCAGCAACAACGTTTGTTCGTCCGGGGATATACTTTATAGTGATATCATACGGTTGTAGTTGAAGAGCCCATCTGGCTAGTCTTCCGGTCGGTGACTTCAAAGTCATAAGCCACCTTAAGGCCTGATGGTCAGTCATGACCGTAATTGGTGTGCCCTCGATATAACCACGGAATTTATTCACTGCCCATACGACAGCCAATGCTTCGCGTTCTGTGGTTGAGTAATTTCGCTCGGCTTGAGTCAGAAGTCGACTGGCATATTCAACAGGGTGTTCATTTTCTCCCTCTCCCTGGACCAAAACTGCACCAATTGCATGATTACTTGCGTCAGATTTAATAATGTATGGTTTGGTTTCATCAGCTTGCGTCAATATGGGTGCTGTCACTAACAGGTTTCGAAGTTGTTCGAACGCAGTTATTTGCTCTGTACTCCAAGACCATTTTGCGTTTTTCTTGGTTAGGCGAGTCAGGGGCTCCGCGACTTTAGCAAAATTAGGCACAAAACGGCGATACCATGAGCACATCTGAATAAAAGATAGTAAGTGTTTCAGATTACTAGGTGCTGGTATTTTCACTATTGCATGAACTTTCTCCGGGTCGAGTTCTAATCCATTAGCCGTGATGTAATGTCCGAGATACTTGATTTTTGCGCAACAGAATTTACATTTTTCTTTGTTTGCAATCAAATTATAATCTTTCAAACGATCGAAAACATCTTGGAGATCTCGTAGGTGGTCCTCGAATGTAGCAGACATAATAATTAGGTCATCCAGGTAAGTCAGGAGTTTAATGTGACTTAGAGACACGCGAAAACCATCCATTAGGCGCTGGAATGTGGCGGGCGCGTTACGCAAGCCAAAGGGCATTCTCAGGAACATATACATACCGAATGGCGTGACGAATGCTGTTTTTATTTGGTCCTCTTTTTTCACCTTTATTTGCCAATAGCCGGCGCGGAGGTCCATTGTAGACATGAAAGGAGTTGGTTTGGCTTGATGCAATAAGTCGTCAATACGAGGTAAGGGATACGCATCGGCCGTCGTTATGGAGTTGAGTTGCCTATAGTCAATACAGACTCGTGTTCCTCCATCCTTTTTAGGGACCATCACAACAGGCGCAGACCATGGTGATGTACAGGGTTTAATTATCCCTTCTTCGAGCATCTTATTCACTTCCTCCCTTAGTGTCTCTGCCTTAGTAGGTGATAGACGGTATGGCAGGACAGAGATAGGCCTGTGAGTTCCTGTGTCAATCATATGCACTGTCTGCGTTGTGGGCTTGCCATTGGGAACAAAGACGTCTTCATTTTTTGCTAAGAACTTCTCTAAGCACTGGGTCTCCTCTTTTCTTAAGACACGGTCCTGCACATCAATGGACGCAATGTCTGTGTTAGAGAATTCGAACAAACTCTTAGATCCAGGTGATAGCTGTATATCTTCTTCCTCAATAGCTCTTCTTGCATCATCATACAAGGCATCCATGATAGGTGAATAACCATCCAGATGTACAGCACGTTGTCGCTTCTGTGGCGGAGTACGTAGTAGGATGGGTATTAGTGGGCCATAGGTATCAGGTTCCTTTCTAGGTGGCAGCCGGCTGGTGTCCATACTACTTGCAGAAGTAGCCGGAGCTTCGTCAGCCAGTTGGGGTTCATATAACCGTTTGGTGGCCAGTTTAGGGGAAAACACAAAACCTGTGTCAATATCTGGTCCATATGGTCGCTTCAAGTGCGCTTCAGTGTCGGAGATTGACCGTGGAGGTGTGAAGTATATTTCTGGGGTCGATACAAGGGGTGAAAGTAGATCTGGAACTTCAACTTCAGAGGCTACTTCTTCAATAATTGTCCCGGAAATATCTTTCTGGATCAGATCATAGGCTTTTGATGGCTCATCCAAGAAACGGCACGTGAGCTGTGGTAAGTTTATTACCATCAAGGCTTTCTGAATAAACCCGACTCCCAAAAGGGTTTTATTATCCTTAGCTTCTGGTAAGACGATAAACGAGGTATGTACTGTCTTATCATACACCACAACGGGTGCGGACACGGTTAATACATTTTTCATCTTTGCGACTCCGTCGGCAAAGGTAATGTACATACATCCTTTCCTTCTTGAATGCAAATTTCTCGTTTAGAAGGCTCGTATATAACTGGTACGATGCGACACTGGACTTCGCGCAGGTGTCTATGTAACCAATGGCATGGACTGATCCAATTTTGATGGGAACAGTGGGTCGAAGGCGTTTATCCGTAGTAGAGTTGACAGAACAGAAGCCAATTTCCTCCAACTTCGTCCTTTGTACATTACATTTCGTGTATTGACTCTTAACAATGCCAGGCTCACCACATCCGTAGCACGAGTATTTCGGCTTTGCAGGTTCCTGCGTGGGGATAAATGGTTTTTCTGGCCTTTGAGTGACTTCACTTTTCATTTTCTTCCGGCAAACATCAACCGTGTGACCTGGGGCTCTGCAGTAATTACAGCGCATCTTGTTTCTTGTACCTTGTATGTTTGGTTTATGCTCCCTAGTCGACGTAGATAGCCTTTCGCCTAGACTTCGCTCAATGCTTCTTGCCTTTTCCGCGAGGTCATCAAAAGTTTCGATAGCTTCTCTTGATATTCGGTCTCTTATTTCAAACCGGATTTGTCCAAAAACCATATCAATCTCCTCATTTTCTCTGTGACGTGGTGCGGGTAGCTGAGCAAAAAGTGCTCGCTTTTGCTGAATAAAAATTTCTGTTAGGGTGTCAATGTCTTGCTTTAATCCTATTATCTCCTGATATATTTGATAAGCAGGTTTCTCGGGTGCATAAGTGTGGCGTAATTGAGTCTCAAACTCTTTCCATGATTTCACTCTATGCCTAATCCCTTGCCACCAGACCGCAGCGTCGTCCGTCAAAATAAGAGGGAGGCCATCTAGTGCCAACACACAGTTTACGAGAATGAAGTCAAAGATCTGAAAGAATGCGGTAAAATTAAATCAAAGAGTTCGCTGATCAGCCTCACACCCTACTTAGATGACCAAGAACTATTAAGAGTTGGAGGGAGTCTTAACAATGCTCCTGTACCTGAAGAAGCTAAACATCCTATCATTATACCAGCAAACCAACACATCACAAAGCTTTTGGTACAAGAGGCTCACATTAGGACGCTGCATGGTGACATACAGGCGATGATGACCTATATTCGCACCAAATATTGGATTCCAAGTCTTAAGTCAGCAATCAAGCAAGTTACGGGAAATTGTAAGATATGTGTGAAGGACAAGGCAAAAACGCAGCAACAATTGATGGGACAGTTGCCGGCTTCAAGGGTTACTCCTCACCGTGCGTTCTTTAACAGTGGCGTTGATTACGCAGGACCCATCCAGTTAAGAACATCGAAGGGCAGAGGCCACACGTCGACGAAAGGCTACATCTGCTTGTTTGTCTGCATGTCCACGCGAGCTATACACTTGGAGGCTGTAACAGACCTTACTTCACAAGGTTTCATGGCGGCATTTTGTCACAATGCAATTGGGACAATATAATTCTTTGGTTTGTTTTTGGACTTAATTACCAATATCCTAACGAAGTTAGTTCGATTCAATGCAACGAGCCTTACCCCGCGAGCACTAGATGGCGCTATTATCAAACTTTCCGCTGCTATGATTTTTGGACGTATTTATTTAATATAATTAAGTAAATACGGACAAAATCTGAGCTCTTGTCTTTCCTAAATATTTAATTAATTAAATAATGAGGAAGGCCAAATAAATTAAGTACATCGTTTTGTTGCGCAGAGTCTTCTCTGTGGCACGAACTGTCAAAACACATCACACAAATTACGGTTAGCGTTATCTCGAGGGGCGTGACCTAATTTTGTCTTTAAAACCCAGTGCCGCCAAAAATTTGGCACATTTTGAATCTGAACACCACTGTCAAGAAAACAGTCTACCTATACTACTAAATAAATCAGCCCAGTGGATACTCTGCCCGATATTGGTAAGTTCTCTCCAAAAGCAAATATCAACATTTTACCTTGTCTAATTTTATGTGTTTATTTCTAGCTTTCTATATACAAAATCATTCTATTACTATCTCCTGTTTCTTTACCTAGCTAACTCCAACGGTCTGCATTTATTGTAAATTAGGTTTAAACTTCTTAGACCGTTAGGCAGTTTCAGTTAGTTCAAATTTAAATTTCAAAAAAAAGAACTGTTTTCGTTTTCACTAAATCATTTTATTCTTTTGTATTACATTTAGCTTCATCTTTCTCTTTTTGTAAATTCCGTATGATTGCTCTGCCACACAGCCAGCGTTTAAATTCGGACCTATGGTCAGGAACCGTTATGGACGTTGGGCCGGTGGACAGAGCAATTGTATGGGCCCCTGCTGACATTAACCAAATTCCAGGGCAACCAAGTCGGGGTTAAACCGCCGATCGATACTGCAGTCTCCGCCTCTTGGCTCCTCGCCATCAGCACACTCCGAGCCCTGAAGCACCCTGGCCTCAGCTCTGCAACACAGCAAACGACCTTGAAGATCCACCTGCGACGCCCGCAGCGCGTCCTACGGTCTCCTGAATCCAGGGCAGTGTCTGTCCGGGGAAAGCGTATCCCACTCAAGTGCTTAAACCCTACGACCCTCTAGTCTCTTGCTTGTTCACAGTTTTAGCGTTCTAATAAACGTCTAGACTTGTTTTTTTATGTTTTAATTCCTCTCCGCAAGGCCTAAACCTAAACTGTGACAAGTGGCGCCTCTTAACGTGGTCTTGAGTTGGGAAACGTTTTTTCTGGTTTTATTCGTTGTGTTTGTGTTGGTATTTGTGCACTTTCCTACTACTTGTGTCTCGCAGTAAGTAATATTCTTTTTATCACTTTTCTAATCACCGTGTGGTTCCGGTTAAGAATAGTGCCACCCTTTTGCACCTAGGTTTCGTAAGAGGCGAATAAAGGGCATTTCGTTGCCCAGTGGTTGTCATCTTAACGGTTTTTTCTTAAATTTGTAACGTTTTTTCAAATTTAACTACCCAATTTTAAATTGAACTACCTACCTAATTTTAAACTTAACTGCCAACCGTTATTCTACAACGGAAAATTTCATACAAAATCGGAAGTTAATAACCAACGGTTATTTAACCTACAACCACTGCATGCTACATTTCATCCAAATCGTTCTAAAATAAATATAGGCAACACTACTCTACTTATTTTTTTTTTTCCTTAACTTCTATCTACTGCGAGGATATAATTGAGTGGGAAGGTACATACTTAGATTACTCCTTGTTTGTAACGTACGGAATAGTCAAATCACTTGATATTTGCTATTGGAGACTACCCCAGTAGGCATTTTACTTAATCACCTAAAACTATACCTTAAATTTTAACGATCAATATCACAAAGTATCGTTAAGACTGTTTTTTTTAGTAAATTTAACTTCAGTACAGTACTACATTCTTTTTATAAGCTGTCGCTTGGCACGCGCCTTATAATTTGTTATTTTTCTAAATTTCATTATCAGCTAATTATTAACTTCAACGCTATCACTTAATCTAAATATCTAATATGTACGAAATCAAGTATTTGTCACTTCAAAAGAGTGAGCTAACTTATGAAGTCTTAATTCGTGGTTCTACACCCGCAGACTCTGTGCAAGAATTACGTAAACAAATAGTAAAGCTAGCGTCATCTATGCCCACGGGAGATATTCTGGAATCAGGCCTCGAAATTTCGGAGGATATTACCGGGGTTAGGGTTAGTTTACTTAAAGCCCAGTCTAACATTACAACACTTAAATCTACCTTCAATGAGGGATTGTATGAACGTACCGAAAATCTATTAAACCATATTTACCACCGTCTAAGGAGGATTTCACCAGAATCTGCCGAGGATTCCGTCACGTTAACTACATGTTATAGTTTATTCCAGGACTTAGGCAAGGACTTGGCCGAAATGCGACCTAGTACGGCCGCGTATAATAAATTAACTAGTCACAGCGATGCGCCTTCGCAGTCGATGCAGCCTCCAACAAATATTCAGGTTACGTGCGATCGCGGAGTAACTTCTGATTTTTCAAAATTGAAATATAACGGAAAAACTTGTCCGCGCGCTTTTGTTCTCAGAGTACAAGAATTTATGCTAGCCCGTAATATTAATTCAGAAAAATTCCTTTTATTTGCAACCGAAATATTTGACGGAGAGGCACTGCATTGGTTCCGTTCCGTTAGAAGCACAATCAATAGTTGGGAAGATTTAGCGTCGCGTTTAATTAGCGTTTTTAGTCAATTAGATTATGACTACCGACTTAAGGCTGAGATCCGTGCTCGTACTCAAGGCGAGTCTGAGAATATAACTATCTACCTATCTATAATGAACGGCATGTTTTCAAGATTATCGGTGCCCTTTTCTGAGGAAGAAAAGCTGGAAATAATTCTTCATAATATACGGCCTTACTATGCTACCATTATAGCCACTGCGGGTATGATTGAAACCGTAGACGAGCTAAGGGAAAGATGCCACAATTATGAAATCGTTCACGCACGAATGTCTCAATTTAAAGAACCACCTCGTCCTAATTCTGATACTCTGGCTCCGGAATTTGCCTATAATAAACCGGTTTCTTATAACCATTCCCAGTTTAAACAGTATCCAAGTAACAACGCTAATAAGAGTTCGCATCACAATTTTAAATCTAACTATCCCGTCAGCGCTTTAAATTCACAATATAATAATAATAATAAACCATTCTGTCCGCGTTGTCGCACTAATGCACATTCTTTAAGACTTTGTCGCGCTCCGCGTACACTACTGTGTTTCCGTTGTGGCTTGACAGGTTACAATGCATCTAACTGTCCGCAATGTTTTAAAACTACTCAACCGCAATCAACTACAAACCCCAATTCAAAAAACTAGTAGCGGGGCGGAATACTAGCCACTTTAATAAAAATGACGACTGGCTAAAGTGGGTAGACTTCATAAGAAATTTTTTTAACTCTTATAACTTAGCTACTATTTTGCCCCCTCCTTCCTTATCGGATTCACGACCTTATGCTACTATATCTTTAGGTGGTTTAGAGGTATCTGGTCTCTTGGACTCTGGATCGGCTGTAACATTGATGGGAAGAAACTTTCATACGAATCTAATTAAATTAGGCCATCGTATGTCAGACGATGATTCTATACAGATAGTCGCGGCTGGCGGTCAACATTTGAGGAGTGTAGGTTATTTTGATCTCGACGTAACTTTTGAGCGTGTGACTCACTCAATTAGGTTTCACGTGGTTCCGGGGATCGAGACCTCACTCATTCTAGGGGTTGACTTTTGGCGCGCTTTCAAAATTTGCCCTAAATATTTATATAATATTAGGGTAAATGAGTGTACTACTAAGCACTCAGAGGGGGTCCCAGATACTCAGAACTTACAGTCGTACACCGGGTTGAGTCAGTCACAGCGCATTCAAGCCGATAACGTCATTTCCCAATTTAATAATATTTCTTACGAGAGAAAAGGTCTCGGACGTACTACGTTAATTACACATCGTATCGATACTGGAGACGCTCAACCGATTCGTCAACGTTTTTATCGAATGTCACCTGAGAAGCTCCGTATAGTTAACGACCAGGTCGACGAAATGCTAAACCTAGATGTCATTGAGCCTTGTGAAAGCGCGTGGTCATCTCCAGTACTCGTTGTTAATAAAAAGGATGGGAAACCTAGATTCTGTCTGGATAGCCGTAAATTAAATTCAGTAACTAAAAAGGATGCCTACAGCTTACCTTACATTTCAGAAATTTTAGATAACCTAAGGGATGCTAAGTTCTTATCTAGTATTGATTTATCAAAAGCTTTTTGGCAAATTCCTATTGATAACGCGGATAAAACTAAAACCGCATTCTTTGTGCCTTCTCGAGGTACCTTCTGTTTTAAAACAATGGCCTTCGGCCTCACTAACGCTCCAGCCTCCCAGCAGCGACTGGTTGATAGAATTTTCGGAGTTGAATTTGAAATGAAGGTTTTTTGCTATTTGGATGACATAGTCTGCGTCAGCAATTCTTTCGAAGAACACGTGACCCTACTTTTACGCGTTCTATCTAAGCTTAAAGAAGCGGGTCTCACTATTAATTACGAAAAATCACAATTTTTTAGAGACTCGTTAAAATACCTCGGTTACGTAGTAGACTCGCGCGGTTTACGCACCGATCCCGATAAAGTAAATTCTATCGTAAACTACCCTACACCAACTTCACCGAAGGACGTAAAAAGATTTTTAGGTACTGCTTCCTGGTACCGTCGTTTCGTACCAAACTTTAGTACGCTTGCTGGTCCATTAAACAAATTAACTTCGAATAAAAAGGGCGCACCGCCATTTTCTTGGACCAGCGAAGCTAATGAGTCGTTCAAAAAACTTAAACACTGCCTCGTAACAACACCGGTTCTTTCATGCCCTAATTTCGACTTGCCATTCGAAGTACACACGGACGCGAGTAACTATGGCGTCGGCGCTATGCTTTGTCAAGTCGTTAACAACGAAGAACACCCAGTGGCGTATATGAGTCGGTCATTGACAGCTTGTGAGAAGAACTACAGTGTAACGGAACGTGAAACGTTAGCCGTACTCGCGGCATTGGAACATTGGCGTTGCTACTTGGAGAACGGCAAAACATTTAAAGTCTATACTGACCATTCATCTTTAAAATGGTTCTTAACCCTTAATAACCCTACCGGCCGCCTAGCCCGTTGGGGTATTCGTTTATCGTCTTTTGATTTCGAAATATTACATCGTCGCGGAAAAGACAATGTCATTCCTGACTCGTTGTCCAGAGCCGTTCCGGTGTCTGCAATAAATATTGCTAATTCATACTTAACCTCAAAAGATAAATGGTACGTCGATCTATTTAACGGTTGCATCAATACGCCTCAAGGTTACCCTAACCTAAAAGTAGTTAACAACTCCTTGTATAGATTAACTAAGTCCAATAATAACTTAACTACGGAGTTCCTATGGAAAGAGGTCGTTCCTCAAGAATTAAGGAATCAGGTCATAAAGGAAAATCACGCAGAACCTACGGCCGGTCATCTAGGTGCCTTTAAAACCTATCACCGTGTAGCACTTAAATATTACTGGTTAGGCATGTATAAGGACATAACGAAATTTATATCTGCTTGCGATACATGCTTAGCTTACAAACATCCTACACATGCAACGTTAGGTCATATGGGCCGCCCTAAACACTGTGCTAGACCGTTCCAGGTCCTGTCCATAGACTTCGTAGGCCCGCTTCCAGTTAGCAGAAAACGAAACAGTTATTTATTGGTAGTAACCTGTTGTTTTTCTAAATATTGTTTTTTATTTCCCGTTAGGAAAGCCACAGCCTCTATAGTCGTAAAACACTTAGAAGAATCGATTTTCTTGGTGCACGGTGTACCACAAACTATTTACATGGACAATGGTTCCCAGTTTATTAGTCGCGAATTAAAAGTATTACTAGACAAATATAAGGTCCCAAACCAGTTTTTCACAGCAAAATATTCTCCACATATAAACGATTGCGAACGATATAATAAAACTGCCTTGACCTGCGTGTCGACCTTTGTGGAAAACGACCAGAGGTCTTGGGATACTAATTTACCTAAGATGCAATTTGCGATGAATAACTCGGTTAACGAAACCACAGGTTATACACCAGCATTTCTAGTACACGGCAGGGAGCTCGTGACATGCGGCTCACACTATTTGGAAAACGACCTAGGCGATGAATTATTATTCCTTCCACGCGATGTTTACGCTCAGAATGCAGGTTTCCTCACTAATATATTCGACAAAGTGCAACATTCATTATACTACGCGCACCAAAAGAATGTGCGTCGCTATAACTTACGACGTAAGCCTGCAAACTTTGAAGTAGGAGACATTGTATGGAAGCGAACCTTTTATTTAAGTGATAAGTCGCAGTATTTCAGTAAAAAACTTGCACCTAAATTTATGAAATGCCGTATTTCCAAGAAAAGGTCACCGTTAATATTTGAACTACAAGATATGTCTGGCAAGGATTTAGGCGTATGGCACATAAAGGATCTGAAATTAACTCCAGGCAATAAATAGTAATAAACTTCAACATAACCTTTAAATAACGTACGAATAAATAACCTCGTTAAGAACGATTTAGTAACAATTAGTACTATTCCTACACAGAAGACTTAATTTTCATCATAATTATAAAATGTACTTTTATTATTGTAACAACGTTGCACTCTTATTACGTTAATGTCGTGGGCTCGGTCCATGATACCTTAAGTTAAAAAAGAGGGTTGCAGTAATTGTCGCGCTGCGCTAACTACCCTGTTTTATGTTCTCAATCGTATCGTCAAGTTGTTTACCTTAAACAACGCTACTGCATAGCAAGGTCAACGACTTAACATTACTTATAAATATTTTGCGCCTACTCGTAAAATACTCTTCTGTATGTTTTAATCTAGTTTTAAAATGAAAACGCATCGACTCGTTCGTGATCGTTGTGACTACCTTAGCGTCTACCTCGACAGAGTGTGACGCACTAATTATAGTTAACTACTTAAATTTAACATTTACTAGCCGCGTGTTAGGAATAAACTATACACATGGTTCCCGTGTTTAATATTATTTATCTCTAAGTTATAAAAGTTCTAGTTGCTTTGTGTACGTACACTAGTTCCTTAGGTCGACACAATTACTTCACTACCAATGCTAGTCTTAATCCAAAGCCTTTGCCGGAGCGGTCTTTACTAATTTCAACTCCTTAAAAACGCCTAATGAAAGCTATATCTAGCGTTGCGCGGCCAGGCAGCTAAACCTTGCGCGTAGTGCTGGATAATCTTATAAGGGCGGTTGGCAACCCTTGTCTAGATTGGCGGCTGTGTCTCCTAATTACTACCTCTTTACCATCTCGCCATTTTCTCGTAGCGTAGGGTCTCGCAGTGTCTTAAACGGCAGACCTGCCTGTGTTAGGTTGAATGAATGAAGTATGTTAGGAAGTATGATAGGATTGATAGGTTATTTTGAATGTGTTACGTTAGGGATTTTTCTCAGGCGGATTTTTTCGCTAAGACGAAAAAATCCTCCGCGGAGAGGGAGGTACTGTCACAATGCAATTGGGACAATATAATTCTTTGGTTTGTTTTTGGACTTAATTACCAATATCCTAACGAAGTTAGTTCGATTCAATGCAACGAGCCTTACCCCGCGAGCACTAGATGGCGCTATTATCAAACTTTCCGCTGCTATGATTTTTGGACGTATTTATTTAATATAATTAAGTAAATACGGACAAAATCTGAGCTCTTGTCTTTCCTAAATATTTAATTAATTAAATAATGAGGAAGGCCAAATAAATTAAGTACATCGTTTTGTTGCGCAGAGTCTTCTCTGTGGCACGAACTGTCAAAACACATCACACAAATTACGGTTAGCGTTATCTCGAGGGGCGTGACCTAATTTTGTCTTTAAAACCCAGTGCCGCCAAAAATTTGGCACATTTTGAATCTGAACACCACTGTCAAGAAAACAGTCTACCTATACTACTAAATAAATCAGCCCAGTGGATACTCTGCCCGATATTGGTAAGTTCTCTCCAAAAGCAAATATCAACATTTTACCTTGTCTAATTTTATGTGTTTATTTCTAGCTTTCTATATACAAAATCATTCTATTACTATCTCCTGTTTCTTTACCTAGCTAACTCCAACGGTCTGCATTTATTGTAAATTAGGTTTAAACTTCTTAGACCGTTAGGCAGTTTCAGTTAGTTCAAATTTAAATTTCAAAAAAAAGAACTGTTTTCGTTTTCACTAAATCATTTTATTCTTTTGTATTACATTTAGCTTCATCTTTCTCTTTTTGTAAATTCCGTATGATTGCTCTGCCACACAGCCAGCGTTTAAATTCGGACCTATGGTCAGGAACCGTTATGGACGTTGGGCCGGTGGACAGAGCAATTGTATGGGCCCCTGCTGACATTAACCAAATTCCAGGGCAACCAAGTCGGGGTTAAACCGCCGATCGATACTGCAGTCTCCGCCTCTTGGCTCCTCGCCATCAGCACACTCCGAGCCCTGAAGCACCCTGGCCTCAGCTCTGCAACACAGCAAACGACCTTGAAGATCCACCTGCGACGCCCGCAGCGCGTCCTACGGTCTCCTGAATCCAGGGCAGTGTCTGTCCGGGGAAAGCGTATCCCACTCAAGTGCTTAAACCCTACGACCCTCTAGTCTCTTGCTTGTTCACAGTTTTAGCGTTCTAATAAACGTCTAGACTTGTTTTTTTATGTTTTAATTCCTCTCCGCAAGGCCTAAACCTAAACTGTGACAATTTAAAAGATTTGTTGCAAGAAGAGGTCATTGTTCGCATCTATGGAGTGACAATGCTACTAACTTCGTGGGCGCTGCCAAGGAATTGAAGGAGATATTCTCGAAGAATAAATCAAATGTAGCCAGTGAAATAGCGGAACTTCTGGCCAACGATGGCACGACCTGGCACTTCATACCAGCTAAATCGCCAAACTTTGGGGGGATTTGGGAGGCCGGTATACGGTCTGTAAAGCGACATCTCAATCGTATCAATGGAACCACGAAATTGACGTATGAAGAAATGTCAACCCTATTGGCTCAAATCGAGGCTTGTCTAAATTCGCGTCCTTTGTGTCAACTAGATGAGACATTAACAACCTTAAACCCGCTTACCCCTGGCCATTTTTTGATCGGAGAACCTGTAATGAACGTTCCAGATACGAATTATGAAAATAAAAATATTAATTTACTCACTAGATGGCAGTTTATACAGAACAGAATGCAAGATTTTTGGAGGAGATGGAAAGCAGAGTATCTCAATACCTTGCAACAACGACATAAGTGGCAAGGTACAGTAAAGGCGCCCTGTGTTGGAGATATCGTAATTGTCAAAGAAGACGATATGCCTCCGGCGAAATGGCTGTTAGGTAAGATAAAGACCTTACATCCTGGCACTGACCAATTGGTGCGTGTTGCCACCGTTCAATGCAAGGGAGATCATCTTCTTAAAAGACCACTGTCAAAATTGATTTTATTGCCAAAATATTCGGATGATTATTCAAGTCCTCGTAGTTAAATCTAATTGAAAATAATTATGTATCTACTTAGTATAAAGGTGGGCGGTCAACTTTATTTTTTTTAAGCTATTATTTAGTCATATTATGTTTTTCTGTCATTACATTTAGTCATATTGGGTTTTTCTGTCATTATAATAAGTCCCAACGTACCCCTCCGGAAACGTAGTCGTGAATCGATGATGCAACTTTATTAGTCCCTTTCTGCATCGCGTACCTATACCTATGCATACTACTTCCCATAGAATTAAATAAATGTTAAAATGTTAATTTCGCTCAATATCTATTGTGATAACATGGGAAAATATACTTTAGGTTGGTTTTGTTAAGAACTTTACTCGAATAACCAACTTTGCCTCGATATAAGTAACTTAAGATTTTACAAAATTAAGATATCACGAATTGTTTCTTCTTAATAGACAGACTATTTTGTACTTTTATAATATTATGTTTGCGTAAAGTCGCTTGTATGCTTGTTATATTTATTCAGTTAATATTGTTATAAGTACATACAGTCCATTCAGATCGAACCTAGTTAGCAAGCAAATTGTTTGTCAAGTTATTATTACGTAACATAAAACCGGCACTGTTTGTTACTCCGTTAAATTATAGTTTAAATCACTTCATTAATTTGTATTATATGTTTTTCCTTTCGCTTAAATGTATTGTTGCTTATGTAGCTTGTCTATTTGAAAGAGGAGATCAGAATAGTAAACAAAATAGTCTGTTCAAATTTAGACTGTCATACTCCTACATACAGGCAACAGTATTGTTATGCATTTTCTTATGAAAAAAAATTGGGTGATGGCATTTTATTTACTTGTTTCATTCATTAGGTTAGTTAAATGTAAGTAATTTATCGGTTTAATTACCAACCAATGTTAAACCATTTTGTTGTCTTTAACTTAACGCATTTTATTTATGTGTTCTTTAAGTAATTAACAAAATGTTTCCTTTACATAATTAGAAGCCACAACTAAATAAAGTCAGATTCTGGTACGCAAGTATAACGCAAAATGTGTTCTGCGTCTTTTAAATAAGGTTCCAATGTAACGACGATGTAGTTAAACTTAATGCATCTTTGTGGCCATTTTCTTTACCAGTGTGATACATACTAGCACTTAGTCTTAGCGCTTAGTTTAAAAACTGTTGTTTTTGGTGGGCGGTATGTTCACTCAATTGGCGATTTTTATAATATGTACGTACCTACGTTTGTAGTTATGTTAACGAGCGTCTCCAGTTAGTTGCAATAAATTCATCAAGAAGCAAACACCTGTTATTATTTTTTATAACATCTTTACTCCAAAATGTACCTTAATGACATGTACACCTACAATAGAGAGATCTCTCTCCAGGCAGATGTTATGCCTGGGGACCGAAGTCCAATGGATGAAAGTTGGAAGTTGTATTTATGCAGCCGAGTTGAGAAACTTCGATAGCGTGATGTAGGATTGTAGTAGTTAGTTCCTTATTTGATGACTAGATGGCGCTAGTAGTCGCCACAGGTTCACTAGTAAATTGTTTTAGTAAGTCTTGGCGAACGGCCTCCTGTTCCATTCCCCATTCAAATTTTACGTCATTTTTAGTTAAGTGGGAGATACTTGCAGTTTTCGTCGTATAACCTTCAATATAACGTCGAAAATATCCAGCTAACCCCAAAAATTGACAGACCTGTTTCACATTGCTCGGGGATGGAGTGTTCATTAAGGCTTCAATTTTGCGAGGACTCGGCCTAACCTGACCATGGGATATAATGCGGCCAAGTTATTCTACTTCGGTGGTTAGAAACGAGCACTTTCGGAGATTAACTGAGAAACCGGCTTCGGTTAATGTTTTAAGCAATTCATGCAATAATTTTATGCCTTCCGCGATGGTTTCACTCACGAGGAGGACGTCATCAACGTAGACCAAGACATTTCCGGCCTCAATAAACTTCCGAAGAGTACCGTTTATTATTCTCTGGTAAACGGTTGGGGAATTGCACAGACCAAATGGCATCTTGAGGTATTCGAAGTGGCCTTCAGGGGTCACAAACCCAGTTTTATGGATGGAATCCTCGTGAACGGGTATCTGGTGGAACCCAGAGGCCATAACTAGGCAAGAAAAGTACTTTGAGGACCCTAGACGATCGATATGGTCATCTATAAGAGGGAGTGGATATCTGTCCTTCACAGTGATTCGATTGAGAGCTCTGAAATCGACGCATAACCTGTCAGAGCCGTCTCTCTTCTTAACCAGTAAGACCGGACTAGCATACTCGGATTGCGATTCTCTTATTATGTTTTTGTCCAATAAATCCTTGATTATTTCTCTGACTTTTATTTTTTCTTGGTGCGATAGTCGGTAGGGGTGATAAACTATAGGAGTGTCGCTTGTCAAACTGATATGCATTTGTCCGGTTTTCACCGTAGTAGTTGCAGTGCCAGATATTAAGAATTCAGAGAACTCATCGATTACGACCATCAGTGCAGTAAGGTCATCTCCTTGCAGAGGTGTATCTATTTTTCTATGCATATCAGTTTGCGTCGCGTTTACTTTGTAAACTTCATTTAGCGAGTGGCTCAAATACTGCCTGTCTTTTGTACGAACGTAAACTATGCCGTCCCTATTGAGGACATCCGTGCCTATAATAATTGGGGTATTCATGCATGCTGAGGGTACGATTACTAAGTGTACTTCAAGGGAAACTTGTTCAAATTCGATGATGAGCGTTATATACTCTCGAGAAATTATTTCGCTATCACTCACACCCTTAATAGTGCGAAGAGTTGATTTACGCGAACACGAAAATAATTTGGCGACATCCGAAGAGATTAATGAAATGTTAATCGCACCACTATCTATTAAAACATCTACTGAAATGCCTTTGACAACGGCAGCGCAGATATCACTACCTCTAGAACTACCAGCGGGTTACCTACATAGGTTCACTTTCCTTTGATTACCGTTCTGTGCCTCTGTACGTTGTTTAGCAAAACAATCTGCTTCTTTATGCCCAATTTTCTTACAAAAGGAGCACATTGATTTTGGAAGACTGCCTGTAGGTTTAAAAACGTTACTGTCCGAAGGTTTTTGATTTTTCGAACACTTGTAGCTCTTATGCCCGGTCTGATCGCACGTAAAGCATTTGCTATCCGTAGGAACGTGGCGTTTTTTCATTACGTTATTGTTACCTACGCGAGTCTCAGCCTTAGCTCGGATCGGTTTGACATATATTGCTAAAAATGATACCAGGTTGTCCGTTGTTAAGTCAGCATTCGCGGCCGCTGCTCGAACATGCGGGTCAGTAATACCACGCACTACGATTTGCACCATCAATTCATTACTCAGACCCTTGACGAACGCCGGGCATATTCAGCATAAGTTGGGTACTTATCGGAAGTAGAATTCATCACCTCAAACAAAATATTAGCATAGTCGAGTTTACGGGGACATAGTGGCTTAAATTCTAATTTGAAATTAGACCAAGATCGATCAATGGTGTTCCATTCGTTAAGACATGTTTTGGCACAGAACAGAAAAAACTATAGAAGTGTTATGCAGTCATGTCGAGTGTGACACAATTGTGCGGAGTTCCGCATCACTTGCGCGCAACCGACTCAGTTGCGCGCAGAGGCTTGTGTCGGGCGATTGTGCAATCAAAACGATAATTATAGAGAAAAGTTGAGGAAATATGCCTTATTGTTCAGTTTTAGAGTGTAAAAATGATAGCCGCACCAAAAACGTCACCAATTGTGGTATTTCGTATCATCGGTAAGTAGTATTTCATTTTAATTTAGATTAATTTAATTTTTTCTATTCCGTAAGACATTTTTTAGAAATGCGTAATATAAAAATAGACTTTATTCTAATACGATAACGTCGATTTTTGTCTGTGTCACAGAACTTTGTGAGACCGGAACATTCCGCTACTCGCTAAGGGCGGAGGTGTTGTCGATAAAATTATCGATGTTTATTTCTGAGTATTCAGTGTTAAGGCCACAACAAACCGGGAGCGCAGGGCGCTGACGCAACAGCGTGGTTAATAAAAGTGAATCAAATACAGTGTTCCGCGCTGCCAGTGTGTGTCACCGTATATTTTATTCCTGGTTTGTGGTGGCCTTTAAAGTTGAATTTTCATTCCGTTTCCTAGTTGTCGGGCATAAAAAATAAAAGTAATCTACACGGTGTTTTCTTGTGTCTTAGAAAAAAAACCGGCCAAGTGCGAGTTGGAGTCTCATACGAAGGGTTCTGTCCCATCCACACTTAATATTATAAATGCGAAAGTGTGTCTGTCTGTCTGTAACCTCTTCACGCTTAAGCCGCTGAACCGATTTAGATGCAATTTGGTATGGGCATAGTTTGAGACCCTGGAAAGGACATAGGATAGTTTTTATCCCAGAAAACTGCATAGTTCCCGCGGAATTATTTGCAGACGGAGTCGCGGACAACAGCTAGTTATCTTAAAAAAACCGGCCAAGTGCGAGTCAGACTCGCGCACGAAGGGTTCCGTACCATCTAACTAATAAAGCTGAAGAGTTTGTTTGTTTGTTTGGTTGAACGCGCTAATCTCAAGAACTACTGCTCCGATTTGAAAAATTCTTTCAGTGTTAGATAGTCCATTTATCGAGGAAGGCTATAGGCTATATATCATCACGCTAACACCAATAGGAGCGGAGCGGAAGAATGTTTCAAAATCGGGGGTTTTTGAAGTAAAAACTTCAATAGGCACGCTTGACTTGGGAGTACGGTGGTGAATGTGAACGCGCGTGCGGGGGGTTAATAATTGATGAAAAAGCAAATAAGATAAAAAAATAAGCTTCCCAAATTACTAATTCCACGCGGACGGAGTCGCGGGCAAAATTATCTTTACAAACGGCAAAAATATCACGTTTTTCGTATGGGATTTTTTTCAATAATAATTTTCGTAACTAACGTCTTGACCTTTGAAAACATAGAATCAAAAGTATGTTTTCTGAAAATATCTGAACCTTAAAACATGACATGAGAAATATATGCCTACTGCTTTTCAGATTTCCTAAAGATCCTTATCAGAAAGAAAAATGGATCGATGCGACTGGGAGACAAAATTGGATGCCAGCAAGAACAAGTACTATATGTTCAGCTCATTTCAGCCGGAACGATATTCTCATAACCGCCAAAGGCTATAGGTATTTAAATAGTACGGCTGTTCCAACTCAGAAAATTGTCAAGGTAATTAATATAATAAGATATTTATTAAGGTTGATTCAATAAATATCGTGCCTCTATCTCTATATTATACCATACAGGAAATTTGATGAACAATTAGTACAGAAAAAGTATCGAGAGAACGATATGATTATTTATATCCTACTAATCATTCTTTACGGACGTGGTAGAAGGCATGTGAGTAAAATTAAATTAAAGTAATTGCTAGTATATACCCAAGATCGACGTAACATATACATTATACATTTTTTATGTTACGTAGGTATTTGACCTGACACTATTTTTATAGGTAACTAATGCAAGCAGTGAAAGGAGCCTGCCTGGTCCTTCAAGAAAACGGGATTTGAGTACGATAGATGATGATAGTACAATTACAGCCGATGAAAAATCGAGAATGAGTGAGAGTGAACATTGTCAAATTGCTGATCCAGCCACGCTTAAAAGGAAGTGTAAAGACATCGTTGTACAAAGCCCTACCAGGAAACGGGTCAGCAACATTAACACAGAGTATTACACAAGTCCAAAAAAACCACGATTAGGCTCAAGTATTCCACCAGAATCAACGAACTCATCTCCACGAAAGCGCAAACTTACTGCCCAGTTGCGTTGGGCTGAAAATAAAGTGAAAAATCAAAAACTAAAAATCAAAAGATTGCAAACACAAGGATTGAGATTAAAAAAAAAAATTGTTAACGTGGTTCAAATTTTGAAGGAACTACAAGCAAAATTTGCGATGACGAATGAGAATCTAGCATCTTTAGAACATCTCAATGTACAGGTTCGTATAAACATTAAAAAAAGTAGTTCTTACGTTACACGAAGGGTTCCGTACCATTATCTATAAAAACGGTAAAGAAATCGCGTTTGTTGTATGGGAGCTCCCCGTAATATTTGTTTTATTTTAATTTAGTTACTTATTTTTAACCCCCGACACAAAAGGAGGGGTGTTATAAGTTTGACCGCTATGTGTGTGTGTCTGTCTGTCTGTCTGTGCTAGGGTTCATGATTTCTCGAGCTTATCAATTTCTCGGGTCTCGAGAATTCTCGAGTCTAATTTCTCGGGTCTTCTCGGGTTGTCGAGAAATTTACATTTACGTACGGATTTGCATATTCTTCGGTTCCAATAAAGTGATTAATCAACAAATTCAGTGGTTTCCTCTCAAATAAAAGTATCAAAATAATTATAAGACTTTTATTGACAGTCTTCAACATAATTAGCTTCTTTTTCTTAAAGAAAACTAAAAAAATAAGCTATTCTGACATTTGTGACCTGTATATTGTATACAATCACAGCACAAGCACAGCTAAAAAAGAAAAAAAAAATCAACTTAAAACTTCTAGCTTCTTTCTTTTTAACAAAACAAAAAATAAACAAAAATTGCGTGAGTCGAAACACGAATGAACGTGTGTGTACTGTGATTTGTTCGACAAGTTTCACAAAAGCATTTTTTCATAGTAGCGAATTTTCACATCGCGTTCCTTCATGATCGCAAATTTAAGTATTCGTTTTTTTTCATGTAGCGATTTTTCACAAAGCGTTTTATAATGTTCGAGTTTATTTTTTTCGCTTATTTTAACAGTAGATTAATTTATTAGTCGCAAATTTTTTCAGTAGAATTAGGCAACCCATCACGCCTTATGTTCGACGGAGCCCCACTTGGCGGGGCTCCTTTTTCTGGGCAGTTTGCCCTTCGGGCATCTGAAGATAACTAACGTAACGAACCTAACCTACCTATTAATACGTGGGCCAATCAACTTTTAAACCGACTATAATCTGTCCGCAACATTTTTCAAACAATTGCAGATTTTTGTAAGTAAACATGTTTTTTCTGTAATTTAATAGATGAATAGCATGAATACATGCCGTCCTACGTAAGTTTAACCTATTAAACCGTGAAATACCTTGTTGGAAGTACGATTTTTTGGTAACGCCAGAGACAATTTTGGTAACGCAGGAGACGCCAAAAACGTCGGTTTAAAAGTTGATTGGCCCACGTAATAATATGGACGCTAAGAAGGTTACGGTAGAGGGTGAACTATAGATTTATTAGAATAATGATTTCGAGTAAAATGTCTAACAAACCGCACTAAATTATACTGAAAAAATTTGCGACTAATCTAATAATAAATAAATCTACTGGTAAAATAAGCGAAAAAAATAAACGCGAACATTATAAAACGCTTTATGAAAAATCGCTACATGGAAAAAGACGAATAATTAAATTTGCGATCATGAAAAAACGCGATGTGAAAATTCGCTACTATGAAAAAATGCTTTTGTGAAACTTGTCGAACAAACCCCCCACTGCGCTTTGGCCCGTGCCGCCCCGCCGCCGCGCGTTTAAAACAAACGGCAAACGCAAATAGTTTTATTTTATAATTTTATAGACGCAAATATGATTTCTCGAGTTCTCGAATTTTCTCGAGCTTGATTTCCCGGGAACAAAGCCCAAGGATTTCCCGGGAATTCTCGGCTCGAGAATTCCCGGGAATGAACCCTAGTCTGTGCATCTGTCTGTGGCATCATAGCTCTTAAGCGGGTGCACTGATTTGGATGCGGTTTTTTTTAATAGAAAGCAGGTTTCTTGGCGATGGTTGTTAGTATTGGTATGTTTCATCAAAATCGGTGCAGCCGTTTCAAAGTTATCAGCTCTTTTGTTAGCTGCGGAAGAGATCTTAGACGCATAACGGGCATTGACAGTGACATAATTGCGTTGGGGGTTTTTTAAATTTTTAATTTTAGGGATTTTGAACCTAGGTTGTTTTACGTTAGTTTTTTTAAAGTAAATATATAACTAAATATTCTGTGAATATTTCAAACGTCTACCTGTTGCCGTTATCAATATTGAGTAAAAACGAGAAAAAAAAACACGTTTGTTGTGTGGGAGCCCCCTTAAATATGGGTACGGAACCTCAACAAGCAAGAAGCAGGCAAGGGAAGGCTGGAAGAGATCCCCTTAAGGGGTAACTTCACCTTGTACTTTTGTTTCTCTTGTTAACTGTTAATTTCATGCTTTTATGTACAGCCAAGGGCAAAAATATGTATACACTTTAGTACCTTGTCTATTTTCGTCATATTTGATCTGTCACAGTGGTTAAAGTAACAAGGCACTAAAGTGTATACATATTTTTGCCCTTGACTGTTCAATAAAAAGTTTTATATTCATACAATTGGGAGTTGTGCTCTGCAGAACTTCTACGGTGTGGTATTTTAGTCGGCTAAATTGAACCTAAGTATCGTACCAAAACCATTCTCAATTAGCACTACTTGCTCTCGTGAAAACGAGAGGTGACAATGTTGTATTTTCATCATTACAAGCCGTTACGTCGAAAAGCACAATCCATCCACCAGGGCTCAATTGCATAACAAAATACAAGTAAATAGTATTAGTCAATTTCAATACAAAATCGCTAATATTATTTACTTGTACTTTGTTATGGAATTCGACAGATTCCATAGCAAGAAATTATTATGATTTAATTATATTTCAGGTCCAAGATCTAATCGGAAGGCAAATTACCAATGTAAAAGCCGGCTTAGTTTCAAAGAAACAATACTCACCAGCCCTACGTAGCTTTGCGCTTACTTTAAATTATTATTCACCAAAAGCGTGTGAATACGTGCGTAGAGTATTTGATACCAGTTTGCCCCATCCCAGAACTTTAAAAAAATGGTACTCGAAGATTGGCGGAGACCCCGGATTTACGAAAGAAGCTTTCACAGCCTTAAAACGCAAAGCGGATGCATCAACATCACCACTAGTAGCTACATTAGTGATAGACGAGATGAGTATCCGTCGGCGCATCGAATGGGACGGACAAAAGTTACACGGTTATGTTGACATGGGCACTGGTTTAGAGGGTGATCACTTAGCAGAGGCAAAAGAAGCATTAGTATTTTTAATAACAGCGATCAACAGTAATTTTAAAGTACCCGTGGGATTTTTTCTCGTCGATGGTGTCACCGGAATACAGCGAGCAGAACTTGTCCAACAATGCTTGCAATTGGCTCATTGCGCGGGAATAAAAGTCGTAGCATTAACTTTCGATGGCTGCGCTGCAAACATTTCAATGGCTGGACATCTTGGTTGCTGTATTCAAGATCTAAAAATTAAATTTAACCACCCGGTTACACATGATCCGGTTGTTGCAGTACTAGATCCATGCCACATGATAAAATTAATTAGAAATTCTTTCGATAATTATCGGACTTTTTTAGACGCGGCAGGAAATAAAATAGAATGGAAATATTTAGAACAACTAAACAATCTACAATACACAGAAACATTTCATTTGGCAAATAAATTAAAAGACCGACACATCCATTTCAAAAATGAGAGAATGAAAGTAAAGCTTGCTACGCAACTCTTCAGCGGTAGTGTTTCTGAAGCGATAAAATTTTGTAGAGAACACTTAGAGATGGAAAATTTTGTGTCCAGTGAGCCCACGGAGAAATTTTTAATGATTTTTAACAATATATTTGATGTATTTAACTCGAAAAATCTGCACCAATATGGTTTCAAAAAAGCACTGAACAAAAACAACGCAAACAGTGTGTTCGAATTTTTGACCATGGCGTTCGACTACATATCTTCATTAAGGCTAACAGACGGAACTCTTGTCGTTAAAAGTTTAAGGAAGACAGGGTTTCTTGGATTTTTAAATTGCATTCAAGCGATAAAACATTTATACGCAAGTTTGATAGAAAGAAATATTTTAATCTACTTGCCTTTTTATAAGTTGAGCCAGGACCACTTAGAACTATTTTTTTGTAACATTAGATCCTATGGGCGGCCTAATAACAATCCTACGGCAAGACAATTTATATCTGCTTACAAAAAAATGTTGATCCACGTTCAATTAAAAGACAGCGATAAAGGAAACTGCACGCCTTTGGAACAGTTGTCAATTTTGAACTGTTCTTCTGCGGAAGAACGCATAAACAGAACATCGGGGCTATATATTACAGATTATGACAGCGAGATGAGGGAAAATGAAATTTCCGACTATGACGATGATTTTGATGCTTCAGACTTCGGTTTTCAAGCGATTGTACATATAGCCGGTTATATTGTGAAGAAAATGATCAAGTCAATAAACTGTAATATATGCGTGGACGCGCTTATAACATCAAAAGACCCAAATCTACATAGATTTATAATGGTTAAAGATAAAGGGGGTCTGCAGTATCCATCCAAAGATGTTATACGAATATGCCAAGAGGCAGAAAAAAATATAAAAAATTTAGGAGGTGACAATATCAAAAAAGAAGTATTAACAATTAAAACACTACGACGATTCGTCGGATCGAACGTCTTCGATTCAATTGCAAATCACCAGTTTGGAGAGTTCCCAGCGTCTAACCACGTGACGGATTTAATGAAAGCTGTCATCGAACGCTATCTTAATGTTCGCATAAATCATTTACTTAAGCTAAAATATAAAAAAATATCTAAAAGGCAATTATTAAACAAATATGTATTATTTCAGGGTCAATAAAGCAAAATTCTGATTCTGATTCTGAATTCTTTTGTTGTTATAGCGGCAACCGAAATACATCATCTGTGAAAATTTCAACTCTCTAGCTATCACGGTTCCCGAGATACAGCCTGGTGACGACAGACAGACAGACAGACAGACAAACACTTTGGGTACGGAACCCTAAAAATAGCCTACGACCTATTCTCACACCTACCGAATGTAGAGAAAAAAGTTTCAAAAAAGTTTCGGAGGAGTTCGGTGACAAACACCGTGACACGAGATTTTTATATATTAGACTAGCTTTTGCCCGCGACTCCGTCCGCGTGGAATTAGTAATTTGGGCAGCTTATTTTTTTTATCCAATTTGCTTTTTCATCAATTATGGCTCTCCTTAGTTCCTCGATAATAAAAAAATTACCCCCCCGCAACCCCCCCACACCCTCCAACCCGCTCCCTCCCGCTCTCCCCCACACAGCAACCCCAACCCCCCCCTGCACCCCTCCGCACCCCCTGCACGCCCTCCCACACAGCACCCCCGCACACCCGCGTTCGTCCCATCTCAAGTCAAGCGTGCCCTATAGAAGTTTTACTTCAAGTTTTTTTTTTGTCAAATATCTTGAAAACGGTGCATCCTACGGCAAAATCAATGAAATTTTCATCCCCCCTTTAATACCCCACACCCTCTCCCCCGCACCCTCCCCCGCACACCCACCCCCCTCAAGCCCCGCCCACCCCCACCACCCGGTGTTTCTGTCAAATATCTTGAAAACGGTGCATCCTACGGCAATATCAATGAAATTTTAATCCTCCTCCGAAGCCCCCCCTCTCCCGCACCCCCCTCCACAACCCCCCCCCACGCCATTGGTGTTTTTGTCAAATATCTGTTCCTGAGATTAGCGCCTATAGGGTTTACTTGAAAAACCCCCGATTTTGAAACATTCTTCCGCTCCGCTCCATGATATATAGCCTATAGCCTTCCTCGATAAATGGGCTATCTAACACTGAAAGAATTTTTCAAATCGGAGCAGTAGTTCCTGAGTTTAGCGCGTTCAAACAAACAAACTCTTCAGCTTTATATATTAGTATAGATTAGATTAGATAGAGATTATTGGCCTATGAATTACATCGATATTCTCATAAAATGTACTCTGCCCACCACTAGTATTTACGATCCTTGACGAATATTATTTTTCAGTCGTGATGAACCCAAACCCTATCTCATAGAGTTTATTATTCAATGGAATATTTTAACGACCTCTGACGGCGAGTAGCGGCGAGTAGCGGAAATTTTTTTTGACACCTGTCATTTTAATTCAGCTACTCGATGGCAGACGGCAGCACTTTGTATGCAATTTTACTTATGTCCCCGTGTAATGTACTCTCAACGATATACCGTGGTAGTAAAGTTTAAATTGTGTTACCGGATTCAGAAGTTATGACTTTTTTGAATAGAAGCTACGACCAATGATTGCTAAGATTTCAATGTATTGCAAGAGTGTGTATGTGTGAGTTTTGCCACACCTGGTTTCGATACAAAACGGGACTCATGGCACTTCCACTAGTTTTTTCTGTTCCGTGTGTTTTGGCATCGCCTTTAAGGCAGTTAGAAACACGTGACAGGCACTCATAGTCGCTCCAACGATTTGTAAGCTTAGCGCGCTCCACCTCTTTACACCACACCTCAATGTCATGAATCGCGGGATCAAAATTTGACACGTAATAGCCATGTGATTTTAACGGGTTTAGCGTATTCAGTATATCTACTAATGATTGTGTAGTTGAGGGTAGACTCACATTTTGAGGTGTGCATTAGTCAAGAATAACATTCTTGACTAATGCACGAGATCGAACTACCTGTATCTTCTTCCATACTTAATAACGTTCCGTCTATGTAAACATCTATGATGTATGGTGCAAATAAAATCGACTGATTAGTATTTAATGAAAAATTGTTTACCTCGTCACTTAAATTACTGTCTGAATCTTCCAGCACAACTACCTTTTCTTCCGTCGTGTTGTAAAATGCTGAATCTCTGCGCAACTTAGGACACATTTTTTTAAGATGCCCTTCCTTATTACATATCCGGCATACATATATTTTATATTTGCATGTCTTTCCATCATGTTTACTACCGCAAACTTTACACTCGTCCATCCTGACCCCGTGTATGCCCTCATGCACGAAACCAGGGCAGAGCGAGAGAGTTGATTTAAATGAACTACCTTACACTCGCCAACATATATCTATACGTTATACATGCTAAACAAAACAGAAAAAACAAAAACTTAGAACTATTAACTGCTGTTGTAGTTGGAAGTCTCAATATAAATTACTATAGCAAATTTCTTATTTATGGTACTTGAGTCATTTTTTTAAATATATTCACGTTTTGTGATATAATTGTAGTGTAACGGATGTTAGTCCGTGACAGTTTATAGAGTTGTATCACACGTGGGTTTTTCCCCAAATCAAGGAGCCATGGGAGGTAGAATAGTGCTTTGTTATAGTTGCTCGTTGTACGTAATTTGCTGTCGGTCAACTCAAAGCGAGCCAGTAAAGTAATGTTAGTCTGTTAGGAATCGTATTTGCTGCCAGATGTGGGTGGGTTCCCACCATCTTTTATAAAGGCCGACTCTAAGTCTTTGTTTAGACTTTCTCCATTACAAAAGGCCCTGAATTACTAGGTACTAAAACGTATTTTTAGACAATATCATAATGTTAGGGTAGTACTAAACTTCGTATGGTAGGAATCTGTGACGTCACGGCAACTTCAATAAAACTAGGTGTCAGTTCGTTTACCGGGCTTTTTACCGGTCGGTGCTCGCGCGGAGAGGTTTCAGCTAAGTGGTTTATTTTGTGGCTATTTTCTGTGAATTATTGTGTATAGATGTAGTAGATTGTTTCCTCTAAAATTATGTGTGATCTTTAACATTAATAATAAATTTGTGATTGAAATATTAAGTAAACTAGCCTGAAAATTGTTTTTTTTATTTCATATACGCCTCTGGTTCCTAAAATCAGAAGTGGGATTCACTTTTGTCCACAATATTCGATTTGTACTTGGAAACAATCCACTACTATCGCCGTTTTGTATAATGCCTCGATCGAGATCGCGTAGTAAGTCGGTCGACGCATCCCACCCTCACAGGCGTAAAAAACCTCGTGAGCGGTCACGCCGAAGACGAGATTCGGATGAAAGTTCCCTTTCGGATGAATCCTATCGCGCCCGCCTGCGATCTCGTGTACCCTCGCGTCGTCATTCTCGCGAACTACCCTACCGTCGTAGTGATGAACGATTTCACCCTCAACGTTGCGAATGGTCTCGCTCCCGTTCCCGTTCCCGTTCTCGTGGTCGGTCCCGGTCTCGTTATCATCGCGTTTCACGTTCGCGAGCCCGTTATATGTCGCGGGAGCGGCCTAGTCGTAGATCTCAAAGCCGCGAAAGTTCAGTAAAACAAGCGTTACAAACGATCATCTCGCATTTAAACGCAATTGAGGAGAGTTTCGCGAGTGTACCCCAAACACCACCGCGACCCGCTAGTCACAGCACACCTCAAAATGTGAGTCTACCCTCAACTATACAATCATTAGTAGTATAGGTGTGCCTACCGGGCTAGTTAAATGATAAGTCCGTATAACACACACACTATTTTTTATTATCTAGATAAAGTAAACACTCGCGGAGGCCGGGCGTAAGTACAACAGGCGGGAGTAAAAGCAGCGTGCATTCGCCGTCGCATCTCAATTTACACTCCGGCTCCTCGCTACTGGCGCGGCTGCGCCCGGTTGTCGCTTGCGCAATCCCCGGCTGCGGCCGCGAGGCGCTCTGCACTCTCAAACACATTAACCGATGCGCCGCGGGAAGTTGTGTGTTGTCATGCAGTTCAAGTGCGCGTTAAGACGCCACACACTCCCCCGCCGAGACCGTTACTTGTTACGGTCGATAGTAGTCTGGAGGTCTTACAATGCGTCCACTTCGTGTAGTTATTTCTGAGGGTTTGATGAACGAGGCCATAGTTGTGGTCCCCGGATATTCTGTGTCACTTTTAGTCTCCTCTCTGGCCATGTAGGCAGGTTTTAGTCTGTCTATCGTCACTGTGATTGTTTTGCCTTTAATGTTTACTTTAAAAGTTTTGAGGTCCCTCTCCAATACCTTGTATGGACCTGCATATGGTGGGTCCAGAGTCCCTCTCGCCGGTCCTTTTCGTAAGAAAACGTATTCAGCCGTTGCGAGGTCTTTTGGTAGGTAAAATGTCGTCTGTGAGTGTCGACTGCCGGGTACTGGAGTCAGCTTGGCGATATGATGACGTAAACGTGCTGCAAAGTCAGAGTAATCTATGGTCATACCCTTACTTGGTGTGAAGAATTCCGCTGGTAAACGAAGCGGTTCTCCATAGACGAGTTCTGCAGCCGAGGATTTAATATCATCCTTCCAGGCGCTTCGAATCCCCAGCAGCACCATTGGTAGTACCTCCGTCCAGTGTGTATCCGTGTGGCATCTGATGGCTGCCTTTAGCAGCCTGTGGAGGCGTTCAACCATCCCATTGCAAGCAGGATGGTATGCAGTAGTAGGTCGGTGCTCAGCTCCGAGGATTGATGATATGTTTTTGAACAGCTCTGACTCGAACTGCCTGCCTCTGTCGGTGGTAATCTTGCTCGGGCAGCCGAAGCGGGCGACCCAGCCTGCGATAAAAGCTCGGGCACAGGTTTCTGCTGTGATGTCGACCACTGGGTAGGCCTCGGGCCAACGAGTAAAACGATCGATGACCGTGAGGCAGTACATGAAACCACACGAAACGGGTAAGGGGCCTACCAAGTCCATGTGGACGTGGGAAAAGCGTTGAGAAGGAGTGGAAAAAGGAGATACGGGAGAGTGAGTATGACGGGATATTTTATTTATTTGGCAGTCAGTGCATTCTGTTGCCCATTGTCGGCAATCTCTCTTAATTCCAGGCCATACAAACCTCTGTGTCATAAGTTTTACTGTCGCCTTAGCACCTGGGTGGCTCAATCCATGTAAGGCATCAAAAACGGATCGTCTAAAGCCATGACTGATAAAAGGTCTTATGTTTGCTGTGGAA
The DNA here is from genome assembly GCA_947563465.1 of Archips xylosteana. Taxonomy (NCBI): domain Eukaryota; kingdom Metazoa; phylum Arthropoda; class Insecta; order Lepidoptera; family Tortricidae; genus Archips; species Archips xylosteana. The sequence goes on from OX387354.1 coordinate 1,211,065, forward strand.
AGGTCGCAATAGATCTGGTAATTTTGGCCTGGGGCTGTAACTTTCCGCAGCCTTAGTGCAGTGTCATTTCCTGATAGGAGTTTTTGTAGCTCCGGATCGTTAGCTTGTGCCTCTGCTAGCTCCTGGTAGTCAATTGCCACCCGTATATCTTCAACTCTGGAAAGAGCATCAGCCACTACATTATTCTTTCCTAACACGTATTGAATATCTGTGCTGAATTGCGATATAAAGTCGAGATATCGAAACTGTCTCGGGCTGCATTTGTCTCTTCGTGAAGTAAAAGCAAACGTCAGAGGTTTGTGGTCTGTGTATATTGTAAAACGCCTGGCTTCTACCATATGTCGAAAGTACCGAATTGCATCGTAAATGGCCAGTAGTTCTCTATCATAGGGACTGTATTTTCTTTGAGATGGGTTCAGCCGTCTTGAGAAAAATGCCAAGGGTTCCCACACTCCTGGTCTCACCAGTTGCTGTAGAACTGCTCCTGCTGATTTCGGGTGTGCTAGCATTGTGGCTTGAGATAATCCTGATTTACATGACTGAAAGGCTTGCAACATCTCTTGTGTCATTTCGACTTCCTGGGATCCTTTTCTTTTCGGGCCCGCCAGTGCAATATTTAAAGGTGCTTGAAGAGATGAAGCGTTGGGCACGAATCTTCTATAAAAGTTAAACATTCCAAGAAAACGCCGTAATTCTTTCACGTTCTTGGGTCTCGGATAATCCAATACGGCCTGTACTTTTGTCGGAAGGGGCCGAATTCCATTCGCCGACACCTCATGTCCCAGAAAAGTTATCGTGGCCACACCGAATTCACACTTTGCTGAGTTTATTAGCATCCCGTATTTTGTTAAACGTTCGAACAATTCTCTTAGGTGTTCACGGTGTTGTTTCTCGTTTTGTGAAAACATGAGTAAATCGTCGATGTAACCGTAGCAGAACGGTAGCCCCGCTAGTACCTCATCGATAAAACGTTGAAACGTTTGCGCTGCGTTTCTTAATCCAAACGTCATGTTTGTAAACTCAAAAAGACCAAAAGGTGTGGTTATGGCAGTTTTCTGTACATCTCCTTCGAATACCGGAATTTGGTTGTAGGCCTTGACCAAATCCAGTTTCGAGAAAATTTTGCTGCCGTGTAGGTTGTGCGCGAAGTCTTGAATGTGTCTTATAGGATAGTTATCTGGTATAGTGCGCGCATTAAGCGCCCTATAATCTCCGCATGGTCGCCATCCGTCATCTTTCTTTCGGGCTAGGTGAAGCGGAGACGACCAAGGGCTTTCTGATCGGCGCGCTGTTCCATTACGCAGCATGTCTTCAAATTCTCTTTGCGCTATTTTCAGACGATCGGGAGGAAACCTTCTGGGTCGGCTCGCAACAGGTGGACCTGGTATTGTACGGATATGGTGCACGGTCTGATGTTTGGGTACCTTATGTGTGCCCGCTGGACGAGTAATTTCGGGGTACTCTCGCAAAATCTGGTGGTATACGGATTCACCTGAGACTGCCTTTATTGAAGTAATATCTTCTATTGATTTTCTTACTAGTGTGGACATGGAGCTTGATGACAGGCCGTCGATTAAGCGATGCTTCCTGCAGTCAACTAAAAGATTATAGAAAGACAAGAAGTCCACGCCTATAATAGGTTTCGATACGTCCGCTACTGTGAATCTCCACGTGAATTCCCGTTGCAAACCTAAATCCAGTCGTAGTTGTATCGAGCCAAAACTGGATATTATCGTTCCATTCGCGGCAATTAACTGATAGCTGGTTTTTGCGCGTGGCTCTTTGATAGCCGATCGTGGGTACACGCAAAGATCCAAGCCTGTGTCGACTAAAAATTGAAGTTTAGAGTGCTGGTCTACGACGAAAAGGCGGCCTGATGCGGTGTGGCAGTCGTTGGCCTCTACTTTCGACTGCCGTCGAAGTTTTCCGACCCTGGATAGCTGCATGGTCTGGTGCACCGGGTGGATTTGTCTCCGAACTTATGATGGTACCAACATACTGAAAATTGACGCGGTCTCGCTGACGATTGGTTTTGCTCTGGCTTATTATTTATTGGGGATCTGCCTTTCCCACGATTATTGTAGCGAGCTCCGGATCTAGGTTCGCGAGGTTGGGTATTGAAGTGCGATTTTAATGCTGCTATCTCTTTTGTAAGTTCGTCCATTTGCTTCGCCATTTCGTTGACATGCCCACTGGCACCGCTTTCCTCAAGCGTGCAAACTTGAACGCCAATAGGTACAATGTCATTAATTTTGTCGGCTAATTCCGCCAATTCGTCTAAAGTACCTTTTTGCGATGCGATAATAGCTTGTATATTGCTGGGTAGGCGACTGGACCAAATTGTTTTCAAGAACTCATCCGTGACTGTAGAACCACCTAGTGTGCGAAGTTGGCGTAAGAATTGGGATGGTTTTCTGTCTCCGAGTTCTTCATGTTTCATCAGTTGAAGGGATTTCTTATCTTGCGACACTGTCAGCCTAGCTATCAGAGCAGTTTTTAATTTGTTATACTTATTTTCGGCTGGCGGAGAATTAATAATGTCCTTTACCTCGATTGCATACTTATGATCCAGTTGCCCGACGATGTAATGAAACTTTGTAGTCTCCGACGTTATCCCAGACAGCGCGAATTGGCTTTCCATTTGCGCAAACCACAGCTCGGGCTCTTCTGCCCAAAATGGCGGTATGCGAATTCCCACCTTGAATAGCGCGCCTGGTTCCTCATTTGCATCCGTATTTCCCATCCTGATCGCGCACTTACTCGCTCACCTATTGCACTGTTTAAAGTTCGGGGTCACCAGTATAGGTGTGCCTACCGGGCTAGTTAAATGATAAGTCCGTATAACACACACACTATTTTTTATTATCTAGGTAAAGTAAACACTCGCGGAGGCCGGGCGTAAGTACAACAGGCGGGAGTAAAAGCAGCGTGCATTCGCCGTCGCATCTCAATTTACACTCCGGCTCCTCGCTACTGGCGCGGCTGCGCCCGGTTGTCGCTTGCGCAATCCCCGGCTGCGGCCGCAAGGCGCTCTGCACTCTCAAACACATTAACCGATGCGCCGCGGGAGGTTGTGTGTTGTCATGCAGTTCAAGTGCGCGTTAAGACGCCACAGTAGATATACTGAATACGCTAAACCCGTTAAAATCACATGGCTATTACGTGTCAAATTTTGATCCCGCGATTCATGACATTGAGGTGTGGTGTGAAAAGGTGGAGCGCGCTAAGCTTACAAATCGTTGGAGCGACTATGAGTGCCTGTCACGTGTTTCTAACTGCCTTAAAGGCGATGCCAAAACATGTCTTAACGAATGGAACACCAACGATCGATGTTGGTCTATTTTCAAATTAGAATTTAAGCCACTATGTCCCCGTAAACTTGACTATGCTAATATTTTGTTTGAGGTGATGAATTCTACTTCCGATAAGTACCCAACTTATGCTGAATATGCCCGGCGTTCGTCAAGGGTCTGAGTAATGAATTGATGGTGCAAATCGTAGTGCGTGGTATTACTGACCCGCATGTTCGAGCAGCGGCCGCGAATGCTGACTTAACAACGGACAACCTGGTATCATTTTTAGCAATATATGTCAAACCGATCCGAGCTAAGGCTGAGACTCGCGTAGGTAACAATAACGTAATGAAAAAACGCCACGTTCCTACGGATAGCAAATGCTTTACGTGCGATCAGACCGGGCATAAGAGCTACAAGTGTTCGAAAAATCAAAAACCTTCGGACAGTAACGTTTTTAAACCTACAGGCAGTCTTCCAAAATCAATGTGCTCCTTTTGTAAGAAAATTGGGCATAAAGAAGCAGATTGTTTTGCTAAACAACGTACAGAGGCACAGAACGGTAATCAAAGGAAAGTGAACCTATGTAGGTAACCCGCTGGTAGTTCTAGAGGTAGTGATATCTGCGCTGCCGTTGTCAAAGGCATTTCAGTAGATGTTTTAATAGATAGTGGTGCGATTAACATTTCATTAATCTCTTCGGATGTCGCCAAATTATTTTCGTGTTCGCGTAAATCAACTCTTCGCACTATTAAGGGTGTGAGTGATAGCGAAATAATTTCTCGAGAGTATATAACGCTCATCATCGAATTTGAACAAGTTTCCCTTGAAGTACACTTAGTAATCGTACCCTCAGCATGCATGAATACCCCAATTATTATAGGCACGGATGTCCTCAATAGGGACGGCATAGTTTACGTTCGTACAAAAGACAGGCAGTATTTGAGCCACTCGCTAAATGAAGTTTACAAAGTAAACGCGACGCAAACTGATGTGCATAGAAAAATAGATACACCTCTGCAAGGAGATGACCTTACTGCACTGATGGTCGTAATCGATGAGTTCTCTGAATTCTTAATATCTGGCACTGCAACTACTACGGTGAAAACCGGACAAATGCATATCAGTTTGACAAGCGACACTCCTATAGTTTATCACCCCTACCGACTATCGCACCAAGAAAAAATAAAAGTCAGAGAAATAATCAAGGATTTATTGGACAAAAACATAATAAGAGAATCGCAATCCGAGTATGCTAGTCCGGTCTTACTGGTTAAGAAGAGAGACGGCTCTGACAGGTTATGCGTCGATTTCAGAGCTCTCAATCGAATCACTGTGAAGGACATATATCCACTCCCTCTTATAGATGACCATATCGATCGTCTAGGGTCCTCAAAGTACTTTTCTTGCCTAGTTATGGCCTCTGGGTTCCACCAGATACCCGTTCACGAGGATTCCATCCATAAAACTGGGTTTGTAACCCCTGAAGGCCACTTCGAATACCTCAAGATGCCATTTGGTCTGTGCAATTCCCGAACCGTTTACCAGAGAATAATAAACGGTACTCTTCGGAAGTTTATTGAGGCCGATAGGGCGCTCCCCGCCGGCCGGGCCGGGCATCAGGTGCGAGATCACGGCGCCCACGCCCACGCTACTCGCGTCCGACGTCAGCACGAGTGGCTGCGAGGGAGAGTAGTGCGCTAATATGTCACTCGAAATCAACATCTGCTTAACCTGATTAAAAGCGCGCCTACATTCTTCACTCCATTCATACTTCACTTCTTTTCGTAATAAATTGTACAGCGGGGCTAATAAAGTGCTAATGTTAGGTACGAACCTTGCGTAGTACATAACCATTCTCAAAAATGATCGTAATTCGGATACTTTTGATGGTGCTGCTACTTGCTTTATCGTTTCGATCTTATCAGGTTACGTGTGAACACCTTGTTTACTAATTGAAAATCCCAAATACGTCACGGAGTCCGCAAAGAATGTGCACTTATCTTTCTTGATTCGTTTCCCATATTTTTTTAACCTCTCGAAAACCTCATGCAGCGTATCCATGTGCGATTTATCATCGGTTCCTGTTATAATTAGGTCGTCTAAAAATATCTCGTGGCATGTCCGCAAAAAGTTGTTCCAATTTTCTTTGGAAAATACCGGGACTCGATGTCAATCCATACACTAGCCTATTATACACGAAAAGGCCCTTATGGGTATTGATCACCGTGTACTTTTAAGAAGCATCAAGTTCAAATTGCGCGTACGCTTGGGATAAATCTAATTTTGTGAATTTATTTCTCCCATGTAACTTAGTCAGAAGGTCCTCAACTTTCGGTAGGGGGTAGTGGTCCACCTCTAGGCATTTATTCAGAGTTAACTTAAAATCAGCACATACCCTGATGGTGCCGTCTTTTTTAACAAGCGGCACTATCGGCGTGGCCCAGTCGGAGGTGGAGACGGGCGTGATGACCCCGTCGCGCACGAGCTGGTCCAGCGCGCGCTCCACCGGCTCGCGCAGCGCGTACGCCAGCGGGCTCGCGCGCAGGAACAGCGGCCGGGCGCCCGCGCGTAGGAAGAGCGGTTTAGCTACGTAACTTCTATTCGATGCTCTCAGAACTTTCTCCTTACCGTGCCTCTCTCTAACTCCAAATTTTATGTCTATTCTTATACTGTCCAGGCTATTCGGTTGTGGAATGCCTTACCGATTGACTTACGACGGGCAAAATCTCTGTCAATCTTTAAATCTATGCTTAAGGTGTACTATCTGTCATCTTGTGTAACGTTGTGACCTAGTTGCATATTTTATTTTCTGTTTTAATAAAATTATTTACAATTATTTTCATTGGAATTATTCTTGTTCGCCTTATTAACTAGTGTAAGATAATATGTTACTATAATTTAAAACTAGTACGAGTTAACGCTTCTGCGCGCGATTAATCTTACGCAGCGCGCACCGTAAACCAGTTCCTTATCGAACAAAAATATTTGAGTCGCTTGCGCCGCGGGCTTGCCTCAGTCCACGACCAACAGGCAACAGCAGCACCAGGGTGCCAGCAGCGCATACGTACATAATACGTGTCGTCTCGCGCGCTGGTACCTACCCGTCGTTAATTTAAAAATAACTTCTTTTATTTTTAAAAATGTACAATTTTCTAAGTCCTAGTTGTGTCGTGGACGCACTGATTTTTGTAACCCCCGACTTCTTTCGGTGGGGCTAATCGCGTACTGCCTCGCACCCAATTTTGGTAAGTGGAAAGTGTTGAACGTTTTATAATTGCTAGATTAAGATTAGTTGTAGAAGTAGTTAATATAATTAAATTATTCGCGGAGTTATTACTTGCAAATCATCATTACGTAGTCATTCCAATTAATTATGTTTGTACTGCTAATCAGTGTTAATTCAATTATTTATTCAATTACTATGCCGATTCGTCTAAGTTAATAATTAATTATTGCAAGTCATTCCTTGCCCAATTTAATTATATTATTCTCGAATCATTAATTACAAATAATCATTGCTTATTCATCCCCAATTTATAGTATCATTGTTGTTAATCATTAATTATTCAATTATTAATCAAAATGTTTAAATTCATGTAAATTATAATTTTATTCGCAGAATTATTATTTACATTAATACTTAGTTGATTGGATTCATTGTGCCATTGTTGCTAGTCATACATTATTAAATTATCACTGTAAATTATCAATAACTTATCGCAAGTCATTCTTTGCTTAATTATTTTTTATGAGGGTAGATTTGAATTTTCCTCGTAACTGTTCCTAGTTTTTAATGCTTTCTGTAACTCCGCTCTGCTTGTGAACAAACACGCTTTTGCTTTGCCTGCTCCCCGTCGGGGTCACGTCCCCAGGGTGTTCACAAGACGAGCGGAGGAATCAGAAATGTTCCTCACACCGGTGTCATTCACAGGGTGCGACGTTACGGCACAAGCCCACACACACGGCCCAACATCCGGGGAAGGAGCGAGGGCTGTTGCCCCGTCCGCTCCAAGCCGCTTTACCCCCATCACCGCTGACCGTCTGGGGGCCCGCTTCACCGGACCTTCGACCCATAGGGGAGTACAGAAGCTACGGAAGAAAAACCAGACAGGCCTTTACCCCCACGACCCGTTTCTCAGCTCGATCTTTTCTTTCGGTTTTAATTTTATTTTATATAACGTTTTTTTAAAAATAATAAATGTTTTATATTTTTTGTAGACGTTTGGTTTCATTGCCATTATCTTTATTAATACAGTAGGCAACCTAAATATACCCGTAGCGTCACACTTGTAATAATTAGCTTTGTTATAGTTTGTTTATTTTTTTATATGTGTCTGTTTATCCCACTGCTTATATTTGTTTTAGACGTGTACCTATTATAATGTAAGTACTATATATGCATGAGTAGATGTACTATTTTTGTTGCGTTTTAATTTTCTGATCCACTGTTGATGCACCACCTGCTGTAAACTAGTCTTTCCTTCTTTCTGGTAAAGGGTTGCCTGGAAGAGATCGCTCTTAAGCGATAAGGCCGCCTATTGCTTACCTTGTATCTTTCTCTCTGTGTACCTGTTTTCTGTATTGCTTACTATTCCTGGTGTACAATAAAGAGTCATTGTATTGTATTGTATTGTATTGTACATCCCTGTATTGTTTTTTTATATAATTATTTTTTTTATTTACTTAATTCTATTTTTGTATGATTTTTTTAATTTGTAATTTATTATATTTTAATTTGAAAAGATGACTTTCTGCCAAGTTTCTTGCGGCGCATTCTTCTTGGCAATGATGGTCCTTACGAAAGCGCTGGTAGTTTAAAAAAAATGACATGTAAAAGAGCCCTTTGCGGCCTACTTGCAGAATAAACGTTTTGATTTTGATTTCAATCACTTCATTAGATACCTCCATTTACTAAGTAAGCTTCAACGGTTATCAATAATTACTGGGACTGAGGAAACGCAACCGACTCGATCATTCGAAATGAGAAAATTGAGATATAGTTGTGAGTAGATGACATGAAATTGTAGAGTGTATTGTAAAGACATCAGTACATGATACACAGAGCCACAACACATGAAAAAGCATTATATAGTAAAATTGGATGTGGTTCAAGCTATAATCGCTCAAGCACATAAAGTATATATTTCATTGTGATTTGGGTTCTCACAGGGAACGGTAAGGATTATGATAGACAAAGGAATTGTCATGAGATAAAAGACATTACATAAAAGTCATTTACTCAAATAAACCAATACCATTGCAATGAGCTTTCCCAATCTTACAAAGTAAATAGTCATAGGTATATTAGTCCATCAGATGGTCATAATTATAGTTTCAGACACAAGAGGACAATTATCTCATCTTGTGTTACCACCAATTCTGAAATTAATGGCTTCACAAAATAAGCTTAGAAATTGAGCAAATACGATACAAAGGTAATCCCGAAGGAAATACCAAAGTCTGGTTCCATGAGATAGTGTTGACAGAGTTAAGACAAGCTTAGACCAGTAAGAAAAAACTGTACAAATACACACATTGCAGGCCCGAAAAGCCATTCGGTCAGCCTGTAGCCTTTTGTGGTCAATTGAACACAGCAATATAATGCAGTTTGCACAATTCCCTTAACTAGACCAAACCAGACTCAAGATTATGAAAATGCTATCTTACACAGAATTGTACTGATGGCCGGTCAGCTTAACTCAGCTCCTGCGTAGAGACAGCATCTTTCATTCTCAAACATACTCCACTATTTGACTTACTGAGACCTGAAATAGCTCATGACAAACAATCAAACATGGATTATCGTTCATAAGCCAATATCAAGTTCATACAATCCGACACCTACCAGGTAAACTTTAGTTATTTACATGGTATATGACGCAACTGTACTCACAGCTGGTCAGGTATTGGACTCAGGGGGAGCCCTATAGTAAAACACAGTTTGTTTACGATCATCTGGCAGACCATAAACCCAGATAGACCATTTGTATTATTAATTTTGTAAAAATTGGAACAGTTCAGCACTACCTCATTTCTGTAACCCAATGTCAGAGACATTACTTTACTGAAACTACATTTACATATTCAGTGTAATTTGTATGATAGTGAGAGTAATTTGTGTGAGATGCATGATATGATGATATGTTATAGAAAATACATAAAATTCTATATAATAAAACATGACAGTAGGTGTTTATTGGGAGTTCTAAATCACTTTTCAAGTGATTTAGAACTCCCAAAAGGGTTTGATGATCTAGAACTCGCAATCGGTTTTGAACTCTCAATCAGTTTAGTGATTTATAACTCTCAATCGGTGTTAACGATTTGGTATTAACATTCGTTTTTAGGAAAAGTAAATCGTAATATCAACGCTATCTAGCTTACTCACTCACAGCTCACTTTCAGTACCTAGATTACTTCATACATAAATAGATTTATTTGCGTATAATACTCATAACACGGAAGATTACCGTAACGTTTAAACGTTTCTGATCAGTTAGGATATCGAATTATGGAGTTTGTTAAACAAGTACAAACATTAAATTTACAAAAAATTTGTTCAGATTCAAAGAAAGAACATTTCCGGCATGGAAAGCTTTTACCGAGTACAATTCGATGTCTTGTTTGTGGTCCATCTAACTGTGGCAAAACAAATTTAGTTATTGGGCTTCTGCTACATAAAAATGGGTTAAATTTTCAAAACGTGTATGTTTACTCCAAAACATTATTCCAACCTAAATATAGGTTCTTAGAAAAAGTTTTGAGAAGAGTACCTGGGGTTCAATATTTAAAATTTGACGAAAATCAACAAGTATTAAATCCAGATAGTGCAAAACCTAATTCAATAATTATTTTCGATGACATAGCATGCGAGAAACAAAACAATGTACGAGATTATTTTTCTAAGGGTCGACACAGTAAAATTGATTGCTTTTATATAAATCAAACATACAGCAAGATTCCAAAGCAGCTTATAAGAGACAATGCTAATTTAATCATTCTTTTTAAACAGGATGATACTAATTTGCGCCATGTGTATAATGAACATGTAAATACAGACATGCCATGGGTACAGTTTCGGGAAATGTGTGCTATCATTTGGTGTACTCCTTATAATTATTTAGTTATTAATAAGGACTGCGAAAGAAATAAAGGATGCTATAGAAAAAACTTTGATACGTTCGTGATTCTGAAATAGTTTGTACTTATAATGAACGTCACTGTAAGATAATGTTCATTACTTATTTGATACCCACATAGAAAGTACATAACTTTTGCAATGGACGAGGAAAGGGTAACTAAACAAGAAATCGTTAAATCTGCTGAAGCAGTTAAGAGAAAAGTTAAAATGATGCGCGATATAACAAGTGAAAATGAAAAAATTCTTGAAACAGTTCTTAAACCTATATCAGATCCTCTCAACCAAATGGTAGGTCAAAACAAAACCTGTGCTAACTTTAAAAATAGAAGCATTAGTCCTGAATGTCATAGTACTCCTAAAAAAATAAAGTTTGACCCTAACAAAGCAAAATCAAGTTTTTTTAATGATGATACAATACTTGATCCTGGTGAATTAAATCGTGATGAAATCGAAAATAAAGATTTAAATTTTAATTCGTATGAAGAATGTGAAACAGAAAACGAAGAAGGGAATAGTGTTTCATCTGATGATGGGACATTTGAGTCACTTCCCAGTTTAGATCGTAATTATTCGTCACCACTTTCATTTTCCGCGAAAGCATTTGAAGATGTGCCTTACGGAGTGAGACAAGAACGAGGAAAACTTATGATGGGATCACAAAGAGTTTTTGTCGCGGAAAATACTATTACCATTAACTCAACTATTTACAAAAAGACACCTGGGCTTATACAGTTGTTATTTCAGAAAATACCTCAATTAGATTTAGTTTCTGCAGAAGACAAAGAAAATTATAAACTCATATTAAATCAAACGAATGCTCACCGTAGAGATTTTGACTTCACAAAACCTATTAAAGGAAACAGAGGTTCCAAATATTTACAAATTATTAAACCTCTATTTAAGCTACATAGGAATTGTGAAAGTACAGAAAACCTTTCAGTGGGTAATGGGTTATTAAAAAAAGTGAAGTCTGATATTGATTATGTGTACTGGGATGACCCGAATGAGCTAGTTAATCGATTAAAATTACTTATCGCTTCTCGAGAAGCTGGTAACACAGGGCTGGGCAATGAGATTATATCAATAATAGAAGAATTGCGTGAAAATAATATCATATAATATATAAGCTAACTTTTTTATCATCATATCAGTTGAAAGATAGCTGGATGCAAAGGTGGACGAACTATGAACATCGACAAATTTGGACATCACGTTCATAAACGTTTGCGTTTTGCCCAAAATTTCATTAACTATGATGATGAAACATTAAAAAAATCAGAAAACGGAGATTTTGATTTACGCCTATCAAGGTTGAAAGGTTTGAGGTCTCCAGTTTCCAGTGATGACGCTGTTAATAAAGATTACGTAGATCATATAAACAAAGTGATTCAAACTAATTTAGCTAACATTATACTTCAGCTACGCCACATAGACTCAATTTTAAAACAATTTGATGAAAAGTTTAATACAAAAGAAGATATTAATAAAATCAGTGGTAAAATAATAATGGAAAAAACTACAAATGAGTAAGCAAGATATTGTTAATGAAATCCATAAAGATGCCAGAAAAAATTTTGAACGACGTCCTGTATTATTAAAAGGTATAGATGATCTATGGCAAGCCGATTTAATTGATATGCAAAAATTCGGTCACGTAAACAATGGTTACAAATATATTCTAGTTGTGATTGACTGCTTTTCGAAGTATGCGTGGGCTAAAGCAGTAAAGACTAAAAATAAAAATGAAATAACACAAGCATTTAATGATATCCTGGATCCCAATCGCACCCCTAATAATTTACAGACAGATTTAGGTAAAGAGTTTTATAACCATGTTTTCCAACAATTGATGAAAGCAAAAAATATAAATCACTACTCAACGTATTCCACAAAGAAAGCTTCAATTGTGGAAAGATTAATAAGAACATTAAAAGCTAAAATATATAAGAATTTCAGCTTGGATGGTAACTACAGATGGATTGGAAAATCGCTTAATAACGTTGTCAAAAACTACAACGAAACTGTGCATCGTACAATAAAATATAAACCGTGTGACGTCAATTATTTGAATGAGCATGAGGTGAGAAAAAACATCTTAAGCGGACAAACCCGAACCATTCCAAGGAAAAGAAAGCTTAAATTAGGAGATTCTGTACGAATCAGTAAGTTTAAATCATCCTTCAGTAAGGGGTTTACTCCAAATTGGTCTACTGAGCTATTTACAATTGTTAAAATAAAAAACACGAATCCTGTGACATATCAAATTGAAGATTTACACAAAAATTTAATACTTGGCTCGTTTTATGCTCAAGAACTTCAAAAAACTGCACATCCAAATGTGTATCTGATAGAAAAAGTTGTCAAAAAGAAAGGAAAAAAACTTTTTGTTAAATGGTTAGGCCTCAGCGAAGCGGAAAATAGTTGGATACATAAAAGTGCTATTGTTTGATTATAAATATATGTTATTCATCATTTCACATCATTAAATAAAAAGAAATGCAAGGGAGCGGACTTGTCAATAATTTAATAAATAACTTACCCTTTGAATTACACTTACCTGGATATAATTACTGTGGACCAGGTACAAGATTGAGAGAAAGATTGTTGAGAGGTGATCAAGGCATAAATAAATTAGACGAGGCGTGTATGAAACACGATATCGCTTACAGCAGATATTCAGATTTGAAACAACGCCATAAAGCTGATTTAGATTTAATAAATATGGCGCGAAAGCGAAAAAGCGCTCCAGATGCAAGTAAAGGAGAAAAAATTGCATCATGGATAGTAAACAAAGTTATGAAAACTAAGTTAAAAGCTGGTGCGGGTATTAAATCATTTAAAACAATTATTTCTAAAATTCGTTCTCATTTAAAAAAATATAAACCTAAAAGCAATATATCTACTATAAAATGTGCGTATAAAGCTGCCAAAAAGTTGGTTTCTAAGAATTCTAAAGTTCGCTTGCCGCGCATTATTCCGATACCTAAAACTGGAGGGATATTACCTTTAATTCCTATTTTTGCTGGATTGTCGGCTCTCGGCTCACTAGCTGGAGGAGCTGCAGGTATCGCTAAAGCCGTTAACGACTATAAATCAGCTCAGAATAACCTACAAGAGTCCCAACGACACAATAAAATGATGGAATCAATAGCGATAGGAAAGGGTTTATATGTAAAACCTTATAAGAAAGGAGCTGGTTTATTTTTAAATACTTCAAAAAACTGAACAGAAGGCTGCCAAAGAGAGCTCTTACAAACATAGATTTATTAAAATATGGAAGCGACATACCGCACTTCAGAGGTGTCTTCATGCGTGATGAGTTACCGAAACGACCACGTCCTATTGAGTGTGCAATAGTTAATTTAGATAGTTCTATGAACAGTGGAACTCATTGGGTAGCCTACGTAAAATTAAACTCTTATTGTGAGTATTTTAATAGTTATGGAGATTTAAAACCTCCTCTAGAACTTACGGATTATTTAAAAAAATATGATTTATTTTATAATTATAATTCATATCAAAAATTTAATACAGTATACTGTGGGCATTTATGTTTAAAATACTTAAGAAAGTTTTGGAAAAAACAATATAAATTGTAACTCGCTGAGCTGCAGCTATCAGTTCTAAAATGTCGTTCACGCTATCAATAACAGGGTCTACTTCGAAGCTTACAACTAATTACTCACCTCCTTTACAACTAGAGGGTGAATATGAGTGTGGGCTTTTGTATTTTTCAACATTTAATTCCATTCCTAACATTGATAGTAGAAATAATCGATTCTGTTACGGTAATAATGAGTCATTAGAAATACCAGAAGGATCATACGAACTCGAAGATATTGCTGATTTTTTAAAAGACAACGTCAAAGACTGCAACTTTAAATTATTTTGTAACAATAATACATTAAAAACTAAGATATTATGTACAAAAGAAGTACATTTCGAAAAAAATAACACTATTGGAAGGATTTTAGGGTTCGGAAATGAAATATTGAAAGCCAATATAATAAACTGTTCTCGGTTTCCTGTTAGCATTCTATCAACGACCGTTATCAGAATCGAATGTGATATTGTGAGCGGATCATTTGTTAATGGAAAACCTAGCCATATAGTCCACGAATTTGTTCCAAACGTGCCACCAGGATATCGGATCATAGAAGTTCCGAAAAACGTAATTTATTTTCCTGTAAATCAAGACACTATAAGTTCTATTAATGTACGCATTCTTGATGCAAATAATCATCTAGTTAATTTAAGAGGCGAAGACATTCAGTTGTATTTTCATATTAAGAAAAAGTAATTATGATAGACTATAATAAAAAGTCGACACGACCCTCCGTACGTACCAGTTCAGCAAATATCGTTAAAAGGAGAACACCTATTAAATTAACAAAAGAAAATATATTATTTTTAAAGCAGATTGGATTATTAAAATGAGCGAAATTCTAAATGTCTCAGACTCCTTTTCGGAGGACAATGCTATTGAAAGCTATGAAGTCCATTCCTATAGACCATATGTGACTACATTCAATAGAAACGATGAAATTCGTATTCCTATCAATCAGCAAGATTTGTATATATTGCCTTCAGCAAGTACCCTGTATTTGGAGGGCACTGTAAAGGTTTTTAATAGAGAATCGAAAGCCGAAGTGAAAAGTATTGAATTTACAAACAATCCATTTTTATTCTTATTTCAAGATATCCGTTATGAATTGAATGGGGTTGAGATAGATAAAGTAAAAAATGCTGGTATTACCACAACTATAAAATCTTTTTTATCTATGAATACCAATGAATCATCAATGTCAAAGGCTTGGGGTTGGGACATAAATGGAACAAAGAATACGGATGGCGGGCGCTTTGCTGTCTCTTTACCTCTAAACAAAATTTTAGGTTTTGCTGAAGACTTTAATAAAATAATTATAAATTGTAAACATGAATTGATTCTCCTTCGGAGTAACACAGATTTGAATGCAGTTCTACTAAACACTAATGAAGTCCTGGAGGACATAGTAATTAATAAAATTGTATGGCGGGTACCTCATATCAAGGTATCAGATCGCCAAAGAATTCATATGTTAAAGTTGATGGAAAAAGATCGTCCCTTAAACGTAGTTTTTAGAAACTGGGACCTATACGAGTATCCGTTATTACCAAAAACCACTAAACATACTTGGTCAATTAAAACATCTTCTCAAATTGATAAACCGCGATTTGTTATTTTAGCTTTGTCGACGAATAGAAAAAACAAGTCCGACAAGAATTTTTCGTGTTTTGATCACTGTAATCTACGCGAAGTTCGTGTATTTTTAAACTCTACTTATTTCCCCTATGAAAGTTTAAACGTTAAGTTTGAACACAATAACTATGCTTTATTATATGAACAATACGCTAGGTTTCAACAGTCATATCACGGTCGTCGTCGCGCAGAACCGCTATTGAACATACGTGACTTTAAGAATTGCGCTCTGTATGTTTTGGATACATCTAGACAAAACGATCGCATAAAGACGGGACCGGTAGATGTGAGGATAGAAATCGAGAGCGATACGGAAATCCCAGATAACACATCGGCTTACTGTCTTATTTTTAACGACTGTATTGTGGAGTATAAACCCTTGAGTAGCATTGTGAAGAAAATATCATGACTTCAAATTTTCGCGTTCATTACATAGCTGACGTACAAGGCTTCAAAGATGGTGAAAATAATTTTATTATTAAAGAGTTGGCTTTAGCTGCAGAAGAGTTTACCATTGTGTTTTCAATGAAGCCCCCATTTCCATATTCACGTTTATCAGATAAAGAACGACGTCAAGTATCATGGATTGAAAAGAAATATGGCTTTCGTTGGAGTGATGGTTACATTGACTACAGAGAATTTAAAAGAATCATAATTCCCTATCTTGAAAATAAGAAAATATTAGTAAAAGGTTTAGAAAAAGTGAGATGGATCAAAGAGTTGTGTAGTAATTGTTTTGTTACCAATATTAATGAAAAGGAATGTCCAAATTTAAGTGTTATGTATAAGAGTTTTTTCGATGATAGAAGTAAAAATAACTGTTTGAGCTATACTTCACATTATGCCTTAAATAATGTCATATGTATAAGAATAATTATTATCAAATTAAGGAGATCAGTTACAATAAATAAAATATAAAACTTACGAACATTATCTAAGATTCACCTAGGTAGTTTCACTTGCTTATAATAAGCAAACGGCGTTATGCACTGATTAGAAGTTACGTACGGAAATGCACAAGTTAGAAAAACTGATTAGTTTTAATGAAACAAATATGCTGACATGAAAGCAGGCGTCGACAACTATTAAACACGTAACTGATGCGCGATCGAACATACGCCTGCCGACCACAACTTAATTGAGAGCGCTAGTTACAATAAATAATATTGTTTGTATACGTAGTGAAAGGTTCCACTTCTCTGCATTCAATTGCGCAAATCATGTTGATTTGATAAACACGTGTCAATTTTAAAACCTAATTTGAAATAAGATACTATTAAAGCGCCGCCTCGTAACAAACGAAAGCCGACCTTAAAGCTTGCGCACACAGTAAAGATGAATGCTAAATAAATATCCTTACAAATTATTCACGAAATTACTCATTTTGACTTGTCGAAACATGAATTGGAACGAGGTCACGAAACAAAAATTGCAACTTCATCGAAACCATAGTACCTATAAAAGCGTATTTTTTGTTATTAATATATATTTCAATCACGGATTTGTAACGAACAGCTTGCTTCTTTCGTTGAAAAAATAAAATGGTGAGTACTTTCCAAACTGTAAATTGCCTTATATTACATATTTTGTTTTAATTAATTTTACCGTTCTTGTTTTTAATTTTTTCAGAGCTCACAGGCCATTGACCCTAAAGAGGACTTCGACATCGATTTCCCTCCATTTTTCTCTCAATTTAACGAGAAAATAAATGAGGTTCCATACTCACAAAATTTGGATGAGTATTCGAAATATCAAGAGAGGATGTTGAATCGCTCCGTAGATATTCCTCCCTGTCAAACAAAGGATGTCAAAAAAAGAACACCAAGAGTGAAAAAAAGCAAATCGAAGGATAATGGCTTAAACTCTCATGTCATCAAGAAAGTGACGAAAGGGAAAAGCATAATAAAAATCAGTGTTTCTGATATCGATCCTATGGCTGAATCAAATGCGATAACTGTGCAATCAGTGCAATACATCGTAGAAAACGAATACGATGATTTATTAAATGCGACCGAGCGGCTCATCGAAAAAATTGTAAAGAAATTAAGTGAAGATATTTGTTATTAAGTAATGCTTAAGTTATAGCTAAACGATAAATATTTTTAACCTCAACGTAAAATAATGATGTTATAAGTCTAACACCAATGTCAGTCTGTGGCACCATAGCCCTCAAACAGATAAAAAGTTTATTTTTGTTTCATAAAAGCAAATTTCCTTGTGATGATTCTTAGCTTTGGTTCATTAGAATCGGTTCAACCATTTTTGAGATATGTATTGAACTCTGAGTTGGTTAGGTTACTAAAGAAATTAGTTACGTAAGGAATTAGATACCATATTGTTATGTATTCATTCATTCTTATATTCATTTTTTTTTATTTAACAATAAATAATAATGAAATGAAAAAATAGATGTATGTTTATCGTATACTTAAATTCTCCTGTTTTGTTGATTTGTAAAAATAATAAACTTATAAATGAGGGATCTAACATAAAAGCAATATATTGTACTTAATGTTAAAATTAAAATAAAATGGTTATGCTAAGTTGTAAAACACATTCGTTGTTTTAAATTATTCCTACAATGATACCTACTTACATTCGCTGTTTCTAAATCACATCGTATCAAGTTCCTTGAGATATGAGACGCTGCAATTAGCACGTTATAGAAAGGTTATTGGTGACATGATATTAACTTATTAAGCACTCGTATTCCTTCATGCTAAGGTTGATAATGAGACAAAGCTTATATTATACATTAAGTCTTTCTAGATATAGCGAATGAGTTTAAAGAAAAATATGCACATCATTTTCTATTGAGACCTTATGTTACGTTATGTTAGGTTCTAATTTGAACAAGTTAGTTTTACTTGTACTGTCCTTAATGTACACCTTAGAATCGGTAATACGTCATGCGTGCTAACTTTGTTGCATTAGAATTAAAACCCGATATGACATCTTAATATTTTCATTGTATTTTAAACGTTGAATCATTAATTCTAGGTTCGTTTTACGATTTACAATTTCACTAGGCACTCGACTGTTCTGCATCGCGCTTTCGAAGTTTTTAACATTCGTTCATATAAATAGAACTTGACTTGATATGTCTTTCGGGAAATTCACACTACTCCGACCGGTAGCTGTGGAGGACCTGTAGAGTACACACTGTGGCGCTGGCCACGTCTCAGTGTGGAAATACCTATCGAACGAATATTGAAATGGAAAATCCAACACTAGGTCGGTAGTGCTCTGGTACGCTGCACTTTCACGTCAAAGGGTCTGGCCAACTCTGCGATGTGATTGTGTGGTGTTCAAACATCATTCCAACTAGCCAAGTAGTCACCATGCGATTGAGCACCACCGATGAAGAGGCTAGGACGGTTTGAGACCTCTGTGTCCTTCGAGTGCAGAACGCGCGCTGTACTCGTTGTGTTAAGCTTTTGTTTTTTTCTGTCATAAATAAACTAACAACCGAGAATTTTCATTAAGTCAAAGACAAGTTATTAATGTCAATCAAAAATAATCACCAAAAATTTTCGTACCGTGAAAGATGGTGTTTTAAATCAGATAAACTCGACTGAGAGTTTTAAGTCACTAAAAACCGATTGAGAGTTCTAGATCACCAAAACCGATTGCGAGTTCTAGATCATCAAACCCTTTAGGGAGTTCTAAATCACTTGAAGTTCTAGATCATCAAACCCTTTTCGGAGTTCTAAATCACTTGAAGTTCTAGATCATCAAACCCTTTTGGGAGTTCTAAATCACTTGAAAAGTGATTTAGAACTCTCAATAAACACCTACTCATGACACCAAATTATTGTCTGAATGGAGCCTGTAAATGTCAAAACAGAGTGATTTCTACTTAATACAGTCTAGATTTTAGACTCAAGATTTACAGATATCATCACTGCACGACAACTTACTCCTCCATTCGTACAACAATAAATAAAAAAAACACAAAATTTACATTCGCAATGCAAAAAACAAGTTATACACAACACAGTTTAAACAAAAAATAAATCATCCACAGGATTCCTAAACATCCCTACGGTCACTGACACAGTATATCCAGATTAAAAGAAGGTCCCGATTTCATTGTATTATTTTCTTAAGAATTTTCATTATCAAACAAAGCAATAAAACCAAACCCTCTCCCAAATCAGAAAACCAGCGTTGCTACACTCTCTGTGCAGCAACACATGCTGAGTAGAGACCCTTTTTCGGTGACAATTGGTGTCACTACCTTTACAAACTTGTGTTATTAGTTGTTAATGTTGTTTTCTACTGTTTGGTGGTGGTACTCTTGTAACCTGAAATAAAATATTTTTCTTTCTTTTCTTTCTTTCTTTCTTTCAAATCCGGCATACTTCCTACACATAGAAAAAAAAAAGTACATACCTGGTTATTTATCAGATTGATAAATATCAATCCTACCTGAAAACACTTCACTAATTGGCCGTTTTCACTAAAACAATTAACACTCCTAGCTAGATATATCACTCCCTATATCGCACCAATATTTATAGACCGCGGAAATCTAAATCAAACTAATAGGACCTAATTAGCTACACTTCGCGAATAGTTTCAAGCCGTCACGCACGATATGACTTCGGAACTTGAAACAGTGCCACAGATAAGCCTGCCATCTTATTTCCCATTTGTATCAAAAACAAATAGAAAAATTCCCCAAAAGCAGCCCTCAAAGAAAATGCACACAAACAGAATTCCGACCAAAACAGAACACAATTGGCGTTTCTGTCTCAATTAATATTTCTGACCGTGAACAATTTTCCCCGAAAGCAACCCGTAAGGCGGACAAATCCATGATTTACTAGATTCCTCTAGTAAAAATCAATTATGCAAAAATTATTAGAAATAACGATGAGATTTTGTCCCGTAAACAACATCCCACCATTAATCATTGCATAACCAAGAACTGGACAGAACCCCGGCAGTTCTTGAACAGCTCCAGCCATACAATGTGGGAAAAAATAGGTATATGCAACAAAAATCAAGCATAGATTTATTGAATCAGGCGTTACTTTGCGGAGCTCCATATTAATGAACTAAAACAATTACTTTGCTCACCCGCGACCTTACAATAGTTACGTTTCAGTGTAGCTACGCGTCAGTGTAGCTTGGTGGTGGTGATGGTTGGGTTTATGTGATTTGTGTGTGTTCGTACAGTGTGGAGGTGGAGGAACTGCATGAACACACATTTCTTGCATAAACGTAACTATTGTAAGGTCGCGGGTGAGCAAAGTAATTGTTTTAGTTCATTAAGCATAGATTTGTCACCAAGCAGGGATTTAGGCAATATCTGAAGCACATACCTGGGTTCCGTCGAGCAGTATTTCTTCCAGGTTCCGAAGACTCCGAATAAACAAAAACTTCCTTGAAATGACATGTGCATCGCCTTTTATACCCTCTCCTGACTATCCCTTCCTTTCAGTCTGTATTTTTCCAATTGCATCAGGGGTTTCCCAAAATGCAAAAGTAAAGTATATATGGAATAAACCCACTCGGTGTGGCCAGCTTCATACCCCAATCTAAAAATTTCCACACAAATAATTGTATTTACTTGTGAATTTACTTATGTCCAATATTACTGTTTTATAGCGAAATAGACAGCCTTTATAATAGAAAAAATATTAATTAATGTTTATTATTTAAAACTATCTCATTTTCACTATGAATTCTGATTTTATTGTGAAATATATCACGCCAATTATTGTTATATTATGTTTTAGTATTATTTAATGTTCCGTCAAGTGCAAAAATAAATATCGATTCATATCGAAACCTTAATTCGAAGACACAAAAGCTATGGGACACACCCATATTCCCATACTCTAATTGTTTATCTGATAGATATTTAAATTCATTAATTATAGCAATACTTCACAAATGAACTATTCAACACAAAACAATATTCCGTTCTGTTTCTGCAGTCTCTTAGGCCAAAATGCTCAACAATACAATCATGAAAAGTCTTCAGATTTATTACATTAGTACAGAACAGAGTTGCAGAACCATTGATAGCCTCCCCTTCGACAGTTGACCCCAAAAACCATTCAGGACGTCGACCTTATTATCAATAGTATCATCATGTGTCAATATCATTGATAACATCAATAGTATCAATAATGATTTATAGGAAATACCATAAATAATGGATATACTAGTACAAAACTAAAACAAGTACTTGATTATTTTCTCGGTTTTTACTACTTTAAGCAAATTTATTAAGTGTTTTTTAACATTAATCAAATTAAAACCGTCAGGCAAACATATAAATTCTCCCCAAAAAATCGGCATAAACACTTGTGGCCACACTCAACGATCAGAAAAATAATAAGACTTTACTCTTATTGAATGAAGCTCCCCTTCTAAAAATCTGATTGGTGGACTCTATTATATACTAATCTTATTGGGTAAATTTTCAGGCTGGGAGCACTTACAAACCAAACTTCCATTCACTCATTCAATCTCTCAATCACTAACATTATTTGAATTTGAAATATTTATAATATCTTAAAAATAGTGAATTTTACTAAATTAAAAACGAAAGTTTTTAATTGAATGAATCTCTATAGTGACAGGTGACAGCTTAAAATCATTTCACTCAAACAATTCGTACCGCAATGCGTATATAAAATGTCATCGGGATTTCAGTGACAAATTAACATCAAATACAATTTATTACAATTAATGTGTTATTTTGACTAGTTAAGGGTGTTAGCTAACTAGAACAAGCATTATTTTAATGTGAAATGCTTTAATTGCTTCAAAAATGATATGTCAAAGCAAGGTAAGGTTATGTTCTTTTCAGATCGTTTTTATATGATTATTTTCTAAAATAAAAGTTATTTTTCCAATAAAGTACACATTTCTAATGTAAAATGCAAGTCGTTATTAATAAATTATAACCAATTTATGTTTCAGATAATACTAAGAAAATTATTAAGCAAAAGCAAATACTGCCAAAGACCATTTTTACACTATGACTGGAACTCAGAATATTCTCCATGGATCGACATAATTTTACTCCTATAATTGTTCACAGCAGTCCCAGGTAAGAATTCAATAAGAATTTTGCAATTCCAATCCAAGGTAATTATATTAATTATCATAGTTAATCTGGCCTATATGGGAAATTTTCAAACGCTAATTTCACCTTATTGAATTAATTATGTGAGGTAATCTTTATTAAACTATAGTGATTGGACTGCAAATAGAATAGATTTATAACATAATCAATAAAATAAGCTCAATCATAAAAATTATTAGCTTCGGCAAAATTTGACTATCGTTAAATTTTGACTTTGGTAACTGACTAAATTCTATGGATTATCCTAAGCTATTTATTCAAAAAATATACTGAATTAGACTAGAAGGAATGGATTCTACATAGATTTTGACTATAAACATTAAAATTTAATTATTTTAGTTGATTCAAAATTTTCAATTCCCCGCACCAAAATCTCTAAACTATTACTATTACTTAGACTATTAATTCTGACTTATTTGAGTTAAAAATCTAGACCAAACTAAATTATTCTGTATCTAAACCAATATTCAGATGAAATCTAACTAAATGCGCTTTGATCTAGCTAGTATTTTAAACAAAAGATGGAAAATTCAGAATTAATTTGACGCATACTTTGTTTCAGAAATATTTTGATTCTATACTATGAATACTATATCAGAATCATTAACAACGCCAATATCAGCCAGCAACAAAAGAAATTCAAGACTGAAGACGGATTTCAGTGAAAAATTCAAGAAAATATGAAAGCATTCAGTGTAAACAAGTTATTGAATAGTTCCATCAATACTTCAAGTAATTAAGTTGAGTTTGTGTTAGAATATTAATATAGAAGCTTATTAGTGATTGTGGTTGTAGTTTTTGCCTATAAAACACATAAAGAGAATAAATATTATTTCATAATAAAATGCGTTTAAATTTTTCTGACAACAGCGCCATCTATCAGCGAGTAGAAGAAATAACCCTATTATATTCAATAAGACAACCTATCTACTCCTACATACTAGTTCATCCGGATCTCACTAGATGTCACTAAATTGTCACCAAAAGAGTCATCTATACACGGATAGCGAAACTACTCACCAATTTGAATGTTATGCAATAAATGCTTTAAAAGGGAAAAAAGCGTAGTGTCGCTACTTGACCAGAGATGTCATTAAAATAAACTCATATTTTTATCGTGTTTGTAATCTATACATATAAAATCCTTTGTCCTGACTGACGGATCAACGCACAGCCTAAACCGCTGATCGTAGAGACCTGAAACTTGGAGGGGGTGTTCTTTGTATGACGTAGGCATCCGATAAGAAAGGATTTTCCGTAGTTCTACTTCTAAGGGGGTAAAAAAGGGGGGCAAAGTTTGTATGAGACATCGTGATTCCTTGGTCCAATCTACTTCAAATTTTGCATAAACATTCTTTAACAAAATTGATGGAAGACGTGTTTCGTATTTTATTGAAATTCATCCCTTGACGGGGTCAAAAAGTAGTAGAAAGTTATTTTGGGGGTGATTTGCTTCGAAGTTGATAATATCAATACTCCTTAGTGCTTTTGATTTAAATTACATTTTATTTTGACACATTGTAAACGAAACGAAACTTCAAATATTGCAAACCATTTTTGTCTACGTTTGTCAACCACGTCTTGATCTAATCTCTGATAATAGCTAATTATATGTATTAAGTATTTGCATTTCACCAAGCTTTTGCTTTTACAAGCGCAGCGTGGGACGTCCACCAACGAGATGGACGGACGTTTTGGTGAAGGCCGCAGGTTCAGGGTATCCACCCTGAGGATATGCATCCGCAAGTCGCTTCCAACCGTAATGATTGGACGTCAATGAGGGAGGCCTATGTCCAGCAGTGGACGTCCTACGGCTGAAATGATGATGATGATGAAGCTTTTATGCGAGTTCAACCTTTTTCGAATAAAATCGAATTGAGTATTCAAATATCATTGTTGAACTCGCATAAAAGCTTGGTGCAATGCAAATACATATAAAATGCTTTGTCCTGAAGTCCTAAATGACTGACTGCCGGATTAACGCACAGCCTAAACCGCTGTATGTAGAGACCTAAAACGTGGAGGGTGTGTTCTTTGTATGACGTAGGCATCCGATAAGAAAGGATTTTCCGGAATTTCCACGGGATAAGGAATAATCGGGATTTATATATTTCATCAAGAGTGACCCTATGCCCATAACGAAGATTACTAAACTGTACAAATTGGGCATGCAATTAGACTATTAGAATATAAAGCGAATATAAAGAATTTTGAAAATTTCCACGGGATAAAGTTAAATCAGGATTTATATATGTAGGTATTCAAATCAACTGGACCATATCTCCGTAACTACAATTATTAATCTTTTCAAATACAGTATTAACGAAAATGACCATAACAACAAAAAAACTTATTGCAGGATTTTTGGAAATTCCTGTGGGATAGATAATCTCTGAAACTTCCGAGCCGATTAAAAAAAAAAACTTTTACCAGTAAAAAGTTACACTATCCTTTATTGACATAGGCTACTTTTTTCCGGGGAAATGCAAAATTCCCAAGGGATAGAAAAAAGAAAATTCAACTTCGGAGCTCATTTTAAAATGTCTTACACCAATAGAAAAGATGCACTGTCCTTGGTTAACATAGGATGCTTTTTTCCGGATAAACGCAAAATTCCCGCGGTATGGAAAATAGTAAAGTGAACTTCGGGGCTGAGTTTAAAAAAAAAATCACCAATAGAAAGCTTCACTATCCTTTATTGGTATAGGCTACCTACTATTTATTCGGTAAAATGCAAAATTCCCCTGGGATATTAAGAAGTGAATTTCACTTCAGGGCTGATTTGAAAATTTCTTTCACCTATTAGTGAGTAGCTACACTAACCCTTACTTACATAGACTATTTTCTCCGTGAAAAATCAAAATTCCCACGGGAAAAAAATAAGTGAACTCAACTACGCGGCTGATTTTAAAAGTTCTTTTATCGGTAGAAAGCTTTAAGGACATAGGCTACTTTTCTCGGGGAAAATGCAAAATACCCGCGGGATAAAAATAAGTGTAATTTTGCAAAGAATAAGGACAAATTTGTTGAAATTCCCGCGGGATAGGGAATAAACGGGATTTATAATATTCACTAACTGATGCTCATGATGAAATGATAATAATGATGGATGTTGCCGGTGCCGGATTTTTGTTTTATACAATGAAAGAGATGAAGAAGCTTTACCACAAATTGGAATTCTACGCGGACGAAGTCGCGGGCAAAAGCTAGTTATTAATATTTTATTTAATTAGTTAAAAATTACCCTATTTAATTGAAATGATCTATATATTTATTGAAAATTAAACCGAGAAAATTAAATGTTCTACTAGCTGCGTCTAGTAAAGTAGTAAAGTAATAAATACGGCAATTATATGGATCAGTCTGTTACAGACGGATTGTTCCAAGTCCCCCGAGTCGCGCTCGGTAGCGGACACTGTATCTTCACCCACTCCATTACATGGGGATTTGGGTCCGAGTAATAATAAAAATTGTACGGTTTTGTTAACTACCGCGCTTGTTAACATTCGTTCGACGGAGGCTGCGCTGACGATGGCGCGTCCCGTGCGCGCTCTCGTGGACCAGGGCTCGCAAGCCACGCTCATCACGGAATCGTGCGTGCAGCGGCTCGGCCTGCCGCGGCGCCCCGCGCACACCAGCACCACTGTCTCGGGCATCGGCGACAGCAACGAACGACTTCGTGGTTACGTGATGTGCGAGGTTACGCCCCACGACAAACCTGAACCGAAGCTGTACATTGAAGCGTTAATTTTACCAAAAATAACCAGTTACATTCCGAACATTCCGAGTTCATTCGAACAAATTCCACATCTTCAAGGCCTTCCCTTGGCGGATCCAGAACTACGTTCTGCGCGTCCTGTCGATCTCTTATTGGGGTCCGACTACAGTGACAGCATACTGCTTCACGACAATATTAAAGGCCCGCAGGGAACCCCTGTGGCAATTAATAGTATCTTTGCCTACCTACTCAACGGTAGAATTTCCCATACTTATCTAGGACGGGTTAGTACTAACCTTAGTACGTGTCAGTTGGACATTCAACTCCAAAGGTTTTGGGAACTGGAGTCCATTCCAGAGGAGATTCATCTTTCAAAAGATGACGCTTTGTGCGAGTTCATTTTCGTGAACACTCACAAACGCGATTCAACCGGTAAGTACACGGTTTCGCTTCCCTTCAAGGAGAATGCGCCTCCTTTGGATGAATCTCGCAATATCACCCTCTCACGTTTATCCAAACTAGAGGCCCGATTACCACGTGATTCGGTCTTACGATCAGAATACAACAAATGTCTTCAAGAGTACTTGGACATGGGTCACATGGAGCCTGTCGCTGATTCAGCGAACAGTGACAGGATTCCATATTACATTCCTCATCACTGCGTGGTGAAAAGGTCGGCGGCCACTACACAGCTACGTGTAGTGTATGATGCTTCGTGTAAGACATCATCGGGTCGTTCACTAAATGATAATCTCCTTACAGGACAGAAGCTTCACCAAGATATTTCCGAGGTCCTTTTGAAATATAGGCTTCATAGAATCGTCTTCACGGCTGACATTAAAATGATGTATCGATTCATCAATGTCTGCAAAGAACATCGCGACTTCCAACAAATCCTTTGGCGATTCTCTCCTCTTGATCCTGTTCAGGAATACCGTCTGTGCACGGTGACTTTCGGCGTTGCTTCCGCGCCATTTCTTGCCTTGCGGACACTTCGTCAATTAGCGATTGACGAAGCAGCCGCGTTCCCACTTGCTTCGCAAGTGCTTCTCCACAATGTATTCGTCGATGACGTCGTCACCGGTGCTGATTCATTGGATCAGGCTTTAGTTCTTCAACGACAGCTCACGTCCATTTGCAAGGCGGGAACTTTCGAACTCCGCAAATGGACTAGCAACAGTTCTGAATTTTTATCTCATGTTTTAAACAATGACGAGCATCAAGATGACTCCTTAATACTTTCTGCTCTTGATACTGATACTTCAGTAAAAGTGCTAGGACTCAAATGGAATCCGAAATCGGATACTTTTACCTATCAAACGGATATACCTACGCGTAAATGTACGAAGCGTATCATGCTTGCCGAAATCGCAAAGATTTACGATCCTTTGGGTTTTCTTAGTCCCATAACTTTGTATGTCAAGCATTTAATTCAACTCCTGTGGGTATCAGGTACAGGATGGGACGAAGCTCCTCCTCAGGGTATCTGTGATATGTGGTATCAATTTCTCGATGAACTTCCGTTGCTTCAAGATATTTCCTTACCTAGTCATGTTCTTCCAAGCTTTCATAACGTGCAACTTCATGGTTTTTCGGATGCCTCCGAAAAGGCATATTCTGCTTGCGTGTATATTCGCGTAACTGACTCGGATGGTGTCATAACTTCCCACCTGTCAATATGTATGACAGCGCCATCTACGAAACCTTATGCGAACTAACATGGCTTCTAGATTGATTTGTAATGATTGATAGTTTGTTGTTCTCTGTGTGATTCACAGAGGGCGCTGAAACCAATGTACTTTATTCATGTTCAAAATTTACTTTTTACTTTTCTAATATACACCGAAGAAAGCACACCTAGTCTCATTTTTCCTTCCTGGCTTTTTACAATCCATGCCCACGAGCCGACATTGGTGACCCCGTTGAGAAGATTCTCTCATTAGAACGCGCACGGAAGATTACAAGCAAGCGGTAATTAAGCGATTACATACGACGAAACTCGAAAAATTTGCGGTAAGCGGCACCGCCATTTTCGACATCGAAACGTGGCATATGGATTGCGGGCCAACCAGGGGAGAAGAGGCATCGAATTTCGAAAAATTTTTAGACAAAAAGGACTTACAGATGTCTTCAAAGAATTTGAGGCTGTGCAAGATAGGATCGAAACCCTGTGCACAGACCTCGACACTCAGCTGTTGGAGAGAGAGGCCTTTGAGACCTCCTACTATGAATGTGTCTCTTCTAGCAAACGCTACTTAAAACAAGCAGCTAGCAGCTCAGGGCAATCGGTTGTAACCAGCGACCGGGGCCATGAAAACAGCGAAATGCGTGATCGTGAGTCAATTAAATATCCTGATATTTCCCTACCCTCATTTAACGGTAATCTTACAGACTGGGTTGAATTTCGAGATACATTCGATGCCCTCGTAAATCAAACCAGTCTGAAACCTATACAAAAATTTAAATATTTGAAAAGTTGCCTATCTGGCAACGCGCAGGAGGTGATCAGTTCGTTAGAATATGTCGAGGAAAGTCACTCTCTAGCGTGGCAGCAACTGTGCAAACGATTTAATTATCCCAAATCACTAGTTTATAATCATTTGAGAGCTCTGCTTAACATAGATATAGTGCCCAATAATGCACGAGCGCTTAGATCATTAAGTGATAACATTTCAAAACACTTGCGAATACTTCGATCTCTAAATATACGAACAGACGACTGGAATCTCTTAATAATATTTTTTATCAGTTCTAAACTCGATCAAAAACTACAAAATAAATGGGAAGAAAAAATAAACTCTCGCGAATTACCTACATTGCAGGAGTTCAAATTGTTTCTGCGATCTCAAGCGGACCTGAATGAGGCTGTTAGTCGAAACGAACCCCAGAGGGCAGAGTACCGCGCATTCCAGCCGAGGAAAGCGCTAGTGACGACGTGCCCTCCGTCCCATACCCATACTAAGGTAACACAGAAACAAAATACCTATCGTAACCAATGCCAATGCAATTAATATTCGGTCTCCGAAAATACGACCACGTGTCCTGTTTTCGCGCTCAGCTGAAGTGGCTCCCAATTCGTCTGCGCCGTAATGTTCACATCCTGTCGTTGCTTTTTAATGTCCTTTTTAATCCACAGTCCCCTTCCTACCTTTTCGAAAGATTTAATTACTTGGCTGCTGGTTCTGGGAACCGGTTGCGGTCAAGTAGTAATCTTTTGTTAGCTTTTCCTGTAACTAAGTCCAAATCCTATTCCAAATCCTTCTCCGTGCTCGCTGTTAGTCTGTGGAATCGGTTGCCGAGTGAAATCAGGCGGTCGCAGTCGGTAGCTATCTTCCGGAGTCGCTTAAGGGCGTACTGGCTTGACAGTTCCTCTTAAATAGAGACAACCTCTATTGTGTTCTCTGTTTAGTGTATATGCGTATATTAATGTATGTAGTTTTTATGTAGGTAGTCTATTTGTGTTGATATGATATGTATTAGTCTATTGTATTCATTAAGTATATAATATATTAGTGTGTAGTTGCGTGTATTCTTTGTATGTATGTGTATTGTTTATGTTATGTATATTGGTTTGGGTTTACTTTTGATTTCGACTCTTTTTTATTACTCAGCATTGTATGCCTACTCTTGTCTCTGATGTCCTGTCAATCGTTCAAAGGTTAACTGGAAGAGATCCCTTTATGGGATAAGTTCGCCTTTGTACATCTGTTTTTCTTATTAACTGTTATTTTTCATGTTTTACGTACAATAAAGAGTTTTACATACATACATACATGCCCGAACTGTAGGGAAGCGCATTACATAAATCAATGCCCCAAGTTTATGGCACTGAATGCACCGACACGCATTCGTACCCATTCGTACCGTGAAAAGGTTAGGCCTTTGTCTAAATTGTTTATCAGCGAATCATATCTTACCGAACTGCCGTGCGAGTAGCTGCAAATCATGTAAAGGTAGGCATCATACGCTCCTACATATCGAAAAACCTGACGTTACCAACTCGACCCCACAGTCGTCACGACAATCTACATTTCATAACATGACCGAACCGACTATACCGACTATTGAGCCCCAGGCAGTAAATTTAATGAAAAAACAACGACAATCCGATATTGTGTTAGACCAATTCGATGGTAATACACACTTACCTACACAGAACAAATTTATTATTTTGTCTACTGCGCAAGTAAAGGTGCTCGGTAAGGATAACCGTTTACATATTTTACGAGCATTACTAGATTCAGGATCGCAATCCAATTTTATTACCGAAAGGGCGTTTCACAAATTAAACTTACCCACGCAAAGAATTAATCTCGAAGTTTTAGGATTTAACGAAAATATAACCAAGATAAACAAATTATGTAATTTAACTCTTCAATCTAAGGACGAATCCTTTTCTACAGATCTTTCTTGTTTTATTGTACCCAATATATGTCACTTACCTGCATATTATACTACTAATGTTCAACAGTTCAACGTGCCGCCACGGTTTAACTTAGCCGACGAATCGTTTTATCAAGGTGGCGAGATAGATTTGATACTAGGTGCTGAACAATTCTATCAGCTGTTATGTATAGGTCAGCATCGATTAGGCGACAACCTACCGATCCTTCAAAGGACGCGATTAAGTTGGGTGGTTTCAGGCGCAGTCACAACCACAGTCGCGCCAAAAAGGGTCAGGTGTAATCTTGTACACACTAGCGCATTAAAAACATTTTGGAATTCCGACGAAATTCAAGTTTCGACCACGATACCAGATGATGAGTACAAAAAATGTGAACAAATATTCAATGATCACGTGAGGACTTCTGATGGCAATTTCGTGGTGAACATCCCTCTAAAGGAGCCAGTAACTTGTTTGGGTCAGTCGCGTTCTATTGTGTACAAGAGGTTTAAGACATTAGAATCAAAGTTTGCTAAAAATCCTGAATATAAAGAAGCATATATACAATTTATGAGGGAATTTAAAAATTCAGGACACATGATTCAATCTAATAGTACTGAACCCTGCAATTATTTACCCCACCACGCCGTCTTAACTCCAAATAAAGTTACCACACCGCTACGAGTAGTTATCGACGCGTCGTTCAAAACGATCACTGGAAGATCACTTAAAGATATTCAACACAAGGGTACAATAAACCAAGATGATTTGGTAAACATATTGTTACGATTTAGGAAAAATAAATATGTTATTAACGCAGATATAGAGAAAATGTATCGTATGATATATATTTCACCTAACCAAGAGCATTTACAGTGTATTTTGTGGCGCGATAATCCTACAGATCCTTTACTAACATATAAATTAACTACACTTAGCTTCGGCTTAAAATGTGCGCCGTACATAGCGACACGATGCTTGGGACAGCTGGCGCAGGAAGCCCAGGCCCAGTTTCCAGCAGCAGCCGCAGCTATCACCAGTAGCTTTTATATGGACGACCTACTACACAGAGGCGACGACGAACGAGAGTTAGCCGAAACAGCTGTGTGCGTCGACAATATCCTGCGCGGAGCAAATTTCAAGTTACGTAAATGGAGATCTAACTCCACTAAAATACTACAAACCGTAAGTAGTTCCCCAGACAAACATACTAACGCACCGACTTCGCTGGCACATGACACGCACAAGGTACTGGGACTAGCGTGGAACAGCTATAACGACACTCTACTGTACGAATTCAAGGACGCGCTAGTGCCGAACCCTTTAACTAAGCGAAAGGTTCTATCTTTGGCCTCTGCTATCTTCGATCCGTTAGGTCAGTTAGCTCAGTAGGGTATTATTAGGGGTTCTGGCTCACTTTTATTTGCGGTTGGTAAAATGTTTTGTGGTTATTGAAATGTATGGGAATAGTATGGGAGCGGATGTGTGATAACGTTTTACCAACGGCAAAAAAAGCAAAACTTGGTAATTGTAAAATTTCGCAGTAGGTATAATAGTTTGAATGTATGGCGAGGACGGTGTCGAGTACTACGCGTGGTGTGTTGGAGGGCGATGACGATGACGAGGACGACGAGGACGAGGTCGGTGGTGGTTGGGGTGGTGGTGTTATTGTTGATGGATGATGCGGTGACGTGTTATTGTTGAGTTTAACAGTTGACAGTAGGTAGGTATACGGCGGCGGCAGCGCAGCGGCGGCGGCAGCGCAGCGGTGTGTTGGAGGGCGATGACGATGACGAGGACGACGAGGACGAGGTCGGTGGTGGTTGGGGTGGTGGTGTTATTGTTGATGGATGATGCGGTGGCGTGTTATTGTTGAGTTTAACAGTTGACAGTAGGTAGGTATACGGCGGCGGCAGCGCAGCGGCGGCGGCAGCGCAGCGGCGGCGACAGCGCAGCGGCGGCGGCGGCGGCGGCGGTGGTGGATTGCTGTTGTTGAATGTCTTATCAATAATTGTGGTTACACTATCAGAATAAACAAAACAATCCTGACGAGTCCCTCTGTCGAAAAACGCTCTTAGAAAAATAGTAACTATTCCTTTTGATACCCAGGGAATGTAAATGACCATGAGTCCTTTCTAATTGTTGCATTTGCTTTGGTTTATTTTTTAAAAGCATCTCCAGGCAAAAAGACTCGTCGAGGTCGCCTATTTTCTTTCTGATGCTAAAAAAACGGATTATATTATATTAAAAAAAAAATCTGAATATAATGCTGAGTGTTAAACAAAATTTGTTACATATACTTCTTGTAACGTTTTATTAAAGTTGATGTCACTGTTACTTATCGAGTATTGACACATGTGACATACTAAACATAATTCTAAATTCTAACTGTATAACTGACCCAACTGCTCTAGAATGATGTGCAGTCAAAGGCACAAATACCTGTACCGCTACCGCGTTAGGAATATGCAAAAACCGACCTTATGCACAGAGTTGTATAGATTTTTTCTGTTGCGCTTTGGTAACGTACATACACTTGTGACCTTGACTGCACTACAGGATAGAGTGGTAATAATATTATATACCTATATGTACATCTTATGACTAAGCTTAAAACTCTTAATAACTTGTCTAGTTTAAAGTTGGAGTCGAGGTCGGTGGTGGTTGGGGTGGTGGTGTTATTGTTGATGGATGATGCGGTGACGTGTTATTGTTGAGTTTAACAGTTGACAGTAGGTAGGTATACGGCGGTGGCAGCGCAGCGGCGGCGGCAGCGCAGCGGTGTGTTGGAGGGCGATGACGATGACGAGGACGACGAGGACGAGGTCGGTGGTGGTTGGGGTGGTGGTGTTATTGTTGATGGATGATGCGGTGGCGTGTTATTGTTGAGTTTAACAGTTGACAGTAGGTAGGTATACGGCGGCGGCAGCGCAGCGGCGGCAGCGCAGCGGCGGCAGCGCAGCGGCGGCAGCGCAGCGGCGGCGGCAGCGCAGCGGCGGCAGCGCAGCGGCGGCGGCAGCGCAGCGGCGTCGCAGCGGCGGCGACAGCGCAGCGGCGGCGGCGGCGGCGGCGGTGGTGGATTGCTGTTGTTGAATGTCTTATCAATAATTGTGGTTAACTTCAATATATTTGGAGTATTTTCTCACGATGATTTTGTAATTTAAAAAATATATATATATATATATATATAATTAACATTTAGTCAATGTGTTTTTATCAATAATTGTGGGAAACAGTAACATTATCAGGTTGGGGTATGCGTGTTTCTTATCAAGTTTCCACATTACATTGTTGCAAAAGAAATTGTGAATGATAGATGTGTGATCTATATTAGGTACTAATAATAAACTCTAACTCATAGGCGAAATGTATGTACTTAGATTGATCTACATTCATTCTGGACTAATCCGTTCAAAACTAATCATTCGTTGAAGTAGCATCTAAACATATTACACATAGGTAGTTGTAAAAAAAAAGAATATTTCAAACCTTGGTATGATCTAAAGTGTGAAGTAAAGCGGTGATGTATCTAAATTAGTATTTATTGTATTACTCTACAATCATTACTCATAGAGGAAATGTAGGTTTGAACTAGATTTTATTATACTTTACATTGAAAAGGGAATCTATTTCAGTTTATTTTCGATCGAGAGCTTAGGAAGAGCACCAGCAAAAGCGTCTAGCAAAAAAAAAAAAAAATGTTCATCTCGAACTTATTACCTTTAACTATAATGCTTCAATTGCAAGCAGTGAGTGATAGTGACGTTAGAAATGTTACTATATCACCCTATAAGGAAGATTACTTCCCTTCTTGTGCGCGTAAATCATGGATTATAAAACAAGCGATTGTGTTGGAAGGTGGTAATCAAACTACACCTACCAGTCCGTGTTTTATTAAAAAAAAAAAAAACAAAATCAATTCAATTACTTTTATTAATTATTCTTATCTATCCAACTTTTATAAGTAAGAGATATTATACAAAAAATCTAAAAGATAACACTTTATTTCACAATCAATCACATCATCCTCTTTACAGTGCCGGTTGATGATTTGCTGAGCTTCACGTAAGCTTCTAGTTTGACATATCTTGAGGTATTTTTTGAAGAAGTTGATTCGATTCTCGAAGGTAATCGCAGTCTTTTTCAACTGTTTAAGTTTTGAATTAATACACTCCATAACACGCTCTATGTTAATCCATTCTGAATCAGTTATTACCATTGGCTCTTCATAGTCGGAGAGAAGCATGAGTATACTGTAGGCTACTTACATTGAATAATACATTAAAAACTTACATTTTATCATAACACTATCAACTAACTTATAATCTAATTATTTACAAATACTTAACACTACAATAATAATAATAATAATTACTTAGCCTAAAACATAAACACTTAGTAACACTAACACACTATAATTATCTTAGTACTTTAACATGAGTCATCATCATCATCATCGTCACCGATTATCGTTGACGTGCTAACTGGTCGCGGTACAATGCAACCGCGCAATCGAATGCAGTCCGTCGGCTGCGCACGCGCAACAGGCGCGTGACGTAGCGCGCACGGAGTCGATCTACCGTACTCCGTCAGAGAGTTAATTCGAACGCCTACCCGTGCATTGTTTACTCTCGCGGCTCGCTAATTTATTTATTGATTTTATTGTTATACTTGTTGTGATACGCTTTCTATTCTTTCGAACTGTTTCTCCTTGTGTGTGCTTCTTCAATCACTCCTTCTGTGCTGTACAAATAGTAATAAACTATTATAAAAAGTGACTTTGGATTTCATACTCATCCGAGATTACCTCACGTAAGTCCTACACTGGTGACCCCAGGGAGAACACTACTCTAGACGAAGAGCACCGGGAGAACCGTACGTAACCAACAAGTTCCCACTATGCCGAATCCTGAGCAAGGAAACCAACCAAACGGAAATCAAGGCGACCGTGGTGAAGAGCAAAGTGGTGGGCGCGTTTCCACTACACCATCGTCATCGGATATTTTTAAAGTCGGAGTGCGCGTTCCACCCTTTTGGCCTGAAGAACCTGAAATTTGGTTTTCGCAAATTGAGGGCCAGTTTGCTATTGCCGGCATTACCAATGATCAGACGAAATTTTATTACGTCATTAGTCAACTTGATCGTCAATTCTCCAAGGAGGTCAAGGACATTATTACGCATCCACCGGCGAGTAACAAGTACGGGAAGATCAAGGAAGTGTTGATCAAACGTCTCGGTGATACCAGTGAGGAGAAGTCACAGCAACTCCTTATGCATGAGGAGCTCGGAGACCGCAAGCCCTCCCAATTCTGGCGGCATCTTCAGGATCTAGCTGGAAATCAAGTCTCCGAAGAATTCCTTCGCACCATGTGGATCAGCCGGCTACCGTGGAACATACAGACTGTACTAGCGGCACAACCTAACGCAGAGATGAGTCTTCTGGTAGACCTCGCGGACAGAATCCATGCTGTGGTCAAGTCGACACCGCAAGTCGCCTCTACGAGCCATACCCCAGGTTCCAGTCTGGATGCCGTGGTCAAGGAGATCGCGGAACTCAGGAAGCAGGTCCACGCATTGACAATGAACAACAGTCGTCAATCTCGCGCCCATAGTCGTGGCCATTTCAAGTCTGGGAAGCAAAGTCGTTCCAAATCCAATAAGCGGAGCCGTTCCAACACCAGATCGCAGTCCAGCTACAGGAAATACCCCACCTGTTGGTACCATGCGCGGCATGGCATTAACGCGCACATATGTGTCAAGCCCTGCGACTTCGAGAAGCCGGGAAACGCATCGGGCAGTCGGTAATGGCGGCAACTGACAGCCCAACTTCCTCTGGTCGCCTGTTCGTCATCGACAGAAGGTCGAAGATGCAGTTTCTGGTCGACACCGGTAGCGACCTCTGCGTCTTCCCCAAGTCTCAACTGCGTGAGCGACGATCACCGACAAGCTACCAGTTAACAGCAGCCAACGGGACGACCATTGACACCTTCGGTTACACGCATCTTAGTTTAGATTTTGGACTTCGTCGTGAATATCCTTGGCGTTTTGTTGTTGCTAATGTTACCAAGCCAATTATAGGTGTAGATTTTTTATCACATTATCATTTGATAGTAGATTGTAGAAACCAGAAATTAGTTGATAATTCCACTAGCTTAAGTACTTCTGCTATTTCTGCTACTAGTAATGATATTTCTTCTGTTAAAGTATTGTACACCGGTGATACCAGCTATCATCGTTTGCTTTCCCAGGAATTTCCTGTTATCACACGACCAGCTGGCACGCAACGCACAATACCACACAACACGCAACACCACATACGAACTACCCCAGGTCCACCCGTATCCTGTGCCCCGCGGCGCCTTGCTCCGGATAAGCTGAAGGTAGCCAAGCGGGAATTTGAGGACATGTTGGCGAGCGGAACAGCTAGACCTTCTGAGAGCCCGTGGTCGTCGCCGTTACACTTAGCTCCGAAGAAAGATAACGGTTGGCGTCCTTGCGGTGACTATCGCCAACTAAATGCTCGCACTATCCCGGATAGATACCCCATCCGTCATTTGCACGACTTCGCTCATAGCATATCTGGTTGTAAGGTTTTCAGTACTATCGATCTTGTGAAGGCTTACAACCAGATACCCGTATGCACTGAGGACATACCAAAGACGGCTATTACAACCCCCTTTGGTATGTTCGAATTCCCATTTATGACGTTTGGTCTGCGTAACGCCGGCCAAACGTTTCAAAGGTTTGTAGATGAGATTACCCGTGGTCTAGACTTCGTCTATTGCTACTTGGATGATGTCTTAATATTTTCAAGGGACGCAGACCAGCACCGAAATCACCTTCGCGAAATCTTCACCAGACTTCGAGACTACGGCATGGTGATTAACGTGTCCAAATGTGTCTTTGGAGCTCCCCAGGTAACCTTCTTGGGTTATTTGATTTCGGAGAGCGGTACCAAGCCATTGGACTCAAAAGTCGGAGCCATACAGAACTTTCCCCCTCCTGAGGATGTTAGGCAACTGCGTCGATTTTTAGGCATGACCAACTTTTATAGGCGATTCCTGCCTAACGCCGCACAGACACAAGCGCCTCTTAATTCCCTTCTTACGGGGGCAGTAAAAGGTTCAACGCCTATTAAACTTACAGGTTACGCTCTGAAAGCTTTCGAAGACACGAAAGAAAGCTTATCCAACGCAGCATTGCTCGCCCACCCGGATTGCCGAGCCAAACTAGCGTTGGTGACAGATGCGTCGGACACATCAATAGGCGCAGTTCTACAACAACTAGGCAAGGACAATGCATGGCAGCCCTTAGCCTTCTTCTCCCATAAATTGAGTCCGTCCCAAACCAAATATTCACCATACGATCGTGAACTGCTAGCAATTTATGAGGCCATCAAGTACTTCCGGCACATGTTAGAAGCTAGGCACTTTACCATCTATACCGACCACAAGCCGATCAGTTTTGCTTTCCACGAAAGGAAACATAACTGTTCGCCTAGGCAGTACAGACACCTGGACTACATATCACAGTTCACAACCGACATACGCCATATCTCCGGCAAAGACAATGTTGTGGCCGACACCTTGTCGCGGGTTGCTGAACTTGAAGCACCAATCGATCTGTCTATGTTGGCTAAGTCTCAAGTGTCCGATGCTGAATTAGCCGAGTACATCGACTCGTCATCTCTACGACTAAAAAAGATGGAACTGCCAGGAAGCCGTTACTTATTATATTGCGACGTTAGTACGTCAACTCCCAGACCCTTTGTAACTAAGAGCTTCCGCAGGACAGTCTTCAACACTCTGCATTCCTTAAGTCACCCAGGGGCTAACGCAATTGCAAAACTAGTAGCTCAGCGTTTTGTTTGGCCCAGTGTAAGGAAAGACTGCAGGGAGTGGGCAAGATCTTGCCTAGCTTGTCAGCGAACTAAAGTAAGTCGGCACGTGTCTGCACCCGTAGGCAGCTACGACTTACCACACGCCCGTTTCCAGCAAGTGCACATCGACCTTATCGGTCCCCTTCCGGTCTCTCACGGCTACCGTTATTGCTTGACAGCTATTGACCGCTTTACGCGATGGCCTGAAGTCATACCTATAGCGGACATCACGGCAGAAACGGTGGCCAAGGCACTAATCACTGGTTGGATAGCCAGATTCGGTTGTCCAGTAGATATTGTCACAGATCGCGGCCGGCAATTTGAATCCGCGCTGTTTCAATATCTCTCTAAGTCCATTGGTTTCCGCCACATGCGGACAACGGCTTACCATCCAGCATGTAATGGCCTTATTGAAAGGTTTCACAGGCAGCTCAAGGCCGCCATTACATGCCACGCCGATACCAACTGGACTGACACGCTACCTCCAGTCCTCCTAGGCATAAGATGCGCCTTCAAAGAAGACTTGCAGATCCAATGTCGAAGTCGATATACAGTCTATTGTCACCTTCAATGACTGATATGCCAGGGGTTACCGTTCCTAGATGAGGTGATTTGTGATCTGTTTTGGTAAACCCTGGAGTATTTAGTTTTTTGGGCTATTGTTTGCCTCCAGGTGTGGCCTGCGCTTAGGGGGGTTGCATTTTGGGCAGGTATTTGACAATACCCCTCTTTGTCCACACTGGAAGCAGACAATGCCGGGTATAGTTCGACATTGTTTGTAAGAGTGACCAATCTTTTTACATTTTTTGCAGGTCACTGAGTTATTTGAGGTGAATTTTCTACTATGCTGTGTATTTACAACAGCCACATGATTTGACTGTTTGTTTAATCTGGATCCGGAACTGACAGTGGATGGGCCGGCGTAAGCTTCGAATCGCTTGCCTAAAATGATCAAATTTTGGATAGTGTTAGTATCACCGACAGCTAGCAGTTGCGCATACATAGGCTGAATATTGTGCTTGATGATTTCGATAAGGCTGGTCTCCTCTAATGGGGACACCAACCTCGAATTCATCGTCTGCATTTCCAGTATGTATAAGTGTAACGGCTGTCCTGGTAGTTGTCGGTGGTCTCTAACTTTCTTTTCCAAAGCGTAATCGCTATCAATGGATGTGAAAAAATTCTTGAATTTGGTTTGTAACTCCGACAGGGTGGTGACGCTGTCACGTATTTGCCTATAAAAATCTAAAGCTTTGCCACTTAATAAGTCGGGAAAACATTTGAGTACCTTGCGCTCCGACGTATCGCGACTGCGCATGTAATCATCGAGCCTAAGAAAGAAATCTGCGACGTCCGATTCACCCGTAAACTTTAAGTTCCACGCTCGTAAGCTATCCTCGCGTATTACGTGTACAACGCGTTCTTCAGAATCTGCGGTCGGCTGGTGGTACATTTCGCGCCAGTGAGGTGGTTGGTCTAAGATTCTGGACACTAGCTTCGGAGCTTCTAATGTGTTAATGGAGCGATACTGTCCGGTCGCGGCGGTCGGCGCGTCTGGTTGATTGGATGGACCAGGGGTCGGTTCGTAAGGATCTCGATTTCCGCGCGGTCGTGTGTTAACGAAACTAGGACCGGGTCCTAAGTCAAAACTTGAGGTTGTCGTCGGTGGGTCGCGTCTGGTGACTTCAATTTCGTGATATAATTCGTCTTCGTGGTCCGACATGTTGGCAGCTCGCTAATGTCTGTGTGGTCCCGAACAAGTGTAATAATAATAATAATAATGACACTTCTCAATGGAGAAGGTGTTATATAAATTGTATTAACTGCAAAGCATCTATTATGATGCGCAGTAAAATAATTGAAAAATATATTTAATTATAATTGTTCAAATTGTTTGTTGTTACTATGCTACATTCTCATAGTACAACTAAAATAATTAAATTAATTAATTGTTACTTGGTCGGGTACACACAGATGCACAAAAAGACTTATAAGTATAGGCAGGTTATCATATTGCATCAAAAATATTTAATTTGTTTCAAAAATATGGCCATGTAATAAATAATACAATTTAACTATCAGCTGTCCGCTAATCACACCAACAATATTTAAATTTAGTGAAACTATTTTTTTTCTATGTTAATTACAGTTTTTTGTTATTGATGTTGTATACTAATATCGACTAGTGAAGGTAAATTTTATAATTAATTTTTTTTCAAAGTTACATTTTTTTTTTTAAATTATTATTATTTATGAATCTGAATAATAACAGTAATAATTAAGGTTCGGGCGCCAAATCTGTCGTGTAGCGGGCTGGTATAATTGGATTAGGTACTTACCCACTCCTCACTTCACGGACAGATGGTTACATTTCTTTTGGTTACAGACTAGAAGTTGCTCAGATAGATCCAGCGGCTTCCTAAAAGACTTTTATTTCAAGGGCCGTAGCCGGTTATGCTTGTGATGGGGTGATTAGGGCAGACAGCGAAATGATACAAAGGCCAATTTAAATTAACAGTATATTGTTTTACCAACATGCAACGATAAAAACATTTCTATAAATTGCAACAATTTTATGACATAGACCGTGTGACGAAGAACGGTATGGTCAAGTTGGGAATGACCTCTTATTAAGATACGTTTGGTAACGCGCACTGATTTTAAA
Organism: Archips xylosteana; assembly: GCA_947563465.1. Taxonomy (NCBI): domain Eukaryota; kingdom Metazoa; phylum Arthropoda; class Insecta; order Lepidoptera; family Tortricidae; genus Archips; species Archips xylosteana. The sequence continues at coordinate 1,252,495 of OX387354.1, forward strand.
GCGTGGGCAAATTCACGCTCGCACTGGCCAGTGGATAAATAAAAGTTAGTGCACTTACGGGATCTTCGGGACTACCTCGACGATGACGGGTGAGTCACGCTAGGCTACGAAAGCTGTAGCCTGCGGAGTATGTTCGGGGACCCTCAGGAGTAGTATGTTTTTGAGAGTTCTGGCCCAATTTTATTTGCGGTTGTAAAAATGTTTGTGGTAAATGAAATGTATGGGCATAGTATGGAAGCGGATGTAAGATAACGAATTACCAACAGCAAAAAGAATACCATAAGCGTAAAATAATATATTTTAGGTATTGAAGTAAGAAGGCTTGGGAGTCGGCGGCGACGGCGCCTCGGGCGGCGGTGTTGGGTGTTATAGTTGGTGGTGGTGGTGGTGGTGGTGTGTGTATAAGAGTTGACGGCGACTACGTCCGCGCCGATGGCGTATTGTTGTTGTTGTTGTTATAGAGTTTAACAGTTGGTGGGCGATGACGGCGGGCCGGGCGGGCCGCCAGCGGGTCGGGGTCGGGTCGGTAGGTGATGTCGATGGCTGCTGCGGCGACGGCGGCGGCGGTAGGTAATATATTGTTGTAGCCCGAGTTGAAGGGAAATAGGTCGCTACTAAGTACTTCAGTAGCGTTGATTGTGTGGTGGAGCTCAAGATAGTATGGTTAGTATGAAGAGTTGGTGTGCGCGAAGCAGTGTGATTGGTCGAATGAGCTCTGACGTCACGCTCAACTAGCCGCGAAGCAGTGTGATTGGTTGAATGGGCTCTGACGTCACGCTCAACTAGCGTTGTGGTTGGTCGAAGCGAGGCAGCGAGGCGCTCGGTGTTGCATCATTTTGTAGGGAGGGTTCAACTTATAGCGGTGCTGAGTGAATGCAGTTATGGGAATGGATATTGTGTGAGGTTTGTATGGGGATATGATTTTATTAACTGTAAAATATAACTTTGTTTTACCGCGCGCGTTATCAGCGCATCATGATGCAGGGAGTTCGATAGATGGCAGCACCTGCTTATGTTCTGGCTCACTTTTATTTGCAGTTGGTAAAATGTTTTGTGGTTATTGAAATGTATGGGAATAGTATGGGAGCGGATGTGTGATAACGTTTTACCAACGGCAAAAAGCGCAAAACTTTGTAAAATTTCTCGAACATAGAGTTATCAAGATTATAGTTATAAAAATAGCAATAAGTAATAATATCAATTTAATAAAATTTTAATTTCAAAGTACTAAATTACTATAAAGTGGGAATGTTGTATTTTGAGGGTGTTGACGGTGGTGGTGATAGCGACAAGTTGCTAGTGGGGATAGGTTTAATAAAAAATCTGATATCTCATTGTAGGTTTATTTCACGTAATTTTTATTAAAATACACATCAGGAAATTAGACATAATTTCGCTAGAGCAGTTAGGAGATTAAATTTCGCTATAGCAGTTGTTACATGTTAAAAATAAAATATTATTACAATGGGAACGCACCGAATTGTCTTATTCAGAATTGCTTCATATAAACGAGCAAAGGAACATTTCCCTCCTACAGACTAGCTAACCAATTCAATACTAAGTCAGTCAAGTAGAAAAAGCCGGCGGACAAAAGAGATGCCATCAGTATTATATGTAGAGAGTTGCTGCGCCGACTTCTACGATTGGTGAGCTACAGTTCTTTAAGACTTCTCGAGGTATTAACACCTATTTCAGCACACTCTATTTCAATAAAAAATAAGTTAAAATGTTTGCTTGTGAATATTGCAACACGGTTTTCACGAGGGAGGACAATCTGAAGCGTCACTTGGGCTATTGTAAGATGGTGGGTCAACAGAAGTTTAAGGTTAAATGCCCTAGCTGCAACAAAATGTTTTCGCGATCAGATACCCTCACACGCCATACATGCGCACGTAAGCGCAGTTGTGAGGGTGATGGTGGACCGTCTAGCAAGAAAGTGAGGCGCGATGTATGCGAGGTAGACGTGAAATCACTGCATGCGCACCTCCGTAGCGCTGAACATAAGAATAAAGCGTGCGTCCATCATGAGGATGAGTACGTGCAAATTATACGCACCGCATACAAATCCCGCATCACAACCTACAGAGTGCGCGGTGAGAAGACTGCGCTAACACCTCAAGACTTTTTGCAGATGGTTAAACAGCGTGTTACGAGTCTTATTAATAGGAAAATCCAGGAAGTGGAGGCTGCCGTAAAGGTGAACCTAGAGCTTTTTGCCGAATACATGAAATGGGTGAAGATGGATGATGGGGAGCAGAGTCAAGTGATGGAGATTAAGTCCTTCAACACTCGCAACAAGGTGATCCCGCTCGAGGGTGACAGTCATGATATGGAGGCGATTTATAATTCGTTCACCGAAGACATTAACGCCAAGGCTGATGAGTTTCAAGAACGTGACAGCGGGTGGGCACTAACGCAGATACTTTATTTAGAGGTCAACATAAATAAGTATGTTCCACTCAAAGGATCATCGTACGTACCCTTACCAAAGTGGATTCAACTCAAACACGCCTGTGTGAACGTGAAAAATCAAGATCAAGCCTGCTTCGCGTGGGCTGTGACTAGTGCGTTATATCCTGCGGACAAAAATGTTGACCGGGTGACGTCATACCCCCACTACAGCAAAGTGCTCAACACCAAAGGTGTGAACTTCCCCATAACACTGGCGGATGTGATGCGATTCGAGGAGTTGAATAACATTAGCATTAACGTCTTTGAGATTTGCTGCGGCGGGAATAAGACGATCGCGGGGCTGATATACCACACCCAGCGGAAGCGCGATAGACACATCAACCTACTGCTCATCGAGGATGGAGAGAAATCACACTACTGTTGGATAAAAAATTTATCACGTTTAGGGGCTGTTTCACCACTTTTTTTAAAGTTCGGATTAGCTTGATCATAACCTTATTTGTCACATGGAATAAAAATTTCTGTTTCACCAGTCTTGATTAGCGCTAAGTGACGGACAAACTATTTCATAATTTGACCATCATATCAGGTGGCATTTAGCATTTTTATCCGTCACATATCTTTTTAATTAGTTAGTTTATTTTTTTGTGGCCATGGTTGGAGAGCCCTTCAGCCGGTTTCAGAAAAATAAATCAAAGTATTTTTTATTTTTTAAAGAAAGAAGTCATGCTAAATTGCAAACGAGAATTTAAATATCAAGATTTGAATAAAAAATATAGGAACGCTTTTAGTATTTAAAGATAAATCCAAAATTTCGTAATATTTTTTAATTACAGACTTTTTTTCAGTGGCACAATCGTTTGTTCTACCTGAACTTGTACATCACCATTAAAAAAAAAGTTAATCTGTCAAAGGGTTTGGTGCCACTTTTCGATTCGTTTTACGTGATTTTATTTTTCTTTGTTATTGTTAACCAAAGTATCGTAAATAAATACCGTTTTTGGATTAATTATAATGTTACACATTTGTTTTTTTGCAAAAAAATAGATGTGTTTAAAAATTACATAGTTTACGATTTATTTTGCTTTAATAATGAGCGACTCTTTGAACGAAAATATGCGAACAGGAACCCGTGGTCGTGAAATGGGACGTTGCTATTCTGACTTTTTGTTAAACCGACGATTAGTTAAGTGGTACTTATTTTGTACAGGACCGGAGTGGTGAAACTGAAAAAAACTGGCCGACAGATTTGTGCAGTACTTAGTTTATTCATTGGTTACGTAACCAGTAGTTTGACAATAAGGTGGTGAAACACCGCGAGCGTTCAGGGGGGTGGCTCATAATAAATGTAATTTAAACTTTAAAATTAAACCTAACTAAACTTATGTTTTTTTATTATATAAAATTAGATAAAACCAAGTTTGTATAATTAAATTATGTATTAAGTTGGTATAATATTTAGTTTAAGATGTTATAATAAAATTATGTTATACATAAAAAAGTTTTTAATTTATACTCCATACCTAATTTTAGCACTGACTAGTGATAAGAATATGTTGCTCGCACAATAACAACCGCTTTGATAAGACTAGTTAAAAAAATGCGTTATACCATCACCCAAGTACCTACCTATTATAAAATTAAGGTTAGCTACCATCTCTTAACAGGGTTTTACCCTATGCATAAACCCCAGGTAAGTGTGAGTCAGACTCTATAAAAAGGAGTGAAAAATCACGTTTTTTTTTTTTTTTTTTTGTATGACGATCTGCATATTTAAATTATTTATTTAACTGCTTTACCTAAAGTTACTAACTTAGATACATGCAATTTATACGAATGACCTAAAACTAGATGCTGCTGAGTATGTAGACTTAATCAAAAAGTATCAGAGAGTCTACCCTTAACAACCATCCGCATCAGAAAAGGTGTTCATAGGAGCTTTACATTTTTTAAAAATACTAAAAATTTCAACTCAGTATAAAAACCCTTCAAATGTTTAACGGGTGATAAGAGAGTATGCGGAGGAAGTAGATATGAAACAAGTACAAAAACAGCGAACTTTTTAGGGTCCTTTCGATAACGCTGTTTTAGTTGGGTTCCCGGAGCTACTAAAAGCTACCCAAAACAGTTTACAGTGATCTGTTAATAGTCAGTTAAACTCCAACTACAGCAGGGATGGTTAAAGTGTACAGCAGTCATTAAAGCAGCTGTTAAAGTGTGCAGCAGTCATTAAAGCAGCTGTTTAAGTTTACAGCAGTCGTTAAAGCAGCTGTTAAAGTGTGCAGCAGTCATTAAAGCAGCTGTTAAAGTGTATTAGCAGCTATTAAAGCAGTTAGTTAAAGTGCGCAGCAGCTGTTAGGGGCGGTGCCCACACTTAAAACTCATAACCTCTCTATTATTTCATCGAGCGTTGGCTGGCTGGAAATTGAAACATGTTGATAAGAATGAGTGTGTGAGAAGTAAAAAATCGTTAAGCGTGATCATTATTATCAGCTAAAAAGTTGTGAAGCTACTAATTTCTAGACTTTTTAGCGGTCTCAAGTAACGATGGAATGGCGGTAGGTAAATATAATAAGTTCAGGCCCGTTAGAGATGGCTATAGCGCTGTTAGTGCTTATAGCCTGTTAGTGTTTATAGCCCGTTAGAGATGGTTATAGCGCTATTCTATAGTCTATTCAAACCAACCTATTATGAGAAGCAATAACCTGTTATAGAAGTAGCTATAGCGCTGTTAGTGCTTATAGCCTGTTAGTGTTTATAGCTCGTTAGAGGTAGCTATAGCGCTGTTAGTGCTTATAGCCTGTTAGTGTTTATAGCCCGTTAGAGGTAGCTATAGCGCTGTTAGTGCTTATAGCCTGTTAGTGTTTATAGCCCGTTAGAAGTAGCTATAGCGCTCTTAGTGCTTATAGCCTGTTAGTGTTTATAGCCCGTTAGAGGTAGCTATAGCGCTGTTAGTGCTTATAGCCTGTTAGTGTTTATAGCCCGTTAGAGGTAGCTATAGCGCTGTTAGTGCTTATAGCCTGTTAGTGTTTATAGCCCGTTAGAGGTAGCTATAGCGCTGTTAGCGCTTATAGCCTGTTAGTGTTTATAGCCCGTTAGAGGTAGCTATAGCGCTGTTAGTGCTTATAGCCTGTTAGTGTTTATAGCCCGTTAGAAGTAGCTATAGCGCTCTTAGTGCTTATAGCCTGTTAGTGTTTATAGCCCGTTAGAGGTAGCTATAGCGCTGTTAGTGCTTATAGCCTGTTAGTGTTTATAGCCCGTTAGAAGTAGCTATAGCGCTCTTAGTGCTTATAGCCTGTTAGTGTTTATAGCCCGTTAGAGGTAGCTATAGCGCTGTTAGTGCTTATAGCCTGTTAGTGTTTATAGCCCGTTAGAAGTAGCTATAGCGCTGTTAGTGCTTATAGCCTGTTAGTGTTTATAGCCCGTTAGAAGTAGCTATAGCGCTCTTAGTGCTTATAGCCTGTTAGTGTTTATAGCCCGTTAGAGGTAGCTATAGCGCTCTTAGTGCTTATAGCCTGTTAGTGTTTATAGCCCGTTAGAAGTAGCTATAGCGCTCTTAGTGCTTATAGCCTGTTAGTGTTTATAGCCCGTTAGAGGTAGCTATAGCGCTGTTAGTGCTTATAGCCTGTTAGTGTTTATAGCCCGTTAGAGGTAGCTATAGCGCTGTTAGCGCTTATAGCCTGTTAGTGTTTATAGCCCGTTAGAGGTAGCTATAGCGTTGTTAGTGCTTATAGCCTGTTAGTGTTTATAGCCCGTTAGAAGTAGCTATAGCGCTGTTAGTGCTTATAGCCTGTTAGTGTTTATAGCCCGTTAGAAGTAGCTATAGCGCTCTTAGTGCTTATAGCCTGTTAGTGTTTATAGCCCGTTAGAGGTAGCTATAGCGCTGTTAGTGCTTATAGCCTGTTAGTGTTTATAGCCCGTTAGAGGTAGCTATAGCGCTGTTAGTGCTTATAGCCTGTTAGTGTTTATAGCCCGTTAGAGGTAGCTATAGCGCTGTTAGCGCTTATAGCCTGTTAGTGTTTATAGCCCGTTAGAGGTAGCTATAGCGCTGTTAGTGCTTATAGCCTGTTAGTGTTTATAGCCCGTTAGAAGTAGCTATAGCGCTCTTAGTGCTTATAGCCTGTTAGTGTTTATAGCCCGTTAGAAGTAGCTATAGCGCTGTTAGTGCTTATAGCCTGTTAGTGTTTATAGCCCGTTAGAGGTAGCTATAGCGCTGTTCTATAGCCTATTCAAACCAACCTATTATGAGAAGCAATAACCTGTTATAGAAGGTTCAGTTGTTGCGAGTAGCTGACATAAATAAATAAATAAATATAAATAAATATTAGGAACAATCTTACATAAATCAACCTTTTTTTTTTTTTTTTTTTTTTTTTGGTGTGGAAAATGCACCTTATGCATCGTCACCGTTCGGGGAAACGGAGGTATGTGGGGCTCTCCCCTAGGGGCCTACCCACTAAAAACCACACGGATTCCCTCGTTTGCCATTGTGAACGCCACGGGAGCACAAGGAGTCACCGCAACGCCCACTGGCCGCCCCGGGATGGGGCTCCTCTGTCGACACCGTGCAATGCGGGCTCGGCACTCCCCGGCCTCCCCCGCTGGTGAAGGATTGTTTAAAGAGGTTTACTCCTCGTGGCTTCCGCAGATGCCCACGTTCCCGGCAAGCCGGGGTTACGTGCCCTCACGTTAGCTTCCGCGCCCTCATGTCCTGCTCTGGAGGCAGAGCGGTACCGAGGGCACGGTCGCTTCCGCCCACCAGGCTCCCCCTCGCCTTTCCCTGTCCGCCGTGGCAGAGCAGGTACTGAGTTCGGGATCGCCTACGTCAAAGGCGTCCGCCCAAGGGCGAGACGCCGTCCTCTCTGCGGACCCACGAATGGGCCCGCTGGCTCGGATCCCCCGCAACAAGTTACGGGTTCACCTCACCACCCCTACCCCCCCAGTATGTCAGTCAATTGCCACAGGTCGTGGACCCATCCGCTACTCTTCTCCCCCTTAACCACCAGGGTTAACAGGGGAGAACCGTAACGGTCGTGCAGCCTAGGTCGTGTATTCCCGTACCGACCCAGGCACATGTGGAAATTGCTGACAACCCCCCCCCCAAGTCAGACAATCGCCACAGGCTATGAGCCCAACCGCTACTCTTCTCCCCCTTAACCACCAGGGTTAACAGGGGAGAACCGTAACGGTCGTGCAGCCCAGGCCATCTAGTCGTAGGCCTGGTGGCCCGGGCACATGTGGAGATTGCTGACCCCCACCCCCCCAGTCGGATATTAGCCAACGGTTAACTAAATCCCTAAGGAATTAATTAACCGTTGTTGCCCAGGGTGCACCGTCCCAAGCGTTACCCTTCCCCACCCCATGAGGCCTACGCCTCGGACAGAAGGGAGTGGTAACGCCCGGGCACTCGAGGAGGTTTCCGACTTCGCACCCCACATAAATCAACCTAGCCCCAAACTAAGCAAAGCTTGTACTATGGGTACTAGATGATGATATACATACTTATATAGATAAATAAATACTTAAATACATAGTAAACATCCATAACTCAGGAACAAATATTCGTGCTCATCACACAAATAAATGTCCTTACCGGGATTCGAACCCAGGACCTCTAGCTTCTTAGGTAGGGTCACTACCAACTAGGCTAAAGCAGTCGTTAAATTCATTCTGTTAACTGCATAGATCAGGTAGTGAACGATGTTATAACCGTCTATAACGTTTGCTATTAAAAATAGAGGGCCTTTAAATTGTCAATCGCTTGCTTGGAACGCATGCGTTGATAAGTGTTAACGCTTCAACCACCCACGATATGTTTGTTTCCCGCGCAGTTAACATTTTGATAACACCCTATATAAAAGCTAGCTGGTTCTTTACACAGCTTCATTAATGATCGCATACAGTTGTGATACTACACAGAAACAGTTTATATGTGAAGTATATTCGCGATGAAAGTCTCTCCAATAGTGTAGTGATGTTTTTATAAAACGTTGATATATTATATTAACGTACGTAAAATACTTATCTGCGAAAACACGCGATAGACTCAAACTAATACTTGAACGAAGCGGGTATTTCTTCAACTTCATATAAAGTGAGTATGAATTTTATATCTGATTTACAGTTACGTGATGTTAACGGTTAATTCTAACTCTAAATACTTTTAAAGTTATATGTAGTTAAAATTATAAATTTTATTTCAGATTTTCATCACTTATTAATCAAATGATTGAGAACTTATGTGCGGAGTAAGTATGAGGTGTATTTAATATTCTAAAACTATTGCGGATAGCTGTATACTACCTGAGTATAATTGAAATATGAGTTTCTGTATAAAGAGTGCTAAAGTATTTATGCTCATTACTCATATATGATTTTAAAGTTATGTTAAAACTAGTACTCTGCAGGGACGCCGACTCCTCTCATATAATCATTTATGTAGTTGTGGTAATGCTAATCCTATAGGTTATCTAAGCGTATCAGAGTCAAGGGCGGATCCACCGTTGTGGGCACGATGGGTATGCCCAGAACCATAACAGACTTGTGACGACACACTTTCACTGTCTATTGAGATCGATAGGCTGATGATAACTCCGACTCGCACTTGGCCGATTTTTCTGGTGGCTGTGACCACAATTTTTTTTTGAGAGCTGGATCCGCGCCTGATCAGAGTTGTTTAAAGATGAGTATCCCGATGTAATGAATATTTAAGAGAGTCAGTCTTCATGTAGAGTAGTAGTTTTAACATATGAGTTTGATATCATATAGGAGTAATGGATATAAATGTTTAGCGCTCTTTATACAAAAACTTGTATCTCCATTATACTAGGGTAGTATGCAGTTATGGCATGAGTTTCGTTGTTTTCATATGAGTACATCTTATATTTAAGAATTCATCGCTGTCTAACATCAGGAGGGAAGATGTTCGCGAGAGAAGGTTATCTTCCAGCCTATGAACTCACTGAAACATTATTTGCGGGTCAGCATGGAGTTGACCGCAATAGCTCACAAGCGATATAGAACTCTTTTAGAAAAGTGAGTATGAGAGAGCTATTTAAATATTTTTTCTGACGTGCTGTGATATTCTGTTTAAGCTAAAACAGCTCCTCCTTATATTTTCAGTAAGACGTCAGCTGAGAGATCACAACGACACCGTTACGGATGTCGCGCTAGCAACCTCCTATTAGCAGCGCTGCGATGACATATTGCGGACTACATCGTTAGCGGTATCAGATGCTGTAAAGATCTTCATAGCGTAAACTCCTTTTTAGTATTTCTGTGATTTAATCATACGCAGTAGGAGTAGTAAATAAGTAATATATTTCAACTCTCACCACCCACCTCAATAGCGGGCATAGCTACGTATGAATACCCATTGTTACCAACAGCGCAAAAGCACGTGTGGACCATTAAAACGGCTACACAGCTGGAAAAACCTCGCTTTGTTATCGTCGGATTCCAGATTACGCGTAAGAATGTAGAGGCGGTAAACATGAGCGAATTTGATCATTGCAATCCCACTGATTGTAGGGTGTATCTAAACTCTCAGTACTACCCGTACACCTCATTTGCGGCGGACTTTAAAAAGAGCTCCTTTCCACTGTTGTATGATGCGTACGCCAGCTTCCAGCAAGCATACTATGGAGACGCTAACAACCCACAGTTGAATCCCGTGCACTACAAAATTAAGGCACCTCTGGTTGTTATCAACACGTCGCGACAGTGCGATAGCTATGGCACGGGGCCGATTGACATTAAAGTTGAGATGGAGTTTAAGGAAAACGTGCCTACCGCTACCACTGCATATTGTCTAATAATAAATGACTCACTGTTTGAATATAGCGCTCTCAACGGGACTGTACGAAAAGTAATTCAATAATAAAATACTATGTGTCAGCATTAAACTTGTTTTATTTAACAATCATCGCTTATTCTATAATGACCCCACGCTAAAGTATTAATCTTATCGCTAAGTACATATCTCTTATCATCCCTACCGCAAAGCGTCTTTTTTCTTTTAATTTGCGTGTATACATCATGCTTATTACTAATAAAATTATACATATTATCATAAAAAGTAACACTTAAATCTAGACATTGTTGATAATTATCAAAATTTAGCTTTCTCACTACAGCTGCGTTAATTCCTTTATTTTTTTTAATACAAGTTTTTTCTATATTATCATCACCATCAAGTATGTAAGCATACATTTTCGATCTTAGAGCTACAAATTCTAACACAATTCTACCATTATTTTCATCTTTCATAATACCAACAACTTTTTTGTTCATTTGCGGTATGTTATATACGTTATCTGTGGAAAAATCGGATGTATCAAACTTTGTTAACAAATCAGGTTTTATGTCTTCGTAAAAGTTATTGGTTTTTACCTCATATACGAACGAGTCCGTATCTGTATATAGAAGACACGCATTTTCACCATATTTCGGTTTCATATAATCGTAATGAAATTGATACATCACAGTCTTGCTTAATTCTAACACACAAAAACCGACATAAATTGGTTTATCATAGATAACTTTAGTTTTATTTAACTGCACAGCAGCTAAATTTTCTGAAAATATAGTAACGCTATGAAAATTGGGTTGAGCGATATATCGCTCAAGGCCATATTTACATTTTGTTTTTGTTCCTTGGCTCTCCCATCTATTACAAAGTTTAACGTCGACCCTCTTGTCAACGTTCTCCATCGTCTTACCGAACACCGCATTATTCATTAGTTTATAAAAGTCCTTTTGGAAAGGACTTTTCGCGATCATCCTTTGTGCGGTGTTCAGCTCGATATAGGATTTAAGCCAAGGGCTCTGGTTAAACGTTAAGACTCTATGTATTTTCTTTAATTCGAGCCCTGCATTTAACGCCTGTTGTAAATTGGTGTAATGTATTATATAGTTTTGTTTGTTGTGTAACGTTAGTAGAAGCTTTTTAATTGTACCATCAGGTGTGGTTCTACTTTCTGCGCAAAATGGATAGTTGTTGTGAGAGTCATGTAAGTGGGTGGGATAATTGATATCCACCTCTAAAATGTACCCATCGCTAGAATCTGATCTCTGCGATAATACATCTAAATTTCTTATCTCATCTTCATTTAACCACCTAAAGTTATTTATAGGCAGATATCGCTGCATAGCGTCCCCATAAAGATTATTAACGTCTAAATATATTATAAATGTGCTATCTACATTCGGATTAAAATTCTTCATAAACTGATTATTCGCTTTAGAATACCTTTTAGAGGCTTGACTTATGCCGCCTCTAATACCCGCCTTTATAAATTGAACCATCTCATAGTCGGTGAAAAGTTCTAATTCAACTCCCGTATGCTTCAACATGGCATCCCAGCTGAGGCCGGGAGCCGTTATATATTGACACGGGTCCAATTCATAAGTATTTAAACATATTTCCCGAAAATTTTCAAACACTTCTGCCAAGAGTATTACATCGGTCTTGAGATATAAGTCACAATACTCGCCTAACGTATCTATCTTAAAAGAGTCCCACACCTCCTGAGCATGTTGATAATCATTATCGGAAATGTGTGAGTCACATAATGCGCTATAAAAAGAATCTTTATTGGGGAGATGAGCTTCATCAAGCTTCTCCCAACAATCAACGTACTCATACGGATACACCCCTTTTCGAGTTAAAAGCTTCATTTGCTTTTCACAATCATCAGCGGTGGCGTGAGGTAAGGGAAGAAAATTTGGTAATATCTTAAACTGCTCCTTTGTAAGATTTTTGACTAATTTATCTAAGCTACTTGACATAAACCTATACGAATCGATGAATCTTAAAGTAACCTTCCCGACATTTTTGTTGAAGGAAATGTATTTTTCTTTGTTGTGTGGGATGCAGTGTATTTCGCCTTCAGATTTGCTCAGTTCCTTAATGAACAAGTGTCCATCATAACCGCTTAAATTGTGGAAAATAACCGGTATAAATTTAGGAAGTTTATAGTTTAGATTGCACGAGTTATGCGCTCTACCTCTAACTGCGCCCGTCAGATGGCAATGATCAATCACATACACCTCGTTTTCTTTGAATGGCTTCATACAGATGTGACACGGTACACTATTATCGAAAACCTTATTAGCACTAATGCCTGCGGATGGTAGTACTGTAGCTAATATCTCGCTTATAGCCTTAGCGTCTTGATAAAGACTTTCCACAAATTTTTCCACACAGTCCTCCCCACGATATGACGTGAACTTTGATAGCTTACTATCATAATCACAATGAATGTAATATGCGAAGCTACATGGTATGTGTTTGTGTGTGTTATGGGTAGTTGCTTCAGGGCGAGTTTTATTTACAGGGCTCAAAATTGATTCGAAATCAGCATAAATTACAAATGGTACTTTCATTTTGTGGGAGAAATTGCTAAACTTTAAATACTTATTATCCTGAGTAGGTAATTGAATGAGTTTGTTACCGCACCCAAGCCTTCTATGTAGTTTGAACTTATCATTATCACTAAAATATTGTAAACATCCGTCACAAAAATAAATCTTCCCATTACGTTTACTTAATTGAATACTAATTAACCTGCTTACATCTTTAATCCAACAATAATGACCCTTATTATTCATGCCTTCAAAAAATAATAAATTTACATGGCGGGTTGTATTGTTTTCACTATTGCCTTTACGTTTCGAAACGTATAAAGGAACTATTTGTTGTGTCTTTTTAGTACAATCGAGACCATAAACGTTAATAGTAAGGTTATTTAATTTCTCAAATTTTCTTACATCCACTATTGATGATGGGAACTCGATACCTTTAACATCAAGCACGTTTTCATAGTGGGGGTATGACGTCACCCGGTCAACCTTTTTGTCCGCAGGATATAATGCACTAGTCACAGCCCACGCTAAACATGCGTCATCAGTGTTTTTCACGTTAACACAGGCGTGTTTGAGTTGAATCCACTTTGGTAAGGGTACGTACGATGAAGCTTTCAACATCGGATACTTGTTAATATTAATATCAAGAAACTCGATTCGCTCGAGCGCCCACCCGCTGTCTCGTTCTAGAAAGTCTTCACTCTTCTTAAGAATAGCTGATGTGACGTTTTCGAAATACTCCGAAAAATTAAAATCTCCATCGCACAGGTACACATTTTTAGTGTTGAAAGACTTTAGATCGCGCGTCACTTCACCTTCACTAGTAATTTTAAAATAGGTGCAGAATAATTCTATATTCACTTTTATACTACTATGTATTTCCACTTCCGTTTTCAAAATATTCTCCACACGTTTCCCAATTTTTAATAAATATTGTTGTGGGTCTATTATTTTTGATGTCCCATTAACACGATAAGTAATGAGCCGGCACTTGAACGCTGAATTTATAACGTAAACACCATAATCACAGTCTTTATCCTGAGTACATAATAATTTATGTCTTTTCGTTTTTGAATGCGCTATCAATCGGTTTGCCGGAATATCTTCACTGCAGTAGTTACAGCGGTAAGACATGATGACTACTAATCATTAAATTGATAATATTCCTCTTTTATACAATTAAACTTAAAAACAGGAAATCGAAATGGGGCGAGGACATTGTTGTGGTTTTAAACCACACGTGGGAATAAAACGTATTTCTAGATAAGCATATTAATTGCTATTTTTATAACTATAATCTTGATAACTCTATGTTCGAGAAATTTTACAAAGTTTTGCGCTTTTTGCCGTTGGTAAAACGTTATCACACATCCGCTCCCATACTATTCCCATACATTTCAATAACCACAAAACATTTTACCAACTGCAAATAAACGTGAGCCAGAACATAAGCAGGTGCTGCCATCTATCGAACTCCCTGCATCATGATGCGCTGATAACGCGCGCGGCAAAACAAAGTTATATTTTACATTTAATAAAATCATATCCCCATACAAACCTCACACAATATCCATTCCCATAACTGCATTCACTCAGCACCGCTATAAGTTGAACCCTCCCTACAAAATGATGCAACACCGAGCGCCTCGCTGCCTCGCTTCGACCAACCACAACGCTAGTTGAGCGTGACGTCAGAGCCCATTCAACCAATCACACTGCTTCGCGGCTAGTTGAGCGTGACGTCAGAGCTCATTCGACCAATCACACTGCTTCGCGCACACCAACTCTTCATACTAACCATACTATCTTGAGCTCCACCACACAATAAACATTAATCAACGCTACTGAAGTACTTAGTAGCGACCTATTTCCCTTCAACTCGGGCTACAACAATATATTACCTACCGCCGCCGCCGTCGCCGCAGCAGCCATCGACATCACCTACCGACCCGACCCCGACCCGCTGGCGGCCCGCCCGGCCCGCCGTCATCGCCCACCAACTGTTAAACTCTATAACAACAACAACAACAATACGCCATCGGCGCGGACGTAGTCGCCGTCAACTCTTATACACACACCACCACCACCACCACCACCAACTATAACACCCAACACCGCCGCCCGAGGCGCCGTCGCCGCCGACTCCCAAGCCTTCTTACTTCAATACCTAAAATATATTATTTTACGCTTATGGTATTCTTTTTGCTGTTGGTAATTCGTTATCTTACATCCGCTTCCATACTATGCCCATACATTTCATTTACCACAAACATTTTTACAACCGCAAATAAAATTGGGCCAGAACTCTCAAAAACATACTACTCTCAGGCCGTCGAACCCAACTAGCCAGTAGCTAGGTGAGGCCTGGGGGGGAAACCAGAGGCTGCGCCCGATGACCACGGTGATGGTTAGTGCGGGGTGCAGTGCGCGGGCAGGCATGAAGCCCTTGGCATCGCACTACGTACTGCAGGATCTGCCCGCCAGAATCCTGAGCCTACGGGAACCGAGGCGCGCGCGGTCAGCCGCAGCGCGCGACAGGGGTGAAGCAAGGCGTTGACGCACCCTTGGCTTCGCGCAAGCGCATCAGGCCGCCTCTAAGCCTGAGCCTTCGGGCAATAAAAAGCGAGCGCGGTCACGCGCGGCACGCGTTGTAAACAAAGCGCGGCATTCTGCGCGTAGCTGGGGTGATGAAGGGCATTGATGCCTTCTTGGCGTCACACGAATGCACCCGGCCGCCCTCTCAGCCGGGGCCTACGAAGGATGAGTGCGGCGGCGCCCTCCCACCGCGAACGTCACTACGCGGCACAACTCGCGTTTAACACTGTATTCATGGCGGTACTACACTCCACGGTACATTATACAGCAATCGCAACGGCCTGCCAAGATGTCCGGACCCAACGCGATATACGCGGGACGCGATGCCTCGCCCGATTGTTTACGTGCGAGTTCGGAATGTCTAATGCGCGCGATAAAAATGCGTTACGTGAGCTCGCGGAGAGGGCCGTGCCAACACTGACGTTTCACTCGTTACAGAGTGGGAAACTCTTGCGCCAGTTCCTTGTCACGCTACACGGGCGAGATACGGTCCTAAGTTTGTATGGCGCGCCGCTGTCAATGTGCGCCGTTAGAGAACGCATATTTCGCTAAATGGAACGGTTTTAACAGATGTCTAAGTTTTCTAATAAAAATGTACCTTGCAGTTTAAAGAATAAATTTATGACAGTTCCGCGTCTGAAATTTACTGAAATACGCTTCGATGTGCAAAACAGTGATAATAAGTGCGTAGCTTAAGTTCCTCTGATCAAATTGGTGTATCGCATGTGATTGGAAGTAAGATAGTTTAGTGGGAAAATGGTTGTGAAAGTTTGCGAAAACACATGGAGTTTCTGTTGTGAATTCAGCTCCTGTAGCTACTGAAGGCCTGGAATATGCCTGTTACTCGTTAGATCAAGAGTTTAGCTACACGTGAGTACATATGTCTTATTCCAAAACATGTTATTCACGTAAATATTGACATGTCAAAATCGGTATTGAGTTTAAGGTTATGTTGTAGTAATTTGTACTACATGTTATATTCATAGATGGGACGACCTCTATCGAAATTGTTCGGAACCATTGATGTTAGGAACTAGGTGGCTAAACTAATTGATTGATGTTGATAGTATTGTAATGAGTTCTCGACTTTGCTAACAGGTGGCGCTGTAATCAGTAAAAAAACTATAATCTTTAATTGATGTTATCGGAACCGTTATTAGTATGTATGTATGTTTGTCTATTAGCAAATTCTGTAAACGGCTTGATGGTTTTTAACATATTATGTCATTAGATCTCAATGAAAGCCGTGACATAAGGTTAAACATAACATAAGATAAGAACATAAGGTTAGTTGAACTGAAAACTACTTTTCAGTTAAGTGTTTTTGTAGGGAGTTTTAATTAATTTAAATATCATACACAATTATCGACTGACTAGGTATTGCTCGATTGTGCAACGTGTTTATTGTAATTCGTATTTCGCAACGTTGCAAGTTAGCTGGTGAATGAACTTCCGAATCGAACTCATTAATAATGTGCAATTAAAACATTTTTCAGGGCAAACTACTATTATAAATAATTTACGTAACAGCGATATAAAATATTCGCTTAGGGCATGCAACTTGTTATATCAATATATAATAGTCAATATTTAATAGTAAAACTATTACAAATATACTAGCCGTTGCCCGCGACTCCGCCCGCGTAGAATAGGGATATAAAAAATAGCCTGCGACCTATTCTCAGACCTACCGAGTGTAGAGAAAAAAGTTTCATAAAAATCGGTCAAGCCGTTTCGGAGGAGTTTGATAACAAACACCGTGACATGAGATTTTTATATATTAGATTAAATTTATAATAATTTTACCATCAAGCCACATTCAAATACTTACGCCCAACGACTAACTTTCTTAGAAAAACTTAAGTAAATCACATCGTTTCGTTAATTATCAATTGTGAATCAAACTATCGTTTATTGATTTATGCAGATTTGAAGAGGAGATATTTCGTTCTTGTTTACATGTTTAACCAGCAGATTATGAAACGTGACAGCCCTAGTACATTTAGAGGAATCAACAATATTTGGCTATTAATTTACCGTCTTTCTGATTATTCTCTCCTTTCCGACTTTGGTTGGACATCGTAGTGCATAGAAGAAGTTCTGATAGTTGTTGACCCTCACCATTTTCCTCGCTGATCTGAGGTAACGCTGCAGCATAACATTATAATGTAAGTAACTACTCACCGTTAAAACACTACCATGTCTTGTTTCAGATTCATAATGTATTTTCACTGTATTTACTTTCAGGTCTGACTCTGAGTTTGAAAGCATAATAATTGCGAGCAGCAAGGCTGGGGGTGATAAATCGAAGAAAGCAATCCGAAAGAGAAAAGCGGATAACTTAAGGTAAAATTATATTTTCGGTTTTATTAAATACCATTAAAACCTGTTCACACCGATGGAAAATTGCAATATATTTTGCAGGTGTATAAATATAAATAATAGCTAAAATCCCAATTTACTTCTTACATTTAATTTCAGGTCGGATTCAGAATTCGAGAACCAGGAATCAGTTGACAAAGCAAAAGTGAAGAGAGCAAAATCGTGCAGGTAATAATTCATTAAATTTAATAACAGTAGGTAATAATAATATCTTGTGATAAATTACATCAATTGACCCGTTTTCCAAGCTAAGCAAGGCTTGTGTTATGAGTACTGGACAACGGATAATCATCATACAAACATTTGCCCCCACCGGGAATCGAACCTGGATCACCTAGATTCGTAGTCAGGGTCGCTATAAACACCTAGGCTAACCGGTCGTTTAAAGTTGTATTTTAATACGTGAATACTATTTTGCGGGTAGATATTAGAATGAAACTCACTGCTGCTAACTAAAACTCAATTTAATAGGAGGGTATGTGCAACTGATATCGAAACAGTGTTAGGCAAACGTTACTCAGTTAATTTCGGGGTCAGCGCCATCTATCGGACGCTTAGTTAAACTTTCTCTAATACATTGTCTGTATCGATCGTAACATACTGCCACCCAAAATGACTCTCGTCATTTTTAAATTATGCAGTTACAAAGTTTTACATGCACATAATCACTTTCACTAAAGTCCATTTTTTTTTTTTTTTTTTTTAATCACTAGAATGTTTACTAAAGTTCATGCAAATTATTCACAAGCACTCAATAAAGGGCACAATTTTGATATCGCCCGTCTCATCACTCCAGAGGCCGTCTTGACATCGTATGTCCTGGTGAGATTGTCTTGACCAGGATATTTTCTTAAAATTCGACCCATCGGCCAACGCCCAGGAGGGAATCTCTGATCTTTTATTATTACTAAATCTCCAACGTCATACTCTCTCGTCTCGTTCTTCCATTTGAATCTTTCTTGCATCCTGCTCATGTATTCTGATTGCCACCTCTTCCAAAAATCCTGTAACATTCTCGTTGTCAATTGCCATCTGTCCAGGGCATTCATTTTAGTTTCGGTTATATCTGGTGACGGTAATACAACGAGCGGTTCTCCGATTAATAGATGTCCTGGGGTAAGCGGTTCTAGATCATCGGGATGGTCACTTATTTTGGAAAGTGGACGGGAGTTTAAGCAGGCCTCTATTTGGGTTAGAACCGTGCTGAGCTCTTCAAAAGTAAGTGTTGAGTCTCCCACTATCCGTTTTAGGTGATATTTTGTCGATTTAACGCCCGCTTCCCATAATCCTCCGAAATTTGGCGCTCCAGGTGGTATGTATTTCCATTTTGTTCCTTCTCTGTCTAGGCCGGATGCAAGTTCATCAGGTATGGTTGATTTTCCTTGTTTCCACATAGATATAAGTTCCTTTTCAGCTCCATGAAAGGTGGTTCCGTGGTCGCTCCACATCTCTTTGACATGTCCACGTCTCGCTACGAATCTTTGTACGGCG
Organism: Archips xylosteana; assembly: GCA_947563465.1. Taxonomy (NCBI): domain Eukaryota; kingdom Metazoa; phylum Arthropoda; class Insecta; order Lepidoptera; family Tortricidae; genus Archips; species Archips xylosteana. Next base: position 1,271,740 of record OX387354.1, read on the forward strand.
GCTAAAAAGGCTTGAGTGGTCATGTCGCTCACAACTTCTAGGTGAAGAGCTTTTGTGCACATGCAAATAAATAGACTGATGTAAGCCTTTTTTGACTTTGCCCCGCGCCCCTTACTCATTCTCACATTTATAGGTCCTGCGAAATCCACGCCACTAATGGAAAAAGGTCTAGCAGTTGTTACTCGGCTCACTGGTAAGTCTCCTATCTTTTGTTCTCTGTTTTCAGCTCTCTGCCTCGCACATATGACACATTCTCTCACGAATCTTTTTACTGCATTCCCTGCGTTTATTAGCCAGTATTTACTCCTTAAGTATGTGATCATCATCTGTGGTCCACCGTGTAGTGTTTTTATGTGAGCTTCTCTTCGTAACAGCGGTACCATCAAGTTATCTCGTGAAATGATGATAGGGTGTTTGCGTACAAATTCCATGTCCGCGTGCTTAAGGCGTCCTCCCACTCTAACTACACTTTTCTCGTCGAGAAATGGAGAGAGTGTTAGTAATCGGCTTTTAGATTTCAGTCGCTGGCCATTTTTCAATGCTTCAATTTCTTCAGGAAATTCTAAGCCCTGTGCCATTTTGATACACGACGTTAAGGCAGCGCTTCGTTCTTCAAACGTCAGGTAAGTTGATGGTAAGTATTTTTCCTTTACTTTATTTAGGGCTCTCAACCACCCTCTACAATAGGCTACAACTCTCACAAGTTTGTCGATCGTAGAGTATCGTTGTAACAAGGTAAGTTTCTCTTCATTTTCTGTTTTATTTATAATTAGTGCTGTCACTATTGATTTCTTCTTTTCCAATGCAGTGTCTATTATCTTTCCTCTAACTAATTCTATTTCTTTCTGTTTCAACATTTCAGGTCCGTTCCACCATAAATCCGTCTCGAGTAACTTCATCGGCATTATCCCTCTAGAAGCTGGATCAGCTGGATTATGTTTCGTATTTACATAAAACCATCGGGCAGGTTCAATGGTATCAATGATCTCTACGACCCTGTTTTTTACAAACGGTTTCCATCTCATAGGGTCTCCATGTATCCAAGCCAGTACTACCTGGGAATCAGACCACGCGTAGACGTCTTTTGCATGTACATTGAGTGTTTTTGCTGTTTGTTTCAGGTGTTTACTCAGAAGTGCAGCCGCGCACAACTCTAATCGTGGTAACGAAACTAGCTTTATTGGGGATACTTTTGTTTTTGCTGAGAGTAAAGACACCTCGACTTCACCTTTCTCGTTGACGACTCTGGCATAAATTACCGCAGCGTATGCCGATGCAGATGCGTCAGCAAACCCATGCAGTTCTAAACAAGATTCTTGACTGGTGTGGATCCAGCGGTTCAACTTGACCTTCTTCAACTCGGGTAATTCCCTTTTGAACTGCAACCATTCTGCTTGTACTTTCTCAGGTAGTTCTTCATCCCAATCAATTCCTTCTCTCCACATCTTCTGCATGAGAATCTTTGCAATTATTATCGCCGGTGCAATCCACCCCATAGGATCAAATAGGGATGCTATATCAGCTAGAACTTTTCTTTTGGTAAGGTTTGTCTCTTCCGTGTCTTTTAGTTGATTTAAAATGGTCAGTTTGTCTTCTTTAACTTCCCACGTTACTTCCAATGTCTTTATTTTCTCCTTTATTTGTATCTCTGTTCTATTTGTTTCCTCTAAATTCTCTTTGTCTTCTAATGCTTTCATAAATTCTGTACTGTTGAAACACAATTTCTGCAGTTTAAATCCTCCTAACTTCAAGATCGCTGTTATTTCTCTTTGTACTTCGATAGCTTCTTTGACATTGTCTTTCCCTGATAAAAGATCATCCATATAGAAATCATGCAATATTATTTGTTTTGCTTCTGGGCAGTTTGATCCTTCATCAATCGCTACACGTCTTAAAGTCTTTACCGCCAAATATGGTGCACACGATGTTCCGAATGTTAACGTCAGTAATCTATACTCTCCAAGAGGCTCGGTTGGATCTGACCTCCAAACGATCCGTTGATAGTTTGTTTGATCTCTTTGTATCCTAATTTGCCGGTACATTTTCTCTATGTCCGCGACAAAGGCGATTCTGTATTTTCTCCATCGTAACATAATTGACCTGAGTTCTTCTATAAGTTGAGGTCCAATAAGTAGCTCGTCATTTAGTGAAACCCCATTGGTCCCTTTGCACGATGCGTCAAATACCACTCTCGTGCTGGATGTCTCTTTATCTTCACGAATAACTGCGTGATGAGGAAGGTACACGCAGTTTTCCAACTTTGTCTCTGACTCTTTCTCAATTTTTTCCAGGTGATTTAGTGCTAAATACTCTTCAATAACTTGATTGTAATCTCTCTTTAATTGTGATGATTTCTCTAGTCTGTTTTCTAACGAATACCATCTCTTGATTGCGATTTCTCGTGAGTTGCTTGGTAGAACTGGTGGATCTCTTCTAAATGGCAATTCTACTATGTAACGACCGTCTTCTTCTCTCTTGGTTGTCTTTTCGTAAATTTCTTCGGTTTTAATCTCATCGGCTGTCATTGTCTCTTTCTCTTCTTCCGTGGTCTCTAGCTCCCAAAATTTTCGTAGCATGGTGTTAAGTTCCATATTTAAGTGCATGCTCACGAACGGTTTATCTTTGGTTTCTTCATCGACGCTCACCTTTCCCGATATAATCCATCCTAGGTGCGTTTGTAAGGCTATAGGAGACCCAGGATTCCCCTTTCTCAAACCCGTTAGGATCATCTCATTATAAACATCTACTCCAAGTAGGATGTCAATGTGACCTGGTTGATGGTATGTTGGATCTGCCAGTTGTAAATCTCGTAAATGGCTCCAATTCTCGATATGTAACTTCTCAGATGGCATGATGCTGGTGACTCTCTTGACTAGATAAGTTGTAATTCTCAGGGTCTTTTCAGGTTTGATACGCGACGATATTTCAAGATCTACCAAAAATCTTATTGGCGTTCTCATTTGACCGAGACCAGACACGTGACCATTCACATGTGTGCGTTTAAGTCCCATAGTCTGTGCGATTGACTCACTAATAAATGATTCCTGGGAGCATGGATCTAGAAGTGCTCGTAACGTGTATTCTCTCCCTTGATCATTTTTAACGTTTATTAGTGCTGTAGACAACAATGCCATTACATGTCCCGTAGTTAAGTGGTTGATTATCTCTCTCTCTTTAGGTTCGGTTATGGGTTCTTTACTCTCGGTTTCATCTTTTTCTTTAAATTGATTTAATCTTGGTATGGATGGTGTATTGCTTCTATTCAGCAGCGAGTGGTGTCTCTTTCCACATTTATGACATGACGATTTGTGTTTACAAAACTTTACTTGATGACCTTGAATAAGACAGTTAAAGCATACTCGATTATTTTGTACAAATTCTGTTTTCTTGGCGTCTCTCAGTTGTTGAAACTCTTTGCACTGGTATAGGTAATGGTTCTGTTTGCAAAATATGCATTTAGTTTCTTTATTTTCTTGGGCAACGTGAAATGATTTTGATTTAACTGTATTTGAATAAGATGCTTGATTAGAATTGTGTTTGTTGGAACTAGTACTTGATTGCATAATTTCCAATACACGGAATCTTTTTTCTAGGAACGTCTGTAACTTGGAGAATTTAGGTAGCTCTTGTATATTCAAGGTGCTAATTTCTTCTTCCCACTCCTTATGAGAGTCTGTATCAAGCTTTGTGACAATGATATAGATGACAAGTGCGTCCCACGAACTACAATCAACGTTTTGTGTTTTGAGCTGGTTTAAGCACTCCACAGTTGTATCTAGCAAGTCTCGAATGGACTTCGCGGTTGCGTTATTCATTTTCTTTTGATTTATAAGTCTGTTTAATATTGAATTAACGATGATTCTCTTATTGTTGTATCTATTTTTTAAGGTTGACCACGCTATGTCATAATTTTCTTCTGTGACTGCCAGATGTTTAAGAAGCTGTTCTGGTTCTCCTGTTAGGTAACTCTTGAGGTAGTGCAGTTTGTTAACCTTGGCTACTTTCTCTTTATTGTGAATGAGCGATGCGAACAAATCGTGAAACGATGTCCAATCCTGATAATTTCCCGTGAATTGTGGAATATTTATTTTCGGAAGCTTTATTTCATCATATTCTTGCGATAATGGAATCCTGTGAGCTTGCGCAGGTCCTTCCAACATGTCTGTCATGATGGCTTTCAAATCTGTATAGATTTCTTCGCACAAGGAATATTTATCTTGGGTAAAATAAGCAAGGTTGGTTTTTTCTTCTTTAATTGATATACCTGCTAACTCTCTATTTTTTTGAACAAAATCATGCCAATGGTCTTCCAATGTCTCCTTTTTTGTTCTCACATATCCTCTTGTTAGCCTATCTTTGGCGGTTTTTTTGAAATTTGTCTGAGCCTTTTTTATGATTAAAAATGTATCTTCTTGTTGAGCTATTAATTCTAAAACTCGGTCAGACATGATGATTCAAACTATGAATTCACTAAGTCCGAAGAAAATAAAAGTTGTGAAAAACACAAGTTCAATTTGAAGCAAAACTTTCTAAGTCCACTGAATAAATTTGCGAATCGAACACAAGTCTATAGAATAAACTATTGGAAAAATACAAGTCCAACTTTAAACGAAATTTTCTAAGTCCATAGAATAAATCCACGAAAAAATCCCAAGTCCATAGAATAAATTCACGAAAATTTTACAAGTCTTTTTTTAGTGAAATTTTTCTAAGTCTATAGAATAAATCCACGAAACAATCACAAGTCCATAGAATAAAATCACGAGAATTTTACAAGTCTTTTATAAACGAAACTTTTCTAAGTCTATAGAATAAATCACTGCACAAATCACAAGTCCATAGGATAAAGTTTTGAAATTTTACAAGTCCCTAGGATACGTTACCAAGTCCTGTTCGCACTTTAACACTTAACACTATAGTCTATTTTTGCACTTCACCTGTCCAAGTCACTTAGTTCTCGTTATCGGTTATCACAACACTTCACTTAATGCCTAAAAAATCCTGTTCGAAGTACCACTTTGTACACTATTTTGCGGGTAGATATTAGAATGAAACTCACTGCTGCTAACTAAAACTCAATTTAATAGGAGGGTATGTGCAACTGATATCGAAACAGTGTTAGGCAAACGTTACTCAGTTAATTTCGGGGTCAGCGCCATCTATCGGACGCTTAGTTAAACTTTCTCTAATACATTGTCTGTATCGATCGTAACAATACGTATAGGCACTATGTTTTTCTTAATTTATAAGTTAATATTTTTGTTTACAGGGCCGTTTCTGTAACGAAGAATAAAAAAACAGTAAAGAATCCTTTCGATGTTTTCGATTTATTCCCTGAGTCAAGTTCTTCAAACCAACTCCCGTCTGTTGTGAACCACCTTGGCTCGTCGATCACAAATCGCGTTGCAAATGGAGTGACGAAGCGAGCTTGCAGCCTCAACGGAGCGTACTTCGTGGAACTGCGGGTTTACAGTACAGATGACATTCGCCGTGAGTCACCCCTAGATAGGTGGAAAAAGGCTCTTCTATCATTAAAAGATTAAATAGATGTAGACACTCCGGAGTGGGAATCTTTACAAAATTGTGTAAAGGATTTGAAAGCGCTTTTTGACAAAGTAGACGTTAAGTTCACTACCTACAAATAGTTGTTCAGTAAATGTTAAATGTGTTAAATTGTAAATTTATATTTATAGTAGTATAACATTCACTTCTTAAGTACCGATTCCACCAACCTTTGTTAGTTGCCAATGCCACGTTAAAGCCTGATTTAGCTTGTTAGGTGGTAGACATTAACAGCAGTTATCAGTCTATAATATTTAACATTGTATGGTGAAGCCGGTCCTTTAACATGTTCGGTTTTTTAAACTTTTATTGATTACCTATATATTATTATTGCTATTATATTTTTAAAGTAGCTACATTTACATTACATAAGATACAATTAATTAACTATGCCTTTCTGCACTGCTTGTTCACTCGAAGTAGAAAAAAATAAATGGGTGGGACATTTAAGAAGTACTAAACACAAAAATAATCCTGTGATTAAAGCAACTGATAGCGCGTTTGAACGTCTGCAATTCTGCATTTAGAGGTCGCATATCGTCTTACAGAGTATTTGGATCTGATGAGTTGAAATGTGTTTTACCCGAAATGTTTCTGATTACTTTAGTGCCTAAATTAGAAAGTATTATAAACACACGTCTGCAAAAGTACGATTGTTTAAAAATCAACTTTGAATATTTTTGCAACTTTCTTTTATTTAAAGACGACAAAGAGGAAATTAAATCTTTTACTACAAAAAACTTTGCAGTACATCAAAACTACAATTTTAAAGAACTGTATCAAAACGGGTTTTAAAAAACGTTCACGTGGTGGGTTCACGTGGTTTTAAAAATTTCAAGAACGCGATAGTGGTCGGACATTTTTATCCAATTTATATTTAGAGGTAAATATCAACAAGTACGAACCATTAAAAAGGTTCTTCTTACATAGAGTTGCCAAAGTTTATTAAAAATAAAAAAGCCTGCACCAACATACATAATAAAGATAATTATTGCTTTCTTTGGAGTATTGTTGCTGCGCTCTATCCGACTAAAACCCATAAAGAGCGTACGACTTCATACCCACACTTTAATAGTGTGTTGAATGTTGATAACATGTGTTTTCCAGTAACCTTTTCAGATATTGCTACTTTCAAGCAGAATAATATTGATTGACATAAACATAATAAAATTAACTTTAAATAAATTAACAGTATAATTAAAAATAAAGTAAAACTAACTAAACTAAAAACTAAATAAAATTAATAAATGGTTTAATTAATGATTTAAGCATCAATGTGTATTCTTTAAAAAACAATCGTACAGTTGTAGGACCACTTTTCAGATCCGAGTACACTAGACGTAAAAAAATAATTAACTTTTAATTGAGAGAACGGTCCTAAATCACACTACGTTTTAATAAATAATTTACCGCGACTCGTTCGTTCTCAAATTACTAATCATCATGGTAAACTTAATTTTGCGAAGACTGTCTCATAGTTTTTGCTACAGAACACGGATATATAAGACATACTTGCAGCGGGATAGCCACTGTGCTCCCAGATAAGGGTACATTTCTTGAATTTAAACATTTTGACTGCAAACAAGACGTGCCCTTCGTAGTGTATGCTGACTTTGAAACCATTCTTATACCCTACCATGGTTGTGAACAGGCGTCTAGACGCATAGTTTTACCTCGAAAAATCAAGTTCATTTACCTTCAGCTTTTGCTTATCATATAGTTTGTTCTTACGACAAAAGCCTAAATCGTTTTGTTCAGTATCCTGGTCCTGATTGCGTTTCTGAGTTTTTATAATATGAGTATAGACATATAAATGAAATATATGAAGTGTTAAATAACGAAGTCGCTATGAGTCTTATCCATGAAAACTTTTTAGCATATAACAACGGTACAACTTGTCACATAATTTGTCATACCCCCCTGTTTTGGGATAAAGTAAGAGACCACTGTCATTTAACAGGGGCATACCGCGGTGTGGCGCATCAATACTGTAACTTGATTTTTCGTGTGCCGAAACTCATTCCTGTATTCTTTCACAACTTGTCAGGGTACGATTGGCATTTATTTATCAAGGAATTGGGATAATGTTCAAGACCTATAAAAGTAATACCTAAGAACAAAGAAAACTATATTTCATTTACAAAATTTTTGAGGTTATCCAATAATCAGTATGCGCAAATACGATTTGTAGACTCATTTAAATTTTTAGGACGAGTTTAGAAAAGTTAGCAAAGGGCTTATGTAAAGCAGATTTTTTACACCTGAGTAATTTTTTCCCTCAACAAGCCAAATTTGATTTATTAATACGCAAAGGAGTTTATCCTTACGATTACATGTCCAGTTGGGAAAAAATTACAGAAACTGAGCATGGGGTCATAGTTCGATATTATAATTTTTTCTTTGTATAAATTTATTTTAAGCTTAATTTAATGTAATTTATTTTAATCAACAATTTAAATAGGTACCTATAATATTACATATACTGTGTTGTAAAACAAAAACGAAGTCTATTAAACAAAAATTAAGGCTAAATAAAGTAGTTATGCGAAGTGTACGAGGACATCCACCGTCGTTTGTTATAAAAAATGAAGCAGCTAAGGGGAATAGACTAATTAAAATCCAAATAATTAACATAAGGTACTGCGTGCCCGAACAAAACGATGAAACCAGTGAAAACGTTCTGCTTAGTGCACAATATGTGACGAGTGACGGATATGATGGATGAGATAATAGACAGTACAGAAAGTGTAATAAATAAAATTTCAAAGAAGTTGTGTGGATATAGTGCAAGTTATTAACTTTATAATTGTTTATTTATAATTTTGTTATGTAATAAATATAGTCAATTATTTTGTTGTTTTATTCCTTTGATTTAGCGATGCGTATACTATAATAATATTACGTATACTATGATAATTATTTAATGTCAGTTGTATGTCCTTACGGCATAACAAATGTCATGGTCAAGATTGGTTTTTGGAGTCTTTTTGTATTTTTTATTTTTAACTCCAAAATTTTTTTACTTTTACGGTCATCCCGTGAAATCGTAATATTTTTATACTAAATACAAACTGAAACATGGATACACAGAAAAAAACCAAAAAAAGAGACCAGCGCTAGGAATCGAACCCAGGTCTCAGCATTCCGTGCTGCATGCTAAACCCCTACACTGAAGAAATGATTATAAAGGCAAAAGTACGTTAAACACTTTAATTAATAAAATAATAATAACAAAGTAATGTGCATACAAGGAAATCGTAGACGCGAGAGAGAGTGAGCGATTCAGCGCAGGCAAACGCGGCGCGTAGTAATATTGCTACTTTAAAACGTGCAGGCGTCCTTATTTTCATCATCCTCTCCTGGACGCAAACGGTTTGAAGTCAAGCCCATGGATGCCATGAACAATTCATGCTTCGGCCGATGGAGCCCTTTTGTTAAAATGTCTGCAACCATGTCCTGTGTAGATCGATATTGAACAGCCACTTGATTAGCCATTATTTTCTCTCGCACAAAATGGTAACGGACATCAATATGCTTGCTGCGTGGATGGTACATCGTGTTACCTGAAAGACTAATCGCACTCTGATTATCGCAATAAAGAACAATCGGTGTACCTTTCATTTTAGGTGAGAATTCCTCTTCCATTTGTTTCAAACAAAGTGCTTCCTGTATTGCAGAGGCCAGCGACATATATTCAGCCTCTGTGGTTGACAACGCTGTAGTTTGTTGTTTTTTTGAGTTCCAGCTTATAGCTGCTCCCTGGAATAAAAATATGTATCCTGTGCAAGATCTTCGGTCTTCTAAGTCATTTGCCCAGTCTGCGTCACAGTAACCATATATATTTTCATTCACATTCTTCTTGTAAGTTAGTTTCATATTAATTGTACCTTTTAAGTACCTTAGGATTCGTTTCACGGCTGCCCAATGTTCTTTGGTAGCTTGATTATTATATCTACTCAGAGAATTTACTATGTAGGTAATGTCAGGTCTGGTTCCTTGTGACAAGTACAACAAGCAACCAATAATTTCTTGGTAAGGGATATTAGTTAAGATTTCACTTTGACTATCGGCCTTTTTTAGCTTCATATTTGCATCTGTTGGTGTACTTATTGGGTTGCAGTTTTGCATTTCAAAGCGTGTAAGTATCATTTTTATGTATAGTGATTGATCTATAGAAATTTCATGTTTAGCTCTATCTTGAGAAATTCTGAATCCAATGCATTGCTTTGCAATTCCCAAATCTTTCATAGAGAATTTTTCCTTCAATTTTTCTTTAATCATGTGTGATGTTTCTTCATTATTGTAGAAATATAATAGATCATCTACATATACTGCTATGATTAGTATATCCTTTACATTTAACATGCGATAGTATACACAGGGATCTATTTTAGAGCGTGTCATCCCTATTTCAATGAGTGCAGCATTTAATTTTTTGTTCCACTGCCGACTGGCTTGCTTTAATCCATAAAGAGATTTATTCAGTTGACACACTTTATCTTGTTCTTCATAGCCAGGTGGCAGAGTCATATCTATTATTTCTTCTATATCTCCCTGTAGGAATGCTGTAACTGCATCCATTTGGTGTATTTGGAGATCATATTTAGCAGCTAGGCCTATTAAGTACCTTATTGAGCTGTAACGAACAACTGGAGCATATTTTTCTTGATAATCAATTCCCTTCACTTGTTTATATCCTTTTATAACTACTCTAGCTTTGTAACGGGTTGCATTTCCGTTTTCATCTACTTTCGTTTTAAAAACCCATCTGCATGGAATTGCAACTTTTCCATCAGGTAATTTGGTTAATGACCAAGTGTTATTATTTATCAATGATTGATATTCTTCTTGCATGGCCTTTTTCCATTCTTTATGTTTGTTACTGTTAAGAGCTTCTTCTAGACTTTGCGGATCTCTATATAATAAACTCATGGTTGACTCACCATTCATACAAACAAAAGACGTAGTGTCATTATTCTGAGACCTTACTATACGATGCTGAAGCGGTCTCAAAGTTATGTTTCTTTGTGGTGGAGGTTCTATCGCTTCATCAGGTAAGTATGTATCGTCTTCAACATCTCTAAATAAAGCGGAGTCATCAGAAGAGCTTTCACAATTATCTTGCGTTACATTTATTTCATCTGTATTTTCTGTTTCAGGTTGTTCCTGTTCTTCAAATAGAGGTAAGTCTAATGTTTTTTCTTCTTTATGTACTAAATTGTTGTTCTTTGATTTATTCCAGTTTTCGTCTGTAGTACTTATTTCTCTTTTTACATTCTGTTCTTCTTTGTCAACGTTATCTACTTTATTTCTTTTTACTGTGGCTTCTAAGAATGTAACATCCCTACTTATAATTCCTTTTTTTGTTTCAGGATCTATAAATCTGTAGCCTTTAGTACAGTCGCTATAGCCAACAAAGATCAATTTACGTGACTTGGCATCAAGTTTTGTTCTGTTTTCCTTAGGAATGTGCACCATTGCATGACAACCAAAGATCCTCATGTGACTCAGATTGGGTTTCTGTCCAGACCAAGCTTCATGTGGCGTGATTTCAGACAATGCACGAGTTGGCGAGCGGTTCACTATATAGGCGGCTGTGGCTACTGCTTCAGCCCAGAATGTATCCTGTAATTCAGCATTAAAAATCATACATTTAGCACGCTCTATCAAAGTTCTGTTCATCCGCTCGCTGAGGCCATTTTGCTCAGGAGTGTAAGGATTGGATGTCTGGTGCCATATTCCATAACTCTTAAGAAAAGTCTCAAATTTATTATTCTTATACTCAGAACCATTGTCGCTTCTTAGAATTTTTATACTTTTATTTGTTTCTTGTTCTACTCTGTTCTTAAATTCCACAAACTTATCAAAAACTTCAGATTTATTTTTAATAAAATAGACATGCACACGACGGGAGAAGTCATCAATAAAGGTAACAAAGTACCTGGCACCTCCTATGGAAACATGTTTCATTGGGCCACACACATCGCTGTGGATGATCTCTAACAGTTCAGTGGCACGAGAACCTTCGGTAGGAAATGGCTGCCTGGTCTGCTTTCCCTCGAGGCAGGTTATACAAATAGAGTTTTCCTTTTGTGATGTTAATTTTACTCCATCTGCACAACTAGGTATTTTATTAACATCTGAGAAATTTAAGTGCCCCATCCTCTGGTGCCACAGGTAAGTATCATTTTCATCTCTAGCAACCATTGCTTGTACTTTCTTTTTACATTTTAACTGATAAGTATCATTAATGAGATTTGTTTTAGCAATTAATTTATTTTGACTATAAATTTCACAGCCTTTTTCATTAAACAAAATGTTGCACCCACTTTCAATTATCTTACTTACTGATAGTAAATTTGTTTTTAGTTCTGGTACATACAAAACTTTTCTCACCTGTATTGCCTCAGTGCTGCCTTCATTTGTATTTACTAATATAGATACATTACCACAGCATTCAACTTTCAATGATTTGTTGTCGGCAATTCTTATATACTCTACAGGTGGAGATGTGACATCGCTGATCCAATCCCGGTGCATTGTCATGTGCATGGAGGCGCCTGAGTCTACATACCAGTTCGCTGAGTCATTCATCGAGAGTGCTGAAAAAGCTGCTACAAATCCTGTATTTTTATCAGTCTTATTTTTGTTGTTCTTGAACCAACACTTTTTACTAAGGTGCCCATACTTATTGCAGTTGAAGCATCTTGGCCCTTTTTTAGTGTTTTGCTGATCTTTAGGCTGATTATTCTTGAAGTTTGTATAAAGTGCGGTAGTGTCTGTAGTTTTCACTTCTTGCAGAAGTTTATTTTTAACTAAATCAGCACTAATCTTTGTACCGGAACTTTCCAAAGCCATGATCATTGGTTTGTACATATCTGGCAAACCTGCCAGCATCAGAGTACCCAGCCACTCGTCATCTACATTGAATTTAATATTTCTCAGCTTGTGTGCTGCGGACATTATTTTGTTTACGTAATCTTCTATTGACAAACTATTTTCCAAATTCGTATTGATTAGTTCTTTTAATAATCCTACTTTTCGACATAATCCACTGTCTTCAAATGCCTTTGATAAATTTTCCCATACCTGTTTAGCAGTTGTTGCTTCCTGAATGTGTACATATAATATTGGGTCTATTAATAATATCAATTTCGATTTGGCTTTAATGTCCTGTTTTACTGAATCGGGGTTAGTGGATATTGGTTCTTTCATTATGCAGTCATATAAATCTTCGTGTTGTAGGTAGGCTTTAACTGCAAAACTCCAACTAGCCCAATTATCTCTGCCATTAAGTTTTTCTATTGACATCATTGCACTGTTACCAGCCATAGTAAATTTCAATAGTAAATATGCTGAAAAAGTAAAACGCTACGAGCGTGACGGTAACTATTTGAGGTTATACACGGCCCGATTTTTACTTTCACTTTTAAACTTTAAATACTGTTTTCTTTACTAAGATAACACTTTACGGCAGGTATGAGTCGGCCCATAACCTGAAGAAATGATTATAAAGGCAAAAGTACGTTAAACACTTTAATTAATAAAATAATAATAACAAAGTAATGTGCATACAAGGAAATCGTAGACGCGAGAGAGAGTGAGCGATTCAGCGCAGGCAAACGCGGCGCGTAGTAATATTGCTACTTTAAAACGTGCAGACGTCCTTATTTTCATCATACACCACCACTGGTCAGGAGTTTAGACACGAATTTTGCCTATATATCAACATTTTTCAGTTTGTCTTTCAATAGCCTCTTAATGGAGATGATAAAAATAATGTTTGTTGTATGAGAACCCCTTAAATATTTATTTTATTCTATTTTTTAGTATTTGTTGTTATAACGACAACCAAAATACATCGGCGAAATTTCAACTGCGGTTCATTTGCAAGTTAAATTATTATTTAGATCAAGCATTTCTATTTGACTGTACCGGTGAAAATTTCAATTGTCTAACTATCACGGTTCGTGAGTTACAGCCTGATGACAGACGGATGGACATCGAAGTCTCAGTAATAGGGTCTCGTTTTTATCTTTTGGGTACAGAACCCTAAAAACTGGAGACAAGTTAGAATTAATATCCGAATTAGAAATTGTAATATTATGTGATGGATTGGAGTTGGGATAACTAGTTGATGGTTATATGTCAAGAGCGTGTCTATTATCCCAAATTTAGATTATATATGTTGTTCCGGCTCCTGCCTTCATTTAAACACACACAACTGGTGTCGGAGCTTTGCTCTCCCTTATAGCGCAGGCGCTTTTTCGCCTTCATACATAAGTCCATGTACTTAATTAATTGTCATCCAACCGTCACCAAATCAACTTGTGAACAATTCTTTTTCCATTTTGTAATTTACGAAGAAATACATAATTTAGAAGATTATCCTGAGTTTTCATTGAAGAAGATTCCATTCCTGAGGTGAAGCAGGAAACATTGGCGACCGTGACAGGACGTTTAAGGAATTTAAGGAGTCATTGAAGTCACTACAAAATTTAAGATAACTTTTGGAGAAGACGACGCCGGATCAGCGAAGCAGCTAAAGCCCAGCACCGCAGCGTATCGCGAAATTCTCTTCAGTTAAGTGCCCTGGATATTCCTTAAACATTAGTAACAAAAGTTCCCTTTCTTAGATACCTACCTAAATTTTAATGAAAGAATAGCCGTTAAGATTAAAGGTTTTAGTATCCAAATATTAGTCTACGGATCTCAAACAACCCTTTCAATATTTTTGTTCAGTTGGTTAATCTCCCCTTGCCGAATATTTCAGAGATTCCGATCGGCCGCAAGTAACTGGTGCGTCACGAATATCAAGTGCAGTGCAAATTCACTATCAAACAGCTGTGCGCCGTTCAACCGGTTTCCTGGAATGCAAGTGACCCAGTGTGGAGCGTACTAATACCTATATCCTTTTTAACTAATAAACATTTAAATTAATAGTTCAAACGACAATCTCTCATTATAATTTGGTATAAAGGTAGGTACATAGATATTACATTTTTAGTGTTCTTTTTCTGGTCAATTTTATATTCATCTATACTTTAAATCGATACAAACAATAATTACCTAATAATTAAGCGAAATGAGTGATTATAAACAATTAAATGCAAAGCGAGTGTCCATTAAAGGGCAAATCAAGAAATTTAAAAATTACTTGGATAAAATTAAACAAAAATCCCAGCTTTCGAATGTTGAATTTACCGAATTAACTTTAAAATTATCCAAACTTGAGGGATTGTCTGCTCGTTTTGATGATTTGCAAACTGAGATAGAGGTGTTAAATTTTGATAATATTTCACATGAAATCGATGAGCGCGAGTGCATTGAGCAGGACATGATCATAACGATAGCCACCGCCAAATCATTTATTGATCATATACAACAACAAAACGAGCGTGCCTCGTGCGACGCGACCGCTCACTGCCATGTCGATCATCAAAATATTGGAGTAAAATTACCACAAATACAAATAGCTAAATTCGGAGGCGCTTATTTTCGCTGGCTCGAGTTTCGAGACACATATTTGTCTCTCATACACAATAACGAAAGCATCTCGCCTATTCAAAAATTCCACTATTTGATTTCATATCTAGAGGGTGACGCGGCGAGAATAATATCTAATCTCGAGGTCTCGTCTAACAATTATAAGGAAGCCTGGAGTTTACTTTGCGAGCGCTACAATAATAAGAGGTCTCTTATTAATCACCATTTAAAATCATTGTTCGACATAAATACAATCACCCGCGAGTCTGAAAGATCGTTAAGATTTCTAGTCGATCATGTAACCAAGAACCTGCGGGCGTTGTCCAGCTTAGGTCAGCCTGCTGATAAGTGGGACACGCTGATAATACATATGTTGACTTCAAAGTTGGACAGTCGTACGCTCATGAAGTGGGAAGAATTACGAAACACATTTAATGAATATCCTACCTTGGATCAATTTCATAAATTTTTAACTGATCGTGCCGACGTACTTGAATCAATAAATCGTAATAAATTTGATTCTCTTCCCAAGCCCCACCCATCTCATTCTTCGAATTTTAACAACAATAATATTTACAATAATAACAAATTTCAACAACATAATAAGGGCCAAATTATAACAAAATCATTCGCTGCAGTAAACAATAATAAGTTAAATTATCTTTGTATAATCTGTGATCAAAATCACAAGATATACGACTGTGCATCTTTCAAGTCAATGGATTATCAGTCTCAGCTAAATAATATAAATAAATAGTATGGGGCCTTGCCGAGAATGCAAGAAAAATCATAATACGATTCTACACAACAATTTCACGGCCGCAATCACTAAAGTTGCTGCTGGTGAAACGCTGTCAAATTTCAGTAATCACGAAGACCGCCAAAGTCAAGTGATCTTATCAACCGCTATTGTCGAAATACACAACCCTAGCACTAACGAGTCAACTAAAGCTCGCGCGTTATTGGACTGCGGAAGTCAGTCTTCTTTCATAAGTAAGTCTTTACAACAAAAATTAAATCTATGTTCTAATGCCATTGACATGAATGTGATTGGTATTGGAAACAATGTTACAAATAAAATAAAGGAAACTTGCATTACAAAATTAAAATCATTAAATAGTCCGTTCGAGGTATTTATGTCATGTTATGTCATGGATCAATTAACAGGTGATTTGCCAAAGGCTCCTGTTAATATTAATCAATTAAAATTGCCCAGTAATATTAAATTGGCCGATCCAAATTTTTACTTGCCTTCGTCAATTGATCTGTTAATCGGCGCGGATCAGTTTTGGAATATTTTGGGTCTGGAACAAAAATCCTTGGGTCCGGATAATCCTAAATTGATTGACTCTAAATTAGGTTGGTTGGTAACGGGCCCTATTAGCACTGCTATCTCCAGCCAAAATCAACTATATTGTAATCATTTAGTAATGTCAAAAACACAAGATAATAACTTTGACACATTAATAAATAAGTTCTGGGAGCTCGATGCAGTTCCGCCGAAACCGGTTCCGAGCAGCGCTGATAAGGCCTGTGAGGAGCATTTTATTACGTACACTCGTCGTTTGCCGTCGGGCAGGTTTTGTGTGCAATTGCCATTGATTGATTCTCCAGATTGTTTAGGTAATTCGTACAATTTAGCTAAAAAACGATTATTAAATTTAGAAAAAAGGTTTAGAAAAAATCCAGAACTAAAAAAGGAGTATTCTCAATTTATATGGGAATACGCGGATTTAGGTCATTTGTCTGTTTGTCCCATTGCAATTCCGTATCCGTCGTATTTTCTATGTCACCACGCAGTATTAAAACAAAACAGCGAGTCAACGAAGATTCGCGTTGTTTTCGACGGCTCGGCCCCCACTACCTCTGGATACTCTATTAATGATTTGCAAATGGTGGGCCCGAACGTACAAGAATCTTTATTTTCGATTTTAGTTAGAGCGCGACAATACAAGTACCTACTGACTGGTGACATAGAAAAAATGTACCGTCAAGTTGAGGTCGACGAAAAGGATCGCAACTTGCAATTAATATTATGGAGGGATGAAGAGCACTTACCTATTCAAACCTTACAGTTAAATACCGTAACTTACGGCACCGCGAGCGCGAGTTTTTTGAGCACTCGCTGCCTGTGGCAGATCGGAGAGGAGTGCGAGGATCAACTGATAAAGACAATCATACAAAGAGATTTCTATATTGACGATCTCATTACTGGCAGCGATCAACCTGAGCTTTTGAGCTACATACAACGCTCAGTTACTCAGGCGTTAAACTCGGGGTGCTTTAAGTTACGGAAATTCAAGAGTAATTTGCCTACAATTTTAGAAAGTGAGCTCAAAGACTCGCAAGATAAGTTAATGATTAGCGACTCATCAAACACGCTCGGACTAAACTGGGATTCAATCAATGATACGCTAAATATTTCAATTATTACACCTCCTCAAAATGAAAAAATTACCAAGCGATTCATTATGTCCAACGCTTTCATACTGTTTGACCCTTTAGGGCTTCTAAGCCCTTGCATAATAATTGCCAAAATGATCTTACAAAGGCTCTGGTTAGCGAAAATTGATTGGGAATCCCCGGTACCACAAGAAATAAAACACGAGTGGTACGAATTTTCTAATAACCTGTCTGCACTATCATCCCTGCAAATTCCTAGAAATGTTATATGTAATTCACCAAATGCAATCGAAATTCACGCGTTCAGCGATGCGTCACAAAAGGCATACGGCGCTTGTGTGTATATTAGATCATCAGATAATAATAATAGCATTACCGTCAGATTACTTTGCTCGAAGTCGAAGGTAGCTCGGTTGCTTCCCACAACGATACCCCGCCAAGAACTCTGCGCAGCTTTGCTTTCGGCAAGATTGACTGCAGCTGTGCTCGACTCCATACGCTGCGTACCTACACGCATTGTTTACTGGTGCGATTCGAGCATAGTACTTAGCTGGCTGAACGGCGGCACTAGGAGATTAAAAACTTTCGTCGCTAACAGAGTCGGGGAAATTTTAGAAACTACTAACCTCTCTTCATGGCGTTATGTACCAACCGATGCTAACCCTGCTGACTTGATTTCTAGGGGAGTGAACCCAAATACTCTCCCAGGGCTCAAGTTATGGTGGTCAGGCCCCGATTTCTTAAGTAAAAATGAATCCGAATGGCCTACCTTAAAATTAAAACAAAATGAAGCATTGCCTGAAACTAAATCAAATGTCATAACTCACGTAACTGATCCCTTGATTAAAATTGAAAATTTTAGCAGTTTGACAAAACTTAAAAACACTGTTGGTTACGTAAAACGATTTATTTACAATTTAAAAAATCCAACAGCTAAACGAACTAACGGGTTTTTGAGTTTTGAAGAACTAAACGATTCCTTTAACTACCTATGTATGGTATCTCAACAACAGTCTTTTGTAGAAGAGTATAAATTATTCAAAATCAAAAAAATCAAAATCAAAACGTTTATTCTGCAAGTAGGCCGCAAAGGGCACTTTTACATGTCATTTTTTTAAACTACCAGCGCTTTCGTAAGGACCATCATTGCCAAGAAGAATGCGCCGCAAGAAACTTGGCAGAAAGTCATCTTTTCAAATCAAAATATAATAAATTACAAATTAAAAAAAATCATACAAATATAGAATTAAGTAAATAAAAAAAATAATTATATAAAAAAACAATACAGGGATGTATTGGGTCCCTTAGTTAAAAAACTAAAACAATACCTACATCTTAACTATATCTACGTTAAGTGGAAGTGTAGAATGCTTCCACCGTCAAAAAAAAAAAAAATTAAAAAGGAAAAAATAAAAATATTGGAGATGTCTTCCAATGTCACAATAATTAAAAATGATAATGTTAAAAACACATTTCAGGTCAAGTAACCATTAAACTTTTGGATTCCAAAGGCAAACGCTTACGCCTGCCGCCCCCAAAGTTGGCTCACACGCACTCATGTCATGCTCTGAAAGCAGAGCGGTACCGAGGGCATGTATCGCTTCCGTTCCCATAAGCCTTATGGGACCGTCTTAGGAACTTCGACGTCGCGGGCCAATGACTAGTTAATAAAGTATTAATTAAAAAATAAGAGTTTAAATCCATAAGCTTAACAATATACAGCCTTAAATATAGCAAAGGGATATATAAAGTCCCTGAGTTAATAATAAATAGAAAATACTTCATTTTATTTTAGACTATATGTCTCTAAATGTCAACGTAAACTAGTTACATACATCAGAGGTGTAAGAAGCCTCCAAGGTCAAAATTAATAATAATATTAATAAAAAGAGCTGGAGATGTATAAGGTCTCCGAATATCAAACAAATAGGTACCTACTTATTATAATTAAGTGGACAACGGCAACAGAACCAGAAACTAGCCGCGGATTGCGCCGGGACACTACAAGTCACACTTCACAACACTTCACATTGCAAAGCACATCCACATAAACACACACACGCACACACAAACACGAGTACATCACATCACATATCGACATCCTAATTATCTTCGGCTTTCAGTCTTGGCCATGTCGCATTATCACACAAGTACTCCTCAACTTTATAGTATGCTTTCTTCAGGAGTGCACTCTTTATGTATTCTTTGAAAGAGTTGTGTGGCAATTTCCATGCTTCTACAGGGACTTTATTGTAAAATCTCACGCAGTTTCCCACAAAGGATTTGCTTATTTTCCGTATACGGAATTTAGGGACGACAAGCTTGTGTTTATTACGAGTGTTGATATCATGTACGTCTGACATTTTCTTAAAGGACTTGATATTTTTGTGTGTATACAATATCACATCATGTATGTACTGTGAAGCTACTGTGAGGATGTTTATCTCCTTAAAGCGTTCTCTTAGTGAAGACCAGGAGCCAAGGTTGTAGATAGACCGGACTGCCCTCTTTTGTAGAATGAAGATCGTTTCGATATCGGCTGCCTTGCCCCAAATCAGCAAGCCGTAAGACATTATGCTGTGAAAGTAACTGAAATAAACAAGCCGGGCAGTTTCTACGTTGGTAAATTGCCTGATTCTTCGTACAGCATAGGCGGTAGAGCTCAATCTACCAGCAAGACCAGAAATATGTGGGCTCCATTGCAAATTTCGATCCAAGGTAAGACCAAGAAAAACAGTCTCATGCACAAGTTCCAGATTTTCTCCATTTAAGGATATAGTTGTGTCAACCTGTCTTACATTAGGCAACGTAAATTTAATACATTTAGTTTTGGCTGCATTCAGTAATAAATTATTTGCGGTGAACCAGTTTAGCGCAGCTGTTAAAGTCTCATTGATGTGACTTTGATCTTCTTGTTGCCTGTTTACTTTAAAAATCAAAGAAGTATCATCAGCAAACAATACAATGTTACACTTCTTTTCTAACAAGTGGGGCAAGTCATTTATATAAACCAGAAAGAGAAAAGGACCCAAAATGGATCCTTGTGGTACTCCAAGCTTCACCGCAGAGCCGCCTGACTGCGTTCTATTTATGTCCACTTTTTGAATTCGCTGACTGAGATAAGACATAACAAGGTTTAGTGCTTTAACGGAGAGTCCGTAGTGTTGAAGTTTACGGATAAGCGTCTCATGTTCCACGCAATCGAAAGCCTTGGAAAGGTCGCAAAATATTCCTATTGCATCTTGTGAATGTTCCCACGCGTCATAAATGTGCTTCATGAGAGTTGCGGCCGCATCTGTTGTCGAACGGCCTTTTGTGAAACCAAATTGCTGACTATGTAATAGTTCATTTATATCAAAATGACGAAGCAACTGGTTAAGCATGATCTTCTCAAACACTTTACTCAGCACTGGAAGCACAGATATCGGTCGAAAGTTACCAGGATCAGATATTATTAAATAAAAAAACATTAAACAAAAATTCACACATAGTAGGTTTGTCACCGTTTATGGATGAGCATAATTTGATTAGAGTGGGCGGCCGTATTAATTCGTCCAACTATTCCTATAATAAAAAACATCCTATTCTTTTAAAGTCATCTCATCATTTAGCGAAATTATTTTGTGAACTCAAACACAAAGAGAACTTACATGCCCCTCCCCAATTACTTTTATTTATTATTAGAGAGACGATCTGGCCTACTAATGGAAGAAGACTGACTAGCCGCATTTTCAATAACTGCATTGTCTGTAAACGTTTCCAAACCAAGCCTTTATGGCCAAAAATGGGAGATCTGCCCTCGCAAAGGCTCACTCCCGACTTCCCATTGTCTGTACCTACTTAGCATTGATATTATACATATTGTAGTATTTTGTTATGGTGTTGTGTGACCTAACCGTTAAGGAGTTATACCTTCCATCATCAGCTCATCTGAATAACCAGAAAGAATACAACTAAAGGTCTATACGTGCATATGATATTTAAAGAAACTTCCTATAACTCCTAACCGTTAAGGAGTTTAACCTTCCATCATCAGCTCACCCGGATAAACTGAAAGAATACAACTATCAGTCATACGTACCTATAATATTTGAAAAAATATCCTCAACTCCTAACCGTTAAGGAGTTTTACCTTCCATCATCAGCATGAGCTGATGACATGAGATGATGTCTACCAGACGCAAATATATGAAAAACGTAATGCGTGCCTACAAAATTTGAGGGTTGCCCTCGATTTCCCTAAGATCCCGACATCAGATCCTGACTTGGTGACAATGGAACCATCTCAGGAGTATATTGTATTCTTTCGAATAAAAAAATAATTTTTATAATCGGTCCACAATTGACCAAGAAATCGGCGAACATACCTACATAAAAAAATACATGAAGTGGAATGCATGTAATCTCCTCCTTTTTTTGAACTCGGTTAAAGAGCCCTTTGCGGCCTATTTACAGTGTGAACTAATGAATTTTGAAATTTTAGCTTTCTAAAAACCAGTAAAACGCAAAATCCCGTTTTTTCCCGTTCCCGTAAGAATTTCGGGAAATGCTTTCTTAGTGCTTCCCTACACTCCCCAAAGATCCCACTTGCCAAATTTCGTTTTTCTACGACCCGTAAAACGAAAATCCCGTTTTTTCCCGTTCCTGTGGGAATTTTTGAAAGTCCTCTCACAATGCTCCTCTACACTCCCCAAGCAACCTACATGCTGAATTCAGCTTTCTACAACCAGTAAAACGAAAAATCCCGTTTCTTCCCATTCCCGTGGGAATTTTGGAAAATCCTCTCACAATGCTCCTCTACACTCCCTAAGCAACCTACATGCCGAATTTCAGCTTTCTATGACCAGTAATACGAAAAATTCTGTTTTTCCCGTTCCCGTGGGAATTTTGAAAAGTCCTCTCTCAATGCTCCTCTACACTCCCCAAACAACCTACATGCCGAATTTCAGCTTTCTACGATCACCAAAACGAAAAATCCCGTTTTTTCCCGTTCCCGTGGGAATTTTGGAAAGTCCTCTCTCAATCCTCCTCTACACTCCCTAAGCATTCTACATGCCGAATTTCAGCTTTCTACGACAAGTAAAACGAAAAATCCCGTGTTTTCCTTATCCCGTGAGAATTTCCAAAAAACCTTAAAACAGATTTTTACTATTATAATTACCTACTTCTATGTCAAACTTGAAGAGTCTAGTAATTATAGTTCATAGGATCCCGTTGAACTGAATATATAAATCCCGTTTTTTCCTTATCCCGTGGGAATTTTGAAAAATCCTGAAATCAATGTTTTAACTAATATAATACCTACTTGTGTATCAAATTTGAAGAGTCTAGTTATTATAGTTACTGAGATAGGGTCACTCGGAATCGAATTTATAAATCCCATTTTTTCCCGTTCCCGTGGGAATTCCCAAAAATCCTTCCTTAATGGATGTCTACATTGTATATGGTATCTATGTGCAAAATTTCAAGTCTCTAGGTCCAGTGGTTTGGGCTGTGCGTTGATTTATCAACAGTCATTTAGTTTATTTAAATAAATAAAAATAAATAAATATCACGGGACAATTCACACCAATTGACCTAGTAGTCCACAATTGACCGAGAAATCGGTTAACATACCTACATAAAAAAATACATAAAGTGGAAAGCATAACCTCCTCCTCTTTTTGAAATCTGTTAAAGAGCCCTTTGTGGCCTAGTTACAGTATAAACTTATAAATTTTGAAATTTTAGTTTTCTACAACCAGTAAAACGCAAAATCCCGTTTTTCCCGTTCCCGTAAGAATTTCGGGAAATGCTTTCTTATTACACTCCCCAAGGAACCCACTTGCCAAATTTCAGCTTTCTATGACCAGTAAAACGAAAAATCCCGTTCTTCCCGTTCCCGTGAGAATTTTGGAAAGTCCATTCTCAATGCTCCTTTACACTCCCCAAGCAACCTAAACGCCGAATTTCAGCTTTCTACGACCAGTAAAACGAAAAATCTCGTTTTTTTCCCGTTCCCGTGGGAATTTTGGAAAGTCCTCTCTTAATCCTCCTCTACACTCCCCAAGCAACCTACATGCCGAATTTCAGCTTTCTACGACCAGTAAAGCGAAAAATCCCGTTTTTTCCTTATCCCGTGGGAATTTCCGAAAATCCTTAAAACTGTTTTTTACTTTTATATTTACCTATTATAGTTCATAGAATCCCGTTTAACTGAATATCCCGTTTTTTCCTTATCCCGTGGGAATTTAGAAAAATCCTGAAATTAATGTTTTAACTAATGTAATACCTACTTGTGTATCAAATTTGAAGAGTCTAGTTATTATAGTTACTGAGATAAGGTCACTCGGAATCGAATATATAAATCCCGTTTTTTACCGTTCCCGTGGGAATTCCCAAAAATCCTTCCTTAGTGGATGCCTACATTGTACAAGGTATCTATGTGCAAAATTTCAAGTCTCTAGGTCCAGTGGTTTGCGATGTGCGTTGATATATATCAAGATTTAGACATTTCAACCCCATCGCACCCCATCCAGGGAGATGGTATTTTACGTCCGCCACGTCGGATTTTAAAACCGTTGTTGTTTTCGTAACCAGCGACCCGATAAACCATAGAAACAATACCCATGTTGATTTTCAGACTTTGTCACCCCATTTCCCCCTTTTAGGGGTTGAATTTCCAAAAAACCTGAAACACGTGTTTAATCATTTATCGTTAGGAGTACTTCTGTGAAGTTTCGAATAAAATAGTCGAACTAATCATGTTTCCCCATACAAACTTTGGACCCCGGTTTCACACCCTTAGGGAGTGAATTTTGAAAAATCCTTTCTTAGTGCACCCCTAGACCTTATAAGGAACCTACGTGCCAAATTTGGAGTCTCTAGGCTTAGTGGTTCGGGCTGTGCGTTGATATGTCAGTCAGTCAGTCAGTTTCTTCTTTTATATATATAGATGTTCGCCGATTTCTTGGTCAATTGTGGACCGATTTTTTATTCGAAAGAATACAATATACTCCTGAGATGGTTCCATTGTCAACAAATCAGGATCTGATGACGGGATCTTAGGGAAATCGAGGGCAACCCTCAAATTTTGTTGGCACGCATTACGTTTTTCATATATTTTCTCAAGCTATTTAAGTGTTTGCGTCTGGTAGACATCATCTCATGTAGATGAGCTGATGATGGAAGTTAAAACTCCTTAACGGTTAGGAGTTGAGGATATTTTTTCAAATATTATAGGTACGTATAGACCGATAGTTGTATTCTTTCAGGTTATCCGGGTGAGCTGATGATGGAAGGTTAAACTCCTTAACGGTTAGGAGTTATAGGAAGTTTCTTTAAATATCATATGCACGTATAGACCTTTAGTTGTATTCTTTCTGGTAATTCAGATGAGCTGATGATGGAAGGTAGGTATAACTCCTTAACGGTTAGGTCACACAACACCTTAACAAAATACTATAATATGTATAATATCAATGCTAAGTAGGTACACAGCGCTTCCAGTTACTCAAGTTTCCGTAGAAGGTAAGAAAACATTGAATTATACCTAATGCAGGACAGGGAAAATTAATAATAGGTTTTATATTATTGTATATAAAGAAAGTTTAGTCGGGCTTGCTTGCACGCTTGCTTGCACGCTTACTTGCACGCTTTCTTGCACGCTTGCTTGCTTCCGTGCATGCATGCTTGCTTGCATGCTTGCTTGCTTGCCTGTATGCTTGCTTGCTTGATATCTTGGTTCTTTGGAATACTCATGGTACACGCGAGCGAAGCCGCGGGCAAAAGCTAGTTGTTTATATTTTGAATCAAATAAGGACCTTTTAGTAGTTCAATCTACCTTACAGTATAATTTTATTATACATTTATGGCTTATTTGGTATTGAGTCATTATTTACAAACCTGGTTATTTTAGTGCCCGCTTTCGAATAGTGAAAAATATTGTATATAAAGAAATACTGTAAAGGACCGTATCTACCTGAAGTTTAGTCGGGCTTGCTGTCTCGCTTACTTGCACGCTTTCTTGCACCCTTGCTTGCTTGCGTGCATGCTTGCTTGCTTGCGTGCATGCATGCTTGCTTGCATGCTTGCTTGCTTGCCTGTATGCTTGCTTGCTTGATATCTTGGTTCTTTGGAATACTCATGGTACACGCGAGCGTAGCCGCGGGCAAAAGCTAGTTGTGTATAAGTGCTCCACAAATATATGTAGGGAGACAAATTATTTTGTTAGTGTGCGTGATTTTCAAAAGTGACTCACGAATATAGCTGACTAACTGTATGTTGTTTTGAGTTCCATTTAGATCTTCTTCACCAATAAGAATCACACAGTAGTCCTTCATAGTATAATTCTTCAGTTTGTCATCCAGATTATTCAGTAATTCCATCATGTTCCTATTTGGTGATTTATAGTGACAATACTTAACATCACTTTCAAATGTGTATTCCAAAGCGCTCAAAACGCCACTATTTTTCCTATTACTTATAACACAAAGTTGGATTGGTGACTCGTTTATAGCAGTTTTAGCAGTGATATCTTGTTGACACGGGGCAGCATTGACCATTTGATGCGCTGGATTCTTCTGATCTGCTGAGAGATCGTTGAAGGGCTTTGTATTTGTCTTGCCAGTTCCGTTTTCCTGTGACTGATTTAGTTCTAATTTTAAACAGTTCGAGCCTTTTCTATGTAAATTAGATTTGTTTTTCTTGGAGGTAGATGAGCATATATGGGTGAGTTTTTTGATACTTTGTTCATTTTCTTGTATGACTTTCTTTAAGTTACCATTTTCCAGTATTAAATTCTGAACTTCAACCTTCGCTGACTGCAATCTTAACTCTAAGTTATTAATCTTTTTTTTATACTCTTCTAGTGTATCTTCAGTAGTAGTAGTTCTCATGCATGGGAGACTTCTGTTTAGAGAAATTGGTTCCAGCAATGTTTCAGAGTAAGGATCATTTGAAAAGTCGGATTGATAAGATTGCGAAGAGCTATCCAAATCAGTATCTGTTGATAACTTTAGCTCATGTTTTTGTATAGGTATTTTTTTCCTATGTGTTACATTTCTTTGTGATGGAGTACTACTAGCACTGTGAAAAGAACCAGGTGAACCTGACATGGTTTCCATGACTTGACTGCGTTGGGCTAGGGATGAGTCATCAGTATGTAAAGTTGATAAAATGGATGCAGAAGTAATTGGGTTGTTTGATGACAAGTTGTTCAAATTACATTCAACTGGGTGCATCACAACGGACGTACAGGGAGCCGGCGATGTCTTCTTAGAAGCGGTTTTCTTTTTTTTGACATCATTTTCCGATTTTTTTATCAAGTTAGGTTTTTTATACCACCAGGCTTACCAGGTTAGGCTTACCAGGGGAATACACAATAAGTTTACAGCCGAACGCGCGCCCAGTGGTACATGCACCGCGTAAATTACCCATCGCATTGCGCGACGCCGTCAAGGACAAACTTGACGAAATGCTGCGGCAGGGCGTCATAGCCAAAGTCGAGGGACCCACTGACTGGGTCAATAGTATGACCGTTGTTAAAAAGGCTAACGGGGATCTCCGCATATGTTTGGACCCGCGTGATTTAAACAAGTTTATTCGTAGAGAGCATTTCAAACTACCGACCTTAACGGAAATTACAGCGAGCCTGGCCGGTGCCAAGTATTTTACCACGCTAGATGCAAAACATTCATTTTGGCAAGTTAGGCTTAGCAAAGAGTCTACCGACTTATGTACTTTTAATACGGCCTTCGGAAGGTACAAGTTTTTACGCATGCCGTTTGGCATTTCGTCGGCATCTGAAATTTTTCATAAAAGGTTCTATGAGCAATTTGACGACATTTCGGGTACGATTTTGTTTATTGATGATTTACTAGTGTATGGGAAAACAAAAGAAATACACGATAAGCGTTTGCGACAGGTTTTAGAAAGGTGTAGACAAATAAATATTAAACTTAATAAAGAAAAGTGTAAAGTAGGATTGTCGGAGCTAAAATATTTAGGACACATTATTTCAGAGCATGGAATTCAGCCTGATGCATCACATACCCTGGCCATAAAGGAAATGCCCAAACCAGAAAATATTAAAGATTTAGAAAGATTTTTAGGGCTAGTCACGTATGTGGGTAGTTTCATACCAAAGTTATCAGAGAAAACGCATTTACTTAGAGAATTATTAAAAAAAGATATTGCATGGCACTGGAATGACAATCATGATCAATGTTTTAATGATTTGAAGAGGTGTTTGACTAGTCCACCGGTTCTTAGGTATTATAGCTTAAATAAACCAGTCACGCTATCAGTGGACTCATCAAGAAATGGACTTGAACAATCTTTCTACAAACTCACTGCAACATTCGCGAACGTTTCATTTCATTGCGATCTTACTCGAATCGTCGTCATGGTCGGTCGTGTTTTGTAATTAATTTCGCTTGAATTAGTTTTTTCTATTGTTAGCTATTTTAACTGTGTCAAGTCTTAGTGCTTAGTATGTTTGTATTTTAAAGTGTGCCGCGATCCTACTTTCAATAGTCAGTGACTAACTATGTCATATTGATTAGATTAAAAGTGAATAAAAATGGATTCTCCTTTTAATAGGAGTGGCCTCACTCCTCGTAGTCCTCCCCCGCTACCGAGACGTGAAGAGGATAAGCCCGCCCAGGAACTTAAAAAAAAAAAAATTAAAATTTAAACTGTTTATTACTTTCAAAGAATACAAATAAATTATTAATATTATTAGTACAATCTTTTAAATTTTAAGATTATATACTAACAACTTACTTTCATTAACACTACATTAACTTATTATAATTAGTTAATATTAGTTAGTTGGTTTATACTTGTTTTATGCTCTACAGCAGAACTGCAAACGTGGATGAACACCATCGACCAATGTCTCCAAGAGGTCTGTTCAATTGCCACAGACGGAAAACTGAACTCTGAGCAGAAAATTAAGATCCATGGCCTCTGCCGTAAAATTGGGCATGGGACCTCGCAAATGGCTGTTCAGTACCAATCTGTTAAGCAAAAATGCATTTCCGCTCATTCGTCCTTGCAACATCTAACAGAGAAACAGGAACTATCTACTCATTTAGACCAACTTAAGACCGCTGTCGAGGATGCATGCAAGCTACCGGCCGTTGAAAAATTGTCGTATGCGACCATGACTAAGAAGGGCCCAAATAACTTAATTAGACCGACACCGCAGAGCTCAGTGGCTATTTTCCCAATAGATAAGGAAAGATCAAGCGAGGACACAAAATCTCTAGTGAAAAAAATCATTAGTCTTGAGGAACTGCAACTTCAAGTTCTGAGCATGAGGAAGATCAAAAATGGTGGCATAATCATTAGCACAAAAAGAGAAGAGGATGTGAAGAAACTTCAGTCCTCCGGAAAATTTACTGAGTCGGGTTTATCAGTCGCCGTGCCGGACAAACATAAGCCGAAAGTGATAATCTACGGTCTCCCCAATGATGTTTCGGAGAAAGAATTTTTTGACCAACTTTATGAGCAGAATATTGAACCTAAAAGCCCTAGTGTTTCTCGTGAGGAGTTTTCTGGCCTTGTAAAGTTAAGTCATAAATCGGGAAAAAAGGACGGTCGGTCCTGTAACTTTGTCATCGAGGTGTCTGCATCAATTCGGAAAATTTTAATTACTCAAGGGCGTGTGTATTTGAACTGGTCGTCTTACCCCATCAGAGACTTCACTCATGTATCTAGGTGTTTCAAGTGCCAACAATACGGTCATTCAGCCAAATACTGCCGTGACCAAGAACCAACGTGTGGTCATTGTGGGCTCCTAGGCCACGCTATGAAAGAGTGCACGAAGAAAGATGCAGCGCCTGTCTGTGCCACCTGTCAGCGCTACAAGAAACCCAGCAACCACAAAACGGGAGATGAAATCTGTCCAGCGCGTAAGCACGCTCTTGCAAGGTTCATCAACTCTATTGATTATGAGGGCGCCTAAGAGCGTCGCGCGGAAGGTGACAAATTATCAGCGCCAAGCTAAGCTCGTAGTTTATGGATAAATTTATTTCTTTAGAATTAGATAGTTTAAGTGTACCTCACTCGAAAGCTTGTGATGTTGAAGAATGTAAAACTTTGATATCAAATATGCGCCATCCATTTTTGATTTTTACTCAAAATATTCGCAGCATCAATCGCAACATCGATGGTTTCAGAGTGCTTTTGGAAAATCTAAATCTGCATTGTGATATTCTAATTTTAACTGAATGTTGGCTAAAACTTCACAATATCTTTTTACCGGATATAGATGGTAATAACTCATTTAGCACTAAACGAGTCACCAATCAAAACGATGGAGTTGTAGTGTACTGTAAAACTAGTTTAGATGTAGCTATAGAAGAACCCACTCTGCAGGATTGTAATGGTCTTGTATTAAAAATAGGACAAGACACAGCTATTATTGCAGTTTACAGGTCGCCCTCCTTTAATAAGATAGACAACTTCCTAGCCTCTCTTGATTTAACGCTTCGCAAACTTTCCTCTTACAAAAATATTATTATGGCGGGTGACATTAATATTAACATCTCAAAGGAAAGCCAAGATTCACGTCGTCACGATTATCTCAATTTCTGCTCAGTTCATGACCTTGCACCTGCACACACGCTTCCTACGCACCATAGTGGCTCATGCCTCGACCATGTTTTAATTAAAAGTAATCTAACCTCGACTACCCTTGTTACTAACTCTACACTCACTGATCACCATTCCGTACTCACAACACTAAACTTAGCCCCTCCAAAGAAAATAAGTAAACAAACTTTTGACAAGGTATACTACGCTGACCTTGAAGAATATTTATGTAAAATTTCCTTAGACAACATTTTTAAATCATCGGACCCGAATAAATCGCTTGAATACCTTGTTGGCTACATTCAAAATGGCATATCAACCCATACTAAGAAAGTGAAGATTTCCAAAATTAACAGGTGCATCAAACCATGGATCACGCCGGGGTTAATTCGTTGCATTCGTCATCGAGATAAACTTCACTTAAAAACAAAACAAAATCCTAGTAACGAGATGCTTATCGCTACCTACAAAAGATACCGTAATTTCTGCAATAACCTACTTAAGAAGTTAAAACACCAATATGAAAAAGCCGAATTGGAAAAAAACAGCAAGAATAACAAGCTAGTTTGGAAATTCATCAAAAATATCACGTACTCGCAGGTCAAGCGTGATGATAATCTGAATTTGCTTAGTACGCACTCTAACCCGCATCTAGCTGTAAATAATGCTAACAGTTTTTTTGCAAGCATTGGGAAAAACCTAGCGAGTAAATTTGTAAATTACAATAGCAGCAATTTTAGTAATGTAAGTATGAGTCATCCGCAATCGAATTCATTTGTTATGTTTGACACTGACCAGCGCGAAATTGAACTCATCATCGGCAGTTTGAAAGATAACTGTGCAGTGGGCTCAGATAATATTTCAAATAGATTTCTCAAGCGATATAAACATATTTTGGCTAAGCCTTTAGCTCATATTTTTCAGCTATGCTTAACTGAAGGTGTTTTTCCCGACATCCTAAAGAAAGCCATTATTATTCCTGTTCATAAATCAGGCAATAAAGATTGCATAAATAATTATAGACCTATTTCAATACTTCCATCCTTATCCAAAATTCTAGAAAAAATCATAAACAAGAGACTAGTAAGCTATCTTGAAAGTAATAGCATCCTATCTAAAAACCAGTTTGGTTTTAGGGCTCACAAATCAACAAGTGACGCAGTTCACCTCTTGACTAATCATGTTTCGTCTAATTTGGATAAAGGAATTAGAACCGTGGGAATTTTCCTTGACCTAGCTAAGGCATTTGATACGGTATCTATTCCAATACTTATTCGTAAACTTCAAAATGTGGGAATAAGGGGTAAACAATTGGCTCTATTTGTAGATTATCTCAGTAATCGTAGCCAATGCGTAAAGATCAACAATTTTACTAGTTCTGACCTCAATATTGAATTTGGTACACCCCAAGGTGGCATTTTATCCCCAACCCTCTTTTTAATTTACATTAATGATCTCTGCAGTCTTAATTTAAGTCATGGTACTATAATATCGTATGCGGATGACACTGTTTTACTTTTTTCGGGAAATACGTGGGTTGATGTTTATAGTCACGCTCAAAACGGTTTATGTACAGTGTCTAACTGGCTTGAAAGCAATTTACTTACATTAAATGCTGATAAAACTAAACACATTGCTTTTTCAATGAGAAAGTCACTACAACCACCCAGTAACCATTTCATCCGAGCTCACCAATGTTCCCGTGCTAACCTAGTCGAGTGTATCTCCTGCCCTGTCATTTCTAGAGAATCCACCATTAAATATCTCGGTGTAATCATTGATTCTAATCTCACTTTTAGTCCTCATATTGACACAGTTGCTTCTAGAGTTCGTAAGCTGATTTTTATTTTTAAAAAATTGCGTGATGTGGCTAACAAGCGCCTGCTCACTCAAGTGTACACAGCTTTATGTCAATCGTTGTTGTCTTATTGCATAACATCTTGGGGTGGCACCGCAAAAACAGCGCTTATAGTTCTTGAACGTGCTCAAAGAGCTATTCTAAAAGTGTCAACATTTCGACCTTTCTTCTTTCCCACCAAAGAGTTGTTCCAAACATGTAGAGTGCTCACAGTTCGCCAGCTTTTTATCACGAATTTAATCTTAGAACAGCATAAACTTGCATCCTACAACCCCGATATCTTAATATATAAAACATTTTAACAAAATAATTTATCAAGTAACGTTGCCCTAATACTACCCGCGCGATTGCCGCTGCGCGTGAGTCATCGCCTTCACACCGAGCGCCGTGCGCCCGTGTACTGCGTTACTGTTTTTCGCAGCGACAGTTTGCTTGAGTATCGCGTTTCTGTCGTTTTGAATCTTGGTACGGGGTGACGGTTAATATGTCTTCGGCTGAAAATTTGATTTGTTCAGGCTGCGAGAAATCAATTACTGACAACTGTCTCATCACTTGCATCGATAGTAACTGTGGTAAACATTATCATCCCGTCTGCGTAAATCATCAATACACCGAACCTGAATTCACAAAATCATGGACTTGTCCTGAATGCCGATGCGCTTCAAAAAAAGGTGGTGATAACTCTTCAACCCCGGCTCGGGCCTGCGAAAATGTTACTTTCAGAAAACCTCGCCCGGCTAGTAATACTAGCCCAGTTAAGAACACATCCTCAATTGCCAGTAAACCAAAATATAAACCTAAAACCGCCAGTATTACAACTAAAATTAGTCCCGTTAAGAAACCTCGACCTACTAACAGCAACGGAGCCGACTTTTCTGGATCAGATAAAAAATCACCTGCTTCAGAGTGGTCGGATGAAATCAGCCTCCTCAAGCAGGAACTTCTTAAGATGAGATTGGACTTTGACACTGCTATAGCTGCGGTACGGCGCTGTGAAACCAAGATTGATAAGGTTTGCTCAACTGTTTCATCTCTGGAATCTTGTCTTAAAATTGCAGAGGAAAATAGTGCGGCCATAGCTGAACTTAAGAAGGTAAACGATTCGTTCCAAGTACAACTCGAACAACAAACGCTGACCTTGCTTTCCTACGAATCTAGGATTGCGACTATGGAGCAGGGGGCCGCAGAGAGTGCCCACTCATCGCTTGTCATTGAGTCGCTTCATGAGCAGTTTAATGCATACGCTCAGGCATCGCTGAGAAATGACATAGAGATTTCAGGGATCATAGAAACCTCTACTGAAAATCCTGAAAACCTGTTTCGCACGCTTGCTACTGTGGCGGGCATGACGCTCTCCGACGCCGATATTGAATTCGTCACGCGCGTTAGCCCCCGCCGAGATGCGGGTGAGCGGCCACGTCCTTTGGTGGTGAGGTTCTGTCGTCGAGAAGTTCGAGACCAGTTTTACAAGTCAGCAAGATCGAGACGTATATCCACCAACGATATTGGTCTGGGGGGGCTAGCCCAAAATATTTACATCAATGAGCGACTGACTCGTGAAAACAGAGTCTTATTTCGTGACTGCCGTAAACGTTTCAGAGCAGCTGGGTATAAGTACTGCTGGACAGTTGGGGGTAAAATTCTCGTCAAAAAGTGCGAGGGTAAAGGCAATAACGCTAAAACTATTAACATCAAGTCGCATCGAGATATTGTCAGCATTCTCAAGAATGAAACTGAACCAAACGTTTCCACACTTGGCTCTCCCGGACCTTAATTTGAGCATATGTTTCCTCTATATTGTATTCTATCTATATTATAAATTGTATTTGAACCCTGCTGCATGTTTCTTGAATTATTTTTTCATATTTATCTGTAGTATTAAACTGTATTTTTGTTATTTTTTAAGAACACACCTACCAATTACATTCAAAATACATAACAATCCTCACACACGAAACATTCTAACTATCTTGACTCTCTTTACTTCTCTCGGTGGTTGGCAAGATTATGTCGGGGGCGTTCTTTACTTCATAAGTAACAGTTTTAAAATCTTTGACAATGGTTAATACCGAAATTTTGAATGAACTCGACTCTTCTGACATTTCTTGCCACACCACTGAGAGCCTCGAATCATGCAAATTAATAATAAATAATAACTTTAATATTAAATTTCTTACCCTGAATATTAGAAGTTTGCAACATAATTTTGACCGTTTTTTGTTAACTCTCACGAGACTGAAAATGTCCTTTGATGTTATGGTGCTGACGGAGTGTTGGCTTCGTGACGAATCTATTGTTCCGCAGATAGATGGCTACCGGTCTTTCAGGACTCATAAGTACATCAATAAAGCTGGGGGAGTCGTTGTTTATGTGCACAATACGTGGTCGCCACAGGTAACAGAACCGCCTTTCGATGAGGCGAATTGTCTCCAGGTTGAAGTTAAGAATCACTTCCGTGTATTTGGTATATATCGGTCGCCTGCATTCACGGACACCACTTCATTTGCTGATTCCCTTGTGTCCTTATTTCAGCCTGTCTCAAATGGCTGCGGAGTATTGCAAGTAGTAGCTGGGGATATCAACATAAACACAATTGTTGATAACAACCCAAATCAAGCTTCAAGCATTAATTATCTGCAACTGCTGGCAGAATTGAACCTTAAGCAAACAGTCACTAAGCCTACACGAGGAATTTCGTGCCTGGACCACGTTTACGTCACATCCAGATTTTGGGCTGAGTCTTTGATTTGCAGAACTGATGTAACGGACCACGACATGGTGATCACAGGCATTAGCACAAGCAGGTCAAACAGGGTTCGCGACAAGCGGGTGAATACGAGGATCGACTTCTCGGCTGTACAATTAGAGCTAAGTAAGGTCAATTGGAGTTGTGTTACCAACTCATGTACTGTGGATGTGGCAGTTGGTGCCTTTAATCAGGTACTTATGGACTGCATTGAGAGGTTTACGACGCACGTCCCGATCACTCGTTCTAGATTCACAATAAAACCTTGGATGACACCCGGCCTTATAAGATGCTCAAAACACAGGGATCACCTCCATGCTAAGGTCCGAAAATGCCCAAACGATGTGACTCTAAGGTTGATTTATACTAGGTATAAGAATTTCCACAATAACCTCTTGAGGAACCTTAAACAAAAGTATGAGTCAGCGGAACTGGAGAAAAATAAAAATAACCCCAAAAAACTATGGGACTGTATAAGAACCATCTCCCACACACGTAAAGTTAAAACAGGGTCACAGGAGCTGACACAGTTGGGTGGTTCTATTGTGGATTCACTGGATTACTGCAATGATTACTTCTCAAGCATAGGCAAAAATCTTGCGGATAAAATTTTATCCACGATAAACAGCACTCAGGAGGAGCTGGCTGCTAGAGCCGTCGCAGATGTCTCTCCCTCACAATCCCTATTTCTCAGCCCGACCAATGAGGCGGAGATAGAGTCATTAATAAATGGTTTGAGGTCTGACGGTGCACCAGGGCTTGATCGCGTTACAAACCGGCTATTAAAAATGATTAAAGAGCATATCATCACACCGCTGACTTTTATGTCTAACCTCAGCTTAACCGAAGGGGTGTTCCCGGTGGCCTGGAAGAAAGCAGCTGTCACTCCGATACACAAAGGTGGCGATAAATCAAACATCTGCAATTACAGACCAATTTCGTTACTCGGGACTTGCTCTAAAATCCTGGAGAAACTGGTAAGTAAAAGACTGGTAAGTTTTCTTGAAAAGAACGGAGTGCTCTCGGAGAGACAGTTTGGTTTCCGTGCAGGCAAATCGACCGAGGACGCTGTGGAGTTGATGACTAAACTAGTGTCGCATAACCTTGATGGGGGAAGGGCCTGTCTAGGCGTCTTTCTGGATCTAGCCAAAGCATTCGACACCGTCTCTATTCCGATCCTTATTAAAAAATTGGAACTGGTCGTTGTTAGAGGCATCGCTCTGAGCTGGTTTAATAGCTATCTAACGGGACGGTGTCAGTGCGTCAAAATTGATCAGGTAAACAGCGGCCCTAAACAAATTGATTTCGGGGTACCGCAAGGAAGTATCCTGGGCCCGACTCTTTTTATCCTTTACATCAACGACATTACTACTATGAGCATGGACAACTCAGAGATCGTTTGCTATGCCGATGATACCGCTATCATCTTTCATGGAGCCACATGGGAACAGGTGGCTTGCACAGCGGAGAGTGGATTGAAAGTTCTGGCAAACTGGTTACAGAGTAACTTGCTGACCCTTAACCATTCAAAAACTAAGTACTTGTGTTTTCATAAGACTGGAGCGTCTGCTCCTCCCGCTTTCCCCGATATTACAGTACATACTTGTTCACGTGGAGAGCCTCAATCTGTCCCTTGTTCCTGCGAACAAATAGGCAAAACGCCCACTATTAAGTACCTAGGGGTCGTCTTTGATGAGAAACTTAACTTTAGAGAGCATATTATTACAACGGCAAACAGGGTACGTAAATTGATCTACGTTTTTAAAAACCTGCGTGGCGCAGCTGACAGGGACTTGCTGAGGAAGATCTACGACAGCATTTGCCATTCCGTAATTACATATTGTATTGCGGCGTGGGGGGGTGCGGCCAAATCACATATGATTCTGCTTGAAAAAGCACAACGGGCCATCTTAAAGGTGATCCTGAAAAAGCCAATAAGATATTCAACCGAACTTGTCTACAAAGATATGCGTGTTTTGAGTGTCAGGGGTGCCTTTGTCTTCCGAGCGGTAGTTAAGACTCTCAAAAAACTACTGAAGTCATCTGATTACGACAAGTTGCTACAAAAGCGGACCCTCAGGATTCCGCTTCCCCCTACAAGGACTGCATTTGCCAAGAGATTCGGAAACTACCTCCATCTATTTATTTTTAACAAAGTCGCCTCTAAGGTCCCTCTCCAAAATTTGACAGTCAGAGAGGTGAAACGCAAACTGCAATCTTGGTTACATAATCTACCATATGAACAAATAGAGGATATCCTGAAGAGGTCAAGATAGTTGAACTCTGTCACAACACACACACATACTCACACACACACACACACACACACAGACACACACACACACACACACACACACACACACACAAGCGGGTGGGTCACATGATTCCTACGTATATTATTTATAGAAATAAAAAGT
Source organism: Archips xylosteana (assembly GCA_947563465.1). NCBI lineage: Eukaryota > Metazoa > Arthropoda > Insecta > Lepidoptera > Tortricidae > Archips > Archips xylosteana. The sequence continues at coordinate 1,308,791 of OX387354.1, forward strand.
AATTGTAATTAGATATTCAAATTAAGTGTAAACTTTAAATATTAAGCAAAAGTGTAACTATAATGCTTAAGTAGTTTGAATCAATGTTAGTACGGACTGTCTTAATTTTACGTTTTCATTTGTCAACTTTTCGCGCTTCGCAATGGTAAATCGTCTCTGGATTGGTTACCTACGAGACAGGCTTCGCCTAGTGTAGGAGCTACTGTAAGCTAAATTTGCAAATGTAGCTGATCTTTTAAAAAAAAAAAATAAAAAAAAATAAAAAAAAAATAAAAATAAAAAAAATAAAAGAAGAAACTGACTGACTGACTGACTGACATATCAACGCACAGCCCAAACCACTGGGCCTAGAGATTCAAAATTTGGCATGTAGGTTCCTTATACGGTCTAGGGGTGCACTAAGAAAGGATTTTTCAAAATTCACTCCCTAAGGGGGTGAAACGGGGGTCCAAAGTTTGTATGGGGAAACAAGATTAGTTCGACTATTTTATTCGAAACTTCACAAAAGTACTCCTTATGATAAGTGAGTAAACACGTGTTTCAGGTTTTTTGAGAATTCAACCCCTAGAAGGGGGGAAAGGGGTAACAAAATCTGAAAATCAACATGGGTGTTATTTCTATGGTTTATCGGGTCGCTGGTTATGAAAACAACAACGGTTTTAAAATCCGACGTGGCAGACGTAAAATACTTACCATCTCCCTGGATGGGGTGCGATGGGGTTGAAATGTCTAAATAAACTAAATGACTGTTGATATATCAACGCACAGTCCAAACCACTGAACCTAGAGACTTGAAATTTTGCACATAGATACCTTATACAATGTAGGCATCCACTAAGGAAGGATTTTTGGGAATTCCCACGGCAACGGGAAAAAACGGGATTTACATATTCGATTCCGAGTGACCCTATCTCAGTAACTATAATAACTAGACTCTTCAAATTTAATACACAAGTAGGTATTACATTAGTTACAACAACAATAATTCAACATTAATTTCAGGGTTTTTCTAAATTCCCACGGGATAAGGAAAAAACGGGATTTATATATTCAGTTCAACGGGATCCTATGAACTATAATTACTAGACTCTTCAAATTTGGCATAGAAGTAGGTAATTATAATAGTAAAAAACAGTTTTAAGGATTTTCGGAAATTCCCACGGGATAAGGAAAAAACGGGATTTTTCGTTTTACTGGTCGTAGAAAGCTGAAATTCGGCATGTAGGTTGCTTGGGGAGTGTAAAGCTGGATTGAGAGAGGACTTTCCAAAATTATCACGGGAACGGGAAAAAACAGGATTTTTCGTTTTACTGGTCGTAGAAAGCTGAAATTCGGGATGTAGGTTGATTTGGGAGTGTAGAGGAGCATTGAGAGAGGACTTTCCCAAATTCCCACGGGAACGGGAAAAACGGGATTTTTCGTTATAATGATCATAGAAAGCTGAAATTTGGCAAGTGGGTTCCTTGGAGAGTGTAGAGCTGGATTGAGAAAGGACTTTCCAATATTCCCATGGGAACGGGAAAAAACAGGATTTTTCGTTTTACTGGTCGTAGTAAGCTGAAATTCGGCGTGTAGGTTGCTTGGAGAGTGTAGAGGAGCATTGAGAGAGGACTTTTCCAAATTCCCACGGGAATAGGAAAAAACGGGATTTTTTGTTTTACAAGTCGTAGAAAGCTGAAATTCGGCATGTAGGTTGTTTAGGGAGTGTAGAGGAGCATTGAGAGAGGACTTTCCAAAATTCCAACGGGAACGGGAAAAACGGGATTTTATGTTTTACTGGTCATAGAAAGCTGAAATTTGGCAAGTGGGTTCCTTGGTGAGTGTAAGGGAGCATTAAGAAAACATTTCCCGAAATTCTTAAGGGAGCGGGAAAAAACGGGATTTTGCGTTTTACTGGTTGTAGAAAGCTAAAATTTCAAAATTCATAAGTTTATACTGTAAGTAGGCCGCAAAGGGCTCTTTAACCGACTTCTAAAAAAGGAGGAGGTTATGCATTCCACTTTATGTATTTTTTTATGTAGGTATGTTCACCGATTTCTCGGTCAATTGTGGACCTGCTTGCTTGCTTGCCTGTATGCTTGCTTGCCTGTATGCTTGCTTGCCTGTATGCTTGCTTGCTTGATATCTTGGTTCTTTGTAATACTCATAGTACACGCGAGCGAAGCCGCGGGCAAAAGCTAGTCTATAATAAAAGACGATCTGATATCGTTTTTAAACAACCTCGCGCAAATCACGCTTTTATGCACCGGTTCTCTGCATTTTTGGGTCCTTTTATTTACAATAAAATCAATAGGCGTCTTAATATTTATGATTCAAATTATAGTAGCTGCAAAATTAAACTTATAGAGTGGCTAAAAAGCATGTCTTATGAGGAAACTGAAAACCTGCTTATGATAGTTATGTAATTTAATATCTTCCTTCTATATGCAAAACACGAACTAATATTTTAATATTTTAATTAGTTAGATATGTTATTTATTCTTTAGCACTCAAAATATTTATTTGCCTAAGAAACAGGCTACTTTAGTATCCTAGTTTAGGCATTTAAGTTATTTATGAATATAGCACGGTATTGTTTGTATTATGTTTATTTTGTTATGTTTAGGTTGTTAGTGTTCCATTAAGGTCAATTTGTATCGAGTCAGTACTTTAGTGTTTTGTTTACTAACACATAGACATAATCTCAGCGCTTACTAACGACTTTTCGTGTAAATAATTATTTATATTAATAAACAATTTGACTCGGAGCGTGCCTCATGCAGGACGGCATGCCGGTATGCTATGCTTCGCGTTCCTTAACAAAGGCGGAACAGGCATACGCACAGATAGAAAAAGAACTTCTAGCTTGTGTGTATGCTTGTGAGAAATTTTATACA